>OW203721.1:21452671-22059295 GCA_934045075.1 Yponomeuta sedellus
AAATTTTTTGAGATCTTGCAGAAAGTGTTACTTCGATTAACTAATTATATAGGAACTGACTCCGTTATGAGTACTGGTTACTGGTTACTGGCAAACACCTTTCGACTCACCATGTAGATATAAAGCTTTTGTCTCCGTCAACAAGCCGTGTCGTCTCGAAAGGAGTTAAAGGTAGAACTGATAACTGATGAATGTCTACGCATCAGACATTCATCTTTTTTTAGCCTCTAAATAGGTTTTTAAAATTGTCCTTAGCACGGGTTAGTACATTAAAAATAAAAATTGTATAATCATATGGGTACAGCGATATCATTCCGATGTAAAATTTAACTGCAAAGTAGGTACTCGGGGCTGCAAATGATGCAAATTACTTCAGCCAAATGTCGCTGCCTGTACGTAATACAGAGAATAGTGTAAAGAGGTTCGAAATTTCACTGATGCCCGTGAGTCGCCGGTGAGTATACGCATTAGAGATTATCTATCTATAATATAAAAATGAATCCCCGAATGTGTTGGTAAGCGCAGATCTCGAGAGCAGCTGAACCGATTTCGCTAATTCTTTTTTTAGTCTATTCCTTGAAGTAAGAGGATGGTTCTTACAGAGAGAAAAATAAAAAAAAATTAAGAATCGACTATTAGGCGGTACGAAGTTCGCGGGGTCAGCTAGTAGAATATAATTATCATCGCCGAGGGTAAATAGTTGAACTTCTCAATATGATTTAATCGTAGAGTACATAAATGGTTAAATACCATAAAGTGTATACTTTTACGTTACGTTTATTTTACTTTTATCCAGCTGTTTAAATGTATAATAATAATAATTGGCCTTTTTTGCATCTACTTAATGAGATGATTTATACAGCGTCCAGTGGTATCCTCACTCACACTAGATGGGTGAAGGGATCACTCAGACGCTGTAGTGCCTGGGATATGGTTTTATAGATGGTGTAGGCTTGCCCAGCACCTATACCATCCTGACAGCTTAGTCGGCCTAGCCCACAGGAAAGACTAGTCAATACGTGCGGAGCCAACCAAGCCGCGGGTTTCCTCACGATGTTTTCCTTCACCGTTAGCATGTGGTATTGCGACTACAAATCGTAAATGTATCGCAAATGTACGTAACTTTGAAATTAAACAAAGTCATTGGTACATGCCCGCACTCGGGATCGAACCTGGGGCTCTCGCTTGCCAGTCCATGGTTCTACCCACTGAGCTACCACCGTTCTTGTTAAATGTATGTACTGAAGATACTAATACAAAATATAGTGTGGTACCTATTGTAATAGCACAAAACCTGTACACCGTTTAGGTGAAAGCCTTTCAGTATAAATTAACCACATCCACATGCAAAAGATATAAAACGCATTTTTTTTAATACTTCATACATTTGTGTCAAGAAAATTCGTTTTAAATATTTATAATTTTCCTTATTAGAAGTCAATCTCAGTAAAACACCCTCATATGGAGGTAATGCCGGTTGTAACAGGAATTCCTGTCATAACTCGTCTTAAGAGTTTCAGTGTGATCAACATTATATAAAAAAATACTGTTTATAAATTTATTATACAATTATATTTTTTTTTAATGGTCCTATAATCATCGGTGCCGGAAAAGATATAGTTTATTTCAATAACTCGTTGTTCATTTTACATTTCTTTTCGTAACCACCACGATTCTTTTACTAATAATGAAACAATAAATAAGAAGAAGAAAAGCATCTATTATACCAACAGAAAACACACACCACATTACAACATAAAATCTTCTAACACATTACGGAATATAAAAACAACCAAAATAGAAACAAAAAAATATGGAGATAAAAAAAAATCAAAAAAGTATACTTAATAAAATACTTAACACACAGTCGCGGTGTGTCCCTGTTGCTAATAAGTTTATGGCATCACGAAGAAAGCCATATCATAGACAGTACGTCAATGATGTGAAGTTCTAAAGGATCCGTTATGTATAAGTTAACTGAGAAGTCAGTAATTGTTCTATACATATTTATTTACAGAATAATAATAATGTTATATATGAAGTATACATTTATATTTAGTAATCTCGTAAAATAATGTTTTTTTATGTATTTCACCCTTCTTAAAAACGTTTGGGATATTGTGAGAAAACTTAATTTTATTGTAAGACTCACTTAAATTGCGTCTTTTTAGAGACCCGTGAAACCTCGATCTTTTTTATAGTTTTATTTATAAAATTTACTTCCTTTTTCTTAGTCCTTTATGGGCATACTTAAGGATACACTTAGGTAAGGTGTACGGGTCGTGATTAAAGAGGAAGAAATCAATATGATGCAATGTTTGGGTTACTTTTACGTGGACAAACACAGGGTCATCGGCAATAACTTACGTATACTCCACGATTACTAATAGATCTTGCGATGCGCGTGTCCCAAAACTTCTCTTCCTAGGAGGAAGTCATTGTACTGAACGCAAACAAACAATTAAGTCATTAAAATTGTGCAGTGAACACATTAAAACCTCATACTCAAGGCAAAATTTTATACAGTCAAAACACAGAAAAGTACACTAAAACTGTCATTAAATAAATTCAAATACTGTTAAGCTAAAACCAACGGTAGGTACTTAAAACACAGACATACCTACCTACTCATAATAAATAAAGTAAAAAAATGTTTATTCATATACATAATTACAAAAATGCGAGGTGTAAGCCTCGCAAGTTTGAAATTTGAACATAGAATTAAGACGAAGCTAGAATGGCACAAAATGTCACATCGAAATGTAACAGTGTTGTATCATGGGCTGAACTTAGCAAAACACTAGACTTAACCCGCTGTCGAATAAAGTTTTCCATTAAAAGAAAACCCAATCCCCCGAGTCCATTCTATAAGCTATGGATGAAACGTCGTAACACTAACCCCGGCAAATGCAGCGCCGTTCCAGCCGAGTCTTTCTCGATCGCGCTGGGGTGTCCTCTGGGAGGGTTTGCGATCCGCCCGCGAGGCGAGGCGCGCCTTGGCTCGCAGCGCGGCACGCAGCGGCACGTTGGCTCGCGCTGCCTCGGCGCGCCCGTGCTGGCAGAACTCGAACAGCGCCACGCCCAGCGCCAGACCCAACCCTCCCACCAACACGTAGAATATGCCCGCCACTTGACTCAGAGTCATCTCCGATATACTCGTCTCCTGAAAATTGTCCGAGGATTTTTTCAAGCTCTAAGTGACGACAGTAATTTGTAATGTGTGGTATTGTTAGCTGTACAGGTTTGTAGAAAAAGTAAAAGTTTAGTGACGTTATGTTTGTTGGGTTTTTTGTTTTATTATCATGCTTAAGTCTGGTAGGCCCGTATGGTGGTAGTCAAATTATTATTCAAACCTTAAAGGCCTCTAATAACTAGGCTATAGTTTATAACGACCAAATGGAATTTACACACGTGGAACGGTCGATCGTTTATGTCGGTCACAACAATGTCTAAAGATTTTCAAAGCACCAGCCTCGTCTGTGAGTAAAATTTAACCAATAAGGTTTACCTCATTTTTCGGAAATAGGCAGTCCTGTTGATCATATTCCGTCAGCCATTTCCTTAAAAGTTTCGCTAAGGTTCCGCTCTTTTTTATATTAGCTAGAGCCAGATTAATTCCTTCCCTGCAAAAAATATTTGATTGAACGTCATTGAGCGATACAGGTTGAAAGTAGGTGTACTATTCAAGCGATTATAACTATTTAATATGTTACCTACTTAAACACAACCTAAAGATTTTCTAGCTACTTAGATTTTGGACAGAAACAGTCATAGCTAAGCAACAGATTCCTTCAACCATTTCACGTAAAACATGTGGAGTATAAAGTTGTATGGCGCATAAAAAAGAGTAGAATTTTCATCATTCCGGTACCACGTCCGCGGATCGGGCACCGTAAAGTTGGGGTGTATAAATTCCATATGTAGAGGGAAGTGACTTCCACACTGACGTAGACCAATGTGAATTTACGACTTTTCGGTATTCAGCTGGGAATTACCGAGCGCAGGCGAGATTTTCAGCTGGATAGTGGCTCTCCTACGGTAGGGTTGAAATTTACGTCACCGTTTGTGCCAAGGCATAGATATATCTACGTATTTCGTTTGAAGCTTTTTCTATTTTCGGCCCTCGCATTAACGGATTCCCAGAAAATTATATAACCTTAAGCTTCTACAAGCATACATCTTTAGTAAAGTATAGGATTAATTAATTAACTAAGGACCTGGTTAATGGAAAAAATATAACTTTTCCTCCAGCTCAATCTACAGTACAAGTAAACTTCATTTAATGGTGTGTAAAGGAGGGCTAGGGATGGAGTTGGGCCGATGTGAATGTTTTCTGACCGAGAATGTTCTCGAACTAAAAATATTCCTGCTAAACGAGAACTTCGCTAAACTTAAGATTGTAAACAAGTGTTAATTGAGTTTTTTAGAACGCTTTTGTCAAATAATATCATTAAGTTAACTGAAATTTATGGAATACAAAAAACTTTAAGTTTACAGCTTGTAGTGATTCAGCAACGGAGACACGAAATAAAAATCAAGGTCTTCTAAAAAACATCATATACTTCTCAAATCTTGTGATGCAGAAAATTTCGGATAAATTGTGTACAAACAAATCAAGTATTCTTGATTGTTGTGTTTGTGTTGCTTAAATGCTGGCATGTAGGAAATGAGCATCACATTAAATATTCTATGTTAGATTCTAGAAGCAAATCTGATTAAAATAGAATATTCTTGTATTGACTCTATCTTTGTACCTAGGCTAGAGCCTGAGTTTTTTTTCGTGCATTATTTTTTTATTTTTCAGAAATTTGAAATTCATAATATTTCATTATTCGATCAGACCCAAAATAGACTTGACCTTATTATTACGTTTAATTCATAATTATTACAAGATCTCAAAAAATATTCCCCGGAGAATATTCTCGAGAAGTTTCCATAAGTAGCTAGGGCGGGTTTAGTTATTACACTTTAAATGAGTTCGCCTCAATGTGGCGCTAGAAAGCAGCGTTAATCTCGTTTGCTTATGGAGTTTCATAAGGCACGGCGATAAACGAGCAGATATTGTTTCAACAATGAGGTTAGTATCTCTAGCACAAGATGGGTTCACTAAGCAATCAGAATAATTATGAAATACACCTGAACTAAGATGAGAATTTGTACGCCATAAGTACATTATCTAAAACTAAAGTAGAACTAAAGGAAGAGATTGCATTTGACCACCGCTAGTAAAGTATCTTAGTTGATTAAACAGCATGATTGTTTTCCATTCCTGAGTAGCTAGCCGCTCGACTATTTACGAAACGCTTCATTCAGCTGCACGCCACACTTCACGAGGAGACAGCAGCCGGAAATTTAAACAGCAGCTTATATACCCGGCTGCATGAAATTAAAATTACAGACTTGTAAATAGCAACCGGCTCCCTTTCCGAAAGAGAATTAAGTTTCACCAACGCTATAAAACTGAAGTGAGAAACTTTTGGTTGCACAATACAGTTGTTTTTGTCTCTCAACTAAAAAGTTTCACTGCCTTAACATAAGAAACAAAGTCGCTGCTGTAGATACAGTAAAAGCCAGGTTATTTTTATAGACAAGTAATTTCGCGGTTAAGATAAGGAAGTCACTAAATTTGCATGTATTAGGGCAAACTTGTTAGACCTTGTCTCACCTCAGGCTCGACCCTTTAGGCGTCGCAATTGCAAAATTGACGTAGTTCTGCTTGCACGCCGTTGAGCTACAAAAAAAGCGGCCATCCTCGTCCACAGTGTAGCGTACTGCTTGACTATCATCTCCTAGATTACCTTGAAGAAATGCCAATACCGCCTAAAATAAAATAAAAGCTTTTAGTATTCACCATAAACACATTTGTCTACTTTCCACAACTCTTCATCAATCTGAATAATAATAATATATTTAGTGCAACGCCCGCCTGGAACTGATAGCAAACAAAAACTAAGTATCTTTGCAATCAGTTTGATTTCATTGATTTGTGACCAAACGATTCTATAACTTTCAAAAAAGGTGAAATAAAACGCACAGCTACGGCTACGTAAAAACGTCACCGCTTATACTACAACAAAGTAACGATGGGCGATTAAAACTTACTAGTAATTCGAATATTGCTGCTAGTCGTTAACAATCTAATTACAGTAGAACAATGATTGATTGAAACCGGGGGGTGGGCAGCAGCGCCCCCTGCAGTACAATTCCACCGAACTGCGATCCCCAACCCGCATGCCCAGCGTGGGGATTATGGGCATTACCCCCTATAATAGCACAACGTCGCGCTTTTTAGGGGAGGGCTATATCCAGCAGTGGACTAGTATAGCCTGACGACGACGACGACAAATCGATTGAGTGTCTAGCTCTGATTTTGTACACCGTATTCCTTGTGTTCTGTTCCAGTCGAGCCGGACAATGTTGCGTTTATGCGCACCGTACGCTTGAATCACCGATGCATGTGGCGTGAAATTTACATGCGTCTGCGTATGCGCTCGTTTTATCGCATCTAAGAAATGCAATCTCACGCCGAGATTGGAAATTTGAGATTTCACGTGATAAGTCTGTGATCAACATTGGCTATTTAAAGATCTTGAATCTAGACAACTCGTAATATTTTATGACAAACTATTGTTTGTGAAGTAACTATGATAAAAGTACCTGAGTAGCGTCAAATCTTAAAAGAAACTAAAATCATAGTGAGTGTGATTAAGAAGTAGTAATAATTACTATGTATAATTATGTACTTGGCGAACGAAATTAGCACTTATTCAAATGAAGAACTTCGTGCCGTAAAACAGGTATTGTATTGTTATCTTTTTTATTCAAAAAGTTCATAGTTTACGAGTCCAGTAAACAGTATCAGTGAAAAAACGTATCTAGAACTATTACATTTGCCTAGTACCTGTTCATGTCGACTTTAACTGAACTTTCTTTTTTATCTATTCTTAAGTAGTGTCAACATCTTAGTGATTTCCTTTAACAAATACAGGAATTCAGTGAATATTATTAATTTAATTGTCTGCATCATCTGAATTTAGGACATTGCCCATTGCATGGCTGCGTCTGCGCAATAATCCCAGCGCAAAGACGCTATTCGGTTGTTATTCGAATTGTAGCGTATACGAATCGATTTTAACCCTAGACACCTAACCTTCTCACATATCTACTACTCAAATACCTAACCATTCAATGATTCGATGATCATTTTTTTGAAGTGTTAAGTTTTAATTAAAACTGTTTTGTTTTGGTACTTTTGTTTCACCGATATAATCAGATATATTATATATTTTTCAATAAAATTATTTAATGATATTTATTGCACACTCTTATTTATTTTTCCTTCTGATTAAAATGGCACGCGTTTTTACGAATTAAAATCGTCATTTTTATAAAAAAATAATACAACTGAATTTAAAAACAATGGTATTAAATTTTAATGGCAAACTGAAATTGTTTACACTTGAAAATAACACTTATCACTTTCACGCCCAATCAGTACAAAAATAAATTTTATGTTCAACACAAATTGTTATTGTTTCCGTAAATTTGGAAAAAGTCGCAAAAATATAATAGTTTCGGAATTCAATGCCTCTAAAACGTGACGAACACCGAGTTGACACTAGACACCATGACAATCGGAATCGAAAAAGGATAGAACAATTTATCGGTCGCGTATTCGTTGAAATGACGAAGGTTAGGGGTCTAGGGTTAAAATCACTCGAATCAGTCGAAAACTTTTTGAACCATCACCCATCGCTACAACAAAGACAGTCATAATTCACGATGAAAACATTCGCCGTAGTCACCTGCACCGGGCAAAACGCGTACCTTTTTAGTATACAATGGCATTATTTTCTTACTTCGGTATGTGCGATAGGAATTGTCGTTACGCTGCGGCCTTGCGTGGGCTCAGAGATCCTCTCCACTATTAGATAAGCAGCTAGATTTGCCGTGTAAGAACACACTAATATGAGGGCAAAGAACCACCAGACAGTACCAACTATCCGGCCTGATAAGGATCTGGAAGAAAAAATATAATTTACGTATACAATAAAGCAATTCAAATGTGCTCAAAGAGGAATATGCTACCACCAGAACTACGTAATATTTTGTCGTTGTGAATAGTAATATCAAAGCCGCGTATTTAGCAAAATACCTATGACAATCTCCAGACAAGTTCCATGTTAATATTCTGTTTGATTTTGTAGACAAATCTTATATGTTGAATGATCTTACATATGTGATGACTAGAGATGGATGGTATCAACCGTTGGTATGTCCCCACTGCTTGGGTACGGGTCTCTTCCTGCATCGCAGAAAGGTTAGGTCATACTTCACCACTGGGGCCAAGTCCGGGTTGGTGGAGGATTGTAAGACAGTGGCGGGAATTACTGTCAGAAGTTATCAAGCCGCACATAAGGCCTCTGACATGGCTTAAGACTGCCATTAGGTAACAACCGACATCAACGGCTTAACGTGCCTTGCGAAGCGGGAAAATTCCACTAGACTTAAGCACACCTGTTAATGCTTAGCCTTAGTGATTGATTCCAATTACTCGGTTCCACTAGGCTACGGCCACATTCATGAGACGAATGTAGAACTTAGTAACTAGGGACTGATGATGTATTTGAAGCTTCGGGATCTCCTTCAGTATGACCAGTTAGCTGTTCTCCTGATTTACATCCGGGCAATACATCCACTGTAATGTTTAACATTTACTGGCAACTACATCGTCAAAGTGTCAGTTTCGGATGTTTGGAAGAGTAAGGAGTGAATTCTATATAAAAGAAGCGGCGCTTTCGCTGCCGCTATATCATTAATAATATATGCCTTGTGATATTTCCACCATTGTTCCCTCGAGAAACCGGAATACATTAAGGGGCGACCCGGCGCTACTAGCGCTACCAATAAAACAACAACATATTTTTTGGATACCTACATATTTGCAAAAGACAAACTATCAAACCTATTCCTGTTCTTATGATCTGCTGTTCTGTTCTTTAAATTTATTCTGCTTACCAGAGTAAGCAGTATAAATTTAAAACTTTATCATAATAAATAAGATGTTTTTAACAAAGTACCTACCCAACTTACTCCCCAATTAATTAAAGAAATATATTTGCAAAATATTTACATATTTGGCTAAGGAAAACATCTTGAGGAAACCAGAGGGTCTGAGGTGTTCAAATACCTTAGCTCTGAAAGCTACCAATCTACAGTGGGCACACGTGGTAAAACTAAGCCCACATTCTCTCTCTCTGAGAAGGCCGGTGCACTGCAGAGGGACGTTTAAAGGCTTTATAAAAAAAAGGTTCTAAGGTGGAGGTTCGAAAAATACTGATACTCACTTTTACTTTTTGCGAAAGGTAAAAGTGAGTTTTAGAATTTGCAAAGCGTGTACCATATTTTTGCTTGAAAAAGAATACCTTTTTTCCATTGCTGGTGCTGGTTAGCTCCAGTCATCCCCTTAATATCCACGTACATACACAAAATGATATTACCTAGTATGTATGCCCGTGGCGTTGGAGACAGCCGTAATGTGTGTACATACAAGGTGATTATTGGCACTTCCTTTTCATTTTGTTTCCCCCTCTTGGAAATGTAGTCATCATTTATTTGGCGTATGCACGCAGAGTGTGTAATTAAATTCTGGGGGATTACCCGCAACTCATGTAGAAGAGCTTATTCTTCGTTCTACGCGTGCAATTATGCTCTACACCAGATAAACTTTCCCGAGATGTAAACAAACAATTAATTTAGATTAATGGTCAGTAAAGTAATATAGAATACAAGCTGAGTCCGCAAAACGTTCTTTTGTGGAGGCAGGAGTTATATTAATTAGCGTACGACCTATTCTCGGACCAACAAAATATACCTAAAAAAAATTATACGATTCAAAAATTATAGTTCACAAACATAATGACACAAGAATTTTATATGCTAGATTATAATTTCTTGATGACCAAATAGGTCAAAATAGTCACAATATGAGAAAAAAAATTATCCAAACATTTTTCTCCTATTGTCATAATTTTTATGAATGAGTCGTTTTATTTACGTCTACGGAAATTATATCTGGTTTATCACTAAAGTAGTTGTTTATTTACCGCTGTTGTTCGTTGCTTGTCTTACCTTGGTACGACGTCACTACCCTGTTGCATGAAAGAGCCGAGAGAAAACCAAAAGGAATTCCAAATGCTGAAATCGTTGTGCAGTATTATCTGAAAAGGATTTTATTCATAAATAACAGAATATTGCACTGCTATTGTCACCGTATCTTGTCTTGTTCATGCATTCTTATACTTCATGTCCTGTCTTCTATCGGAGTTTGGCAACCAATGCGGCTATCTTTCTTTTTGAGTCCAAGAGCAAAAAAAATCTCTTTAATATTGTTATACTTTATTGTACACGAAACATTTAACAGGACATTATTTAAGAAATTACAAGTACAAATAACATGTACTCGTACCTTTCGCTCTCTTTTCTAACTATGTATATTTTCTTTGCTAATTATGCGCACCAAATCCAGAGTGAATCCACTAATTTAACTCTCAGATTACATACATACTTGTATCGTGGCGAGCTGCGCGCTGTTTTTTCGGTTTAGCACATGGTTTTAAAAGTTATAAAAATTACTGTTTTTTTTATACATCAGATAGTTGAGTTAGTGAGACGAGCAACCGACGACGCGAGCTCCGTCTCTGCTCACCATGATTAAGCTCTGCGAATCGGAGCGAAACCTGGTCGGACTCTTTCGATATTACAACACCCGTAAGTAGATCCGAGTGCTTAGTGCGAGTTTGACAGATCCAATCGAATAACTTTACTACCGCGTTAATCGAGCATTGAGTAGTGAGTATGAGTAAGTTAACCGTTCGAACTGGCATAACGCTGTCACAGTACAACTCGCACTCGCGTTTAATCGTGTTTTGGCTGGTAAACGTGTTCACTTCTCAACGTAAACCATTACAACTCGCACTCAGCAATTTTGATTTCCATACTTGTCGCTAGGTGGCGCTTCTTCGATGCCATAGAAATATGAGTTTACGTTAACGCGATCGAGTAGTTAAAAAACTCGCACTAAGCACTCCGGACTAAAAGTCTACAATGTGTTGAGCTTACGAAAGTTTTAGTACAAAAAAGTAGTTAGCTCTCTGCCTATATGTTTAGTATATTAAAATTATGATATTACCGGGATTTCTCGATTTTATTATCAATCATATAGCATTCATACAGCCCATTAGATTAAGTCGTTTTCATTTGGTCGAGCCCGATAAACAGCGAAGATTTTGCCACAAATACGACAATTAGACGATTGAAACTGCTCAGGATGTGAAGCCCGTAATATAGGGGCAGGGGCCCCCTGACCAGGCGTAGTCAGATTTTTTAGCTAAGTTGTCAAATACTCCAATTATTAATATCCTCTAAAACTCTAGAAATTCAATAGAATATTTGTTTCTTGCCAAGCGAAACAGATTTTTGACGCTGGCTACTTTCGTCCTGTCTCTAGTGTTCTGAAGAAAAAGAATATGCGGAGCTGATGGCCAACCTCCATTCGTAGAAAGGTGCAGAAGGAAGTAGAATATTTCAGACTTCAAGCTCAAAAAATATAAACTAGAGACTCGGACGTTAAATATATAAAAAAAAATTGTATAATATCAAACACGAAATTCACAATAAATATAAACTAGAGACGCTGACGTCAAATATAAAAAAAAAATATCACACACTCAAAAGTAATAAAATATAAACTAAAGACGCTAAAGTTAAAAATGAAAAAGAATAAATTATATAATACCACACTCGAAACTCTTAAAAATACATACTCGTACTATAATTATACAGACGCTGACGTTGAATAAAAAAAAAAAAAATAATATTACACACTCGAAACTCACAAAGAACATAAACCAGAGACGCCGATGTTAAATAGAAAAAAAACTTAATTAATAAACACTCGAAACTCACAAAGAATAGAAACCAGAGGCGCTGACGTTAAATAAACGCTTAAAAAAGAAAACAGCCAGTAACCAAGTAGGTACGGGCCAACATTTAATTATAGTAGTATTTGCTTGGTGGATAATTACCTCGTTAGTGCTGCTAATAGGATGGTCCAAGTGAGTGTCTGATATGGAGACAGACCGCCACTCGTGTGGGGAAAACCGTGACACTAAGAACAGTACTATGCTCACAGCGAAGAAACTGAACAGTATGCAGACCTGTTGAAAAAGACTTATTAAACCCTCAACGCCAGTGTATACATTTTATACTATTGTGTATTAAAATGGCGAAAACGGGAGATCGGGTCTTGTGGCGCACACTGGGGGAGGCTTATGTCCAGCAGTGGACTGCAATAGGCTGAAATGGATGGATGGATAGTGTATCAAAAATGATACACTGGCGCTGAGGGTGTTAAAAAACTGTGTTTGCAGCTGCTAATACACTAACATGTAAGTCGCAGACACGAAGAAGAACAGAGAAAGCACACAAATACGATGAAGGAGAAACGAGCGACGGATTGAGCACCTCTGACCTGTTCATCATCATCATTTTCACCCCACCGCTGCCCACTGCTAGATACAGGCTTTCCCCTTCAAATGTCACCTCTGACGATCTCTTGCCAGAAAGATCCTCGGGACTCAAAGCCGACTCAACGACATCGTCCGAACACCGGTCCTAACTGTTACCACCTTCAAATTATTTTTTTATTTATTTCTAAAATCTTAAAACCCTATTTAGAGGCTAAAAATTCCACCCATGCCGGGATTCGAACACGCGACCTCTGGCTATCCGTGCCAGAAAATATCTAAAATCTTACTAACTTAACAGGTTAAAGTCAATAAAAAGACATAGAAATTATCCATTTGTCTTTAATCTTGAAGACCAATGGATAATTTCTATATAAGGCACAATGCTCGTTTATAATATAGCATTAATGGCATACCTAATATCTATTGTAATAAAACGCAACCACAATGACAAGAAAAATTAAACAATATGACACTATTACACTATTTTTATTTTTAATGCACTAGCCCGTGCTAAGGAACAAATTTAAAAACCTATTGGATACTGGTACGGATAGCCAGAGGTTGCGGGTTCGAATCCCGGCATGGGTGAAATTTTTAGCCTCTAAATAGGTTTTTAAAAAAATGACACTACTTAGAGCATTTTACTTTTCTTTTTTATGCATTTTACTTACAACACATAATTATATTAAAATTCACCTGAAATATTAAAAATAAAATTTTATGCAATTTGCATAAAAATAGAAATATGAAATTTTATGAATCTCGAAATTAATTCATTAGTACCACAAAGTCCTTACCCATATGTTAGTAGGAAAATGTACAAAATATGAGATGACCACTCACAGGCTCTAGGCTGCTAGACAATTATTGTCAAATTCTGACAATTTAGGGCCACAAAAGGTTTGACTCGTACCGTCGTATTACTTACAGGTAGATAGCAAAGTTCCGCACGATGTTTAACCTCCCGCGCCTTTCGCAGTGCACAAAAAGAAGCGAAAATAGTGAAATTCACTGGGCAAGTGCTTCACAGCGAATATAAAATAGAAGTAACGACGGAATCATAACAATAAAAAAACTATTTTTTCGCTATGAAAAGGTCGGCCCTAACATAGAAAGCGGAAATGAGGAGAGGATTCCATAAAATCCTTTAAGAGGATTGGTAGAACTGCGATTTGGCTGGGTAGAAAACAGAGCGGAGGTTTTTTTTTTTCATTTTGTCTCTAGCTTTTTCGTCCAACGTTCTTTTATACTAACTTTAGATTGCGACTTTCTGTGTCTGTTCTTTATGTATAGGGTCGCCATATGATAATTTAATAAAGCAGGACTAAAGTGTCTAAAGCTCCTAGAGCGCGTGACCAGAGGGTACTCCAGTGGGTATAACAATAGACTCTGAAGCGAGAGCTCCAGGTTCGATTCCCAGTACGGGCCTTTGTGCCTTTGTTTTCTTAGTTAGGTACATTTGTGAAGTTGTAACAAAAGAAAATACTATCTAGTATTAAGGTCGCCTTTGTACAAATTTGTTTTAGTGCAATAAAGAATTTTCATTCATTATTCAACCTGTAAACTAGCATAACTTTACACGTATACCGATGTCTGTTGCTCAATAAATATCTTTATCTTTATCTCAGTATTGAGTGACCATGAAAATAAACATAGACACTTTTGTTAATTCCAAGGTCAGGATTGAGGAACATAAATATTTTTGTCTATACAATTTACTTTATTTTTACATAGAAGTAGTTGTTCTTTCAAGAATTCAAGGCGCACGGCATTTTCAGCATGAAATATCGACTTTAACAAAAGGAGAACATATGGCGTGTAACGGAGGACGGGAAGACAATATACATGGAAGAGGACGACATCTCCTCCTTTTGAATAACATCTGGCAACAATATTTATGGAGGTTTATTTAAGCTGTCATTTTCAACAACGTAAGAATTATTCTTAGCGTGTCGATGGCAAGCCATCGTGATGAAAGGATTTGGCAATCAGCATTGGTTGCTGGCACGGTTAGTTAGAGGTAGCGGGTTCGAGTCCCGGCATGGGTGGAATTTTTAGCCTCTAAATAGGTTTTTAAAATTAGCCTTAGCACGGGTTAGTGCATTAAACGTAGTGTAGGATGCCCTCCGACTAGGTGAGATGACGATCTGCGAAAAACTGCAGGCAGATGCTGGATGCGGCGCTATGGCGCTCATTAAGGGAGGGCTATGTCCAGCAGTGGACTAGTATATCCTGATGAAGAAGAAGAAAATGTTAGAGTAGGTAATCAGATCAGAAATCGTAAAATATTAGTACAAAATTATGCTACTGTTGCTATTGCCTGGATTTTGCCAGTAACCCTATTGATGTTACAGTACAGCTATAACTATTATCGATAACATTGATAAAAGTTATACTAATTATAATTATTATCGATAGCTTTGACAGTGACACTGCAATATATCCTCCTAAGCCTTGGAGGTAACAGTTACTTCAAATTTTCTAAAACTAAGTAGATTTTGAAGAACTTTTTCTTCTTGCTGTCGAAAAAATGGTGAGGAAAATATTGGACCTGGACCAGTAAGTTTTCCGGACTGCTTACTAAATCATTGGGTGTCAATTAAGAAAGTTATTCATGATGTTTTATTTATAGGATGCTTAGGAGGATATAGAGAGTCATAGAGTGACAAAGTCTAGCAACAGTAAATCACTGACCTTTGTAACTGTAAAAGATAAATAATTGGTATCTTGTTGTCTGTGTTTTTGTGCAACCATTGTTATACGTATTATATGAATGATAAGGTTATATTATTGCATTTAAGTGTTTTTCGTATCTGTTGTCATTTTTCGTGTCGTCACGCGCAGGCCCTGTCAGAAAACCAGTGGTCTCGGGTTCACAACCCGTGACAATATGCTGAGACAGCGACCTTTTTATAACCATAACACACATTGGCATCAACCTATGCAATATTATAATAGTTAAAACTGTTTGTGTCCGCATGTTAGTCTAGTATATTATTACAGTCTATGTTAGTTAAGTGTATCTATGTTAGTTAATCATCAGTTCTATGTTGCCATTCATATTGTATGTTCTATTTGGTGTTATGGTTTATGAATAAACATTTCTTACTCAACACTTTTACTATCTAGACGCCAGGGCTTAGGATGAAATAGAGAGTCACAGAGTACCAAAGTCTTGCATCACTTTTACTATCTAGGACGCCAGGGCTTAGGATGAAATAGAGAGTCACAGAGTACCAAAGTCTAGCAACACTTTTACTATCTAGGACGCCAGGGCTTAGGATGAAATAGAGAGTCACAGAGTACCAAAGTCTAGCAACACTTTTACTATCTAGGACGCCAGGGCTTAGGATGAAATAGAGAGTCACAGAGTACCAAAGTCTAGCAACACTTTTACTATCTAGGACGCCAGGGCTTAGCATGAAATAGAGAGTCACAGAGTACCAAAGTCTAGCAACACTTTTACTATCTAGGACGCCAGGGCTTAGGATGAAATAGAGAGTCACAGAGTACCAAAGTCTAGCAACTCTTTTACTATCTAGGACGCCAGGGCTTACGATTAAATAGAGAGTCACAGAGTACCAAAGTCTAGCAACACTTTTACTATCTAGGACGCCAGGGCTTAGGATGAAATAGAGAGTCACAGAGTACCAAAGTCTAGCAACACTTTTACTATCTAGGACGCCAGGGCTTAGGATGAAATAGAGAGTCACAGAGTACCAAAGTCTAGCAACACTTTTACTATCTAGGACGCCAGGGCTTAGGATGAAATAGAGAGTCACAGAGTACCAAAGTCTAGCAACACTTTTACTATCTAGGACGCCAGGGCTTAGGATGAAATAGAGAGTCACAGAGTACCAAAGTCTAGCAACTCTTTTACTATCTAGGACGCCAGGGCTTAGGATTAAATAGAGAGTCACAGAGTACCAAAGTCTAGCAACACTTTTACTATCTAGGACGCCAGGGCTTAGGATGAAATAGAGAGTCACAGAGTACCAAAGTCTAGCAACACTTTTACTATCTAGGACGCCAGGGCTTAGGATGAAATAGAAAGTCACAGAGTACCAAAGTCAAGCAACACTTTTACTATCTAAGACGCCAGGGCTTAGGATGAAATAAAGAGTCACAGAGTACCAAAGTCAAGCAACACTTTTACTATCTTTCCTTAGCGTATCGATGGCTTGCCATCGTGGTGAGAGGATTTGCCAATCAGCTTTAGGGACTCGCTGATTGTTGCTCAGCGTGCGCCAGACGCACAGCCTCAGTGAGTGGGCATATTTTACTTCAAAAGCTTCACAGCGCTCGTATTTTAAACATTGACTATGGAACACGTTAAATTTTGTACTGCACAATTTTGACGCAAAATTATTGTCCTGGAGAATATTGGCAAAATAAAACATTTTTGGACGCCGTATTTCCAATAAAGCATCGCAGGCGGCATAGCAACCAAAAATTCTTCCTTTTTAAAACTCCAGGAAACTTAATTGGTCTATTAATAACGATTAAAAAGTGAATGTAGGTAATTTATTTAATGCAATGTAGTGCGCAAGTTGCGATAGTCAATTTTGCAAATTATTTATTACTATTATTTTAATTCTTTATTGCACTAATTATATGAATAAATGTACATAAACTTACATAAACATAGAAAGATACATTAATGTAGACCTACAGGGGATCTGGGCTGAATAATAAAAATTATGGTAAACCTACACAAGCGATAATAAATATATAAAAAAATGATGTAATTATTATAATTTACATACACATTGAAAATAATATAACAAATTCATAAACCTTTCTTCGCCCTCCGACCAGCTGGGTAAACGATCTGCGAAAAACTGTCGGCAGATGCTGGATGCGGCAAGCTGAGGATAGGGCGCTATGGCGCTAATTAGGGGAGGGCTATGTCCAGCAGTGGACTACATAATATAGCCTGAAGAAGAAGAAGAATAAACTTTTCTTCTACTATCAACGCTAAGGAACTGAGATAAGTTCAGCGGAGTAGTTAATTTCACTTCATAAATAATCGCTATTATACTCTTTAATGTGTTATTAAGTGAAAAATTCACGCAGTGCGTTTTTAACGATTGTTTCCTTCTATAGCTGAGAAAAAGCTCTGGAAATCGAAGTAAATTGTTGCACGTTTCGGATACCTAAGGTGCTTATCGTCACAAGCCCTCTTAAGTTAACTGAAGCTGGAACCACTCGACAGATACGATAGAAGGCCCATTTTTGTTCAGTTCTTCAACTACATAGTCAAAAATTGTAAGTGGTATTATATTGTCTTTGGTTAGCGAAGAGATTAATCAAGCCTGGTAAAATGATGTAACGATTTACAGTCTTCGAAATTTATGTACTTAGTAACCTTAGTAATTGTTAACAAATTTCGATAACACGTTTACAATAACATATTATTTTATTAGAGTAATCAAATAATTGTGCAATGAGTGGTAATAGCATCTTAAGAAACAGGAAAGTAATTCAAGTCATTGTGCAACCAGCCACGCTACGTTTACCACGGATTGGGGAAGATTTCAGAGTCAGGAAAATTCTGAACTAAAGAGATGAATATTCTATTAGTTTAAACAATCTGATAATATTGAAATAAAACGAAGTTTCGTTCGATGGTGTGATATTATTATGGCTATTATGATACTACATAATTTGTAGTCTACTAAACAAATCCTCTGCAATAACATTCACATAACATTTAACATAAAATTTACATACAGGCACATACATTGCTTCTGGCCCCACACTAGGTAACCTTGTGTCGTAGGAACGAGAAAAAAACCGGCCAAGTGCGAGTCAGACTCGCGCACCGAGGGTTCCGTACAAACTTGTATTATAGACCTGAGTATTTGGTATGAATTTCAATTTAATACCTCTACGCGTTTATGAGGAAATGGGTAGTAAGTTTAAAATTATTAAAAAAATATATATTATGAGATGTAACTAAAAATTTATGGTTTTCGTAATTTTTCCTTTATCTATGCTATAAGACGTTGCTTCGTACCAAATTTCAAGATTCTGAGTTCACGGGAAGCACCCTGTAGGTTTTGATTCCCTTGCAAGTGTCGAAAATTTGCGGCATAAACGGCTGTATCTTTTGATTGCGTTGGCTTAGAAGTTTGATTTTTTCACAGCTTCAAGGGACAGTAGACCTGAGTAATTGATATAAATTTCAGCTTCATACCTCCACGCGTTCCTGAGAAAAAGGGTCTTGACAGATGGACGGACGGACAGACGGACAACAAAGTGATCCTATAAGGGTTCCGTTTTTTCCTTTTGAGGTACGGAACCCTAAAAACGACATAACAAACATGTAAACATCCAAGACCTGGTTAAAAAGTAAACATGAGAAATCGTAATATCTGTCGTAACTGTTTTTAGAACATTAACTTTCAGATAAAACGTATTATACAACAAGTTATGATTTTTATTGCAATGGTGGCGGTAGTTAGCGCCCATTATTTAAATAAAGCAAAGCTTCGTCAACAAAACGACATTATGAAGGGAATGGCTACTACTTAACAATAATTTCTCCTTAAGTCTACTGAGCAATCGCAATTCAACGTCATTCAAATAGTTAGTACGAATCAAGTAGGTGCCTCATTCAGAGTTGCAGCGCGCATGGTATCGAGTTAATTTGCACGACCTATTCTATTGAAATGCTACTGGCCACTATAACACAAACACACTTGGCTTAGCCTACATTGTTGGAGCCGAAATCCAATTTCTAGAATTACGTTCTTCATTAGTTGATATTCAGACAATTGTATATTCAACGCTGAATTCGTTATCGTTCATATTCAGCGCTGAATTCATTTTTATAAGTCAGTATATATTTACAAAAAAAACTTTATAGTGTTTTCTTAATTTGAAAATTATTTATTTATCATAGTGGTAACAGTGGTAGCTGCCAAATCCTCGGCCGAGTATGAGGAATGTAAACAATGTAAAAACGAGCTCCTCCCAATACAGCTGTAAACTTAAAGAAGAATTCTATAAAGTGCATTTTAAAACATATCGAATAAAAAATATAGACATTCAAAGGTAACAGTGAAACTAGATACAGAATTTAAGAGGCAGATTTAGGTGCGAACGTAAGGCAGCTATCGCCCGCACTGAGACAGCAATAGGTCGTGTTGTCCTCAATTTAATGATTAACATATTTTTTTCAAAAGTGAGAACGAATATGTAATAAACAAAGTTGTCAAATTCCATAAATTACTTGTGGAGAGAAAAAAAATAAAGACTGTAGATTAATTCCTTTAAATTCTGGGTTATAGGTTGAATCAATATTGTCTTACTAAAACATTATAATTTCAAACATTGTGTATGTGACCTATGTGAAGCATGGCTTTGAAATAAATTCTCACATATGAGCATATTCTGTGTGCTTGGACACAAAGTTAAACGAAACGACAAGAGACAGCTTAAAGAAGCTGTGCTTCTGTCAATTTATTTTGCCTCGAGGGCGAGGTCGATACAAAGCTTTAGTCCAGTAACGAATTCCCCAATGTCGCTACAGTGCTCTTAAGTGCCGGAATTTCCTGCCGACCCCGAGTCTGTTATCTGCTACATGAGCAAGGTACGTTACTATGTATATGCACAATGAATTGTATTTAACTTTTGGAGGTAATTGCCTGGTGAAGTACACACAAACGGTTACGCTAATGTAATAAAACCACCATTTGATTATAGCCCACGGGATATTATTACGGTTAGGGTAAATAGTGAAAATAAAGGCCTTGCTTTTGAGTTCATGTATATAGCACGGCTTCGGTTTAGTTTTTTTACTCCTTGTAGATAAAAATATAATCAGTGGGCAGATTGCGACTAAAATAAACTAGACATTATTAATTTTATTTAGAATGAATTAGACTTTAGAACATATGGGAAAGTTAAAGTACTCGTACATTTTTGAGAGGTCAGTTTGTATCCGGAATATCCTCTCAAACGCACAAAGCTGATGTGGGGGTCTAGACCCCCAAACTGAAGTGGAACTGAACCGGCCACGTAAGCCGCATGCACCCTAAGAGGTGGGCGAGACGCGGCGGCCATTGTAAAGGGGGAGGAGAGGGGCGGAGAAGACGATGATGGCGGGATGATCCCGACATGTCTTGTCAGAGGTCATTGACCAAAAATCTTGGGCAACGGCCTTGCAATGGCACACCAACTCAAATGTAACAAAAATATGCCAAATTAAAGCCAAAGATGATGCTAAAGTATAAGCTCATCAGGATCATTGTTACACCACAAACATACTGTTTCCATTAGTTACGCACATTTGTGATTTTTATTAATGATGGGAATTATGCAAAGATATAAGAAAAAAATGTTACTGACTTTATGTTGTAATTATACAGTAAATGGTTTTCGCTACTCCCAGTCTTAAGTGGTGGTAGCTCGTTTGGTAGATCGCTTGCCTCTCATTGAAAGAGTTCGTGGGTTAGAAGTTTTGAACTGTGAAGAAGCTGTGATACCACTCGATGTTATGTGATGTCCTGTTCAAAATTTAGTGTGAAATAATGTAAAGTAACAATACTCGCTTACCATAATAGTAGATTGTTAACCAAGGGCTGTATGACATCAATTGCATATGAGGTTTTTGGCGCCCGAGGGCAGCGAGGGCGCTAATTAGCCCGAGTATGCAATTGATGCTTACACCCGAGGTAAACACTCTGCTTATCATATTGATTGTGATGTAAGTAAAAAAACAAGAAAGCAGGGTTAGATCCATGTCTTCGTCACTTGACATTTTTCAAAACTTTTGAGAAAGAACAGAACTGCAAAACACGAAAAAAAAATACTTTCGCGCCTAGCTAGTCGACTGACTTTTTTACTCTTCACGATTTTATGGCACGCAAGCGCGTGAAATCGTGCTGGCCAGTTTGATTTTTAAATCGATTTCAATTAACATACGATGTGACTGCGAAACAAATAGTTCGATATTTAAAATAAAATCATCATAAAATTCAAATATAAATTGTCTCGATTCCGATTCGAGTAAATAATCGATAGGTACTAAGAAAAAAAAAATTAAGTTTTAAAAAATATTCTTCTTGCAGTATGAGTATGACAGTTCTTTTTTCAAATTCCAAAACCTATGCTGTAATGTTAACATTACAATGGTATGTTTTGAAACCTACGCTGTAATGATATCCATACACCCCGGCATTCAGGGAAGTAAGTGACTACTTACAGAGCAAGAGATTATGTAAAAACATTATGTACTGTAGAGAATCCTGAGTGATTTTCTCATTTCGGACTGCCTTGCTTTTGGACGTATATAGCCTGGTAATCAAGTCCGTTCTCGCCGTCTCAGAGTAGGCCTATGTCGTATAAAGGGATGCATGTCCTGTTCTTACAAGAAAATATAAAAAAACCGGGTTGTGGTAAAAAAAATGGATAGAATCTTTGTTTTGCTGTTACGTATTTTAGGTACAGAGTTAACTGTTATTCGATGCTATAAGTGCTTGCTTTGAAAAAAAATTATAGACATTGTTTATCGGCCTCGGCGGCGCAGCGATTTGGCACGCTGACTGTAAAACCGAAGGTCTTGGGTTCGATCCCGGCCGGGTCAAACTAGGAGACGAACTTTTCTAGTTTGTCTCGGGTCTTGGATGTTATCTATGTATTTCATGTCCTAAATTTATCGTCGAGTTAGCACCTGTATCACAAGTCATTTAGTTGTACTTAGTATGGGGCTAACGAGATCTGTGTAATATGTCCATGTTTTTTTCATATTAAAAAACAATACGTTTCAAGTTTCAGTTTCGCGTTTATATGTAAACCCCAGTTTGAGACACTCAGGTTTCCTCGCGATGGTTCACAGTTAGAGTTATGGTATTGCTTCTATAACTTCACAAATGTATATAACTTAGAAAACAGTCATTGGCACATGCCCGCATTGGGAATCGTACCTGAACTTTTCGCTTCCGAGTCCATTGTTCTAACCTCTGGGCTACCGCCACTCTGTTTACCGTTACGATGTTTGCCTCCACGCTCAGCGAGTGCTAAGTATTTTTAAAACCTATTTACAGTAGTAGACTCGAACCAGCGACCTCTGGCTAAACGTGCCAGCGCTCTCCCAACTGAGCTAATGGGCGACTTACCGGCATCAGTGAAATTACGAACCTCTTTCTCTCTGTATTACGTACAGGCAGCAACATCGGGCTGAAGTAATTTGCATCACTTGCAGCCCCGAGTACCTTATTTTGCAGTTAGGTTTTACATTGAATGATATCGCTGTACCCATATGATGATATTCTTTTTATTGCACTAACCCATGCTAAGGAAAATTTTTAAAACCCTATTTAGAGGCTAAAAAGTGTTAAGTAATTAATTTTGACGATACATTTTTGATTGCATCTGACGTTTTTCTATACTTTGAATAAATAAAATCCAGTTTTATAAGTGTACCAAAATGGACATAAAATCTAAAAATAGGGAAAGCCATACGTTAATACAGGATTAGACTCAAGGTCTGTGCGAACAATTTCTGCTGTGGTCAAAACAGCGAAATAGCGAAAATTTTGACCTAATTCCCATATTTTAATGGTGCAAGTGGTAACTTTTCCAACAATATTTATGTACGGGCCAGCACCGTACACTTTTCTAGGTCGCCGTATTGCTGACTAAGCACCGCGCTCAGTCGAACTTACGGGTCTTGATGCCTGCCCCTACGAGTTGGCTTCTGCTTCTCAATAATCGATATCAACCCTTGTATGTCCCCACTGCTGGGGCACGGGTCTCTTTCTGCATCTCAGGAAAGTTAGACCATACTCCACCATGGGGGCCAAGTCCGGGTTGGTGGAGGATTGTAAGAAAGTGGCGGGCCTTACTATCAGAAGTTATCAAGCCGCCCATAAGGCCTCTGACATGGCTTAACGACTGCCATTATATGACCGGCGGCACCAACGGCTTAACGTGCCTTGTGAAGCACGGAAGCGCTCGGAAAAATGCCACTAGCGGTAGTCACGGGACGCTCACCCATCCCGTAGCAGACCGAGCCTGTCGATTGATTCCAATCACTCGGTTCGCCTGGGCCACGAGCGCTGCGACATTGTTGTACCCAGTAAGAAATTTTATCCTAAATGATTTACATATTATACTATTTTTATTTTTAATGCACTAACCCGTGCTAAGGAACAAATTTAAAAACCTATTTAGAGGCTAAAATTTTTACCCATGATTTACATATTTACAATTTAAATGTGAAAACTCCATCGAGGTCGGTGCTGTACCTACCATGATTAATATTTTACTTACTTACCGTTTACCCTTTTCAAGCGTACCTACAAAATGAAAAGCCCCGCAAAATAAATAGGGCTTCAATAATTTTGTAAACAATAATAATTTACTGACTAGTACACGAGAGCAGCAATATTATTTGGGGTCAGCAAAAACAAATTGTGTCATGAATAAGGCAAGTTTGTTCACTATAACAGTTAGTGGTTCCCTAACCCAAGACCGGTCAAGTGCGTCTTAGGCGTAGGGTTCCGTAGATTTTTTTTTATTATTGAAGTTGCAGTTTTTAAAGTTAATCCGGTTGCAAATCAATAACAAGTAGTGCATACGAACGATTTAGTTCAAGATTTATCTGCTTTGCAGAACTGACAACTTCATCACAGTCATAATTGTCAATTGATGATTTACAAAGTTTTCCCATTTTTGAATGAATCGATCGCTTATTACACGTTAACTTGTAAAGCCTACGCAGCCATGATATTTTTCTTTTTAAGTTCATTAAACGTCAGATTAATTTCAAATTTTTTTTACATCTAAAACCATCCGTTTAGCCAAGAGATCGGAGGGACGCCCTTTACGAAAAAAAAGTCTTAATCAAAAATGATCTTACCACATGTACAATTTTTAAACGACCAATACAACGATACCCTAAACTATGATGCTAGCAAAAAAAGGGGTGTAGGGGTAGTACTATTTTATGGCTGTGTCATATTAATATGTATGTCTATGCTAAATTTCAGCTTTCTCGTACTAATCGTCTCTGAGCAAGGCCATGGACAAACAGATGGATAGGTTTCTGGGTAGGGGTTTGTTATTGACTACGGAGCTCTAAAAACATGTTTTTGATAAGATGTATTTAGACATATGATTTATGTCTAAATACAACGTTGCCTAAACTAAATACCATGGAACCCGTAGAGCTGACCGAAGTAAATTTTGTAACTTCTCAAAACATACGATTTGATAACCCATACATTTGGAAGCTACATAAGTTTGCATTATCTAATTAGTGTATCAAAACATGCAGAATATAGTTATTAATCATTATAGCGCTACGACATTGAAGCTATTTCATACTTATAAACTAAAACCAACTTAGATCCATACATTTGGAAGCTACATAAGTTTGCATTATCTAATTAGTGTATCAAAACATGCAGAATATAGTTATTAATCATTATTGCGCTACGACATTGAAGCTATTTCATACTTATAAACTAAAACCAACTTAGATAAGCTTGTAAGGATTGTAAAAAGGCGCCGATTTCTGGAACGATTGCCTTTTTCATGCATTGGTTTAATCTTTGATTTTCTTTCATAGGAACATTTTTACAAATCTACTGGTTTTAGGTGACAACCAGTAGATTTGTAAATATATTCCTTGATGTAAATTTTCACGGTACAACACCGTGAAACTTGGAAAACCATGAAGTAGGCCAATGTCCTGCAATCGGCGTCAAATGGCAAATGATAACGATGATTATGATAATATTGAACTAAATTTTAATTACATACCCATATTTCCTTGGACAGCGGTCGAAGGAAACTGAACGTATCGGCCAGTTGCTTCGGCGTTTTGGACTTATTAGCGGCATAGTTAACCGAAAGAAATGGCTGACTAAAGTCCACGACTTTCTCTCTTTCTTCGGTTATGGCTAGAGCTGCGAACGCCATATCTGCTTCCTAAAATGAAAACACGAAAGTACAATAGAGGCTTTTGATATTCTGCTCCGTCGTAGTTCTCATAAAGAAACCAGGAAATGTCGTCTGGTTCAAGATATCTCGCAAGGTTTACTCTATGGTGGAATTCAACCCTTGATACATACGCGCGTTAAAAACTTTCCACGTTCCTTTGACAACTGATGATCTCCCTTTACATTGTACAGACTAGAGTAACTGAACAGATGTACTGTCAACTATATCCAGGGTAATAAACTCTTTAGAGGAATTCAACCTTTGATACCTACGCGCGTTAAACACTTCCTACGTTCCTTTGACAACTGATGATCTACCTTTACAATTTACAAACTTGAGTAACTGAACAGATGTACTGTCAACTATACCCAAGGTAATAAACTCTTTAGTGGAATTCAACCTTTGATACGTACGCGCGTTAAACACTTCCCACGTTCCTTTGACAACTGATGATTTACCTTGACATTGTACAGACTTGAGTAACTGAACAGTACTGTCAAGTATACCCAAGGTAATAAACTCTTTGGTGGAATTTAACCCTTGATACCTACGCGCCTTAAACACTTCCCACGTTCCTTTGACAACTGATGATCTACTTTTACATTGTACAGAGTTTAGTAACTGAACAGATGTACTGTCAACTATACCTACGACAGTAACCTACACATGTATGTTTACTTCGCGCAACCAAATACTTAACAACTTGAGCACAAGTTTCATATTTAAAACGTTGCATGGCCTATTATTGCGTCGACATTGTCACGTTATGGATGGAACTCTCCTAATATTTTAACGATGTCATAAATAATTTAGGTTAGCTTACAAAATTGTGTTGTCAACTTTCTGCCGCCCACGGTTATTGAACGTTGCTTTTATAAGTAATAAGTAACAAATATAAACCGGTAGGAGAATATTTTGATAGATTTACGTTATAACGGAAGAAGGAAGAAAGATTGACGAAACAAATATACATATATTGCGAATGTGAGTGGAAGGACTGGTAAGGGACGTCCCAGGCGGACATACATCGACCAAATAAGGGATGTATTAGCAAAGGGGAAGATAAAAAGTACCGGGAACCGGCGTACGTGCATGCATTGACTTATGAACGTTGATGAAGCGAAGGTGATCTGTCAGGATCGCTATTAATTTGATTGCTGCTACCAAAATCTTGTTATGACTTACGCTATCAAAAAGGGAAACAGCTATAAAAAAAATCTAATTTAATTAGAGCTAATTTTTGCTTAGCTAAGGCCAACATTTTTGTAATATCAGTATTAACTGATGATTAAACAATTATGTTTAGGTGAAAATATGGTATATATATTTTTGAATTATTACCGGATCAACATAATATACTATGACTAAGCTCTGCGAATCAGAGTGAGTTGATCCCGTTATAACGTAATAATGTGTAGTACCTACGAAAATTATTGTTCAATAATATAAATCGACAAAAATCTGTGTTAAAATTAGTGGCTTAGTACCGATACCGAAATCCTTAAACAAATTAACGCTTTACACATTCACAGTAATGTAATCAAGAATATTTCAAATTTTGTTACAAATTGAAACTAAAACATGCCTCCAAAGGCCCTCTTATCAATATCCAAGTTAATTTTCTGGGTTATTCCACTAATCCCCATTGAAAATCTCACCGAGACTCCAGGCAAACGAAACTCAAATATGAACTGAATTAGGGCCAATAGGAATTTTGAAAGCGCCGCTTTCACCTTGACTCTAATTAGAAATAGTTAGAAGACCTCGTTAGGCTGTCGATAATATACAATAACAATACTTAATAAACGCGATTATTACCCTTGCAAACTCAATTTCCCTTCTCGGATATAGATTTCTTTAAGCTGGTAGCGGGTCGGGATCTAAAATATATAAAGTGGACAGCGCACACACGCACAATAACCTCTCCTTAAAGACAAAGAGATAAGTCGACCCTTCGCTCGATATTAGATTTACCATCAAATTTCTTCGCGAAGTTAAGGCAAACGAATGTCCGCCGCGCGGACCGGAGGCGAAAATCCTTTCCAACTATAATATTATTACATCCGAAACTCAATAGACGATGAAGTTTCAAAGGATGCGGTCATCTCGGCTTTGAGCGGCAGTCAACTGAAATATAGGTACGAGCTTGTATATTAACACGTACATGGCCATCCGTGACTCTGTCCCGTATCGGACTCAAAATTGGAGTTTTCACCGCGGTCCGGAGACAGATTCTGTAGGCTATACCTACAGAATCTGTCTCCGACAATCGCAATGGGCATTGTCACATCCTATTTTTTATTCTATAAATCTAAAATATAGACTAATATAAGAAACTAATTTGAATATTTTCTTAACTTTTGATGTAATTATTTTTTTATTAATTATTTAACGTTTTGTAAGTATGACGTCACTACTGGCATTATGAACTACGTTCATTGAATTTATTCATGATAAAAAAAAACGTTGACGTTTGACAAATGTTGTTGTTGACGAATTTTTTTTTTAAATATTTGTAGGCTAATGGAACTACAGCTTTAGAGCCAATGATGACGTCATTAAAAGAAAAATTAATTGAACATTATTTTGCGATAAATATTAATAATCCGTTTTTATTTTACCTATTTAAACCCCTAATAGTAATCAGTATCCTTATTCCTCGAAATGGTTTTCACTTTACGACAATCGATGCCTCCCTGATCAATGCCCATTGGCAATGTCCGTAATACTTCTGTTAATTTCAGTTAAAATTTACAACTTTTGTGTGACGAATTTTGACAACGTTTGTTTTTGTCGAATTTCAGGGCTTTTTCCGCTTCACTGTTTTACAGATACCGCAATGAATAAAACCATAGGGTTGTTATTATAACCTAATATTGAGGACTAAGGTTTACCAGAAGCTGGGGCGTTGGTTGCGCGGATAATGAGCTTCTTACGAAAAAATATGCACACCCAGATATTTCGAAAAATATATGTATCTGAGAAAAAAAACTCAGCAGAAAAGTTGTTGCATAACACAAACTCTAATTAGATTATGTCAGGAAATGCGTAATTAAGCCGGCTTTTCACGGAGCCACTCCCATACAAACATAGATTGCTTTTCCTTTTTTTATAATGACCATCCGGAGCAAAGGAAACTTTGCCAATACGTTAAAAGGTTACAAATCGAGGTTTGATTGTGCTTAGTGTCGAAAATAAACTTATTAAAAAGAAACTATAGCCTTAAGTATCGTTTCTATGAAAAGATTTTTATGAGGCTATAATTTCATGCATCAACCAATTGAATTTATGAATAAAATGACAATGATCGACTTTTTCGTCTACCTCTTGCGGTTGACTGGTAGAAAATGCTTAAGGCATTAAGTTCGCCACATTGTCCGGTTTTTTGTTAAAACTTAAGTGCAATAAAAGTATTAATAATTAACAAAGTGTTTGGTACTGGTCAGTCACCTCTTGCAGAAGTATGTTGGGAGACTTGTACGATATTGCATAAGTTTTTTAAGACGTAGCATGCAAAAATGTAATATTCGAGAAAGACTTATTTAATTATGTCGATAAAAAAACATCTGGTCATTTCCAGACCCAAAATAATGCATCCATCATTGTAGTTATAATTAAAAGTTATGTTAGACTCATATCGGCGTAGCATCTTCGACGTACCTACTTGTAAATTATAGGTGCATCTCGTGATATAACGGGCATTCAAATAAACTTCTTGTGTTCTTAGCAAAAATTAATACTTGAGAGATAATACTATATTTTTGTGATGTTTCCTAATATTTCCCATATTATTAGAAATTTCTTACTAATTAATGCCTTACTTGCTGTGCCCGCGGCCGTGTAGAATTCATGGATAGACTCTGGCCGAGCTAATGTTCTATCTTAAATGTCGATAAAAGAAGTTTCAAAATCAGATGATTTATTTTTAAACTTAATTATCTCTTACATAAAAACTTTATCAAAAACATCAGGGTATATACACAATTATTACAAACTAGTAAAATTTGTGTCTTTGCAACCGTCACGCTAAATATCTGTAACGATAGTATTTTCGTATAGAAATGTACAGTTATCTAGAATAATATATCCTTAAAACTAAATATCCAAACGCAAAGTCAAAAATGTTTACTTAATGAAGGTCAAAGGTGTTAATTTCAAAAATGAGTTCCCGTGTCATGTACATTAATATTAGTAGGTACTAAATGAATAAAATCAAATCAAATACTTTCAGAACCCACAACAGATCTTTTTTTAAAGTAAAAAATACATATATAAAGTCCCACTGTAGGACTCAGACCTATTTGTGGGATAATCATCACGCGTGCGCACCGGCAATAACTAAGATTTCCTCACAATGTTTTCCTTCACAATTAGCGAGATAAATTTTACTTTTAACCTATAAATGCGGTGATGATATGTCGAAGGTACTGTGAATCATTTGGGAGCATTAAATTATTCACGTAAAGCTTCCCGAAGTTGTCGCCATGACATGAGTTTGTGGCTGAGATCAAGGTAAATATTCAATTCGCCATTTTTTATTGTTTTCCTAAATGTTTCTGCCCAAATACTGAGTTGTAAGACCTCTCTCATATTAACATCATTTATCGTTTCAGCTTCTAATTCAGGCCAGCTATTGCAAAAACTGTGCTTAAGTGAAATTATATTAATACCCACTAACCCTGAAACCTGTTTCAGACGGAATAATGAATTCAGTTCAATTTATTTCAGCGTAAATAATTTACATTCTGTTTGCTGAATGTCAATGTACCAACAATGTAAAATGAAAGTGAGAGCTGCTGCCCAAAGGCCGTAGTGTAGTGGAGAAAATGGCAGCGGCAAAAAAAACTCCACTTTGACCATCTTTTCTCAAGTCACCTTAAACCTAATAAATCAGTTTACGTATGATAAGATTCCATGATTGCCATCAATAACTCAAAATGCCAAAGCATACGTAATTATTTTAGAAACGTCGCAAAAACATAAGTGCTGCGGAGACACGAAGAGCAGTCGTTGACGAGCATAACGCACGGATCAGCCATCATCAGTCCTTTTTGAGGGAGATAGATAGATTAATTTGATAAGATCGCAAAAGCTGTCGCATTTATAGTCCTGGAGTAGCGAGAGAACTTTATGTTCTAATCGAACGCAAACGCGGACACAGCTAGTGAAATCAATATATCAACAGCATATCAATACCATCTATTAAAAAAATTACAACAACCAGCTTGAGATTGGCATTAAGACGACCTCTTTGGTCCCCGAGACACAGTGAAGGCGCAATAAATTGCATTATTTTATCTTGGAGAATAAATCCCTTTAGCAAACTTTCAGTCTTTGTAGTGCATCGGCTAATGGAATAGAGATTAACTTTTTCCGTACGTGCTTTCATCTCTCAGCTCGAAATTTAATCCCATATTTCGTTCCTTCCCCCGGTCATCCTCTGTTATTGTACTGGATACTTCAAACAGCTTTTCACATATAATGGACAATCGGACATTCATCGAGACATATAAATAAATAGGCGGTCTGGATACGTTCAATTCATCACCTTTGGTGGTTAAAATAATTTATCTTCTTGAATTTAGTTGGTATTCCTTTAAAGTGCTAAAAATATATTCTATCAGTGGAGACTGGCCTGACATGGCCTCTGTAAATTTAATGATTTTGTTATTCTTTGTGATGTGCTGTTAGTCTTCCCAATATTACTTAATTCAATAGGTAAATAAATATCTGCCACTTACAAAATGACCGTCGCATTTAGACGGAGAGTAACCAAATCTTCCATTTCACCCAAAAATGGGTTACTCATCAAATTTAACAACTTGACTGACTCGTGGGTCTAACGGTATCAGGTTTGATTATCTGATCACTGATCGTGGGTTCTAATCTCACTAGTGGCGGTCATAAATTTGTATAAATGGCCTCAGTCTGAGTGTATGTTTGATGTCCTGGCCTAGTTATCATAGCACAGGGTATTCTAGTTTGGAACTAGGAGAAGTGATTGTGTCGTTATTATTGTAAGTAACTTTTACTATATTATTATTTTTACAATTTCGATGACGTGTAAAAAATATTAACTTTTCAATACTAAAGTTACCATCATGCAGTAACACTAACACGATCAAAACAAAAAAAAACAGATCTTACTGAACAGGTTTTTGAAAGAAGTGTCTGACAAAATAAGCATAATTATAAGTTGTGACGTTTAGGAGCCACGACCGTGAATCTAAGGCAAAAATCCTAGGACTAGATAGTTATAACGCCAAAAACGTCCGCAGTCTCAGATCCGCAATCCTAAAATAAATGAAAAGGAAGATTTGGAGGTCAAAAGCTCCTAACTGTAAACCTAACCTCAACTGTCAAAATTATGTACCTACTCGAGGAGTGACATGCGGTGCAATTGTTGAGTTGCATATTCGTTAATGCTAATTAACGAATATCAAGTGCAAATTTCCTCAAAAATGCGAAGTTCCTGAAACTATATAATAATTTTCGTTCGGCGACTTTCGATAATTTTTGGTTCCGTTTTCCATGTTTTCCGTATTTTCGAACTAAACCTTTCGTAACTTATTTCCGGGTAGGCGGAATTTTTTCAATGTATTTTTACGGTTTAGATTTGTATTGGCGGTTTTCGAAGCTTAATAACATAATGGTTAAAACACATGAGCACCAAATTGACGTCCTTCTATACAGGACAACGGTTGGTGTCGCTACAAAATGCGCGAAAGACAAAACAAGCGCGCGGCTTAATAACTTCTGGCAATACCAACGACTTAACAAGGCACGTTAAGTCGTTGGTGCCGGCTGTTATATAATGGCAGTCGTTAAGTCATGTCAAAGGCCTTTTGGGCGGCTTGATAACTTCTGACAGTAAGGCCCGCCACTGTCTTACAATCCTCCACCAACCCTAAGATGGCCCAAGTGGTGGAGTATGGCCTAACCTTCCTTAGATGCAAGAAGCGACCCGTACCCCAGCAGTGGGGACAAACAAGGGTTGATATCGATGAAAACAAAACGATGTACACCTTAATTTTTCAAAAAACGTAAATCGCAAGTTTTTTTCCAACAATTCTCTAGTTGACTTTTTTAAAGAATCGCGCATTCCTTTGGAGAACCTGCATAAAATTACCAATACTCTCACTCACAATAATGATTTGTGCCCCAAATAAGAGAACGGAAGTGGGGCCCGTGACGCAATTTCTAATGATTCATTTACAGAAGAAAGAGCGATTCCAGCACGAGTGAGCGGCCCGGCCGGTCCCGGCTGACTTGGATCGGTGCCGATAATCCGAGTCTTAAACTTACGGTCCATTAAATGTATCCCTCCACAGCCCTCTCTGCTCTATATATTATGTTCGTTACACGAAAATCCGTTCCGTTCCGAAGGTCTCCGGGCATAGTATTTATAATAAACTTCAATAAACATTTTGTGTAAATTAAGATACGCCTCCGAGATCACTTTTTGCTTTGATTAATAATGTCTTGGTTCAATTTTAATACATTCTGCTAACAAATTAGATAGAATTTGTGTTAATAGACTCTGACAGTACACTTTCGTTTATACAGGTTGTCCTCTATATTTAGGAAGCATGATGATGAGTCGTGCGTGTTAATATGATCAAATTTCGAAAGTTTTTATTATACCTATCTATGGAGAGCCAAAAAAGGTTTAAATATCATTGGCTATATAAAAAATATTAAGGACCGTGTTTATTTTTTTCTAAACGTCGACTACCTATTACTTAATTGGCGTACCATGTTTTGGCACGTGGAAGAAAACGCGTCAAACAAATCGGTCTGTAACAATGAATTTAATTGAACTGTAGAAAACTTTTAGATTTCAATGAAAACATTAAATCTTACTTACATATTATTATTAGAGTAACTTGTAATTTCACATTTTTTGAGACCTGTAAAAACCTGTAAAATTACATGGCCTGTGTTTTGGGAGGTTTTCTACTTTTATATGGTATAAAACGTCACTCCAAACTTTGGAGTGACATTGGTTATATCGATATTGATGAATCGATATCAAACCTTGTAAGTCCCCACTGCTGAGGCACGGGTCTCTTCCTGCATTGCAGGAAGGTTAGGCCATACTCCACCACGGGGGCCAAGTCCGTGTTGGTGGAGGATTGTAAGACAGTGGCGGGCCTTACTGTCAGAAGTTATCAAGCCGCCCATGAGGCCTCTGACATGGCTTAATGTCTGTCATTACATGACAGCCGGCACCAATGGCTTTATACATAATTATGTTTAAAAACAATGCTGTCGTCACTGCACTGTACTCACTGTACTCACTGCCACTTCCTCATTGTCAAATTTAGACATTCGCCCACCACAAAGTGCTCAACCTATGACATCATGCTACCTATGTTAGCTCTTCTTAAACTTCAATTTGCACCGCTTCCATGTCTATCTTTTGAACGCGCTAAGTTCTATAACCTACGTAATACCATATTGCTAATGTTTCGGTAATTCAATCAATTATCCCTTTTCGGCTTCACGTACCCTGGAATAGGTACCTCACGAAGGGTCTGCGTTTGTACGTCCGGACGTCGGTATTACACCTAGAGGTATAATTTTATGCCTTGCAAAGGTCGTAACTTTGCGTTATTGACGTAAAAGTTTTGTAGCTACAGTGAAGTTTGTACTGAGCGAGTATGTTTAAATATGAGGCTTTCTAAAAAGAAACTTTAGCGGCCAGTGACAGCGTTTAGCGCTCAAAGAAGACTACTCCAGAATAACTACAGTTATTTCTAGGCGCATTGCAACAAACATTTTATTTTACCCCAGACAAACCTCTTTTATTTTACCCCAGACGGCCATCTTGCACAGAAGTGTAAAAAGAGTCGCTTGGGATATATAAAAATCATTAATGGTAAGAACATAATTATATTTTACCCCAGACGACTATCTAATCTAGCACATAATATGTTAAAGGTATAAAAATGGCTAACTCAAACATACGCAACAGCTGAAACAAGTCAGTTAAAGTTTGCTACTTACATCAACTTTTGATATAAGCCTTTTGAAATTTATTTGGTGAGTTTTAGAATTCATGTTCTTTTATTTTATGTGACTACAGTTGTTCTTTTTCGTAGTGGCGGTATTATTATATAAAATGCATTGAAACAAAATTCTTTATATATACAATTCTACTGTACGCGTGTATGTCACTGAACTCCTCCTACACGGCTGGACGGATGTAAATGATTTTTTTCTATGCTATATTAGGTGACGTCTTGGATGATTCATTCACAAATCAGCCCAGCAGATGGCGCTGCATGCAGGACAATGTCTGTTGGGTCCGCTATCTTTGTATCTATCTATAATCAGCCCACATCAACCCACTGCTGGGCATAGGCCTCCTTTTTACTGCGCCATTCCTCACGGTCCTGTGCTAATCTGATCCATCTCTGACCCGCAACCCTCACGATGTCGTCTGACCATCGTGTCGGTGGTCTGCCTACCAACCTCCTTCCCTCCCTTGGCACTCCGATACTGCCCTGGTCCACCGGCCGTCTTCCTTTCTAGCCAAGTGTCCCGCTAACAAGTGGGTCCGCTAGTGTTATATATATTACTAGCTGTTCTGGCGTAGCGTTCTGCTATATTAGTTATCCTAGGACCTATTTTCAGAACTACCAAAAAAACAAACGAATTCGGTGAAGCTATTTCGGAAGAGTTCGATAGCAAACACTGTAGATTGATGTAAATTAGTTATCCGTTTACTTCGGCGTTGATTACAAATTTCATAAGAATATGAAATAAATCCGTTATTAAAAAAATGCATCTGAGTAAAAACTCATAACACAAATGTTGTCTCGGACAAACTCTCAAGAAAAAAAGACGTTCTTCCGAATTTTTGAAGAATGCCCAATCGTACCTTTCTCAGCAATTCCCCGACCAAACCATTCCAGCCACTTGGTGTCTCTCCACCGTATTTGCCATCTTTGACGAGTTGGATTTCATCTAAAAGAGAAGAAATTATATACATATCTAGGGTTTTTGATAAGCAATCAATAACAAATTGATTTTAAAGATTTTATAACGGGCTATATTTAAACCCACAATTTTTTATCCTAGTACTGTAAGTGAAATATTTTTTTTACTAAATTTAAAAAAAAATTGTTGTTTAAATTGGCACAAAAGCACAAAAATAAAATAAGTACAAAATCGTATAAATATGCGTGTGCCTACAACAAATAGCAACAAATAAGGGTCACCAACTCTGGTTTCAACTCTCAACAACACATCAGCATCAAGAGATGCTGATTTGATGCTGGGTATGATTTCAGCTAAAAGAGAAAAAAATCATACATCTAGGAGTTTTAATAAGCAATCTTTTAAGTTGATTTTATTAAAGATCATAACGGGCTGAATTTAAACGTACATTTTTTGACCTTAGTACTGAAGTGAAATATTTTTTTACTGAATATTACTTACTTGTTAAAATTGGCAAAAAAGTAAAAGAAATTAAATAATTAATATTTCAATGTAATTTCTTTTATTTTTATGAGAATGAGGATAAACAACAAACTCATACTGTCTAGTAGCAACAAGAAAGGTTCACCAAATTTGCAATGCTATAGCAAGCTGTGAACAACATATCAGCATCAAAAGATATTCATAGAAGAAAAATTGTCATTGCAGTCATCCGTTTATAACGCACCTTTCGACACTCGCAAGAGAATCAAAACCTGAAATACTTCCAGTCGACCTAGAATCGTGTCATATTCAATTCAGTTTATTAGGTACATTGATGTAAAGAATTTACATTCTGTTTGCTGAATGTCAAAGTACAATGTAACATGAAAGTGAAAGCCGCTGCCTTCGGCCCATAGTGCGGGGGAGAAAAAAGCAGCGGTAAACAAAAAACTACACTCAGGCCATCTTTTCTCAAGTCCTCTTAAATGTAATACATCAGTTACCACCTATCGGTATGATAAGATTCCATGATTAATAGCTCTAAATGCCAAAGCATTAGTTAATTGTTTTACATAGGTCGTGAAAACATAACAAGTGCTGCGGCCAGACACACGAACAGCACTCGTTTACAAACATAACGCAGAGGTAGATGGTAATGAGCAAGGTCCTAAGGCAGTAGCCAAGGAAAAAAATGTCAGCTTGGACAAAAAAACTTACTTCGCATACTTTTGAACTGAAAGGGAGTGTTTGTTAAGATCCCTAAAGGCGCGAGCTCGGCACTCATCCGGCATTCTGATTACAATAGGTACAAACTTAGAAAGTTTAATTACAAGCAGGTAATTACAACTTACACTTGATACCCAAATCCCGAGCTACGAGTTCGATAAGGTCTTTGCACAAACCGTAGAACTGCTCATTTTTCACTTGGAAATGCTCTATGGGTCTCTCCATCATGTACGGATCTTGTAAGATGGTTGTGATTATAAAAGTCTTGTTAGTATTGTACGAGCCCGGTGATTGTACAGGAAAATGTTTTGGGTGCCGCAACATTAGTCCGTACTTGTCCGACCACGTTGCCACCTTCAGGATGAAGAAAAACATCACTAGACACATTGACGTCGAAGAGAAATTGTAATTGAAGTCAAAACGTTAAGAATTGGCTGCAAAGTTTCTACGCATTGATTTATGGACGCCGAGAAATCATTAGTGAGTTTCGGAACAAGTGTTTGGCAAGAAAGTTAAAATTAACCTCTCCAACGAGGCTTCTATGGATCTTGCAATTTCACGTTATATTGGGGAAAGTTGAGAAGGAAAGGAAAAAAGTTATAAATTTTATTTAAAAATAATATTGAACCATCGCTTTCAACTTTCCGATGTTACAAAGTTGATAAATCCTCATTTCAAAGTCGGTATTCATTGGCAGCTGGTCTTTTTTGGATGAATCGTAAAACTTACCTTAACCATTGTATTCTGTACGGTCATTTCCACAACTTGCAATGTAAAGTTATGGCGATGTCCTTCCTCGTTAAATGATATGTTTCCCGTGAGTCCTTCTATGTCAGTCTGAAACATTTTGCAAATTAGGAAAAGGCCGATTGCCATAGTTGTTAAAGCTGATGGCGATCGATATTAATCGGTTGTGTTAAGGCACTTTGGGGTGCTAAGTTCTACCAATGGAATGAAATTATAACTTGTTTTATTGTTCGTGCTAAACATCAATAAACTTAATATCTATGATAACTATTTTAAAAAAATCTACCTAGAACGTATTATCAACGTCCAAGGACTTTAATCGATTTTCGCTAAGATGGCCAGTTTTGGGAGAAATTTATTAACGCCCTAGGTTGTTGATTTAGATTCTAGACAGTGAGTTCTAAATAGTTATAACAGATATTAAGATTTTTGACGTTTACTTTTTGATAAAAACGGGTTATAAAACAAGTTATGATTTTTTTTCCGTTGGTCACGATAGTTAGCACCCTGAAGCGCCTTAAAGCTTTTGAATTGAAGTTTTTTCGACGTAAAATATAGGTATAGGGGTGCGCGAAAAGCATCTGTGCAGTATCTCGTATTGCCGTTAAAAACAATTATGGCTGTAAATCTTTTATTTATGGTCGCAATCGAGTTAACTTGTAACAAAACATTTTTTACTCTGCCATTGATGATATACAGTGCAACGTATTATTGGAATAACTAATTTAAATAGCTTCCGTAGCACCAATAAATAAACAATTTTCAATAATCAAACATATGTGATTGTCAGTTATTTTTAATACCTGTTTTTCACAACAACAAAGAAAAATGATAATTGTTGTTGCCGACCGGCTCAATCAACCTTCTAAGATTTTTGCTTCTTTCGTAGGTTTCTCTTCACTATGTCTAATTTTAAAAAATAGGGCTATGTCAATGCTAAACTTGAAAAAAGATGGATTCAACATTCCTAAAAGTTACTTTCGCATTTTCCCCAATTTTTACGTGCTTACGTTTCAATATTATATATTAGAATTTATATATACTATACTCTATTTCATGTGGTTTATGCCCGGTTTTTCGTACATTAGCAATATGTTAATCTACAGTTAGGCAAATTTAAAAAAAATTAGTATGTGAGAAATCAAGGGTTTTATCGATACTAATGAAATGAAATCAAACAAAACGAAATGAAATAAAATGAAAAGTTTTTTTTTCAAAGAAGCACAGAAACTGCGTCTTAATGAACGTTACAAGTCAAACTAGGTGTCCATTTCAAAATGTAGATAATTTCTAATCTAGATCATTTCAAATCTAAAAAAAACAGTTTTATAAAACAAACACTTTTACCGTATATTCCATTAATTTTACGTACCCATTGCACCAACAGCGGATGCTCAGAAATGTCTGCAACTTCCTTACCTTTTTTATGAGTCTCGAAATTTTATCGCCGTGCTCGAAGGGCACCACCCAGCTTTTACCGGGGTTGCAATCAATGACCTTTGTGGCGTTTTGCTGGCCCGAGGCGCGCCTCAGGGCATTCCGGAAGGCGTCGGGTTTCTTCCTCCAGAGCCTCCCGAGCGCGTCTATTAACACTTGTACTCCATCGTACATCAGCGCTGCTTGTGCCTAGGACATAAACGAAGTGTTAAAAAGCGGTTTCTCCAAAAGCAGTTTTCACAAAAAAAGTAAGGTTTTTAGTAGCATACGATATGCCGGATTGAAATGAAACTTTATCATTAAGTTTAGAAGACACTAATCGGGGTTTGATCGTTCTTAGCGCCACAGATGCAATTAAAATCATAACTTGTAAATAAGTATTTTTCAAAAAGTAAACATGAGATATTTTGATATCTGTGGTAACTATTTTTAGAAAATACAGTCTAGAATGTAGTATAAATAACCTAGGACTTTAATCGTTTTCCGCTAAAAACGGTCGTTTTTAGCGGAAAATCGTTTTTGGTGTAGGGATCTCACTTTCATATCTACCCGCACTTTTTAAAAACTGTAGTTGACTTCAGTTCGTGGTACTAATGTTGTTTGTTTGAGTAACAATGATGAAGCATAAAACAAAATTCGATTTTTTCTTAATGTTTCGCGATACTCATACATAGTTTTATATCAAACGGGTCAAATCGCGATTATTTACTAGGTATAACGTAATTACCTTATTTCCTGACGTTTCGGCAGCGTTACAGTTGCCGTGGTCTCGGGTTTTACCTAATAAATAATCGCGATTTGACCCGTTTAATATATAACTAAACATTCGATTTTATGTACTGTTATATTCTAAAAATCTTTAATAGTTATAATAAACGCGTATGCGTCCGCTTTATTCATGGGCATTTTGCCAAAATAAGGTTTTCAAGGTTTTAAAGTTTGAAGTCTTTTGGGTAGAAATGAACTAATGAATGAGGCATTAAAGGAATGAATGGATGAATCCATAAATGAAGTAATCAATGAATGAATGAGTGAGTGAGTGAGTGAGTGAGTGAGTGAGTGAGTGAGTGAGTGAGTGAGTGAGTGAGTGAGTGAGTGAGTGAGTTAGTGAGTGAGTGAGTGAGTGAGTGAGTGAGTGAGTGAGTGAGGGAATGAGTGAGTGAGTGAGTGAGTGAGTGAGTGAGTGAGTGAGTGAGTGAGTGAGTGAGTGAGTTAGTGAGTGAGTGAGTGAGTGAGTGAGTGAGTGAGTGAGTGAGTGAGTGAGTGAGTGAGTGAGTGAGTGAGTGAGTGAGTGAGTGAGTGAGTGAGTGAGTGAGTGAGTGAGCGAGGGAGCGAGCGAGCGAACGAACGAACGAACGAACGAACGAACGAACGAACGAACGAACGAACGAACGAACGAACGAACGAACGAACGAACGAACGAACGAACGAACGAACGAACGAACGAACGAACGAACGAACGAACGAACGAACGAACGAACGAACGAACGAACGAACGAACGAACGAACGAACGAACGAATGAATGAATGTATGAACTAAAAAAAATCACCAAGGCCAACTAAATGCTAGATAATATGAGCCTTTTTTTTTTTTAGTTAACACCAATACAATAATACATCCCTCGCCAGGACTTGCTAGATAGTAAGTATTTACTTCTAGCTAACCCACGTTCTCTAACGCTAACACACGTCCTCTCCTATGATATGACACCGTTTCTTGTGCAGGTTCTCCATAAATTTTGGCAGCTTTTCAGAAAAGGGTATTCGCTGAAGGCATGTTCATGTGGCCGTAAGTGCGGTCTGAAACCCTCTGTGTACATTCCGTCCGACATTTGGAGCAATCGACAGCAGTAGTTCTGTACTCTCCCCGCTTCCTTCCGTTCCTCATTCGGACCATCGCATATTTGCCGAAACACCAAAGAGCGTTCTCCCAACTCAAACGATTTCGTTTCCAAATTAAATTCAAAGCATGTTAGCAAGTATTATGAGTTAACTTTGAAACTGTATTCCCTCGAGCATTCGTGGAGAAAGAAGGGCCTGTAGGTCTCGGGAATGCAAAGATCATAAGGTTTATAGAATAATAATAATGTAAATGATATGAAATGAAATGAAAAGGTTTTATTCAAAGTAGCGCAGGAGCTGCGGCTTAATGAACGTTACAATTCAAACTAGGTGTCCATTTCAAAATCTACATCATTTTGGAGAAAAAATGGACAAAAAACTCCAAACTTAGTCGTAGTAACTTGTATGTAGATATAGCCAGTTATTGTTCCTTCACAGTGCGTGACTTTGGTAAAGAGTTTTGGCCTTTGCATCTACGTAATGATTGATGAGTCGTTTCGATCAATCAAATCGATTTATTTCAACATTAAGAATTGACATTCTGTTTGCTGAATGTCAATGAAAAATATAAGCCGCTGCCTTCGGCCGTATTGTAGTGGAGGAGAAGGCAGCGGGAAAAAAACTCCTCTTTGACCATCTTTCCTTACGCTGAGTAGGGAACACTCTGACGTTGTAATGCCTGAGATATTGTTTTTGAGATGGAGTAGGCTTGCCCAGCACCTATACCTACAAGTCTTAGTTGCAACTTAGTCGGCCCCCACAGAAAGACAAGTCAATACGTGCGAAAATAATAATAAATAGTTCAAATAGTTCAAAAATACGTGCGAAGCCAACCAAGCCGCGGGTTTCCTCGCGATGTTTACCTTCACACTTAGCGTGTGATATTCCTATTACAAATTCGCTTATTCTGCTTAGTTAAATCTACATACATAAACCCATATTATTGCTTTCTGCGGGAAATTTCTCTGTGGTATGCGGCGTAAATTTTAACACATCGTGGGGTACTTTATAGCACTTACGTTTAAATTTTGGCGTAACTTTGTAACGACGCGAAATTCACAGTCTTTTGAATTAAGCGTGAAATGATGATTGGCTTTTTAATACGTTATTTTGTTCTTAGGTATCGAGCGATTCTGAAATTGGCAGTGTAATTTTTACAAAATATGTAATTTTTACAGAATATGGGTTTACTCGTGTTGAGTAAACCCATAATCTCGCTGAGTGAAGACTGGGCCTCGCCTGAATTTGGGTGTATAACTATAAGATAAGATAAAATAAGATAATATTCTTTATTATGTTATTTTATCTTATCTTATCACCAGAAAATAATTACAGAGTCAACAGTTACAAAAGAAGAGGTAAAATTGGCGGCCTTATTGCTGATACCAATTTTTTCCAGGCAACCTTAAATCGGAAAGATTGCTGAAGGAGAAATTGAGACGGGTATAACTATCTCCTTAGTCTAGTACTTAAACACGCTTGACTACCAAAACATTACAGAGATGGTGTGTTGAATTCAAATTCAAATGACTCTTTTCCAAATTTTATATCTGGAGGAATTTCAACATAAACTATGATAAATTAAATTGTTTACAAAAACTTTAAGTTATTTTGTCATGTTCACTTTTGTAATAAAGTCAACTGTTTTGTTCACTCTTATAATAGAGTCAACATTTGCACACTTTCAATTTGAGAAAGCGGCTAATGCCGCGGTCCTAAAGTTACGGTATTATTTATGAAAACACGATCCCTCTAAAACACTCCTGAGAGGCAGTTTAAATAACGTGTTGTTACATCTTTTAGATTACTACAGACTATTGAGGCCGTCTCTGAGGGGTGTTTTCGGGAATTTTGTTTTTATAAATAAGATCGTTCGATTTTCATTTTAATCAATTAATCAATATAAAAGCTTTTATTTTATTTATTTATAATTTACACAAACAACACAATTTTTTTTAACAAAATACGAGCTGAACCCTGTAAGAGATTTCTTCGGAGGTTTTAAAGGGGCACAAAAACTGTGACTTAATTAACATTACAAGTTAAACTGGGTGTCCATTTCAAAATCTAGATAGTTTTGGTGAATTAACCGACTTTAATTTTCCTCACACGACTTCTACTCGTAAAATAATATAATAACCATTTGATTATGCATAATTTATGGTAGAGCATATGAGCGATAGGTGTGCCATGATAAAAACTCAGTTTTAAAATGGCCGCGCCCCACGTTGGGCGCCAATGTGAGGTGGTAGAACATTTTAAAACTCGAACGACTTTAACTCTGTGTTTTAAAAACCTATTTAGAGGCTAAAAATTTCTCCCATGTCGGGATTCGAACCCGCGACCTCTGGCTATCCGTGCCAGCGCTCTTTCCAACTGAGCTAATGGGCGACTCACCGGCATCAGTGAAATTTCGAACCTCTTTACACTATTCTCTGTATTACGTACAGGCAGCATTGGTTACATTTTTAGCCTTTAAATAGGTTTTTAAAATTGTCCTTAGCACGGGTTAGTGCACTAAAAATAAAAATAGTATATTCAACTCTGTGTTGTTTAATTTATTGTATTTATAATATAAACAAAAAACTTGATAAAAACAGAATAAGCAGGTAAAGGACGATTTTTTTAGTCTGGTTGCAATTGGGTGACGCAATTTTAAATTTAGAAAATTATAAACAGAATTAAAGAAATATAAAACAAAATTGCAAAGAGGTTTGCACCGTTACAACCTTTTCCCAGCGGCAGGACACAAACAAAAGGCCACGTCACTTATGGCCTACTTAAATACGATAACGTATTTACGTGACATTATGTTTATACTAACAAAGAAGAGCTCGGACGTTGGGGTAACCAATCAACTGTCGGATTATTTTAGCCCCCGAACTAAGACATGAAATTAATTGCTTCAATTAAGTAGCATCACAGAGCACACTACACGGCGCAGGTATCACAGCTTTAGTGCTTACTAACACCATTTCCATGTTAACACGAGATACTGTCAGACGTTGTAGGTACCTAGTTTGGTTAGGTTAACAGCGTAATTTGAGTTGCAGAGAAACTACAGCGTGATTTAGAAAACGTTAGCAATGTTATGGGGAATTATTTTCAGCGTTATAAAGAGTTCATATATTAACAGTAATTCGTGATTATTCCAACCCTTGGTTAGAAACTGTGAATCCTTATTCAAAGTGGATGGAAGTAGGTCGATAAGGGTTTCCTATTATGTTAAATGTTCGAGTTTATGTCTTTGGTTGAGCGTAAACAAGTGAATAAAAATTTGTATAGGTTTTCGACCCGTAGTTTTTTTTTCACTTTCTATTACTTTTCGTCTCGATATTGTTTATTTTTGCTTAAACAGGTATGTTAACAAAAATAACCTTTATAGTGTCATTTTACTTAAAACAAATTCTTTAATTATAGCTAAAATGTTTTTTCAAATTTTCTAACAGCGCAATTCTTTAGACATCTCTATAAGAGGTTGTGTTCAGTGACAACGTTACTTTTGTTCTATTGAATTGAAGTTTTTCAAATTTTTCGTTGTATAGGCGTTTATATTATATTATTATTTTTAAATTCGACCTATGCATTCTACCAGTGTCGCAGCCTTCTAAATCAGGACGCATTGATTTGCTGAAGCAAATCATTGCGTCCTACTTAGAAGACTGCCTGACTGACTGAATATGTAATACGTACGATTTTAAGCGTTATTAGTGCTTTCTTGTTGGCCCGTTCGAGAAAACGGGATCACAAAAAAAGCGGAAGAGCCCGCGATATAGATTTTTTTCTTAAAAATGCACAGTATAACAAAAACCTCAAACTAATTAAAAGAAATGTTGTTGTAAATGATAAACTGTAACCTAACCAGCACGTTTCATGAATTGCGAATTTGTAAAATAACCCACTGTGGCAGCTTGTTTGCGCTGACATAAATCGAATCATTCCATAGCGATATCATTCCGATGTAAAACTTATCTGCAAAGAAGGTACTCGGGGCTGCAAGTGATGCAAATTACTTCAGCCAGATGTCGCTGCCTGTAGGTAATACAGAAAATAGTGTAGAGAGGTTCGAAATTTCACTGATACCCGTTTAGTCGCCCATTAGCTCAGTTGGAAAGAGCGCTGGCACGGATAGCCAGAGGTCGCTGGTTCGAATCCCGGCATGGGTGGAATTTTTAGCCTCTAAATAGGTTTTTAAAATTGTCCTTAGCACGGGTTAGTGCATTAAAAATTAAAATAGTATAAATCGAATATTCTATTAGAATATTGTTATGCGCAGGGTATAAACACCCTCGGCCTTACTAATAAACTTGGTGTATGTATTCTGTAACCATGCAGTGTTTTGTTTCTTTTCTTCCAACTGAAAATTACATTCAAATGACGTGAACAAAACACTGTGTAACTTTACCAGGCTTATACGGTGTTTATTAGTAAGAGCCCCTATGTTTTACCTTATCATGCAATGTTTGTACCTCTCTGTATGTATAGTGGCTCGTGTTTGGTCGGTGACGTCCCTTAACGATGTATATTTCACCTCTGACCAGCTAAATTAGCCTTCGAATTAACTGCCTAGGACATTCCTAAGGTGGCGGCATCTAATTAAAGGCCTTAAAGTCCCTCAGCCGTATCCAATGTTCAATCACTTAGCGAAAGGTGACTAGCCAAATGGGTACTAGATAGAATCTGCTTTGATAAGCTCGGCAAGATATAGGGCTGATAAGAAGAAAGTACAGACCACGACAACTTCAGTTTAATGAATTAATTCAATGAGTTATGGTAATTAAGACTAATAAATAGTCGTGTTTAAACCAGTTAAATGTACGAGTATATCTTAATGATTCGCGATACTCATACATAGTTATATATTAAACGGGTCAAATCGCGATTATTTATTAGGTAAAACGTAACCTACCCGAGACCACGGCAACTGTAACGCTGCCGAAACGTCGGGAAATAAGATAATTACGTTTTACCTAATAAATAATCGCGATTCTACCCGTTTAATATATGACTATGTACGAGTATAACAATGCAAGCGCTTTGAAACTAAACCATCGGGACAAATCACCCATGGCAAGTGAACTTTATATAAGACAATTCAGCTCAACCTACACACAATAACTAACTAATAACAGGTTAGGACGTAATCTCTATACTACAGGAAAGTGAACTATCATTTTATGCAATAAATAATATAATAATTTCAAATTTACTGCACCAAACGCTCGTGGCCTAGTCGAACCGAGTGATTGGCATCAATCACTTGAGTGAAGCAACAACAGGCGCGGTCAGATGCATGATGAGTGACCGTTCTGTGACTACTGCTTAGCATTTTTCCGAGAGCTTCCGTGCTTCCAAGGGACGTTAAGCCGTGCCGGCTGTCATCTAATGGCAGTCGTTAAGGCATGTCAGAGGCCTTATGGGCGGCTTTATAACTTCTGAGAGTAAGGCCCGCCACTGTCTTACAATTCTCCACCAACCCAGACTTGGCCCCCGTGGTGGAGTATGGCCTAACCTCCCTGCGATGCAGGAAGAGACCCATGCCCCAGCAGTGGTGACATACAAGGGCTGATGTCGTACTGCACCAAGTAAATATAATACTAATCAATTAGTAATTTTCCAAAGATAATTTCTGTTGCCAAGCAGTTTTATAAGTCAATTTAAAATAAAACACAAGAAGAGAATGCCTTTTTTAGCGAAATATGCCGACGGCGACGTAGGCGAAATAACAATAACGTCAATAACTTTTCCTGGTTCCAAACTAGGATATCCTCCGTCATAGTAAGCAGGCAAAGACGTCTCAAACATGAAAAAAAGTAAGTTTATAATGACTATAGTGCTAATAAAATTTTGGTAACGCTATTTTCTGTGGTCAAATTAAATAGGCGTCACGACAGTTTCAAATAATCAAAGATTTGGCGATAATAGGGGATAGTGCACATTAAAAGGATTTAAAACACTGATTAAGTTTTTTTAAAAGATAGAGATCACCAACGTTATCAATGAAATAAAACATTATAATATTGCTTCCAGCCATTTTCACCGAAACACCCGTCACAGCGCGTGACGTCACGCTTAGGTTAATATTGGTAAACTTCACCCGTGCTTTGGTGTGACAGCTAGTGATTACGATGTTTGTTTACCTGGGCGTGACGTCAGATTCGACGCCATGACACTGCGAGCTGCTTTCTCACAGATTTAAAATAATTTTAGAAAAGTTGCTTTAATCTACGTTAAGCTTTAAGATAAGATAAAAATATTCCAGAGCCAGCGCACATATTATAAAAAAATTAAAGATACAAAGTACAATAAATTGGCGGCCTTATTGCCAAAAGCCTTATTTATTAGCTTATTAATTAGCTTTAGTTTATTACTGAAATATACGTTTTTATGTGAATAATAAATGTGTCTCCACATTACGGAAAAGGATTTTAAAAAGTTTCGTCATGCCTATTGTGTTGAGCTTACATACGCTTCAGTTCGGAAACTCAATGCTTCCTACCATTTAGTAATTATTAATAACAGGAATAAAATTTAGACGCAATTGAAGTTACAAGTAGTTGGGATTTATCGGACAATCTTGTTGAAGTCACTTATTGATCAAGAAGGTCTCGGTTTTAGGGGCAAGGCACACTGACACGGACACGACGCTCATTGAAGCATTAATCTAAAAATTTACACAGGAATAGCTTACACAGGTGGCGTGGAGATAACTCCACGTCGATGCAGATATTTCTATAAATATAAAAATAGTAAATTGGAACACAGACAGTTTCGATTGCCACCCGTGCGTACTCAAATGTATCTACCCGAATCTCAATCATGTCCTGACATATGCCAAATCGTTATCAACCCTTTTATGTCCCTCTGCTGGGGCACGGGTCTCTTCCTGCATCGCAGGAAGGTTAGGCCATACTTCACCACTGGGGCCAAGTCCGGATTGGTGGAGGATTGTAAGACAGTGGCGGGCCTTACTGTCAGAAGTTATCAAGCCGCCCATAGGGCCTCTGACATGGCTTAACGACTGCTATTATATGACAGCCGGTGCGAAGCACGGAAGTGCCAAATACGGCACGAAATTAACGAGTGGGAATACGTGCAAAGAATTTCACGCTCCTTCTCAAACTGCGCGTCAGTGTGCCTTGATCCTTAGGTTCATCAATCTGGAACTTAGCTGTTAAGTTTAATGAAAGCAAGGCACTTACCGAGATGGTATCCTTGGACCGGGGATCCTTCCGCCGCAAGCCGTCCATGAAATCACGCACGATCCTGCGCGAATGGTCGATGATCCGAAAACCAGTAATATTTACGGCCCCGTACTCCAGTACTTCGTTCTCCCAGTGATCGTCCATGACCTGGTTATCAGACGCTATTGTTACTAAAATCAGATTTTGAATGACGCTGTTTGACGATAGATCAGGGTTAAGTGTTGTGATAGCGGACTTTAGTAGATTTAAAGTTCGCAGCACTAGGTACTAGATAATTTATTTATTCTTAATACAATCCACACATAATATATAATAAGTTTATAATAAGTAATAAGTTTATTGACCATAAGAAGTGTTACATACGGGCTTAGCTTAGTTTAATCATTTCATATGCTAATGCTAAAGTAGGGGTCGTTGATACCTGTACTAGTTAAAACTGTATTACAGGTGCCAGCGCCTTCCCAATTAAGTTGACACTATTTATTCGAGTTGACAGTAGCCCTTATATTGGGTTGCCATTAGATTAACATGCAACAAACGTATATATTTACTATGCAAAGATACAATGACATGAAAGTACCGTCACACATAGAGAGAGATATCATCAGTTTTGCCAACTTCGAACATTAAAAAAGGAAACATGACACACTTGCGTTGCCGTTACAGACGCACTTATTCGTAAACTTGCGTATACCAAGGTGAGGTCTAAAAAAATATTAACCTAAAAACAATTTCCCCAGCGGTAATTCATTGAGAACGGTAATTGGTAATTTGACCACATCCCATTATTAAAAGTTTGAAAAAAGTTACTGTACTGTAATAAAGTACTGATCATGTGAAATTTCATGATAGTATGAAATACAAAAATAATTTCAAAGAATCTAAAGCTTTGTGTGTTTATTTGAATGTTCGAGTGAATAAACGGTTTTCCGACATGCCATTTTTACGCCTCATCCTGTGGACAGGATCATTCAAATGCATTTTATTATTTCCCGCAATGGAATTCTATTTTGGAAAGATTTAACATACACCGTTCCTGCATATTATGGATGTGCGATGTGACATGCCTACAATTATTGAACAATAATTGTTTTAAATAAATTTACTTGTTTGTGATGTCCTTGCCTCGTTACCATCGCAATTTGGGACAACTGATTGTACTATTTTTATTTTTAATGCACTAACCCGTGCTAAGGACAATTTTTAAAAACCTATTTAGAGGCTTAAAATTCCCGACATGCCTGATTCCCGGAATCCCGGCATGGGTGGAATTTTTAAAGTAGAAAATTGTCCTTAGCACGGGTTAGTGCATTAAAAATAAAAATAGTATAATCATGTGGGTACAGCTATATCATTCCGATGTAAAAACCTAACTGCAAAGTAGGTAGTCGGGGCTGTAAGTGATGCAATCTACTTCAGCCAGATGTCGCTGACTGTACGTAATACAGAGAATAGTGTAAAGAGGTTCGAAATTTCACTGATGCCGGTGAGTCGCCCACTCAGTTGGATAGAGCGCTGGCACGGATAGCCAGAGGTCGCGGGTTCGAATCCCGGCATGGGTGGAATTTTTAGCCTCTAAATAGGTTTTTAACAACTGATTGTGTTGAGAAGAAGTTGTGATTATTATTTAATTTCCCAAAAAATATCGTGAGAGAAGCTAAAGTATATATTCCTTTATATTTTCTTTAGACCATCAGACCTAAGGTCGGTTTTGTAGAGTCGGCGTCTTAGATAACGATGGCAAGGAACCTAACAGATCCTATATGAGGAAAAGGCCTATACCCAGCAGTGGGCAGCAGTGGGCTGATAATCTCATCTTCACTTATGGTAAAACCACAAACCAGTATTTAGTTGTGGCAAAAATTATACACATAATAATTTAAGATCGCGCTTAGCAACTGAACGGCTACCGGCCGAACTATATTAATTTTCCATGATTACAAGCCCAGAGCTCACGGCAAGGATTAGCTAAGTGTTCTAAAATTTGTATATTTGGCAATTTGAACGGGGACAGCACGTGTGTGTACTTACTAAGCCACTCAGTATGTAATGGTAGGTCCTGCGGCCCAATTGGACGTTTCGGACGTGACCGACGACGATGCTTTTAGCGTTTTTCGCGCTGCAGTCCAGCACTATGCGCTTATTGCCCCAGCGGTCGTGTTGTTCCAATGCAAGCAGGAACTCTATTGCATCTGACGCGTTGTTAATGCGCTTCACTAACGATATTCGGAAGGCGGTGCGACCCGGCTGCATTAGTTGATACAGTTGCTGGAGGCGAAGTAAGCCTGCATACAAAAGCACATAATTAAACGCTACTTTTGTCCGCTGCTTCTGGTACAAATGGTCAAATTAGGGATATTTAGTGTGGATGATAATTAGCCAGTTTCTCAATTGAGAGCTTTACAAAGTACTTGAGTAATAGTTAATTGGCCAGTGTGATTACAAGGATCTACAAGTAATAGTAACATGAATGACTTAAATATTGCCGAGCTAGGCATAAAGCCTGAATTACGGCATATATCATTTTAAATCTGAGGAATTAATTATTAGCATTTATTATTTACAAAGTAACAAAACAAAGGGCACGAGTCTCTTCCTGCATCGCAGGAAGGTTAGGCTATACTCCACCACGGCAGCCAAGTCCGGGTTGGCGGAGGATTGTAAGACAGTGGCGGACCTTACTGTTAGAAGTTATGAAGGCGCCCATAAGGCCTCTGACATGGCTTAACGACTGCCATTATATGACAGCCGGCACCAACGCCTAAACGTGCCTTGTGAAGCGCGGAAGCGCTCGGAAAAATATCACTAGGGGTAGTCACGGGACGGTCACCCATCCTGTACCTGACCGCGCCTGTTCTTGCTTAACTCAAGTGATTGATCCCAATCACTCGGTTCGCCTAGGCCACGAGCGCTTCAAATCTTTTTATCCGTCTCTTTAATAAAGGGAAGATTCTAAATTCGTCAGAATATATTTTTTACGTATTTGTATTTAGTAGGTATAGGTATGTTCTCCGATTTCTCGAGATATTGAGACTGACTTGGAAAACTATTTTTTATCTTAAAGCGTAAATTTTCTTTTTCCCAGATGGTCCCATTGTTATCAAGTATGGATTTGAAAATGGGATCCCGGCGCAATCAAAGGAACTCTTCAAATTTTAAAGTCACACTTAAAGCGATTTGGGTGCTTTTTTTAGTAACTCGTGGATTTCCTTTCGGATAACACAACTGGCTGGAGTCGTATTGAAATTCACAAAAAAATCTGAACTATTTTTATATAAATTAAAACGCCACAGCAATAATTTAAACAAATATTACCCACAGCTTTGAAGTAGGTACATGTAACTATTGTAGAAATATATTTGAGTCGGTGCCCAAAATGTACGTAGGTACTGGTCATGTAACTTGGCACGGGCTCCATGTCATACTTCTATAGTACATACGTGAATGTGCCTAACTTAAATTTAATGCTTATATTCGTTTAAAATATTTGTGTTATTACTGCTTTGAAGTAGGTTTTTTTTTATTTTGCAATGTTTTTCTTCTCCAATAAGGAGAAGAAAAACAGGTGGGCACTAAGACAGCTGAATATTTGACGTTACATGAGGTGTACACAATCATAATACCAACCCGGACTTGCCCCTAGTGGTGGAGTATGGCCTAACCTTCCTGCGATGCAGGAAGAGACCCGTGCCCCAGCAGTGGGGACATACAAGGGTTGATAACGATAACGAACACAATCATAATGAATTATCTGGTTTATAACTGACCTCGCAACTTAGGAATTTTGTTTGTCTGTTACACATTATTGCACCAAAAAACTTAAATAATCTACAATGTGATAACAATTACGTACAAGGCGGACTTATTTCAACAGAAATTTCCACCAGCCAGCCTGAAAATTTTGAAATTAAAAAAAAAGGCAGAGTTGTAGGCCAATATTTTTTTATAAAATATTCACAAACACAGATTTATTACTTTCTTAAAATTCGCTGTAACCTTCCTAGTCAAAAGAAATTTAAATAATTTTATTTCAACGTAAGGAATTTACATTCTGTTTAACATTCGGCTTAATAAAATCTAAGCCACTGCCTTCTGGCCGTAGTGTAGTAGAAAAAAAGACAGCAGAAAAAAAACTCCACTCTGACCGTCTTTTCTCAAGTTATCTTAAACCAACTATAGGTACCTATGATAAAATTTCATGATTGTCATCAATAACATTAAATGCCAAAGCATTACTCAATTGTTTTACAAAAGTGTAAAACAATTGAGAATTGCTGCGGCCGGACACTAAAACAGTACAAATAGTCCCGAATCGACGGAAAAAAAATAGTTTTTTGCTAAATACGTAATACAGATTTGTGGTGGTTGGTGACGAATCTCCCCTTACGTGGCTGGTTTTTGGGGTTCCGTAGTAAACAAGGAACCCTTATCGGTCAACTGTCTGTCATATGTCTGACTGCGGCCTAGCACAGAGACGATAAGAACTATCTCTACAAAGCTGCACATTTAATAATCACGACATTTAGGTAGATCTTTTAAGGTACCTCCACTACATTTAATTTCATTAGGGGGTGGGTGAATTATCTTTAAGGCACTCTTTTTGTAGCCTTGTGTAATATGTGCAGAAAGACAAATTTTAGCAGATTAAAGCAGCGTTTATGATATGTTATTTGACTATCTTAGCTCTATCTCTAGCAAAATATTAATATGGCACACAACTCAGGGAAAACAAATTCAATCCCATACAAAACATTATTAGTCCCACTAGTTAGACAATTTATTTTGCCTTCTTAACATTGATATTGAACGGAAAAACATATCACACCTAGAGCTACATATTAAAAATAAATTTAAAACATTATAGTTTTAATTTATAAAGTTACTCGTTACATATAAAGGCGAACCTAAAGTTTAACACGCGGCCACATCGTCGTCACATTAAACACCTGCGAATAGTAAATAATAATAATATACCACTGAACCCCAAGATCTGTATTTTAATGTTTGTGACACAGAGTTTAACTTTAAATTCATTTCATTTTTGTGTCACTAAGTTGAGTGCAATAATTATATTCCTTGTAATTCTTATAAGACTTTCGTTGAATAAGTGTTATTTTGGTCTGTTACCTACTTTTTTAAACTACAAATTCGTCTCACCTGCAAAAACTTTTATTCATTTCATTTTGCAAAGACTTAGCTCAACGTATGTTTATCTTGTAACCGTCTAATGCATGATTCAGCACCAATCGCCCCCACTTCGTTACCTACATCGCTTGCGTTATCTGCCCAGATGGGTGTGAAATATAATCCACGACTTAGTACCGGAGAGAGTGCGATTGCATTCCACTAATCTAATGCCCGTTAACAAACAGGCTCATCAAGAGTCACTTAACATAACTAATAATCCAAAAGCCTAAGCTCAAACGGGAATCCAAAGCGGTTTCGCTGTTGAGAGATAAATGTGCGGGAGAAGGCGGCGAAAGTTCGCGCCACACCCGTTCCACACCATTCTCACCATGTGTCGCCTTGTGACCCTTGAGGTTTTCCACTGTCGCCGGCCGAGTAATGGTTTATGACGGCAGCTGCCAGGCCCCATGAGCGCTCGGACATCAATTATGAAGTTGATGATCGCAAAACTAAAGTTCCGTTGACGAGTGTGCACAAACAAACTTTTGATTGCGAAACTAGTAGCGGTCCAACGCTAAAATGTTGCGAATTTATCACAGGAATATTACAGTGAAGCTTCGAATTATAATTGTTAAAAATGTCGAGTAGTATTTTTTTTTCGAAGAATGAAACACGGCGATAATAAGATTTCGAGGAAGATCGTGGCTGCCGCTGGAGTTAAAAGCTTTCCGTTTAAATCCACGTTGGTGACTTTGCGGTTACGCTAACCCGTTAAATTCACGCGAATTGTCACTGTCACGGAACGCTTCTCCGACCTAAATGCGGCGATTATGCTAGTTAGCAAAAGTACTTAGAGCCGTTGTGAACTTCTATATCCAGGTACCTGTTATGTAAAAGATATTCGCCACGAATTCATATTAATGGGGCGCGCTGCTGAGGATTTCGAACTTTTGAGAAAATTTAAATAGCTACTCCCTTACCAACAAGACCTTTTAACGATGCAACGCGATAAAAAGGTATGAATGTTAAATATAAAAATTAATAAACCACTTACTAATAAGATATACGTTTTTTCATTACATAAAAGTATGATTCGCTTAGGTATTGATTTAGAAAATGGTTGATATTGACAATCAAGAGTTTACCATTGGATCCCACACTTGAGGGTAATCTTTATAATAATCTTGTGATGAATTGACATTGTTTGGCGACTAATACATATTTATATTTGTACTTAAGCACTAAACAAATAACGACGGTGTTATAAAAATATTGAGCTAATTACAAAATTAAGACACAGAGATATCTGCCTTGCTCAGAAAGCTGAAGCATAGCAATATATTCATATCAACCCTTTGCCTGTCCCCACTACGGGACACGGTCTCTTCCTGCATCGCAGGAAGGAACGTGAGGCCATATCCACCACGGGTTGGTAAAGTCGATTGTAAGATTTTAAGACATATCGAGACAGTAAGACAGCGGCGGGCCTTACTGTCAGAAGTTATCAAGCTGCTCATAAGGCCTCTAACATGGATTTCCGACTGCCACATTATGTTAGCAACATGTTATGTAATTAAAAACCAGGAGCGCGATTTCGCAAGCCGCTGGCAACTCGATAATGCCGAGAACAACAAAGAAAGAGTTTCAGGATTGCGCGCCATTGTGTATTGGCACGACCCAATTCAGATATAAGGCATGGCCAATTCAAATGTGACATTAAGGAAGCTTCTCGTTCCAATAGCATCGGAATTCAATTTATTCAGTTTCGCCGAAAAAGGGTACGGGCTGCGAATGCCTATTAAGGTCGTGGCTCCAGCCGCATGCCTTTAGATGAGCTGGCCAAGGTCTGAACAACATTCACAAAGAAATGTTCCAACCAAATAGCCTGAGAGGAATTACCTTTCCCTTTCGAGAGGCAACTCCAGACATAATTTCATGCCCTTGGAAATGTACTTTTACAGATAAAGCTTTCAGTCATATCCTAAAACAATAGAAGCTTTGATACTTGCGAGGGGGTCTAGCGATTAATAATGAAGTGGTTAATTATGGCTTCGAAAGTACTGTATTTATTTCAAAAACTGTGGGGAGACACTGATAATGATATACAGAATAAAACGGGTAAATGAAGATTATTTGCTAGTAAGTATAAGTTGTCAATAGTACTGTTTCGACAAAAGGCGACGATGCAAGTGGAAATCCAATTGAATTTTTTTAAAGTAGGCAACGTAATTTAAAATGTGGTTTTGAAAATGATAGGTCAGAATGAAAGAAATTAATAAAATATCGTGTTAAAAAATTTTCACCGTAAAATGACCCGGCGACGTCCGGTTTTTTTATTATTAGAGAAAATAAAATATTTATGACTATATACATATGTACATTTTATTTGGGTATATAATAGCCGTCGGGGTATATCCATCGTAGGGTTTGCTCGCAAAAGCTAAGGTGCGGTAAACACGCTGACGCGTTCAATAAACCTAGGTCAACTATTTATTTAACGTGCTGATTTGTTAGCTGATACTATGGTTTATACGCTTTGTTTTACTCCAGGAATATATCTTATTCCCATGGGAAAGTCGATAAACGGCGGGTAACACCGCGGGGGACAGCTAGTAGTCTATATGAGTGTAGCTTGGTTTTACCTTCGAGTCGGTCTCTAAGACTCAAAGGGAAAGGCTCATCTGTCTACGTGTAATTACCCAGTATACTCTCCAGAGGTAACGTTAGTAACAGGCGCCGCTTGAAATTATAAATTCCCGGTTTCCGATGTCGATGCAACTGCTAATGTGTGTTGCAAGTTATGGATGGTGGAAACAATTTTTTATCTCCATTTCCATTTGATTTCAAAGTTAGGTGGAGATGATGATGTGTGCCCGCAGGCTCTTCGTGAATTGTTTTCCCTTTCCTGATTTATGGGTGGTCCTATTATGGGAGGTCTTATTACGGAGTTTCCTGAAATATACTTCCTGCAACGTGGTAGAAGCGAACCATACCGTTCGGAGGGTATTAGGCCGCCGTGGATTTCTAGCTGCTTCTGTGGGATCATTTGTTCGTACGATCGTTGACTTGTCTGCTTCGGTGGGAGGCAGTGACGTTAAACGTCAGGTGCCATTGCAATGGAGTCACGTGGTTAATGATAAAATGTATAATTATGACTTCCAAAATACTATGTTTATTTTAGACACTGTCTGTAGAGACTGATAATGATAAACAGCATAAAACGGATGAAAGATGTTGATTTGCAAGTAGGTAAAACTTGTCAGTAGTAGTAGTACTTTGTCAAAAGATGACGAATATAGCATTTGTAAATCCAAAAGAAATCTAAAATGCGTGACGTGATTTTAAATTTTGATTTGAAAATGATATGACGAAATGAAGGAAATAGATAGATAGAGAACACTTTATTGCACATCCAGAAAAATATTACAATCATGATTTCTTAAATCTAAGTAATCTTAAATCTAAGTAATTTGGTATTTCAATTGTCAATTGAAATACCAAAATTGGTTTAGTTTGCAAGTAGGTAAGAGTTGTCAATAGTAGTGTTTCGTCAAAAGGTGAAGTAGCAAGTGAAAATCCAATAGAAATATAGAGTGGGTCAAAATGGTATGATGTTATGAAAGAAATATGAAAGAATGTTTTTAGAAAAAAGTTTTCACCGTTACCTGTTAACGTTTATTAATATTTCAGTACGGACGGAGATCAAAATAAAACAAAATACATGTTCCAAATAGTTAATGAGATTCTAGTTAATTAATTTTTAAGTTATCAAAAGCCAATAGACTCGAGCGCCAGTCGAAAAGTTTGGCAGTTGGGAGACGTCGGTAAATTATTATAACAACATCACTCTAAGTTGTTGGAATATTAAATTGAACACAAACTTTTATAGACCTACGTAGGTGAATCGCTGCTTTACCTGAAATTTTCTCTTAATTACAACCGGGACAAAGAAGCATCGAAATGCCAAAGTATTAAATTATTAAATTAAAGTATGTGTAGTGTTACTTTGAATGACAGGATACGCAATAGTCTGATCAGAGAACGTTGTGGACTGAAAGAGGATGTAGTGACTATAATTGAGAAAGGAATGTTGCGTTGGTTTGGACATGTGGAGAGGATGAAGGAAGAAAGATTGACGAAACAAATATATATTGCGAATGTGAGTGGAAGGGTTGATAAGGGTCGTCCCAGGCAGACATACATCGACCAGATAGGGGATGTATTAGCAAAGGGAAAGATAAAAAGTACCCGGAACCGGCGTGCGTGCATGCAACGACTTATGAACGTTGATGAAGCGAAGGTGATCTGTCAGGATCGTGGCACGTGGCAGTCCCGTCCCCTCCCCCCTCTGGGATACAGGCGTGAGGTTATGTATGTATGTATGTATGTATGTTTCAAAAATATTCTATCTGGGTCTCTCTGATCATGAAACAGGGCAATGCATATCTTTCTTAAATAAAAATAAATCGATCAAATTGAAATACTGGTTTGAAGCAAGGCGAAATTACAATAACGATAACATAAATAAATTTATTGAATGTCTGTCTAATCTAACATTTACTGAGGTTATAAATGAGAACGATTCAGAAAAAGCTTTTGTTATATTTTATGACCTTCTTCTTTCATTCTATGACCTTTGTTTTCCAGAAATAAAAGTTAAAATCCTTAAAAAACCGATTAAAAATAAATGGCTAACAAAGGGTTTAAAACGAAGTTGTGATATAAAAAGGAAGTTATACCTTAAGTATCATCTATGCTCAAAAGATAAAGAGATAAATAGAATGAAGTATACGAAATATGCAAAAATCCTTAACAAATGTATAACACAAGCACAAAAAAATATAAATACTAACTATATAAAGAGATAAATAGAATGAAGTATACGAAATATGCAAAAATCCTTAACAAATGTATAACACAAGCACAAAAAAATATAAATACTAACTATATAAAACAATCAAAAAATACTTGCAAAGCCGCATGGGAAGCAATCAGATCAGAACAGGGTATAAAAACAAATAAATTGGAGATACAAGAAATACAAATAGAAAATGAAATTTATGAAGATCCCCTTAAATATGTGAAATATTTAATGACTTCTTTATTAATATAACAGACAAAACTGATTCACACAAAAATACTGAAAGAAATACAATACAAAGTAACATTCACACGATTTATATAACACCAATTGATGAAGAAGACACAGTAAAAATTATAAAATCTCTAAATAACACAAATTCGACAGGCTATGATAATTTAAGCACAAAAATACTTAAGCTAGTAGTAAACTTAATAAAAAAACCACTAACGCACATAATAAACTTATCCTTAAGTGATGGGAAATTTCCTTCCAGTCTCAAACTCTCGATCGTCAAACCAATATTCAAAAAAGGCGATAAAAAGTAGACAAATGATTACAGACCCATAACACTAATACCCATTCTCTCTAAGGTACTGGAAAAGGCTATGTACAATAAAATTTATAGTTTCTTAACTCATTATAAAATGCAAGAACAATTTGGCTTCCGAAAAAGCAGTTCTACTACTCTGGCATGCTTTCATCTCATGAAAATTATAACAGTAAGCCTAGACAAAAAAGATCCGATAGCAGGAGTCTTTCTGGATATGAGCAAGGCTTTCGATTTTGTCTGTCATAAAAAACTAATAAGCAAGCTTTATCAATATGGAATAAGGGGTAAATGTCTCGAATGGATAGAAAGTTACCTAAGTAATAGACAACAATGTGTCGAAATTAATAGAGTAATTGACAAAGAAAAGAAATGTTTCCGATCTAACTATAAAACTAACAATCACGGTGTCCCACAAGAAGCGTTTTGGGCCCATTACTTTTCTTATTATATATAAACGACCTCCCAAACATAACTGAATATGACTGAATTCTTTTTGCAGACGACACTACTCTCCTTATAAAAAATAAAAAATGTATTCTTGAAAGTGAAATAAATACAGCAGTAAATGATGTGATTCATTGGCTAACAGAAAATTATTTAAACATAAACATAAGTAAAACCAAACTAATGCGGTTCCAAACATTTAACTCACCACCACTAAACCTAGATATAAAACATGATAATAATAACATAGAAGAAGTCGATACGACAATATTTTTAGGCCTAGAGATCGATAAATACTGCAATTGGAAAGCACATGTTAACAGAGTCTGCTTAAAACTAGATCGATTTGTATATGTTTTGAAACGTCTTTCTAAAATAGCAACTAACGAGGCAGTTCTGAATGCGTATCACGGCTATGTATCGTCAATCCTCAGATACTGTCTTATTCTATGGGGTAACTGTGTTGATATTGAAAGAGCATTTAAGGTACAAAAGAAATGTATCAGGGCTCTTACTGGGGCTAATTGCCTGGATAGTTGTAAGCCACTATTTAAAACATTGAATATATTGCCCCTGCCTAGTCTCTACATTTTTGAAATATGTATATTTGTAAAAAAATACCTACACATATTTAAGAAGAATAACGAAGTATATAACGGTAGAGGCAGAAATGAAAACAAACTACATGTTCCGGCACAGTCATTAGCATTACACTCACGAAATTCGTATTGTATGGCAATAAAGATATTTAATCATTTGCCTCAAAAAATTGCAGACTTACCTCTTACAAAATTTAAAGCAGTATTGTATAAAATTCTTATAGAAAAACTGTATTATAATGTAAATAACTTCTTAAAAGATCCACAATTCATCTCAAATTAATCTTAAGCCTAATATTTTTTTTTTTTGTTTTGTTATATTACAGAGATTTGTGTGCATAATTTTATATAGGCTAAAAAATAGATAGGCTGTTTGTTTTTCACAAAGTAATATTTGCGCACCCTGACGGGTAGAGCATGCTTGTACCATAATATTAAGTTACCACCTACATGATATGTAATTACCATGCTTTAGCAAATAAATTATTCTATTCTATTAAATTAGATGCTGCCTACCACGACCATGGCATATTTTCTTATTTGCTTTGGGGAACAAATTCATAAAAAATGTGTACTTAATTGTACTCGTAGGTAAATTATAAACTGTACTCTCATAGTTTGACGTTCTAGTACAGAGTTTGTTGTTAGATAATAACTTTCCAACACGACTACTCCATATTTTAGGTCTTTCAAAACACTAAGATCGAAACAATGGATACAAAATATACAAAAATAATGTACTTTTGATTATGTTTGGAGCGATATTAACTTGATTTTTTTTTCGTTTCTGTAAATCGTGCTGGAAAGTCATCCTTAACCACAAGCTCTGTACTAGAATAGAGTACAGATTTTAATTAGACGAGTACAATTAAGTACGCATTTTTTTATGAATATGAACCGCATAGCAAATAAAAAAATGTGCGGTGGTTGTGGTAGGTTATCTGGTAGTGGTAGCACAATATTAATTTAGGGATATTAGTGAAATATATAACACTTGCCGTGATACTTGAGGGTGTAACAACAATGGCAAGTGATTTTTTATTTCATGATACCTATAATTACCTTAGAGGTAATACGACTATAATGATTAGGTAATCCTTGCCAGGACAAATGTGTTTAAGTCGTGAAGTGTTCGCGTGAATTACCAGTTTTACACTGAACGATAACAGTAACGACACGACATCGCCGGATTTGTCATTTCATACATTTATTAAGGTGTTGCGGGAACAATGTGTAAACGCTGTGTTAATACTATAACGTGAGTTTGAAATCGTTACCAATATTATCAGGGAATATTCTTTTGATTATGATAAAAAGTACAGTTTGTGATTTATCAACATTTCACAGTAATGGCATAAAATATTTGTTAATCTTCGTAATTTTCAACCTTTGTTTTGAAACTGCGAACCAATATTAAAAGCGAAAAACTTTGCAACGTTGAAATACTTCTATTAATATGTTTCAGAGTCAGTCGTCTGATATGCGTAAATAAATCAAAAAGCAATTGAGTTAGGCGGCACAATTTTCGTCCTGTTAATGTTTGTTTATGCTTAAGTAAGCTGTTTCTTTTTTTAAAAACGCTTATTTTTTTAGATCTGCTTTTTTTAATACAACCACTAATGTTTCTTAATCATGGTTTAAATATTACTCTTTAAAATGTTGAACAAATACTGAACAATGTTGCACTTCTATGAATTATTTTTTTAACCTAACGCTCTATACTATGAAATATATATAATTATACTTTGGGTTACAAAGCGCGTTATATTACTAAAGCTATGTACAAAAATTAAACAATATGAAAATGATCATGCATCCCCATCCTTTCTCACTGCCTTTTACACTCAAACTTTCCACAATTAAGTCCCGCAAGAAGCGCATAGTGTAAGCGCATATGGTTAACTTTGATACAGTGCGAGTCAACGATACGGTAACGCTAACATCTGGTTATGGCGTGCCTCGAAATTGTGTCTAGGAATGTAAACCAGTATATCTAGATTTTGGAGACACGAACAGCCCTATCACCAGTCCAACGATGACACGCGGCTACGGTTATCGTCCAATGTAAGTGGACCAGTCAACCTTGGAAGTGTTTTGTGGGCAAAGTCTATTGATGTGGGAGCGGAGAGCGAGCGCGCCTCACCGAGCAGAAAGATTTCTCTGGGGTCCATTTTATTCCCTCTTTCTTTACAGACAAGGCCAATCCACAGAAACCAGGTACAACATAATCAAAACCAGTTCGCAATTAATTAAGTAGGTAACTGGACTTATGATTTTAGAGAAAAATCCTGGATTCACAAAATCAAAATCAAGTGTTTTTATTTAAAAATTTACTGATTTCACAGATTTACTGTGGGTTATAAAGGTGTCCAAAACAACGTATAACGTACATCGTAACGAATAGTGTTTCTTATGAGTAATGGTAGTACAAATACGATAGTGTATTTAAACTAAGCATTCCGAAGTTCAATGATATCGTATCGTTGCCTTTACAGTCCAATGAGAAACTGTCTATTCTCAAGTTGTCCATTAGTCCGTGAGGGAAAGGCATGACAGAGAGGCCTTGCCCGGTAGTAGGTGTGAGCTAGATATATAGGTATATAATAAATAAGTTTCAAGATTTTTACATTGCAAACCGGATGCATTTATTTAAAATTTAGGTACGTAAATAATGCGCATGCCGAAGAAGCTGCTTACAAAGCTTAAAAATTGAGAGAAGACTTGTGCCCGACCAGTGTACGACGTACTAAGATAGGGTGCACTGTTATTGGACTGCGAAACACGTTTGCACCAAAATTCAAAACTTTAATTTGTTTGGCAAGTAAGTCTTAACATAGTGCATTGCTCTATTTTCCTAAAGTTTTGCGTCTCACTTTAAGGCTGCGTTTTCCGGTAGCAACCGCAAAAATATATTTTACCGTTTGATGATTAGTTCTCAAAATATCACTTATTCCGTCGGTACTTTTTTTTAATAATTTATTTAGCGCTGATTTTTCAATCCTCGGGTAAGACTTATCCGTGTTATTTGCTGTGTGGTGTCGGCCTAGAGAAGCACCAACCCAAATTCTTCCCGCGGGTTTCGTAAAAGGCGACTAAGGGACACAAACCGAGGGTGGGAGGCAGCGCCCCCTGCAGTACAATTTCATCAAACTGCGATCCCCAACCCGCATGCCCAGCGTGGGGATTATGGGCATTACCCCCCCATGATGCCACAACCTTGCGCTTTGGCGCTCATTAGGAAAGGGCTATGTCCAGCAGTGGACTAATATAGCCTGAAGAAAAAGAAGTGTTATAAAGTATTACATAATGATATTAAAGTGTCAGAGTAAAATAACAAAAGAAAGGCAATCAGAACACATTTTTGAAATGGTTGTTTAATAATACATATGACGAATAATTTATCCGAGGATTAAAAAGTCAGCCCTTACATAATAATGTATTATTATAAACTTTACCGCTTGAAAAAAATTGCGAACATGCGTCTTAAATGAACTGGAAATACTCCAAATTGTTGTCTTTTAATTGTAACGTTCATTAAGCCGCGGCTTTACTTTGAATAAGACCTTTTCATTTCATAATATGGGATAACACTAGAATAGGTGGCAACGGACTATTCTTATATATTTCAAATTCACACATTCACAGAACAACAAATAATTTTCATCTTTTTTTATGTTATCTTAATTATAACGAAATAACTGCTTCTGCGACTCTCTAAGGTTTGCTGGAAGAAATATTGAAGTATGGCAATTTTTTTTAACATTATCGTTATCAGTCATCATAATGTGGCATTTTAGGGCAATTTTCATTTTGTATATTTACATATTAGTCGCTCCTTTACATGTAGGATAAACTCAATTTAAGTATTAAATCGTTTCGGTCTGCTTTGAAGGTCTGTGACCTACTACTTCGGCAAGGCTAAAAATCTAAATCTATTACAATTCATTTAATAATATCATTTATTTATATTATTTCTTTATTTGTCGGTCTAAAAGAACTTTTTTTAAATTATTTTTAAAGGTTAAGGATGTCATATAATCCCTCAGGGGAGGTGGTAGATCATTCCCATTCATATTAACCAAAAACGATCACTGAATTGAATCAAAAAATTTGAAAAATATTCGGAAGTCCGCCGAAGATAGGTAGAACGTGGTAAAATGGTAGTGACGTAAACCAATTTACCAAACCTTAAGTAAGCTTAAAAAATAGTAGACTAGCTTACCCAACCTCGTCTCTACTAGTCGACTGCCACCTTAAAGTGAAAGCGATTAAACCTAATAATGCTGCGAACACTCGGCTCTGTTATTTATTTTGAGAGCACGTTTTCTTACCACCACTTGAGTAAAAGGTCTCTTTCCCCCGTTGAATTTAGGACACTGCATAAATATCAATTCCTGGGTTATTTGCAATAAATTTTCATTTTAATGCTTCAGGCGAGCTTGTGAGTATCTCGATATTATTCTCCTTACTCAACTTAATTCATTGGATTATTACAGTACAGTAATACATTTTGAATGCTAAAAAACCAACACATGTGTTAATGAACGATAGTACTCATAATTTTTCCAACTTCTATTGAAAACGTTTGACCAATTATGCAAACTACTCTTATCACAAAGAATTTCTTCAACCACAAAGAAAATACGACCGCAGACAAATAAATAATCCTTACAAACAGTATTTATTATTTGTCAAATACTAAAAAGCCGATACACCACTGTTAATGAAAAAATTGTTCGCATAATTGCTCAAACTTTTTCTATACAAGGACGGATTTCTCTGACCGCAAACAAAATACAACCGTCCACAAATAATATTCCGTACAAACAGTAATACCGTTTGTGAATACAAAAAAAACCAACAGACGGGTTTGCAATAAAGTTCTAATAATTAGTCAAACTTTTTCAATACAATGATAATTTTTTCTGACCGCCACGAATATACAAACGTACACAAATAATCCTTACAAACAGTATTATTTGTTGAATACTAAAAAGTCAAATAAACTGTTTGAAATAAAGTTCTCATAATTGCCTAAACTTTTTTAATACAAGGACAAATTTCTCTGACCGCAAAAAAAATATAACCATACACAAATGAAGGAAAACCTGCCTTGAAAATCTATTTCACCACTGCAAGCAAATCTTTTCGAGCCGATCTTTCTGACAGCAAACGCACCGATAAGTTATCTCACCAGATTTCAAAATGCATACAGTGTCATTGCCTCTATTTGCCGAGGACATGTCGTTGCAGCGACCGTTGCGCAAAGTCTGCTCTGAATAAATTGAATCTCGATATCATCCTACTGCGCTGTTGACCCTTGGCAGATGACATTTCGATGTCGTCGCTCATAGAATCTTTATATTTGGCCCAAAACTTGCGCCGAAAAAAATGTGGTTAATAATATAGCGAGTAATGATTGGTGAATTAGGTGAGGAGAGAAACTCGATACTGCATCGGTAATCCCAATGATTGTCATCATCGAATATATATAAATAACATAACAACATAGCCTCACGCCTGTATCCCAGAGGGGTAGGTAGAGACCATGGACTGCCTCTTGCCACGATCCTGACAGACCAACTTCGCTTCATCACCGTTCACAAGTCGTTGCATGCACGCACGCCGGTTCCTGGTTCTTGTTATCTTCCCCTTTGCTAATACATCTATTTGGTTTACCGGCCCTTTCACTTCATTCGCAATATGTATTTCTTTCGTCAATCTTTATTCCTTTAATCTGTCCACATGTCCAAACCAACGGAACATTCCTTTGTGAATTTTAGTCACTACATCCGCTTTCAGTCTACGACGTATTTATAAATATCATTAAGTGTTATCTATTTTTCTGTCTGTCTGTCTGTCTGTCTGTCTGTCTGTCTGTCTGTCTGTCTGTCTGTCTGTCTGTCTGTCTGTCTGTCTGTCTGTCTGTCTGTCTGTCTGTCTGTCTGTCTGTCTGTCTGTCTGTCTGTCTGTCTGTCTGTCTGTCTGTCTGTCTGTCTGTCTGTCTGTCTGTCTGTCTGTCTGTCTGTCTGTCTGTCTGTCTGTCTGTCTGTCTGTCTGTCTGTCTGTCTGTCTGTCTGTCTGTCTGTCTGTCTGTCTGTCTGTCTGTCTGTCTGTCTGTCTGTCTGTCTGTCTGTCTGTCTGTCTGTCTGTCTGTCTGTCTGTCTGTCTGTCTGTCTGTCTGTCTGTCTGTCTGTCTGTCTGTCTGTCTGTCTGTCTGTCTGTCTGTCTGTCTGTCTGTCTGTCTGTCTGTCTGTCTGTCTGTCTGTCTGTCTGTCTGTCTGTCTGTCTGTCTGTCTGTCTGTCTGTCTGTCTGTCTGTCTGTCTGTCTGTCTGTCTGTCTGTCTGTCTGTCTGTCTGTCTGTCTGTCTGTCTGTCTGTCTGTCTGTCTGTCTGTCTGTCTGTCTGTCTGTCTGTCTGTCTGTCTGTCTGTCTGTCTGTCTGTCTGTCTGTCTGTCTGTCTGTCTGTCTGTCTGTCTGTCTGTCTGTCTGTCTGTCTGTCTGTCTGTCTGTCTGTCTGTCTGTCTGTCTGTCTGTCTGTCTGTCTGTCTGTCTGTCTGTCTGTCTGTCTGTCTGTCTGTCTGTCTGTCTGTCTGTCTGTCTGTCTGTCTGTCTGTCTGTCTGTCTGTCTGTCTGTCTGTCTGTCTGTCTGTCTGTCTGTCTGTCTGTCTGTCTGTCTGTCTGTCTGTCTGTCTGTCTGTCTGTCTGTCTGTCTGTCTGTCTGTCTGTCTGTCTGTCTGTCTGTCTGTCTGTCTGTCTGTCTGTCTGTCTGTCTGTCTGTCTGTCTGTCTGTCTGTCTGTCTGTCTGTCTGTCTGTCTGTCTGTCTGTCTGTCTGTCTGTCTGTCTGTCTGTCTGTCTGTCTGTCTGTCTGTCTGTCTGTCTGTCTGTCTGTCTGTCTGTCTGTCTGTCTGTCTGTCTGTCTGTCTGTCTGTCTGTCTGTCTGTCTGTCTGTCTGTCTGTCTGTCTGTCTGTCTGTCTGTCTGTCTGTCTGTCTGTCTGTCTGTCTGTCTGTCTGTCTGTCTGTCTGTCTGTCTGTCTGTCTGTCTGTCTGTCTGTCTGTCTGTCTGTCTGTCTGTCTGTCTGTCTGTCTGTCTGTCTGTCTGTCTGTCTGTCTGTCTGTCTGTCTGTCTGTCTGTCTGTCTGTCTGTCTGTCTGTCTGTCTGTCTGTCTGTCTGTCTGTCTGTCTGTCTGTCTGTCTGTCTGTCTGTCTGTCTGTCTGTCTGTCTGTCTGTCTGTCTGTCTGTCTGTCTGTCTGTCTGTCTGTCTGTCTGTCTGTCTGTCTGTCTGTCTGTCTGTCTGTCTGTCTGTCTGTCTGTCTGTCTGTCTGTCTGTCTGTCTGTCTGTCTGTCTGTCTGTCTGTCTGTCTGTCTGTCTGTCTGTCTGTCTGTCTGTCTGTCTGTCTGTCTGTCTGTCTGTCTGTCTGTCTGTCTGTCTGTCTGTCTGTCTGTCTGTCTGTCTGTCTGTCTGTCTGTCTGTCTGTCTGTCTGTCTGTCTGTCTGTCTGTCTGTCTGTCTGTCTGTCTGTCTGTCTGTCTGTCTGTCTGTCTGTCTGTCTGTCTGTCTGTCTGTCTGTCTGTCTGTCTGTCTGTCTGTCTGTCTGTCTGTCTGTCTGTCTGTCTGTCTGTCTGTCTGTCTGTCTGTCTGTCTGTCTGTCTGTCTGTCTGTCTGTCTGTCTGTCTGTCTGTCTGTCTGTCTGTCTGTCTGTCTGTCTGTCTGTCTGTCTGTCTGTCTGTCTGTCTGTCTGTCTGTCTGTCTGTCTGTCTGTCTGTCTGTCTGTCTGTCTGTCTGTCTGTCTGTCTGTCTGTCTGTCTGTCTGTCTGTCTGTCTGTCTGTCTGTCTGTCTGTCTGTCTGTCTGTCTGTCTGTCTGTCTGTCTGTCTGTCTGTCTGTCTGTCTGTCTGTCTGTCTGTCTGTCTGTCTGTCTGTCTGTCTGTCTGTCTGTCTGTCTGTCTGTCTGTCTGTCTGTCTGTCTGTCTGTCTGTCTGTCTGTCTGTCTGTCTGTCTGTCTGTCTGTCTGTCTGTCTGTCTGTCTGTCTGTCTGTCTGTCTGTCTGTCTGTCTGTCTGTCTGTCTGTCTGTCTGTCTGTCTGTCTGTCTGTCTGTCTGTCTGTCTGTCTGTCTGTCTGTCTGTCTGTCTGTCTGTCTGTCTGTCTGTCTGTCTGTCTGTCTGTCTGTCTGTCTGTCTGTCTGTCTGTCTGTCTGTCTGTCTGTCTGTCTGTCTGTCTGTCTGTCTGTCTGTCTGTCTGTCTGTCTGTCTGTCTGTCTGTCTGTCTGTCTGTCTGTCTGTCTGTCTGTCTGTCTGTCTGTCTGTCTGTCTGTCTGTCTGTCTGTCTGTCTGTCTGTCTGTCTGTCTGTCTGTCTGTCTGTCTGTCTGTCTGTCTGTCTGTCTGTCTGTCTGTCTGTCTGTCTGTCTGTCTGTCTGTCTGTCTGTCTGTCTGTCTGTCTGTCTGTCTGTCTGTCTGTCTGTCTGTCTGTCTGTCTGTCTGTCTGTCTGTCTGTCTGTCTGTCTGTCTGTCTGTCTGTCTGTCTGTCTGTCTGTCTGTCTGTCTGTCTGTCTGTCTGTCTGTCTGTCTGTCTGTCTGTCTGTCTGTCTATCTATCTATCTATATAGTTCAGTACACACATCATAAATATGTCGCACAATAAACCTTTGACTGTTCGTAAGTGTTGAAAGAACATCAGCCTGGCAACGCTAACGAACAACAAAGGCAGGAAAACGCATTACGTTACTTCGGATAAACAGTGTTCAATTGGCCTGATATATTTTCCCTGAATATACTAATGAAGCATTCTACTCCTCGTTTTCTACGCTCCCAATTTATTGACTTTGTTTTCCATAAAATGTACGTCAGTATACAATAATATATTGACTAATTGGCAATATTGCCATTAATTTAAAAACCTATTTAGAGGCTAAAAATTTCACCCATGCCGGGATTCGAACCCGCAACCTCTGGCTATCCGTGCGGGTTCGAAAAGGTTTTTAAATTTGTCCTTAGCACGGGTTAGTGCATTAAAAATAAAAATAGTATAATATTGCCATTAATTAATATAGTTTGAAAAAGTTTGTGTTGATTTTGAGGCCGAAAATGCTCATTGTAAAGCAGTTTTTTTCTGCAAAATAAACACGAGCACTTTCTTGTATGAGGAAATGCGCCGCTTTATTTGAACAACTGCATCGTCGTTTTTTCGTCGTTATCGCGATGTTGTTGCACTAAAAATACAGTGTAATCACTGCCTTTATGCATGTGTTTTAAGATGTATTTTATGGATTTCGCGGCCTGCAAATTCAACGTTAACGAGTATGCGTGACGGTTGATGTCACAGACAACAGTTTTACAGTTTTACACAGTTATTATGATTTTCCACCATTATCCTGCGAAGGTAAAGGGATAGCCTTCATTATTAATGAAAGTATCGTTAATACTCTCTTTTGAGAGAGAGAGAGAGAGATATGAGAGAACAGTGGTAGTGCGGTCGGTAGAACATTTGCCTCTCATTGAAGCGGTCGTGGATCGAACCTCGAGCTTTTTTTTTTATTTGTAAGCTGTGATGAAAATGAAATGAAAATGAAACAATATTTGTTTCTAAAACAAAAAAAATCAGGAATTTACAAGGATGAGATCTCCTTTTAAGTGCAAAACCCCTATTTTAGGAGATCCCGCTTGTCAACAACTATACATCTGATTTTTATAACTTAAAGTTCTATATACATTTATTGTGTGTGTGATGTACACACAATAAATGTATTATAGACACTGTTAGGGAAAACACCTTGAGTAGATAGATAGATAGATAGATAGAGAAATGAAATGAAACGAAACGAAACGAAACGAAACGAAACGAAACGAAACGAAACGAAACGAAACGAAACGAAACGAATCGAAACGAAACGAAACGAAACGAAACGAAACGAAATAAAAGGTTTTATTCAAAGTAGCTCAGAAACTGCGGCTTAATGAACGTTACAATTCAAACTAGGTGTCCATTTCAAAACCTAGATCATTTAGGAGAAAAAACGGACAAAAAAACTCCTAACTTAGTCTTTTCAAAAGTCCTTAATTAACAAAGTTTACATAATTATTATAAACATAGAACTCATACATTGTACTGGCTTTAGTTAAAACATTTATTTAACGGCACAATACTTTAAAACATACATTGGCATACATCGACATCAAATATAACATAAAGGAAAAATATTACATGTGTACAAGAAAAGAAAAGGACAAACAGAACATGTTTCAGACATTGATTACGTTTACATACGCTTAAAAACAATAAAACAGAACATCACAAACGTATACAAACATTTTTATATAGTCACGCTCAGGATTAAAAGTATTGAGCCACTAAAATTGTCTGGACTATAGGTATCCTAAGTCTATAAGTATCCTAAACGCGGATAAGTATGTGAGCACCCCAGACACTCAGGTGAGTATTTGCAGGGCTTACATACCGCAGCGCATGATATTGGTGATCCACAGTGGATGTCTCTACCTGAGAGAAAGCCTGGGTCCTACAGTGGAATATAAAGTGTATAGGCTGCATTATAATATACACTTTTAGGAAACGTTTCGTACATTTTATGAACGACTTATGAACGTTGATGAAGCGAAGGTGATCTGTCAGGATGGTGGCAAGTGGCAATCCCTGGTCTCTGCCTAGCCCTCTGGGATAGAGGCGTGAGGTTATGTATGTGTGTTTCGTACATTTTTTATTATGCGGCGTCATATTATACGGGACATTGCATAAACAGTGGGGATCATACTTTCTATGTGAAAAACTCTTGATTCCATTATCAACCCTTGTATGTCCCCACTGCTGGGGCACGGGTCTCTTCCTGCATCGCAGGAAGGTTAGGCCGTACTCCATCACGGGGGCCAAGTCCGGGTTGGTGGAGAATTGTAAGATAGTGGCGGGCCTTACTGACAGGAGTTACCAAGCCGCCCATAAGGCCTCTGACATGGCTTAACGACTGCCATTACATGACAGCCAGCACCAACGGCTTAACGTGCCTAGCCAAGCACGGAAGCGCTCGGAAAAAATTCCACTAGCGGTAGTCACGAGACGGTCACCCATCCTGCACCTGAGCGCACCTGTTGTTGCTTAACCCAAGTTATTGATTTCAATCACTCGGTTCGCTTAGGCCTCGAGCGCTTCGAACTCTATAGGCTTACAAACTTATACAGCAGCAGTATTCATCCATGCACTATTATCATTACCATACCATAGTCATGGTACCACATACGTTCGGCTTCAGATGACAGTCATATTATTTTATAAGCTGTTTTTTACATGACGCTATATGTAAAACCAGTAGTAGTGATATTTCACATTTATGAACTTGTGTAAACCCCGTAGCAAACTTTGCGGCCTTTGCAGCTGTGGCTATAAAATTAGCTATGTCCATTATCCATTCATAAAGAGCTGCTAGTAAACTAAAAACTGCATCATCGCAAACGCAGCCGGAGTTTCACAGAATGTTCTGAAAAAGCTACAAAAGCGGACTTGCTTGATTTTTGTTCGGGCCTGCGAGCGGCTCGGGCGGACCCGCACTGAGATACTCGATTCACGTAAAACTTTATGTGGGCTCGCTCTCTACATTATATGCCATCGCTGCCGTCGCCACCCTCCGGCCCCCTGCTACATCCTCGCTACCCTCGGCCCCGCAATAGTAGCACGTATCCCAAAGAATTTTCTACCTTTCACTACACAGTTATCCGGTGGTTGCGATGTTCAATATATAAGCGGCCTATTTACATCCCAGTGCGGAGCACAGACCTAGTCTCACAGATAGTATGGGCTTAATCGCCACTCATGCCCACCTCGGATTAGTTATTTCAAGCGCTGAAATAAGTGAACTGAACCTTACAATCGCGTTTCCTCACGGTGTTTCCCTTCAAAGTTAGTGAGTGATGTTGTTTCTATATACGAATGTACGTAACTTAGCAAACAAAGCCATAGACGTTTTATGTATGATATGATATTATGCTCAGCAAACTGATTTTAAATGTTTTATGACAAAAATAACTCTCTCTTGCTTGAACACTTCTCAAATCATACCGTTTACAACCGCCACCAAAGAAAAAAAAACTTTATATTAATTTGATATTCTAAAAACGGGCGGTTTTAGATATGCATGACCTTCATTACCATTTTGCAAAAAGGCTTATAAAGGACTATTTGAGTTTATTTCCATAATTATGTGGCGCCAGTCAACATCATAACTAGCCTTAATGCTTCAAATTAAAATTAACAAAATTGTATTGCATGTGTCCGTTCATCGCACGCAATATACTGAAACGCTTACCTCGTACTATATCTGACGAGTTTGGATGAGATGAAACTTTACGACATTTCATTGAAACATTTTCAAACTCCGCTGAAGTATTTCAACTGCGGAGAATTTAAGCATGCTTGCAGTGAAATATGTTCATTTCACGTACGTTCATTGGAATATGTTTCTCTGTAGTGAAGGAAGAGTCGTAGGGAGTATTCCTAGAATCACTAATGGCATTTGATCGATAACCTAATGACATCTACCTGTGGTAGCTATATAAGCTCGTTTAAATCGTCTCTAACGGGATCTAGACGTAACTGACACCATTTACAAAATGAAATAGGTATTTCAACTAGTAATGTTAGTGAATACCAAAGCCTAGTGAGCACGTAACGAGACGGGAACCCAGGAAGATATTGTAAAACATTTTTATCGGTTCTCTTCTTCAGCGTACTCTTTATAAGTAAAGCATTTTTCTTCAAGAAATATTAGGGGGCGTTTCACCTTACCGCCGTTTCCCATTTTCTAAGTATTTGGTGTCAGGCTATGAGGCATCTTTAGTATAATACGTGGTAAATCAAAGTTTTGGTTGAACTAAATCGCCTAGATGCGTATTTTAAAACGCCCAAAAAGATAGGCAAAGTGTTTTAAGGAAGGAAAATAGTAAAAAGGAATGTAATTATGTTTTTATAAATTACACTGTGATATTTTAAAAAAGCCGTTGTTGTAAGGATGTTTACAGTTTTGTAACTCGTTAAAGTCTATCCACAATATTGTGTAATGTAATACTCCACTAACTGAGATTTATTTTAGCAATCAGATAAAACTTTTTATTATTTTTTTGTCATTGCTTAGCCTCGACTGGGATTGACTCTAACTACGAGTGGAATATTTTTTTTTTTCATGTGAAGTGTAAATGTAAAGACACCTGTCACCTCAGTCATCCGGGACCACGGCACCTGAAAAAGTGCCGAAACGTTGGAAAATTGTAAAAATGTAATAAACGAGCATAAATCCGTATAAAAACAGTTTTAATTACGTGTAAATTTGTTCCAATAAATGTCTATCTTTCAATCTTCTTTCATATTTTTTAAATAATTCATACTCTGCCTAGACGGGTGCGCCAGCCATCCACTATAAAGTAGTATCGGTACAGTAAACACAAGTATTATTCATTCCAATTTGTGCTCAGTAGCATAATTTTCTTTAGTTCCGAGCGATAGAGATCCTTAATGCGGTCGGAAGATATTTTTAAGCCGGCAATATACACCTTATTCGCCGCACAGTTGCAGTCGGAGCTAGCCCCGAGTCGGGCGCAATCTCCTTTGTGTCGACATTTTTATTATCAGCGGAGCCACCACCCCGTTGTAATCCCTTGCGAACTGTACAATTTACGATTTATAAAACTGCCGTTACCCCCGCTGTAAAGAAAAACGATAAAAAGCAAAGAAAGCGAGCCAACGGCGGCCCGAGAGGCGATTATTGATATAATCTTCAGTATCTTCGGCCGTCTAACTGGTGACCCAATAATCTAAATTATAAACAAACTAGCAGATGATGAAAATGGTTGTCTGGAAGAAATTACTTTTAGTAATAAGGCCGCCACTTGTACTGTACTGTTATTTTTTAAGTCTCTTATGTAATCCCTGGTTGCATGTACCTACCACCACCATAAAGAATATTCTATCTATCTACGAGTATCTAGCTGTGCCCCGCGGTTTACCGATTTTCCCATGGGAATAAGATATTTTTCCGCAGTAAAAAGTAATCTATGTGTTTATCCAGAGTGTCAGCTATCTCCATACCAATTTTTTATTTAAATCGCTCCAGCCGTTTAACCGTGAAAAAGTAACAAACATACACACTCACACACTTTCGCCTTTGTAATATTAGTGTGATGTGATGTGATGATACAGTATTGTCGACGCACCCATTAGTCTCAACTACAGATTTTGTACCGGACTAACTTTGTGGTACTTACCAAATAAAGCAAGCAAATCACAGGGCACTTTGCAGCAAAAAACTCACAATGCAGGTACATTGATGCAAATTAATTACTGTAATAGAGTTCTCTACAAAACCTACTACTTAAGTTTTAATTCAATTGACTGTTCAAGTTCAGCCAAATCGCCCGTACAAAGTGGACAAAATCCTTTGTCCGCCGCCTTATAGAAGCATAATTTAGTATAAATGAGTCACAAACACACCCAACTTTTTTAAATTAATAAAGAATTGTGGCTTTTAGACTAAATCATGCACAGCAAAGAGACGTTTACATTTCAAATTTCATTTTACCACAGACAATTTACATTGTACCATACACAATTTGTTTTTCTTTTGACAATCGTATAAATATTGAGAAATATTGACATTAATATTTATACGACACTAACGTCACTTAATTGTTTCGCCTTCCTGGAACCTCTCCAATAACACTTAAACTTTATGGTATCGTATGAAAGTTCAAATTGACTTTTAAGTATTATTATTTTTACTCTTTTTCAGGCATTGTAATCTTTCTTTAATGTTTTCTCTCCGTAAAAACCATCCTCGTAAGTCAACGAATATTCTAAAAAAAATAGTAACGAAATCGGTTCAGCTGCTCTCGAGATTTGCGCTTACCAACACATTTGGCGATTCATATTTATATTATAGAGATACGGGCGTTTGTATACTTTGTTATCTAAAGATCTCATACCGATAAAAATATATTTATGTCCTTTAAAAGAGACCTATTCACGCCTTGTCTTGGTAGTGAAGAATTATGTAATTTTCTTTTTCCTCTATGATAGCAACCAAGCCATGGTTGTAGTTACTTCTATTTTTTTAAATTTCTATTGTTTTTCCTTAAATATAATGTTTAATAAAAATAGGTAGGTACCTTTATAGACCTATTTTTTCTTAATTATTTAATTTTTTTATACTAATATTGCTTTTCTTTGCTTATCTACTCAGAAATAGAATGAATTAAGTAATTTATTATTGATTCTAATGGATAATACAAACATTTTATATAACATAATAAAAATGCTCTATTTTTGTGGTATATAAATATTTGTGGTATAATAGTGAGATTCAATTTATTTCACCATAGAAAATAACTTTTAATATTTTTAACATTAGGTATCATTATTAAAAAACTGTACAGGCTGAAATAGTCCACGAGTGTCAAGTATTTAGGTTTAACACTAAATAAAAAGATGCTGTGAATGTTCATGCAAAGAAGGATGTTGGAAAGACCATTCGTGTTTCGAATATGCTTGGATCTGCTAACAACCAGACGGTCTACGACCACCGGTAGTCTACTGGATTTGTTCTATTATTGCTATACCTATAATACTGGCTGAGAAGCAGGTTAAAGACTTGCCAACTATCGCTATCAAAAACTTCGAAGCATGGCTATAACAAGCGCATTTACGAGGACACCAACGCGTGCGATGGAAATGCTGTTAGACCTTAACCACTTCGCATTCTGATTCAAACAGAAGCGAGAACTACCAAACATATACTAAGAATAAATGGTTCATGAAATTTCAAGCCTAGAACTAGGCATGCCAGATTGTAATTGTACTTCATATCAAGAGTTGCTGAGACCTACGTGACCTTTCACCATTACATGATTAACTGATAAGTCACCAAATTATCGTTTTCCCTGGTGCGAGCATTTATGCAGAGGACTCAAATGGATGTCAATCTAGAGCAACAGTGTTTCAAGCAAAAATCAAAAAAGCAATCGTCGCCTGCGCTCAGGGTAATAAAGACAGGTGTGTTAAAAATAAAACTTTTCGCTTTTTCAGTTATATTCGAGCGACGCTCGTGGCCATAAATCCTGAGTAGTAGACTCAAAGCTAGCGCTTAACTGTGTCAAGATTCTAAGCAAACTCAGTTGCGGGGTGGGATTGTTCTGGGTTTCTGGCAATGAGGCAGCTGGCAATCTGGCGGGAGAGCGATCGGAGGCGCTTTTGCACAGCTTTGAACTACGCATGGTGCTGTCATTGTGATGTAAAAACTGAGCTTAATGAAAGGTAAAACGCATCCTCGTAAAAATTGAAGAAAACGCGAAAGTAAATTTTAGGAGTCCATATTTTTTCTCCTTTTGGCATTGTCATATTCACTATGCTATTAAAAATACAGAAATGTTGAAATAGGTATAATAGAAGTAAAAAGATAAGACATGTTGATTAGCCGGTCGGCAAAGAAAGGTTCATCCTAAAAATTACATCGATAAACACATCGCGGGTTCAGGAAAGGTTACTTTTCGGGGGGACGTCGGATGCAAGCGCAAAGGCTCTTGCATCCGGCGTGCTCTTACTTGTGCTCTGACGGATCACTTACCTATAGGTAAACATTTGGAGAAAATCGTACATAATCATTATGCGAGTCATTCATACTGTTTGGCTTTGGAGTTGATTTTACATGTATTTTGCGACTGTGAAATAATGTCTGGAAAAAGAATCAGCCTTTTGGGGAATGGCTTACTCTAAATCCGAACACATCAGACACCTGTCTCTAAAGGGCGTGACTGACCTGGTAGACTAGGTACATCTCCGATGCGACATGATTGTAAGGTCAAAGGGGAGACACAGAACAAACAGATCCTTGTGGGTCGAAGTGTCGCTGAATAATTGATGGCCACCGAGTGACAACTTTAAGATAAGATAATAGTGGGTGAACTGTATTTTTAATTGACTTCAAAAAGAGGGGAAGGTTTTCAATCGTCGTGATTTTTTAATGTATGTTTTCGGATTGGTTAAAGACGAATAAACCATCAAATTTCAATGGCACGCTTGAAGTAATTTGGGTATTTTGTAAAGTGATTCGTACTTTCGGTAAACACAATTTGGCGGAGACGTAAGACTAATTTATGTTGTGGCCACGACCAGGTGTACTTGCTTACGTATGATTTTCTTTCGTTAATCTTAAAGAGTTATTCTGAGTCTGTCAGTAATGACACCAGTACTGCGTAGCAAGAAATCCACTTACTTCTTCAATGAGCGTACACCTTCAACTCCAGCATACAGCAGGTGAAGAAGCGGTCGTCAAGACTCATTTTGGTTCGATTAGGAAGAAAAAGTGTCCCTACACTGGCCGGTGCAGTATACACCACAAATCTTGGGTCTCACTTTCAAAGAAGGCACAAATTGATGCGGAAAAGTCGGAAATTATTCCATTTCCTTATTTTTCGCCTATTTTTACTGTCCATCACACAGAAAATTATTTGACAGCGAGAAAACAAAAGAAAAATTGATTTTAAAATACTACAGTACTTCAGTACTGAGAGAAAATTCAAACAAACCGTTGAATTGGAATTGTTCACCGACTCCAAAATATATTTCTACAATACCTATGTCGAATATAAAGATCATAATCATTCGTGCAAGCTAATCCTCACACATACGCTGAGACTACTTGTTCTTCTTCTCCAGGCTATATGTTAGTCCACTGCTGGACATAGCTCTCTCCTAATGAGCGCCATAGCGCCCTGTCTTCAGCTTGCCGCATTGAGACTACGTAAAAAAAATATTCGTTTGGGTTATTTCACTGTTTTTGTGCTGCAGTATTTAAAAGTCGGTTTGTAGATTTATTTATGCACTTACCGTCGTGAGAATCGTAGACGTAGATGATCTCCTTCCACCCGTAGTGAAGAATAGTGTCAACAACGGCTTTGTGGTAGTCTGGTCTCATGCTCACAGCGTGATCGATCAGTCCAGATGATGGTGGTATGACCTAGTTAATAAAAAAACATAAGGGTTATTTTACGAAAAATATGATGTCATTGTTAATGTTTTACCGAACATAAGAATAATTTTTTTTTGAAATTTCGAATTTTTACGTATGGGATAAAATGGTCATAATGCTCACACATTTTTAGTTTGGGAATGATTTGAATATGGTAAAACTTGCTTACACTTAATAGTTGTCGGTTATATAAGTAAATAGTATAGGAATCAGCACATTTAGTTAAGGTAGTAATTCTAATTACGAACTTTTCTAGTTTGTCTCGTGTCTTGGATGTTATCTATGTATTTATTGTATTCAATCTATCGTCGAGTTAGCACGTATAACACAAGGCATTTAGTTGTAATTAGTATAGGGCTAACGAGATCTGTGTAATATGTCTATGAATATTTATTGATTTATTTATTTATTAATTCTAATTGTAAAATTATGAAATCTGGAAAAACCGCCCCTAGCACAAGGAATTCTAGTTTGAGCCAGCAACCTTTTGTTTGGAAATGTTTTACAATAAAATTCTTTTCATTTCATTAAAAGGTGAAGTATAAAATAATTATCTTTGTCCCACTACTAGCCACTTTCCTACACTCAGGTTCCCTCACGACGTTTTCCTTCACGGCAAGCGAGTGGTATTTCTAATAGAAGTAACTTGACAATATAAAAAAAATAGAATAGATAGATAGATAAAATATTCTTTATTGCATGTACAGCAGGGATTACATAAGAGACTTAAAAAATAACAGTACAGTACAAGTGGCGGCCTGACATTATTAAAAGTAATTTCTTCCAGACAGCCAGAATATTACAATATATAAAAAAAGTTACGCTTGATATCCGCTCTGCAGTTCCTACACTTCATTTTCATCAACTTGCCTCGCCCAACTTCACACTTTGCTGCATAGTTTGCAAGAAGCAATCATTCTCTCATTACAAACTTTGAATGTTGGTACATTAAAATAATATCACTCAGGCAAGCCGGCCAATTACCAAAACTTAAGGGGCTCCACGCAGTAACACTCGCGCTCCACCAATGGAAAGAAACTAGTCAAAAAATATTAAAACCTATTTAGAGGCCAAAAATTCCACCCATGCCGGGATTCAAACCCGCGACCTCTGGCTGTCCGTGCCAGCGCTCTTTCCAACTGAGCTAATGGGTGACTCACCGGCATCAGTGAAATTTCGAACCTCTTTACAAAACTCTCTGTATTACGTACCCACTTAATAAAAATATTCAAAAATATTTATTAATAGGTTCAGGCAGGACATTCCTTTCATTTCACTGTGGGCATTTAAAGGCATATAAGGTAGACATTGTCACTTAGATAATGTAATAAACATGCATTTTGGCTTATTATAGAACGTTTACATATTTTTCGCTGTCAAAAAATAAACTATTTTTTATTAAAAAATATATATATATATATTTTTTAGAGATTGTTTTGGTAAAAAATGTCGATCAATATTTCAAGCATGTTGATAGTTTAGATTAAAGACCCACAAAGAAGAATATAAGATCACAGACCTAGGACTAAAAAAACGGCCGTTTTTGGTTAAATTTTAGACTCACGGGTCAAGAGATTGGTCTGACACTTTTAGCGAAACCGATATGTTAATAAAATAATGATTTATTGGCACAAAGGAATATATTATTAGGTCCTTACATATGATATTGGCGTTTTGTATGAGGGAATATATATCACTTAGTTTTATTTAAATAGAATCGATATCAACCCTTGTATGTCCCCACTGCTGGGGCACAGGTCTCTACCTGCATCGCAGGAAGGTTAGGCCATACTCCACCTCGGGGACCTAGTCCGGGTTGGTGGAAGATTGTAAGACAGTGGCGGGCCTTACTGTCAAAAGTTATCAAGCCGCCCATAAGGCCTCTGACATGGCTTAACAACTGCCATTACATGACAGCCGGCACGAACGGCTTAACGTGCCTTGCGAAGTTCGGAAGCGCTCGGAAAAATGCCACTAGGGGTAATCACGGGCCGTCACCCATCCTGCACCTGGTCGCGCCTGTTGTTGCTTAACTCGAATGATCGATTCCAATCACTCGGTTCCACTAGGCCACGAGCGCTTAAATATAATATGATTATTTAATCAACGTATGTACCCGTATGTATTTATGCCTTTTAATAAAAACCTTTCGGAATCAATAAAAAATTTGAAGAGTTTACAAGTTCGTGTAAGCATTTTATTTTGGGCGTAAATAAGAATTAGTAGTGTAGCGATACCTCCTTTTTTGTTATTGGCCTGCAGATTGGTTCTGGGTTATGCGTGAATTTCCGTGCTGGTTTATATTGTTGTAAACAAGGACTGTAGACGCCTATATTACAGCCTACTAGCAGAGTGTGGACATGATAGTAAAACGCTATATGTTGCTCGGTTGATATATTTTCCGCAAGTGTCTTACATCACAACAAACAATGGTATCCTAGCGATATTCAAATCGGTGTCAGCCATGTACTGGGATAAGATTATAACTGGCCAATACATGTGCACATACCACCTCCAATACGCCCTCTTAATCTATCACGTACATGCGTGAACACTTTTGCACTCGTCTGTACATAGTACATTAAATAAATACTTACTCAACACTTTTGTGTTTAACTGTACCAACTGTCCTTACATGTACCTACAACACTGATTGATTAATCTACAAAATTATTCTATTACCCTATAGAAAGTACATAAAAAATATACAATATAATATCAAAGACATCTATCCAAACATAGAACAGTACCTAACCCGCCCTCTAATACATGAGCATATACCACCTCCAATAGTTTAATCCGCAAGCAAAGATATGCCTTGGTTACTCGCATGCCCCATTTCACCTATACATCTGTGTGTGAAAGCGGAATGTTAATTTAGCTCCACTGTCTAGATAGGAGGCGTAATATGTATCACATATAGTGGATACCGCATATCCGTTGATCTGATACGTGACCGTGATATTGAGCTACATAATTGTACGATAAAGTCCAGTAGATATTTCGATTTTGCACACAGATGTCTACGTGCAAAGTTAAAGAATCAAGCCGCTGGTTGCCATAGGGCACCCTTCTTTGGGACCAGTTATTAAATATCGATAGACAAGGAATTCTTTGTTATTTTGTTAAAGAAAATAGTCTAGAGCGAGTCGCCAATGTAGTAGGTCTGATATTAACATAAAAACTAATAATATTCTTTCTTGTATACGAGCTCATGGGCTTATGAAGGCAAATATATACGTGTACTTATAACAAAAGTAATACGTAACTCTTTAATTTCCTCAAACAGGGTTAGCTAGCCCTTCGGCACAATACCGAACATCCAACCAATCGATTGTCGTATCCGAATCACCAGATTCTCTGGGAAAAGTTATAGTCTGTTAGCTTTTAGAATATACCTCGGGCTGTAGAGTAGGCTTCGGTTTTCGCCGAAAGCACACGGGTGTAATACTGCTTCCTGCTCTGTATAAAACTTGCGTATTTTTTTAGTTTTTTGAATTTAGTGGCATACTAGTTCCGATATTTCTAATTCATTTTTTTTTTATTTGTGTGACACAAGTACTTCTGGTGTTAAAGTTAAAAATACAGTTTCTTTTGTGCTCTACTTAAATAGACAACGAATCTTGTGTAGAAGTATTAAAACATTTAAATAACAATTAAATACAGAATGTCAAAGATTTGAAAAAAATATAACAAAAGAAAAAATGCAATATAAAGCAATCAATTCAGAAAATACAAAATGTCAATGATAAAAACGTGTATGTCAGCTTGTAAATAATTAGGTACCAAAATAATAAATATTTAAATTACAATAAAATTCTATTACACGAAAATATCAAATTCTATCCGAGGTATATTCTAAAAGATATTTAAGTGTAGAGTGAAGGAATATAAAGCAGTTACTTAAATATTACGTAGGTATATTATATTATTTCCTTTTTCCATATATAATTTATTTATTAGTATGTATGTATATCTTAATTATTTATTCATTTTATTATTTATGTATGTGGTTTAAGTAAGTTTATATAAATTTCGTTGAATTCCTAATTTCAATATTGCACCGACTACCCGTCTCTAATTTCTTTCTTGTCTCCGTCTATGGTTGCCTGGAAGAAATTGCGTTTAGTAATAAGGCCGCCATTTGTACTGTATTTTTTATATAATTTCTGTTACTATAATTTCTGTGTACAATAAAGAATATTCTATATATCTAAAGATAACAGACTGTGTGTATTGAACCGGCAATTTAGTCAAGTAAAATCTACAGTCAACGCAGGAGTTACGTTAATTAAACATAAATTCGACCCCCGGGGCGGCTGATGGACGCACTCTAGTATTGGTGTTTCTGGGCCTCTATGTCAAAGGACTTTGTTTGTCCAGCGCAGTGATAATTAAATCGCTCTGTTTAAATTTGAGTACGAAACTGATTCTGGGCATTCTACAGGGCACATTACAAATTCAAATGCAAACGTTAATACATCCTTCATGGGGCATTGCATACGCTTCTATAATAAAATCCCTGAAGATATATTAAGCTTGCCTGAAACGCGGTTCAAAAAATGTGTTAAGCACACTGTGCCAAAAGGGCTACTATGACATAAAGGATTATTGAGATGACAATGATGTCTGGAATTAAAGCCAGTACAATGCATAAGTTCTATGTTTTATAATAATTATGCAAACTCTGTTAACTGAGGACTTTGAAAAGACTAAGTTTGGAGATTTTTTTCCATTTTTTGTCCAATATGATTTAGATTTTGAAATGGACACCTAGTTTGGATTGTAACATTCACTAAGCCGCAGTTTCTGCGCTACTGTGAATAAAACCTTTTCATTTAATTTCATTTCGTCGTATGTTTCTTCACCTCTGAAGAAACAAACGACGAATTTGACGGCTTCTGTGGCGCACCGGTAGCGCATCTGCCTACCATGCAAGAGCTCTCGGGTTCGGACCCGTTTACATGTTTGTGATGTCGTTTTTTCTAGTTCCCACGGCACATGGTATCCTAGTGTGAGGCCAGAAACAATGTAAGTGCCTGTAGGTAAATGTTATGTTATTTATGTTATTCTTTTTTCTTAAATTACAACACCTGCCTTTCTCCTCTTTTTTTAAATTACAACACCTGCATGTTACAAGAAGAGGAAGAGCGGTTAGTTTTTGTAACAATGTGTTTTACAGAGTGTGAAATAAAACTGACGCCCGATCTGAAAAATACCCATATTTATGAGCGTAGAGGCGATTCTATGCTTTTATGCCCTGCTTTTTAATTAGCCTTGTCTAACAGACGGGACTTAAGAAAATACAAAATTGTTATGCTCGATTTTGCCCCATTAAAGAGAAATATTTTTCACGAGTGCGAAAACAGATCATTTTCAGTCGTCTGATGTTCAAACTTATTTTAATGATTATTACGCAAGTATTATGAAAGTCGCAGTCAAAAACAAACAAAATTTTACTCTTGAGCTTCTTAGAACCGATTTCGTTGGTAAAATATTTTTTTTTAATTACCATTTAATTTGAAAATTACGACTACACCAACGTTGATACTCACAGAAGTCTTCAATTATTTTAGCACTCTTTACCCTCAAATATTTACATCCATAATAGGAATAATAATAGGGGATATATTACAAAAATTACAAGTGACTACCCACAATAATTGACTGTACTCGCCACTTTAGTCTACCCGAGACCTCGGCAACTGTAACGCTGCCGAAACGTCGGGAAATAAAATAATTACATTTTACCTAATAAATAAACGCGAATAGACTCCTTTTATATATACCTAACTATGTATGAGTATCGCGAATCATTGAGAAATACTAGTCTTGCAATCCTCCATCAATCCGGACTTGGCCACCGTGGTGGAGTGTGGCCTATACCTCCCACAGGGAAGAGACCCGTGCCCCTCGGTGGACATAATGGGTTGATGATGATGATGATGAAGTCTTGATATCAAAATAAAAAAAATCCTTAAGGGTTGAAGATAATGGTTACCAACAGTTCTTTTAATTATACTATTTTTATTTTTAATGCACTACCCCGTGCTAAGGACAAATTTAAAAACCTATTTAGAGGCTAAAAATTTCACCCATGCCGGGATTCGAACCCGCAACCTCTGGCTATCCGTGCCAGAGCTCTACCAATCGCTGCCTGTACGTAATACAGAGAATAGTGTAAAGAGGTTCGAAATTTCACTGATGCCGTGAGTCGCCCATTGGCTCAATTGGTAGAGCGCTGGCACGGATAGCCAGAGGTTGCGGGTTCGAATCCCGGCATGGGTGAAAAAATTTTTAGCCTCTAAATAGGTTTCTAAATTTGTTCCTTAGCACGGGTTAGTGCATTAAAATAAAAATAGTATAATTAACAATGACATATTTTTCGTAAAATAACCCTTATGTTTTTTTTATTAACTAGGTCATACCACCATCATCTGGACTGATCGATCACGCTGTGAGCATGAGACCAGACTACCACAAAGCCGTTGTTGACACTATTCTTCACTACGGGTGGAAGGAGATCATCTACGTCTACGATTCTCACGACGGTAAGTGCATAAATAAATCTACAAACCGACTTTAAAATACTGCAGCACAAAAACAGTGAAATAACCCAAACGAATATTTGTTTTACGTAGTCTCAATGCGGCAAGCTGAAGACAGGGCGCTATGGCGCTCATTAGGAGAGAGCTATGTCCAGCAGTGGACTAACATATAGCCTGGAGAAGAAGAACAAGTAGTCTCAGCGTATGTGTGAGGATTAGCTTGGACGAATGATTATGATCTTTATATTTTTAAATTTGTCCTTAGCACGGGTTAGTGCATTAAAAATAAAAATAGTATAATCATGTGGGTACAGTGATATCGTTCCGATGTAAAACCTAACTGCAAAGTAGGTAGTCGGGGCTGTAAGTGATGCAATTTGCTTAAGCCAGATGTCGCTGCCTGTACGTAATACAGAGAATAGTGTAAAGAGGTTCGGAATTTCACTGATGCCGTGAGTTGCCCATTGGCTCAATTGGTAGAGCGCTGGCACGGATAGCCAGAGGTTGCGGGTTTGAATCCCGGCATGGGTGAAATTTTTAGCCTCTAAATAGGTTTTTAAATTTGTCCTTAGCACGGGTTAGTGCATTAAAAATAAAAATAGTATAATCATGTGGGTACAGTGATATCGTTCCGATGTAAAACCTAACTGCAAAGTAGGTAGTCGGGGCTGTAAGTGATGCAATTTGCTTAAGCCAGATGTCGCTGCCTGTACGTAATACAGAGAATAGTGTAAAGAGGTTCGAAATTTCACTGATGCCGTGAGTTGCCCATTGGCTCAATTGGTAGAGCGCTGGCACGGATAGCCAGAGGTTGCGGGTTCGAATCCCGGCATGGGTGAAATTTTTAGCCTCTAAATAGGTTTTTAAAGTTCTTTTAATCTTAGGTTTTTTTATTATTGTTAACGTAACACCGTTATAAATAATAATATTTCAAAAACCTATTTAGAGGCTAAAAATTCCACCCATGCCGGGATTCAAACCCGCGACCTCTGGCTGTCCGTGCCAGCGCTGTTTCCACCTGAGCTAATGGGCGACTCACCGTAGTAGGTACTCGGGGCTGCAAGTGATGCAAATTACTTCAGCCAAATGTCGCTGCCTGTACGTATTACAGAGTATATTGTAAAGAGGTTCGAAATTTCACTGATGCCGGTGAGTCGCCCATTAGCTCAGTTGGAAAGAGCGCTGGCACGGATAACCAGAGGTCGCGGGTTTCAATCCCGGCATGGGTGGAATTTTTAGCCTCTAAATAGGTTTTTAAAATTGTCCTTAGCAGGGGTTAGTGCATTGAAAAGAATATAATAATATTTCGTTCGAGTTTCACAACGTTTGTACGGTCATTCTTAACAATACGCATTGGTTTTAAATCTAAAAAGTCTGCCCCGTTGCAAGTAAGAAGTTTAAAATACATCGTCCCGAGACTATGTTAGCTCACATGCCGCCGAGACCTTATCACAAATTTAAATGAAATGGAATTACGTCAGTCAGAGGGTTGTAAGGTTATAAAATACGATAAAAAAATTCTTCCTTCATTTATAATATTGAGATAAAAAAGTAAGACAAGAAAATGTAAGAATAAGATAGAATCCGGCTAAGTGAATCCGGAATTAAGGTAATAATACTGAGATACAGCTGCTACGGGCAGCACTACGCTGGGCAATTGTGGAAAACGATGTTTCTACTGTGCAAACGCAAAGTGGCGCTGACATTGTTACGTGAAAACACTGTTATATGCTCGATAGTTACACGGAGGGTCAGGAGGTAAGCTAGCGCGCTATATACTCTATAGGTACCCAGCCAATTATCTATTTACGGGCCCCTTTCATGTCACCCCTGACAAGAAATTGAGAATACAATTACCGTTCAATAAGCACGTTCGTTGGAAAACCGACGGGACTTTAAAACATATGCTTCAATATGGCAGATAAGTAAAAAAAGGTAGGTATGGTGAATGACTTTTGTAATATTAATAGTTTTTTTAACAAACTGATTAATGTGCAATAAAATGACCTGGGCATCAAGTGAGTTCACGAATTTGTTAATCAGCCAGAAAGTATAACAACCCTTTTATCCATTTACAGTGTTACATTTTATCGGCCTAAATTACGCACACCAAATCCCAAATAATCCCAATCGTCTAGCTGTCAAATTCCACGCTCATTGCTATCACAAACGTAAGGATTTGTTACGCATAATTAGGTCCCTGAACTTTATTGGGAACGATTCAAACCAGGGTTTTAGTAACGAGGAAATAATTAACCAAGGTGCGCGAAAAAATCCACTGAGTGTAGGCGTCTGGGAGACAGAAGTGGTTCCATTAATATCCATCAAACCCAGCGTTGAGTGTCTGTCCGCGTTAATGCGCCACAAAAATAAAGGATTGCATTTTGCTTTTCAGAAGCTTAACCAAAATTAAGCTTGATTTATATCCCTGGCTGACTTTTGCAATATAAATGGAGTGTAATTACTGCAATTATGAACATGCGTGGTAAATCTACGAGTAGTTAAATTGCATGTTTTGTTCAACAAACATGAACGAAACAAACTGCGTTTCTTTAGACTGATGTAAATTCGCAATAGATCACTGAAATGGTTTTGTAAACGTACACAGTTGCGTTCCAAACAATTTTAGAGAGCTTCTTTTTTGGAATGTTCGTACGAGTGTATTCGCGCGTAACTTTTAAATAAACTCGGAGCTTCAACATTGCAGGCGGTACCTTAGAAAATAAGAAAATCAGCTCTATTTTCGTGTAGGGAAAAGCAGACAGGAATTGCCTTGAGCTAGACAGGTGTCCCGTCTGTTTTTACGAAATTTAGCATCGAATCGAAAAGCTAAGGCGGCGGCAACCTCACGAAAAGAGCTGGCGATTCCCTCTGACTTTTACTCCTCGACTTACCTTTTCCGGGAACCACGGTGTGACGAAGGGCATCTGGAAGGTGTTGGTGTAGGAGTGCAGCGTATCAAAAGAGTCCGGAGTCACCGCGCCCAGCATCGACCACACGCCGCGCGCGAATTGATTGCAGACTAGAAACAAAATTATTTCTTACTAAAAGCCTCTGCATCAAATGTTGCAGTCATTATTTGAATATTTCTACTTAATACATCGGCGAATTTGTAGTAGCAATACCACATCTTGCTGCAAAGGAAAACATCGTGGGGAAACTATCGGTTTTATTCCTAGATTCCTGGGGATAGGCCGAAGAAGCTGCCGAGATGGTAGAGGTGCTAGGCAAGCATACTTCACTTAAAAAAACAACGACCCAGGCACTGCAGTGTTTGTGTAGTACCTTCACCCATCTAGTGTGAGTTAAGGTGCAACCGGGCGCTGTATGAATCATCGCTTTACGGAGATGCAAAGGCACATTCATCGTAATAAAACATTAAAAACGTTTCTGAATCTAATTGAGATGCTCCAAAGACAAATTCAAGCAATTGTGGTCACTTAAACTTAGTACACAAAACATTTTTTATCACCCTCGCTTAAGTTGACAAAGGTTACCGAAGGCAAAGACAAATAAGATTAGACAATTCACTTTATTTTAAGTTCATTAAATTTGCGTCACTGACAGGCTTTTAAGGTAATTGCGCAACGGACGAACGAAAATTCTGCCACGGTTAAAAGCGGTCCCCTAGTTAGGCACAATATGGCTGTACCCTACAGAGAAACTAAAATTGCTGTATTTACTCCGTCCTTGCCTAACATCATTACTTTGAGCTTAAGTAGTATTCTGTTTATTGACTCATACAGTTTAGATCTGAGTATATATTATTTGATTCTATGTAAGTGAAGAAATTGACCATAAGTGTCGATATTTCTCGAAGTAATTAATTATTCTACTCTACAGAGAAACTAAAATTGCCGAATTTACTCCGTACTTGCGTAACAACATTTACCATGAGCTTAAGTAATATTTTGTTTATTGACTCATACAGCTTCGGTCTGTGTATATATAATTTGATACTATGTAAGTGACGAAAATCATCATCTGGTTCGATATTTCTCGAAGTAACTAATTATTCTATCCTACAGGGAAACTAAAATTGACGTATTTACTATATCATTGCGTAACATTATTACTTTGAGCTTAATTAGTATTTAGTTTATTGACACGTACAGCTTTGGTCTGTGCATATGTTATTTGTTATTGTGTAATTGAAGAAATTGACCATAAGGGTCGCTTTTTTCTCGAAGTAATTAATTATTGACCGAAGACGAGCGAACAACTTGATAGATATTTTGCTACCCCTATTTAATGGTATCTATTAAGAGTTGTAGGAAAATCCGAAAGGAATTAAATATAGACTACTACGTAGCTTAAACCCGCAGCTTTGCCCGCTGTAGAAATTATACCATGTGAACGCGTTACCGGTATATCAAGTATCTTAAATCTCAATTCAGATCTTGGTCTATCTGTAAGCCAAGTTTCCTGTAACTGCATTCAGTCGTTATTGCGTGATTGTGTAACAAACATCTTAGTTATATATTAAACGGGTCAAATCGCGATTATTTATTAGGTAAAACGTAATTACCTTATTTCCCGACGTTTCGGCAGCGTTACTGTTGCCGTTGAGTCTACCCGAGACCACGGCAACTGTAACGCTGCCGAAACGTCGGGAAATAAGGTAATTACGTTTTACCTAATAAATAATCGCGATTTGACCCTTTTAATATGTAACTATGTATGAGTATCGCGAATCATTTAGAGATACAATCGAAACATCTTCACAAACTTGCAGTGAGACGTCTACGTAGTCTATAGACGTCTCACTTCAGGGCACATGCCTTAGCTCGTAGAGAGAGTACGGGATTAATTTATTAGCACGCGTGAACAACGCAAGAGACCCACTTTCGATACCCAGTGCGGGCAAGTACCAATGATTTTATTTTCTAAGTTATGCACATTTGTGAGTTAAAGTAGCAATACCACTCGCTATGCGTAAAGGAAAACATCGTGAGGAAACCTGAGGGTCTGAGATGTTCACAAACCTAAGCGCTTAAAATTATCTCATTTGTGATATTAGTAGGATATGGCTCATTGCAACATCGCATATTGAAATGTAGTTAAAAAGCGATTGAAGTATTGAGACAAGCAAAACATTAACACCATACTATCTACCTTACATGGATAAACCTTATTAACAAATTGATCCTAGTACCCGATATCGACGTGCGTACTTATAGGCACTAATAAATGTTAAGGAAGAAGAATAAAATTTATTTAAATAAACAGCCAGAGGTTGCTTATGCTAAACTGTATTTTAGTTTGTTGGCAGTTGGTAGATTAATAAAGATATTTGAAACTCCACACACTGCACACTACTTCTTGCTTTTCCTACGCCTAAGTCTTGGGTTTAGTTCATCACATCTCATTGCCACAAACAAAAGGGCAGTATACAGGCGAGAATCAAAACTAGCCAACTACAAACGGTACAGTTTATTTAACATAACATAACATTTACATACAGGCACATACATTGCTTCTGGCCCCACACTAGGATACCCTGTGTCGTAGGAACCAGAAACAACGACATCACAAACATGTAAACATCCAAGACCTGGACTTTTTTTTTTTTTGTTTCCAGCTGGGATTCGAACCCGGGACCTCTTGCATGGTAGGCAGACGCGCTACCGCTACGCCACAGAGGTCGTTTTAACGTAGATACTACAATTGACTCATGCTGTTGATGAAACAAAACAGGTTTATCAGGAACGTGGCAAGCGGGAAACCTTTCGGACTAAGTAATCTAATTTACGAACGTGTTTGCTGCGGATTCCATACTAGGTCCCACCTCCCCAAATGTGTCTTTTGAAGATTTGCAAAAAGCAAAGGCTCGTAATAACAACGGCACAGAGGTCAGTGCGAGCGCAGGAAACAGTCGTCATTAGAGCAAATAGGACTGAGTGGCTGCGGTGGCCTCACCACAAATAATTAAAAAAAACAGAGGAACAACCACATTGCTTAGGATTGCGGGACACAAAGGCGTTGGCATTTGATTTCGTGGAATGTAATTTAATTAACTCGGCTTAGGGACTTACTGAGCCTCTGGAACTATTGGCTAAACCCCATCTCGGCACTAAATAAGTTACTTTCACCCCTGAGGTAATGTACTATTGACCCATTGCAATACAGTGTAAGTACAGGGGTCTCGCCAAAGCATAGGGTTCTGACTTAGGATGATCTGGAGAGTAATTCTCTAGCATTGGTCTTTCGTCACTACCCTTCAGGTGGTCAGTAACTAAGGACCCTATAACGGTGCAAACCTCTTTACCCCATTTTTTTATATTTCTTTAAATCTGTCTATCATTTCCAAAATTTTAAATTACGTCACCAATTTTTGAGATTTCCCTCATATATAATTAAAACACAAAGTCGTTCCAGTGTTATTATTCATTAAAAGATATACAACGTTACAACCCATAAGCGCCATAGTACAGCTGATTAAGAACAAATTAGTTGCGTACCATGAAGCAGAGTTACAAAAAAAGAAAGGTCTTTTATAACATAAGCCTGTTTAATTAAATGGAGAGTCATCTCCCTGTTAAAAAAACTATCTGTGGTAACAAGGCGCACTCTGACTAGCGATGATAGCGTAGTTGGTAAAACGCCTCACATTCAAAATGAAGTGGGTCCAAAGCCACACGTACTCATATCAATGACGTTGTTTTCGAAGTTACTCACATTTGATTATGTGATTTATAGTGGCAAATTTACTCGCAGTTTTAGATTGACAAAAGACATCACGAGGAAATTGGCTTGCCGTGCTTATTATTGCTATGGCCCATAAAGTTTCTTTTTACTATAACTTTCGCAAGAACTACAAATTATTGACGATTCAGAGACGAGCAACCAATGACGCGAGCTCCGTCTTAACACACCATAAAGGTCTGCGGATCAGAGCAAAACCTAGCCGGAGTCCTGCGACAAAAAATCAAAAGTTAATCTGCATTTAATAAGTCAATAACAATGATACTACCAAAAGGTGGTCTTCTGCGGTAACAATTTTGCAGCCTCTACTCACCCTCTTTCACGGGCAATTTGCTTTTGTTTCTCCTTTTAATTTCCGCGACAGTATTTTTGTATTGTCCTCATTTTCCGAGGAGGCGAAATATCCTCTCACCTTTATCTTTTGTCACATTTCGTTCGGTGAAACAAGCTGGTTGGATTTCTTCATTGTTACTTTAGCAGCTCGGTCCCGTCGGCGGTTTTAAATTGGGCGATAAAAAGTGTCTTTTGCTTGAGGTTGAATTTCACTAGTGTGGCCGGGCCGACGGAGATCTCGGTTTCGATATGTGACATTCTCGGTCAAAACTATGTCTCAATTTCGGTCGAATTTGAATGCAGGCCTCATAAACATTGACTAGTGTGCCGGGTCCGGCCGAGATCTCGGATTCGGCCACGGTCGTTCTCGATCAATCTTTCGGTCTCGGCCGAGATTGGATATGCCTCAGTGTTGTGAGCTCGCACGTCAAGCTATACTAGTCCACTGCTGGACATAGCCCTCCCGTAATGAGCGCCATACCGTCCTGTCTTCAGCTTGCCACGTTCAGCATCTATCTGCCTGCAGCTTTTTGTAGATCGTCACCCCACCTTATCGAGAGCGTCCTACACTATGTTTGCCGAGTCGCGGTCTCCACTCAAAAACACATTTACGAGCGTCTCGTGTCTTGCCTGTTCTCTTATGAATGTCGGCTTTTATCCAATCAAATGGTTTTTTTTTGGCGTAATGGTGAAAACCATAGTATCTCTTTTCATCTCAATCGACGGCATTGCAGTGACGGTGCAGCGACATTGCGACGTTGTCGCAGCGTGTACGCCGCGCAATCGCAGCGAGCTCGCTACTTAATCGGCTTGCTTTCAAATTGTTCGCAAAGCGCTAGTGTGATATTCCTCGCTAGTGTGATATTGCTCTAACGTGTCCCGAGATCCCGAGATTTCTCGACCAGACTTTTTACCTTCAAATCGAATTTTGTGTTGTTGACTTTTATACAATTGTATAAGCCCTTTACAGAAAGTTGAGGAATACCAGTTTTTTTTTTCTTAAAATTGTTCACAAGAATTAAATGAATAAGTTTTAAATTTAAGGCCGACTTTATACAAATAAAAAAAAATGCATAATAAACTTGTGACTTATCAAATTTACGAGTTCGTCCGATAAAAATTCCAATATATTGTTCGTTTTAAAATTAAGGGTCCAAAGTTATTTAAGGTGATAGGTGGAAATGCCTGTCGAATTCCTACATTTTAATTTTAAATGTTATCCCTGAATCCACTGAACAGAAATCTTGAAATGGTTTCGGAATATAAGTGCCGTGCTTTGCAATGCACTTTAAGTCGTTGATGCCGGCTGACATCTAATGGCAGTTGTCAAGCCATGCCATGGGCGGCTTGATAACTTCTGACAGTAAGACCCGCCACTGTTTTACTATCTTCCACCAACCCAGACGGCCCGGTATGGCCTAGCCTTCCCGCGATGCAGTAAGAGACCCGTGCCCCAGGACAGGGGAGATACAAGGGTTGATATCGAATATTCCAACATCTCCATACACAAAACAGAACTGAAAAACACTACTAATATCCAAAAATACCGACCCAAAAGCCTCTGACGTCGCTAGCAAGGGGCAACGCAGTACCGCCATTCTTCGAAATTCCTTACGTGTATTACCCGAGGATAACAGCCATAGCCGAGGCTCCTCAGAAAATTATTAAGCCATCTCTTTACAGGAAAGCCTAAAAGGAAATCTTGACTTTACAATTTACCACTAGCAAGTAGAAAATAATGTTTTTACGAGTACAAAATTACGTCAACTGTTTAATTGTATGGCAGTACGTCTATTTAGAAACTTAGTTTAGAAACATCAGGGCATAATATTAGTTCGGTTTTTATTACGAAACATTTGTATACGGCCTTCGGTTATGGTTTGTGAACGGTATTCTTTGTAAAAACATGATTACTTAAAACACTCCAAAAACGGTTACTAAACCTGTCTGTGGTGCAGATTTTACAAGGAAAAAATGTAAGCAGATTTTAAATTAAATAAAAAGACCAATGAGTGCTTTAGAATAATGGTGTTTTAATAATTAAGACCATCTAAATATTCACATTTGTATTTTACATTTGTGAATTTTTAGTAGCTATTCCACTCGTTGTGAAGAAAAACATCGTGAGGAAAGCTGAGTACCTACCTGAAGTGTTTACATATTTCTTTCGCAATCCACCACGGACACGAATGGTAGTTAAGTTTATACTCTCTCTCTCTCTGAGGCAAAGCCTGTGCAATGAGATGAAATAGGCTGCATTATAAGACTGTGAAAGTTTAAGGCAGAGACAGAGTGTACCACAAAGTCTACAAAATTAGACCATAGCAACTATCTCGAGGAATTTTCGTTAAATACTAGATTTTACGAGCAATTTATGTGACGCACAGTTTTCTGAGCTGAACTAGAATTTCCGTAGAAAGATACATACAGATAGTCAGAGGACCGTTTCGAATTTTAGTACAATTCCATCTTACCCGGGGCCGGGGCATTCTTAAAACTGCAGTTTTCAGCTAATAATGATAAATTTGAGATATATTGCGTAGCAGTCTTCCTACTTGATAATATGTGTGTTAATCGACTTTGCAATGTATATCACATTATGATATAAGTAATCATGAATAAAATTCTATAAAACAGGCCCCTGACAGACGTTGTCCAGTACAAGTTTCAATAAATAGTTAAGTTATTAATTTTTTCTGTATAATTTTTTTTCTCGAATCTACCTGAAATTTTTCCAATTAAGTTTTAATTGTTAGAATATTTTCGGGGCTTATTCGCGTAGTAATTTTTTGCTAATTTACCTCGACGACGTTTCGACGACGTTACAGTCATCGTGGTCACGAGAAGACTGATGGCTGGTGCCCGCTCGCATCTAAAATAAGCCCCGAAAATATGCTAACAAAGTCGCGAAAGTATGTTATAATTTTAATTGGTTATTACAAACAGTTGCAAGTTCCGAAATAGCAAGTAGTGCAGTCCTCTTCAAGCGATTTTCTGACTCATGAACAGCACATTTTAAATTGATTTGCTAAAAGCATCATTTATTAATTCGTCGCATTAATAACAAAAGTTAAATCAGCACCAAATCTTGACAAGTTCACGGACAAGTCTTTGCTTTTAAACGTATTACGAATAAAATGTATAGTTAATAAGTTAATTTTAGTTGTTGAATAAGACGAGGCGTTAATTAAACCCACTATTTCCAAGACTCCGGACTCGGAAATAGTGGATTTAATAAAAGTAAAACATCTTTCTCGCCTTCAAAACAGTAACTTAGTTCTTACATTGTGTCTACGTGTCTTAATTCCATTTATAAGTGCTGGAAAAATGTGGAAGCATATGTATTTTTCAATCAATAATGTTTAAAAGTCTTCTTTGAATATAATGTTTAATATTATTATGAGCCCCCTGCAGTACAATTCCACCGAACTGCGTTCCCCAACCCGCATGCCCAGTGTGGGGATTATTGGCACTACCCCCTATGATAGCACAACGTGGCGCTCTTTAGGGGAGGGCTATGTCCAGCAGTGGACTAGTATAGCCTTACGACGACGCCGATTACTATGAGATTGAACAGTTTTAAAACCTTTATCTCTATTTAACGGCAAATTTTATGCATCGCGAAAATGGCGAAGCAAGGATTCGACACTATTCTATTAAACTTATAGAGAGATAAGTGGACGGGGAAATAATTGTTAAACAAAAGACCATTCATAGTCATGCTGTACGAGAAACGCCGGTCGTCGTGGTGAAAATCGATAAAGACGCTGGGCGCTGGCAAGCAGCGAGCGTATTCAAATCACGTGCCCTGCTGATGACAAGAGTCTCGGTGCGACCGCGCTTCGTGTAAGAGACAATGCCCGGGCCCGAGCATCCTGCCTTAATTTCATTCCCCACTTGCCCACTCTATCGGAACACCTCAGCCTTTATTGTTATTGCGGTAAATATAGCATTCCCTTTGTTACACAGCTTCCAGTCCCACTCGTTTGGAAAATAAAAGAAATGCTTTAATTATTTTTCTAGCACGATGACGCCGAAATGCGAAGCGAGACTCATATTTTGTCGAATGAGACTTAGCTACATTCCACTTACAGCTCTACACATGGTGTTACAAGGTTGAAGTGGGTGAAAATTAAATTATTTCGGGCTCAGTGCCAAAACATGAGTTGACTTGGGCGGAATTAAGTAAAATACTGTTAGCAATCGCGCACATGTAGTATGCAGTTCACATGTTTTAAATACATACGAGATTTCTCTGGCTGGTCATAGCACTCAGAATTCCGATGAAATAAACAATCCATTGCTCTCAACATTTTATCTCGTGAGAGTTTTATTTCTCCGAAGATAAGACCCGGTCCTCTATATCCAATCACTTTTATCGAACTTGAAACAATTTTATGTCACATCGAAACAGCGACCAATTTCATCAATTGGATGACAATAGCTACGTGGCGGCGTGCCGTGTGTGTTTAGAGGGATCGAACTTGTGGAACAATATAGATAAGTAACTATGCACAGATATGCCGTTGTTTTACTGTAACTATAGAATCATTGAATAGATGGATTGTGTGTTCACATGTTTTGACACAGGCAAAATGTGCTTCTTGCACTTCAACGTATTTCATTCACAAGGACCACACAAATAGGAAAAAAATGCAACGCAATTTCTTTAGTCGCACCAACGCTATAACGGGCATCCAAGCAAAGGCGTATGTAAAAGCCACGACTTATTGGACGCATACCATGCTCTGCGGTTATTTGTATTTTTTTTTTGTTGCTGTTATCGGCCGGACACCTCGGCAACCAGCACTGCGGTAAAGGGAGGAATCCTGCATTTTGATTGTATCGGCTTTCCAATATTGGTTTCTCTCTAATTCATTCTTTTGCAATACGCTGCTGCACTGCACCGCTGCAAAAATGGCTGGACGGAGCGTGCACGCTCGTAACTTTTTCAATGTAGTTATGCTTTTTCCTGCGTGGCGGCTTTTAGATTTTGACATATGACGTGACCGGCTCACTAATTTCGGGATGGCATGGTTGTTGCGGCGCATAGAGATTATGTCGGAAAATGTTATGACTACAGTTGCTATACAGCGGTACTAAGCGGTACCGCGGAACGGACATACTTTTTAGGACTTGACGTACAAAACACTATTAAAGCAAAAAGTATTATACGATGACACTTTAAGTAACTTTTAGAGGTTTGTATATCAAAGAAATTTGTGAGATCTCCTGTAAATCACAGCAGAAGTGTGAGCTGACTTTGCGGTAAAATCTTTAAGTTCTATCTATAATTACTGAGAATATCTGAGGAATATCTCGTACAAACCGGGTTTTTCTCAGTCTTATGGGTGTTTTAGTGGAATAATGTTTAAAGAGTAAGTTTATAAATAAGACGATAAGAAGATAAATGTTGCTGATAATTGTTTATTTATTGACAAAAACGGGAAACAATATGTGAAATGAATGGCAGATTAAAACGAATAGTTAATTAGCAAGAATTACTGCTGCGTTTGGTATTGCTGATTGGCAGGCGCATACATACATACACACAAATCATACCTTGCTTGGTATGCTTTGTGAGTTTGTATGTACCTTAGATTTGGTGTAGATTATTATCTGGTTTGAAATCTACACCAAACTAAGGCTAATTACGAGCCAGCTAACGCGGCTTCACCGATTGTCCGCCTTCGAACAGAAATACTGCTAAAAGGATAGGCCTGAGATGGCATGAGAAACGTAACAGCACTTTTAATGTAGTGCAAATCATTTTTCAACGCTATAATACTTTTCACCACTATGAGTTGAGCCTTACAGTTTCGAACCAATCGCTGAAAATCATGAATATTTACGAAAATGTTAAATATTATTTGTTTTTTAGGTTGCCGTGTTTGTGTACTACTGCCGGACAAAGGCCTCCCGTATATATACGAGTATTTTTAACTACCTGGTGCCCGCGACTTCGTCTGCGCAGGATTCGTATTTCGAGTAGCTTATATATACAAAATATTCAAAAGGTTTTGGCAGCGCAGTTTTGGCAGCGCACGCCTGAATAACTCGCAAATGTTAGATTTTTTTCCGACTTACTTGACACTTTTCGCCATATTTCTGACAATTCACACAATATCCTCATAAATTGTATCCTATGTGTTAGTCTGATGTATAAGCTATATTATTGTAAAGTTTCATTAAAATCCATACTGTAATTTTTACGTGAAAGAGTAACAAACATCCATCCATCCATACATACAAACATTTCCGTTCATAATATTAGTAAGATTTTCCACCTTATTAAAAATCAGCTAGGCGAACCGAGTAATTGGAGAAGCGCTCGTGGCCTAGGCGAACCGAGTAATTGGAATCAATCACTTGGTTAAGCAACAACAGGCGCGGTCAGGTACGGGATGGGTGAGCGTCCCGTGACTACCGCAAGTGGCATTTTTTTCCGAGCGCTTCCGTGCTTCGCAAGGCACGTTAAGCCGTTGGTGCCGGCTGTCATATAATGGCAGTCGTTAAGCCATGTCGGAGGCCTTATGGGCGGCTTGATAACTTCTGACAGTAAGGCCCGCCACTGTCTTACAATCTTCCACCAACCCGGACTAGGCCCCCGTGGTGGAGTATGGCCTAACCTTCCTGCGATGCAAGAAGAGACCCGTGCCCCAGCAGTGGGGACATACAAGGGTTGATAACGTAAAAATCAGCTGCCAAAACTTGCTCATGTATAACCAAACGGTAGGTCATCAAACAAAAGTGTTGTATAGACCTAATTAATTCTGCGCATGTTACTGGAGGGCTGAATTTCATAAAACTACATTACTTAGTTGATTATGTCAAATCGATATACATCACGTTCGGCCAGTTTCTGAATTGAGAATTTCGCTAAGTAAGGTGCTTTCTGTAGTGCTTTTACTACGAATTCCCCAGAAAAGAGCGTGACAGAACGTTTTATAAGTATTTACTTAGTGGAATTCTCAATTCTGAAATTGAACTCTTCCTACAAGTTAATCAGTGGGTATTTTTATCGAATTTTCATAGTAAACCACAAATTTTAGTTCCAAAAACAGTGCTCAGGCGAGCTTATTTACCAGTAACTGGGAACCCGATAAATTCAATGGCAATATTTTTGCTACTGAAAATTGGAATAAGCTTATATAGCTTAATCGCTTAAGGAACGCGATGAAAACTTTTCAATACATTTCAACCCTAGAGAGAATCGTTTTCAACTGAAGCTGTCAAATAATAAAGAAAGTTTTATTTTATACTTTCCTTATAATTGTAATGAAAAGAACTGTACTGTACTGAACTGTACCTCGAGCTATTGGTGCCAAGCCCCGTCTCAGGACTAAATTTAAGTTTATTTTACCCCTAGGGTAATAATGCACTATTATTTTATTGCATTGTATTCTTTATTTCGCATAAAACTATCCATAGTTTTTTTTAGTAAAATTACATTGAATATTTAAATGAAATTAATGAGAACACAAATAGTTTTTAGGTGTACTGCTTGTTTTTTTTTTCATTTAAAATAAGTATCTGCAGTGACGTTAATACTTCAAGTTTACCCACGGGTGCAAAAATATAAAAAATAAACACACGGTATTAGAGAAATAACGTGAAAGCTGAACACCGCTTTCCTCAGGTTTCCAATTTAGAAACTTGACGCCTACTTTAATCTGGTTTTGCGTTCATTCGTTTTTTACACAATAATTCCTGGTCCCAAACTAGGATAGCCTGGGCCATGGTAACCTGGCAAGGACATGACACACATGGAAATACACGCACGCTTCGGCCATTTGAACAAATCAAGTACCGGCCAGTGGTAATCGAACCCGCACGTCGAACTCTCAACCGAAATCGAACACGGGTAGTATGAAACCCGCGCGACCCGCTAGACGCGCTTTTTAAAAGAAAAATGTCGCGATTTTCCAGTATAATACAATTTCCAGCCAGGTAGTAAGGAAATGCTTGTCGCGTGTTTTAATTGTCAAAAATCGCGACTCTCTAGTACAATACAATTTCCAGCCTGACTACCCACTCAAACGTCCGGGTCGCGCGGCCACGTAAGCATTAAACGTCCGCGCGCGCGAATTACATTTTTGCGCGCCGAGCGGCCGGTACCATTGTTAGAAAAACTGTAATAATTATAGGACGATGCGTGTCGCGCGATTTAACTGTCAAAAGTCGCGATTTACTAGTACAATACACTTCGCAGTCTGGGTAGTACGACGACGCTAGTCTCGCTTTTTAATTATCAAAAGCCGCGACTTTACAGTACATTAACTGTCAAAATATAAAATTTTTGCGCCACAAAAAGCGAGACTCAGTCATTCTACTGTCCAGCCTCGGTAGTACTATACGGTGGTGTGATTAAAATGCGTAAAGCTCTACTTATTGAAGCGCGTATTTTAAATAATATTATCTTTTAATTTTCTCTGTTTATCGAAACCCTAGCCTAGCAGGTCTCGACTGATACCTAAAACGAAACGTATGTAACGGTAAAGATTTTCTTTTAAATAATTCAAACCCGACCATACGGCTGCGCCGGCCAGCTATTATAAAAAAGTATCGTTAGTCACAATTGTGGCGAAAGAATATAAAAATTTGACAGTCAATTTCGCCTTCGCGTTACCGCTTGACCAAGGCAGTCAAATTTCAAATAGCACCTATTGTATACTCACTCAATCGGGACAGTTTGAATGCATCAGCCGTATTGATGACGTCAACGTAGGCTTGAAACTCGAGGCGGCCACGGCTACTGACGTTTTGATTGTGTTGCGTCATTGCGTATTTGAAAACATTCTGGATCTCCTCGGTGTTCTGGTCGAAGATGGCACCTGCACAATAGACAAGGAAGTGAGAAAACTTGATAAGAAACCACATTATACTTTTTTTTTATTTTGCCTTTAAACGTCCCACTGCAGGGCATACAAGCCTTCTCTCAGAGAGAGAGAGAGAGAGAGAGAGAAAAAAACACTTTAGACACGATGGAATTAATAAAGAAGCACTTTACATTTTACAAAATTAATCACATATAGAGGGTTTCCTTTCTTTACAGCAGATGCTTGCATTCTGACTTTTCAGTTGGCATCCAACTTAAAATTTTATGAACATTTCAAAAATAACTATTTTTAGTATCACTCCGCATGAGACTCCATATATTCGGAAAGGCTACAAAATGAAAATGTAATAAAACTCGCGCTCTTTCTGTAGGAAATTTAAATTTCGTGAAAACCCCACCTGCACCAGATTGCTGGTAAGAGCCCGCAAGTGCGTTCAGACATACTTTGTCACTCGCTTTCCATTAATTAGACTAAAATATTTTTTTGTCTAATTAATGGAAGAGATATTTACCATTTAAGGCTTACTTGCAAAGAGATTCAAATAGCGGATTATAAAAAAAAATTTTTAAATTCCTATCAAGTAAATAGGTTCCTCCAAATACGAAGGAAGGAATCGTTCGTGGCCTAGTGGAACCTAGTGATAAGAATCAAAGACTTGGGTTAAGCAACAACAGGCGTGGTCAGGTGCTGGATGCGAAACCATCTCGTGAGTACCGCTAGTGGCATTTTTTCCAAGCGCTTCCGTGCTTCGCAAGGCACGTGAAGCCTTTGATGCCGGCTGTCATGTAATGGCAGTCGTTCAGCCACGTCAGGGGCCTTATGGGCGGCTTGATATGGCCCACCAGTTTCTTACAATCCTCCACCAATCTGGACTTGGCCCTCGTGGTGCGGTATGGCCTAACGTTTCTGCGATGCAGGAAGAGGCCCGTGCCCTAGCAGTGTGAACCAAATGCAAAATATAAATAGTTACTTAAACTCTGTGATTAAGGTCGTTGAAAAGACTATGATAGAAGATTTTTGTCAATTGTTTTCTCCAAAATGATCTATGTTTTAAAATGGGGGTATTATAGTTTAACGTGTAACGTTTGTTAAGTCGCAGTTTCCGTGCTCCTTTGAATAAAATCGGCTTGATTTGATTTTAGATAATTGCATTTAACGTTTTCTCTTTTATTTGTAGCTTATATTTGTCCCACGGCAGAGTACAGACCTTCCCTTAATTTTTTATTAAATATTTAAAAACTGAAATAAAAAAAACAAGTATATGGGGTTTTGAGACAAATAAAACATACTCTCACACACAAATCGATCTGAATTCGTTAAGTTTGTTTGATTATTACACATTATTACACCAAAAATACATTAACAGCAACTTAATTCACATAAAATGTGATAAACATTATATATATACAAAGGCGAACTTATATCAACAAAAATTTCTGCCAGCCACTTGCTTTTTTTCAGAAAACAATACATAAGATGCTTAGACGCGCTAATAAGCGCCACCAATGATATAAAAATCATAACACGTTGTATGATACGTTTTTTTTTTCAAAAATTAAACGTGAGAAATCTTAATATCTGTGGTAACTATATTTAGAACGTACAGCCTATAATAAATATCTTACGAATTTAATCGATTTCCGCTAAAAACGGCAGTTTCAGGCGGAAATTGATTAATGTCCTAATTTGTTGATCCTAGGTTCTAAAGGTGGCATTTTTCCGAGCGCTTCCGTGCTTCGCAAGCCGTTAGTGCCGGATCATTCGCGCAGGATCGTGCGTGATTTCATGGACGGCTTGCGGCGGAAGGATCCCCGGTCCAAGGATACCATCTCCGTAAGTGCCTTGCTTTCATTAAACTTAACAGCTAAGTTCCAGATTGATGAACCTAAGGATCAAGGCACACTGACGCGCAGTTTGAGAAGGAGCGTGAAATTCTTTGCACGTATTCCCACTCGTTAATTTCGTGCCGTATTTGGCACTTCCGTGCTTCGCAAGGCACGCTAAGCCATTGGTGCCGGCTGTCATATAATGACAGTCGTTAAGCCATGTCACAGGCCTTATGGGCGGCTTGATAACTTCTGACAGTAAGGCTCGCCACTGTCTTATAATCTTCCACCGAACCGGACTTGGCCCCCGTTGGTGGAGTATGACCTTACCTCCTGCGATGCAAGAAGAGACTCGTGCCCCAGCAGTGGGGACATATAAGGGTTAATAACGATAACCAGGTTCTAAACTGTAGGTTGTATAAATAGTTATCACAGTTGCTAAGATTCTCATGTTCACTTTTAAACAAAACGTATTATAAAATAAATTATTATTTGTATTCCATTGGTGGCGCTACTTAGCGTCCATAAGCGCCTTAAAAATTTTCCTGCTTCGAAAAACAATTTGTTCCATGAGCCCATCTTCTCCCAAAATACTTACAGCACATATGCAAGAATCGTTAATTGGTCACTTATAGGAATGTTTCCTTCTTATTACAAACTTATTTGTGCAGATGTATTGTATGGGGAACACAAAATGTTACTGCAAAGTTAAGTTTGCACCCTGAGGGCGCGAGTCGTTATACACTTGACCTACACAATACAATCCACTTGTCTTAATAAATATTTTGAGTTCAGTATTGATGCGTCATCGAAAACATTTAGTAAGATGATTTCACAATAATAACTTTTTGTATATAGCCTATAAACGACTCACTTCAGGGCACAGGCCTTCTCTCAGAGAGAGATTGATTGATTGAAGATGTTTACTCAAATAAAATACAGAAGAATACAGAAGTTGGTTTCTGTCAAACTGCGTAACAGTTTGTTGGATGCTCTTGGTTTTACAATTATAATAATAAATAATAATAATAAATATTCATGTACATATTACACAGATCTCGTTAGCCCTATACTAAGTACAACTAAATGACTTGTGTTATAGGTGCTAACTGGACGATAGATTTAATACAATAAATACATGGATAACATCCAAGACCCGAGACAAACTACAAAAGTTCGTTTCCTAGCTTGACCCGGCCGGGGATCGAACCCGAGCACGATGATGATGAGATGAGGGGAACATCGAATTTCAATTATTCTTATATGCTGGGTACATAATATTCAAAAAAAGGTTTTTGAAAACTCCCTACACACTAATTACAGGCTTATTTCCACGCCTGCTTCCCGCGGATTGGCAATTTCAAGCTTTAAGGTATTTGGACACATCAAACACTGGTTTCCTCGAGATGTTTTCCTGCACAGTTAGCGAGTGGTATTACTACTATATTATAGTAATTAGCTAAGTAATTAGCATAATTAGCGAAGTTATTAACTTCACTACTTAAACTCGTATATCTTCGATATCACCTCATATAATGTCCCCACTACGACACGGGTCTCTTCTTGCATCGCAGGAAGGTTAGGCCATACTCAGCCGCCCATCCAGGCCTGTGGCATGGCTTAGCGACTGCCATTACGTGACACCCGTCCATCATTAGCTTAACGTGCTTTGCGAAGCACGGGAGCGCTCGGAAAAATGCTACTAGTGGTAGTCACAGGAGAATCATGCGCTTGACCGCGCCTATTGTGGCTTAACTCAAGTGATAGATTCCAAGCACTCGGTTCGACTAGGCCACGAGCGTTTCTACACGTATACTTATTAAAAGATCTAATTACAATAACTCGCAAGAGACACGTGAAAGGAAAACTCCAGCATTATTTTATGCGGGTCTGCTCTCAGAGCAAGTAGTGAACACCCCATTTGGCCGGTTTTATCCCTTTATTCGAGATATTCGAGTGAGACCAGCCCGTATCCCGAAAAGCGTCATCGACTTGATATATAGCTGCTGACCACTACGTTTATCGGAATCACAGGCAGTGCGCTCATTCTTGTAGGGGTTTGCCTGCAAGAAGCTTGCTTCTAAGAATCTTGAAAGCGCGATTACGTTTTTCTTTGAACTTATTTTCTTACTTCGAGAGGAAGTGATCCACTTATTTCTCTAATTGATGCTTTTGCCATCGGATAGAAATAAGATTCCTAGATAATTCTCAAGGTAAAAAAAAAACAATTTAGAGGCTAAAAATTCCACCCATGCCGGGATTCGAACCCGCGACCTCTGGCTATCCGTGCCAGCGCTCTTCCAATTGAGCAAATGGGCGACTCACCGGCATCAGTGAAATTTTGAACCTCTTTACATTATTCTCTGTATTACGTACAGGCAGCGACATCTAGCTTAAGTAAATTGCATCACTTACAGCCCCGACTTCCCTCCTTTGCAGTTAGGTTTTTACATCGGAATGATATCACTGTACCCACATGATTATACTATTTTTATTTTTAATGCACTAACCCGTGCTAAGGACAATTTTAAAACCTATTTAGAGGCTAAAAATTCCACCCATGCCGGGATTCGAACCCGCGACCTCTGGCTATCCGTGCCAGCGCTCTTCCAATTGAGCTAATGGGCGACTGACCGGCTCAATTGGAAGAGCGCTGGCACGGATAGCCAGAGGTCGCGGGTTCGAATCCAGGCATGGGTGGAATTTTTAGCCTCTAAATAGGTTTTAAAATTGTCCTTAGCACGGGTTAGTGCATTAAAAATAAAAATAGTATAATTCTCAAGGTGTTGAGCACTTTATGAATATTATAAAAGAATTTGTATTTTTAATTTAGCTGAAGGATTTTTATGGTCATTTCTTTTATAAATTACTATAGTGAATAAAGTAATATACAGGTCGAATTAATGACGTCCTACGTTTTTAAAGTCGGTTACGAGCAAAAATTGTCTACAACGTTTATTATCGCAAGATACTTTGTCAAGCCAAGTTCATTGCAGATTCCATTTTATTTTACCTACTTTCATACCATACTTTGCTATTATAAAGATGTTCCTCAGAGACCAAACGCCAGACTCTCAAGACGATCAATTCTACTCGACCAAATGCGTGGTGGTAAACTATCACTTCGTCTTTTTTCACTCGAGAAGGTTGGACATTATGTCCCAAGAGCCATTTTCACCATCTGATTCTTTCTAATGATATATTTCGTTCATTCCTTATATCTTCTTGCCATCGACTTGATATTCGAGTGGGATAAACTTTATTTTTGACGATGTCATCGGTAACTATTAAGATGAGGAAATCGTGTTGTATAGATTCACAATAAATTCAGTGTTGTTTTATAAGTAATTATGTAAAGTACCTACATTGTATCTTCTGAGGTAACCTATAAATTTATTTATTTATTTATTTATTCAGTTTGGAGAATCATCAGCTTAAACTTTTAACATAACAATGTGACTTAATCTCTAAAAGCTAATAACAGATTCTCGCCAGTAGTAACACATTATAAAAACTAAAACACGTGTGGACACTTGCTAATCCATGTAGTAAATACAAAAAAATGAAAAAAAAAAAAAAAAAAACAAGCCAAGCCATGTAACATAATTAGACCTCGCTCGCAAAAAAGGTCGAACTCATTAGTCGCCTTAAAGTCGATACCTTCGTATTGAACAAATCAAGTTCACCGTGTAATTTAAGTAATTTATTATAATGATTACTCGCACGCACAATAAAACTATTTTGTCTATATTGTCTATAAATAAGAAGTATGTTACATTATAAAGCTGGTTGGTTTCCAGAATAAACAAAATTAAAATTAAACAAGTTCTTTATGTAGCCTATGTCAACAGAAACTATGTGCTTCATTACCACGCGTGCCCACGGATTAACCCACCGTGAACACCTTAGACACTCGTGGACACTCGAAGCGCTCGTGGCCTAGGCGAACCGAGTGATTGGAATCAATCACTTGGTTAAGCAACAACAGGCGCGATCAGGTGCAGGATGGGTGAGCGTCCCGTGACTACCGCTAGTGGCATTTTTCCGAGCGCTTCCGTGCTTCGCAAGGCACGCTAAGCCGTTGGTGCCGGCTGTCATATAATGGCAGTCGTTAAGCCATGTCAGAGGCCTTATGGGCGGCTTGATAACTTCTGACTGTAAGACCCGCCACTGTCTTACAATCCTCCACCAACCCGGACTTGGCCCCCGTGGTGGAGTATGGCCTAACCTTCATGCGATGCAGGAAGAGATTCGTGCCCCGGCAGTGGGGACATACAAGGGTTGATAACGAACACCTTAGACACTCAGGTTTCCACACGGTGTTTACCTTCACTTTCAGCGAGTGATATTGCTACTATAACACGTAGCTTAGAAGACAATGTCATTGGTAGGATACGAACCCATGACCACCAAATGTGAGGCTGGCGTTCTACCGCTTTGCTACCACCGCTTTAGTTCAACAAACTAAGTATCCAGAAATAAAACTTAGCAAATTAGTATTTAAGTCAGCTGAAGTAGTAAGTAATTGAGCACAAATACAATAACAACTCTGTTTAAAGAAAGACAAAGATCTGGCACGGATAGTCAGAGGTTGCGGGTTCAAATCCCGGCATGGGTGAAATTTTTAGCCTCTAAATAGGTTTTTAAATTTGTTCCTTAGCACGGGTTAGTGCATTAAAAATAAAAATAGTATCAAGACAAATATTTCATATCATTTTGTATCAATGTCAAGAGCAGAATTATTCCTAAAAAACATGTCTAATGTAATCGTTTTGAAGCTAATAAGATTTTTTTGTTAATGGTCCGGAATTTCGTCGCTGAGTAATTTGGAATCTTCTGTTGATAAATTTGGAATTTCATTTATTTATCAAATTATTTTCTGCAGATGCTGCTGAAGAGATGTTTATTTCTGACATAAAGTATTTTATAAACAAAGTTGTTGATGGTTGAAATTATAGCCATCTTTCATTTTAATCCTGAGGTGATTAAATTGATAGCTCTCAAATGTAATCTAAAAACCATTTCAGATAAAGTTTAATTAGAATATCATAATTGTTATTATGTAAACTTAATTTAGTTACAAGCCAGAAAGTCTACAAATATCACAAAAATCAAGTAATGCCAAAAATAGATTGAGTTGATGTCGAGCCAGAAGCAATAATTATAGGGTTCCGTAGGAGGGGGGGTTTTTATTGTTTCTACAACTTCACCAAAAGAATTTTCATCGGAACGTAACATATCATAGCCTCACGCCTGTATCCCAGAGGGATAGGCAGAGACCAGGGACTGCCACGATCCTGACAGATCACTTTCGCTTTATCAACGTTCATTAGTTCTAGTAGTATTAGTATTAGTTGGTTCAAGGTATTTTTTATCTTTCCCTTTGAAATGAAATGAAAAGGTTTTATTCAAAGCAGCGCCCCACGTTGGGCGCCATTGAAACGTTGTATATCTTTTATAATAATGTTACGGGCTAGGGTTCTGGATTTAGATGTAAAACGCCAATGACAACTTCTTAGGATTTATTCACGCACGGTCTGGTCTCCAGGTCTTCACGACACTAAGTCCACACGTAGATTCCAATCGCAGGTCCAATCGAAGTCCAATAGTATCGCTGAGGTCGTAGGTTATTGCTCGTATCGCAGGTATGTTCGCTCGAAGTTCACTCTTCGCTATTCCAAACGGAACTGACCGCGCGCCGCGGCGGCCGCTATTTATATCCGCCGGCAAGGGTTCCCGTACCTACGTACCTACGTACCTACACTCGGTACACGCGGCAACGTCGCTCTAACAGTTACATATCAAAGAGTTTTGAACCTTATGCCAGTGGAAATACGAGTCATTATTGCTTGCAGCGTTTATTGTTTACTAAAACGCAGCATGCGGCGACTATTCGACAGGCTTCTAGAAGGCTCTATTCTAGATGGTTCGGGATAGGACCGCGACAATAATAATAAACACTGGATCGACTTCAATTGTGGCTTTATTTGTAGATATGTAGTAATATTTTACAATAAAACAGAAAACTGGATAAAAACGGAGAATCAAGTAAAATAGTCGGATCTGGTCGAAGTGTAAAGTAGTAATGATAAAAATGAGGGAAATTTGGAAATGTGTGACAAAATTTTAATATTTGAAAATGATAGATAGAAATTAAAATAAAATGGTGTAAAGAGGTTTGCACCTTTACAAGGCATTTTTTATCTTTCCCTTTGAAATTAAATGAAAAGGTTTTATTCGAAGCAGCGCATAAACTGAGGCTTAATGAACGCTCCAATTCAAACTAGGTGTCCAAAATCTAGACCATTTTGGAGAAAAAAAACTCCAAACTTAGTCTATCTAATACATTCCCTATTTGGTGGTGATTTTCAATGGAATTTTAACAATTTTTCTCTTATAAATTGTTCGACTTTTTCTCATTATCTGATAGGTAGTAAATATACCGGCCAAATGTAGGGATACGAAGAAGAAGGGGTTTAGTACCTGCTTTACAAAACTAACAACTTTAATGACATAATGTAAGACAAGATAAGAAAATTCTTTATTGTACACCAGGAAACAAAACAAACTTAAAATAATTATAAACATATACAGTATAATTTATTGGCGGCCTTATTGCTGCCATAATATATTTGCCAAGTCGTCGTCGTCAGGCTATACTAGTCCACTTCTGGACCTAGCCCTCCCCTAAAGAGCGCCACGTTGTGCTATCATAGGGGGTAATGCCCATAATCCCCACGCTGGGCATACTTGCCAAGTATAATCTATAAATTTGGAACTCACAAAATATTTTTCCGTACCTACTTATATCAAGACTGATATATATTTAAGACCTTTTGTATTTTTTTAGCCATGGTCATGAATCAACTATATTGTATTCTGATTCTGACTAAATCTAAAAATATAAAGAAACTTGCCAAGTTCATAAAAAATATTTTTGTGAGACGAGAAGGTGGCCAGTTTTTACATTTATGATTTGGTAGGATGAATGGACGTAGCCGACCACTGGTCCAATCGGAGCTTAATATCGAGGTACAAGTTCTCAAACAAACAAGCAGCAAGCGCTGTTAAGTTGAATATTTACAAGAAGCTGAGAAAGCCTTAGCTTGCATAAATAAAGAGTAATAATACTTTCACAATATTGCAACTTGCTATTATCGTCATAAAGAATTCATTGTCTTTTTTCCGCCGAGTGTCCGCCGTGCAATTCGTTTTGTAGCGTTAAAACTTTCTTTTAATCTTCTTTTAATGAAGTTAGAGCTCCGCAGGCAGGTAATACCGTAGCATAAACAAATCCTCCGTAACAAGGAAGACAGCGTGGGGCAAAGTTTTGCAACAAAACGTAAGGATTGTTTAAAAACGCGTCCAAAATTTTACGTGCTGTGAATTTTTCTGCGGTCCTTGTATAGTTTTGTGTAACATTATTTTGTTGTAATTTATATCATCTTAGCAGTTTGGCTAACGGTGTAGTTGTGTTTTTTCAAATTTTTTATGAATAGATGGATAGAATAATCTTTATTGCATGAAGCCCAGGGACAGACTTAAACAATAGTACAATTAGCGGCTTTATTTCTACAAGTAATTTCTTCTATAATATTTGTGTAATGTTTGAATAATATTTGTAGTATGTAAGTGTGTAAGTCTAACTGAAAAACCTAGTGAATAAACTAAAATGAAATAATATATTATGGTATCTGAATATTCGATAATCGATATCAACCCTTCTATGTCCCCACTGCTGGGGCACGGGTCTCTTCCTGTATCGCAGGAAGGTTAGGCCATACTTTACCACGGGGCGAAGTCCGGGTTGGTGGAGGATTGTAAGACAGTGGCGGGCCTTACTGTCAGATGTTATCCAGCCACCCATCCGGGCCTCTGGCATGGCTTAGCGATTGCCATTACATGACACCCGTCCACCAATGGACGGTCCACCACCGGTCATCCATCCTGCACCTGACCGCGCCTTTTGTTGCTTAACTCAAGCTAGGCCACGATCGCTTCAATATCTGAATATTAGTACTCATTTTTCGTGGAAAAGCCTGCACTCGCAATTCGTCCAGCTCCATCTCGAAAAAATTCTAAAACAAAGCTATTAACTTCTTACTTGATCTGCAGATTAGGGAGTTATGGTTTGTAATGATTAGTGGTATAAGTATTCTTCATTATCTTCAATTAGTACCTAATAATATACTTATTTAGATTTACCATGACTCTAAAATGAAAGTACTATGGTAAACCAACTATCGTGCTCGAAGATTCTAAAATTTTTTTCATTGTAAAATAATTAGCAGGTTTACTTTCACAAATACATGTCAAAGCGATACCAGAATCAAATGTATTAAATTAAGGGAAATCTTTGTTTCCAAATACTTCGTTTTTATAGAAAAATATAGCGTAAGTATCTTTGTATAGTTATTTATTACAGGCATATGAACCTATATGAAAATCATTACGACAAATACCTAACTGATACACAGACAAAAAGTAAATTTGAAATTAAACGGTAATTCTTTCGTATTCAGGCAATATCATGTTAGCAATGATGATATGAGCCCCATTTTGGATGACTATCTATCTATCTATCTATCCAGCCCATGAATGAAGCCCACTGCTGGGTATAGGCCTCTTCCATTTCACGCCTACTCTCCCGGTCCCTAGCCAATCTCGACCACTTACCCCCGGCCGCTTTTTTAATGTCATCCCTCCAAAGGGCAAGTGGTCTACCCACCGAACGACGACCGGTTCTTGGCCACCACTCCGTGACTGCCCTTGTCCACCTTCCGTCATCCCGTCTCATCAGATGTATGTATTGGATGTACATACCCAAAACTTTTGTTTTACCCTTTACATAATTAGAAATAAATCACAGAAAACATAACGCTCCATTGCTTATATACTCTCAGTTTTTGTGCTTCTAGTGCCTCAGTGTATTGAAGTTGGTTTTGACTTCAATTTTTTTTGCTAATACAAATTACCAGTCTTTAAAAAAAGAAATTAAATACTTTTAAAAGGTTAACCAAGAAGTGGCTCCTAGATTATTGTTTTTATAGTTTGGAAGAGTTTATGGAGTATGATGTTGAATAATTATATTGTGTAGCTAAGTGTGTCGCTATTGTTAGATACGTAGCTATTTAGTTTTTAAGATGATCTCATATTGTTAAGGATTTATATTTAAACATGTTACCTATTACAGTTCTGCTTTGTTACCGTTTCCTAAAGGATCGATGAATGTGAGTACACCTGTTAAGGTAAGATTTGGTGAATCTTTTTTAAATAACACTGTTACTGCTCAATGTGTAACCCATGTCTATGCTCACAATAAATATTCTTTATTCTTTATATCAATACGACTCCTCCAAATTGTGCCTTCCGACAGCAACTGCATGAGACACTTTAAAAAAACACCACCGTTTCAAGAGCGCCCTTAACATTTTAAGATTTTCCTCGGTATCTCCTAGATCTCATCATCAGATCCTGATTAGATGATCACCTAGAACCACCTAGAAAGTCGACCTTTAGTAGAAAAAAATATTTTTCAAATCGGATCGACAAATCGGGCGTCAAATGGGAGCAGGCGTCTTCGAGTAATCGGGGAACATAAACAAAAAAGAAGATTACGACGACTGGACTATCTCCTCCTTTTTTGAAGTAAAATTAAGAGTTTTTTGATGAAAGAGTTTTGCTTAAGCTTAAGAATAGCAGTGATGGCGCAAAGTAGAACGCTGAACCGGACCTCTGAGAGCTCCTCATTTACCAGATTTTTTTGCGAAATCACGTATGGTTACGTGCACTAACATGGATGCACTTCAGTACCTTGGCAAAGTCAAAATAGTCAATATCTCATACATCAGGCTTGAAGAGGTTAATGTGACAAGGTTCTAACGTGCTTACATGAGTGAATTAGTATTAGCACTAACATCGAAAGGATAATTTTGAATTTAAATGTCATTTTTAAAAACCTATTTAGAGGCTAAAAATTTCACCCATGCCGGGATTCCAACCCGCAACCTCTGGCTATCCGTACCAGCGCTCTACCAATTGAGCCAATGGGCGACTCACGGCATCAGTGAAATTTCGAACCTCTTTACAATATTCTCTGTATTACGTATAGGCAGCGACATCTGACTTAAGCAAATTGCATTACTTACAGCCCCGACCAAATGTCATATTCGATGAAACTATTTCTATGTTTCTAGTGCTAATTTTGAAGACGATTTTTATTTTTTATCATGCATCAATTAAGTATGCATTACAGGCACGTAATTGCTGCAGCTGAGTGGAACTTGAAAAAGTGTTGTGATTCGATGAGACGCCCTTGGCAACCTGGATATAATAGTGATCTAATTATTATAGACACTGGATAATACAGTAATAAGACAATGGATAATAGAGATCTAAACGGCCTGTTAGTTTTTGACTAATGACCGTACTAATAAAGCGTTCCTACCTCAGCGACTGCTTCTGAGCGCAAATTTCACGATGCAAAACAGCAATTTCACAGCTCAGTCAAAGGTGTCTCAGAGGTAGCAGCGCTTTATTAATACCGTCTCGGCTCTTAACATTTCTTACTTTCCAGCTTAGAGGTACAAACGATAAAGTTAAGACACTTAAACAAGAGTACACACACGTACTGGCACACGCACACACACACAACAAACACATACATGGTTTTAATTTTTTTCATTTTAGTTTTTGCTATAAATAAAATTAATTTGATGTGTAACTCACGGAAATTAGTTACTATAGGGTACGGAAAAGCGCAGTGTATCGACATACAGTCTATTTATTCTTACTTGTCCAATGTATTAAACAAGATTCTACCCTTAAACTGTGACTTTTTAGTCCAAAACTGCCATGTTTCTATAAATGAAGTTACTTGGAACACTCTTTTAGATAACACGCTGCCAATTTTATAAACATATTTCATGATAGTTCATGAATTTGCGAGAAAATGTCTAGTTTAGGCATCTAATCTCAATTTTAAGGTTAGAATCTTGTTTACTAAATTGGACAAGTAAGAATAAATAGACTGTAGACATCTTGATTCCTAAAAGGATGCTCCAAATACAATTAAGACCCCAGGTACCTTAGCTTGATAACATTTTATTGATTTATTTAAAGTTTAATACGCACGACGGTTTTCTTTAATGAATTTTACTCCGGCATAGCTAGTGCAAAGACGCTTTTAAAAGCCAGCATGTTTTGAAAGGGGTTTTAACGGAGGTTTCAACGGATATTTAACACATTTGTCGCGGAAGAATGAGAATGGAGCTGTAAATCGCAGCGAGGTTGAGAGCTTTCATGTTGATTGCTTTCTCCAGAGTCGAGCTTAAGGAGAATACCTGCTGGGTCATTTATTTACTTTACTTAGGTCGGTATTAATATACCGCTCTAACCTCTGAATAGCTTTAACATCAGGAAAAATATCAGTAACTTTCAAACTTTAAACAGCCAACATAATATCTTCTTCTTCATCTTTAGGCTATATTATGTAGTCCACTGCTGGACATAGCAACATAATATAAATTCTAGAAATAAACATAAAGTTTCGTTCCTAAGATTTAGGCTAGCAAAGGTTAATATATTCTTCATGGGGCATTGTACACGTTTCTATAATAAACTCTCTGGAGATATATTAAGCTTGCCTGACTTTGTACCAGAAGGGCTACTATAACATAAAGGATTATTTAGATGAACAATGATAGCATCAGAGAGGCCTCAGGCTCCCAAATGCAAGTATCATTGCATTTGCATTTGGGAGCCTGAGGATGCCTCGTGTTGGAGGCGAAACGCGTCGCGTGTTTTCTCACACAAGTATTGGTGTTGGTGGTGGTGTGTTCGTGTCTTGCTTCTGCTTGAAAAAGTGGGAGGGAGGCTGGTGCATGAGCTAACCCCATGGTGCTGGTGGTATTTTTTGGCGGAATTTAGCAACGTAATTTTAACTTTTTAATGCTATTATGGATTTCCGCAAAGTAACGCCTGATTCTATGCAACATATGAACAATGATGTCTGGAATTAAAGCCAATACAATGCATGAGTTCTATGTTTTGTCATAACTGTTATTATGTAAACTCAGTTTACATAATCATCATAAAACTTTGAAAGACTAAGTTTGGACTTTAAAAAGACAAAGTTGTCCATTTTTTTTCCAAAATGATCTAGACTTTGAAATGGACACCTCGTTTGAATTGGTGGTGACTGGTTGGATAGCTCAGTTTCCTGTGTAACATTTAGGCAAAGGCTAAAACATCATTATAGCTGCGAGGTCATTAAATAATTATTTTGCCATAATGACGGTTTAACCAAGTTATAGAGAACCACCCAGTGCATATACTATTCTTCTGGATAACTGTCTTACAATCCTCCTCCAACCCGGACTTGGTCCCCGTGGTGGAGTATGGCTTAGCCTTCCTGTGATGCAGGAAGACACCCGTGCCGCAGCAGTGGGAAGAGTCAAGGACGAAATTTAACGCAGCGGTGAAAAGGAACGAATCTCAAGGGACGAAATTTCAAATGGAGATATACCACGACCTTGTTTAAGAAGTACTTCATATTCTAACCCAATGCGAACAAAGCAGGCACAGCAAGATTATAAATAATACTCTATGGGCCAGTTTCTGAATTGAGAATTTCGCTAAGTAAATTGTTAACTGAAGTGCTGAATCATAGAATTTCTCAGAAAAGAGCGTGACAGACCGTTACTTAAATGTTTGCTTAGTGAAATTCCCAATTCAGAAACCGGTCCTACATGCAGCGGTATAACTTCGCCTCCCATTCAGGATGTCGTGGGTTCAAGTTCCGGCATTTACCAATGACTTTTTTCTAACTAACGTACATTTTAAAAAACCTATTTACAGGCTAAAAATTCCACCCATGCCGGGATTCGGACCCGCGACCTCTGGCTATCCGTGCCAGCGCTCTTCCAACTGAGCTAATGGGCGACTCACCGGCATCAGTGAAATTTGGAACCTCTTTACAATACTCTCTGTATTACGTACGTATCCCGGCATGGGTGGAATTTTTTGCCTCTAAATAGGTTTTTAAAATTGTCCTTAGCACGGGTTAGTGCATTAAAAATAATATAATCATGTGGGTACAGTGATATCATTCCAATGTAAAACCTAACTGCGAAGTAGGTACTCGGGGCTGCAAGTGATGCAAATTACTTCAGCCAGATGTCGCTGCCTGTACGTAGTACAGAGAATATTGTAAAGAGGTTCGCAATTTCACTGATGCCGGTGAGTCGCCCATTAGCTCAGTTGGAAAGAGCGCTGGCACGGTTAGCCAGAGGTCGCAGGTTCGAATCCCGGCATGGGTGGATTTTTAAGCCTCTAAGTAGGTTTGTAAATTTGTCAAGTTATTATTGGCATCACCACTCGCTAACTGAAGGAAAACATCGTAAGAAAACTTTAGTGTCTAAGGTGTTAGCGCTAGAAACTGCCAATCCGCGGTTAGAACGGGTGGTAATTAAATCTCACTTTTCTCTCTGAGAGAAGTCCTGTGCCCTTCAGGGGGACGTAAATGGGTAGAAAACAAATACCCCAGTCGTCGTCGTCGTCAGGCTATACCAGTCCACTGCTGGACATAGCCCTTCCCTAAACAGCGCCACGTTGTGCTATCATAGGGGGTATATAATGCCCATAATCCCCACGCTGGGCATGCGGGTTGGGGATCGCAGTTCGGTGGAATTGTACTGCAGGGGGCGCTGCTGCCCACCCCCCGGTTTGTGTCCCTTAGTCGCCTTTTACGACATCCGCGGGGAGAATTGGGTTGGTGCTATTCTCTAGGCCGACACCACACAGCAAATACCCCAGTATAGTAATAAAAATAATATTCCCTCAAAATATTACTACTTATTTCAAAAAATCAAAATCAAAAGGCTTAATTATCACGCGGGCACGCCTTGATCGGCAATTTCCAAAATCTGTAGGATCTTTCAATATCAACCCTTGTATGTCGCCACTGCTAGGGCACGGGACTCTTCCTGCATCGCAGGAAGGTTAGGCCATACGGGGGCCACAGGGGCCAAGTCCGGGTTGGTGGAGGATTGTAAGACAGTGGCGGACCTTACTGTCAGAAGTTATCAAGCCGTCTATAAGGCCTCTGATATGGCTTAACGACTGCCATTACATGACAGCCGGCACCAACGGCTTACGTGCCTTGCGAAGCACGGAAGCGCTCGGAAATATGCCGCTAGCGGTAGTCACGGGACGGTCATCCATCCTGTACCTGACCGCGCCTGTTGTTGCTTAACTCAAGTGATTGATTCCAATCACTCGGTTCGCCTAGGCCACGAGCGCGTAGGATCTTTAGGAAATTTTAAAATATATTTCTTAAACGAACATAATGAGGTATTCGTTCCGAGGAACTCATTAATGTAAGGCAACTGGTACAAATTTCATCCACTTAAATTTCTTCCATAATTAAGGCCTTGGTTCTTAGATAAAAAGACAACTTTATCTGAGCCCGAATGTCGCCGCACTGATGTAAGAGGATTCGTACTTGCACCTTTCTTTTTATAAAGCATTAATTAAATTAATTGCAATCTACACAGTCTGCACTTCGTTAAAATTTACATTTAAATATTAGTATATTAAATATTATCTGAATTAAGAGTTAAAATTCAGAGAATATTTAGTATACTTTGTCAATTGCGTTCCACAAAAACGACTATAAATTTGCAGAATGAAGCCTTTTACTTAATAAAAAAAATATTGCGAAGCTAAAATATACATTATACTTTAATTTCAATAACAAATAGAAGTTTGCTGTGAATTTTGTTTCCAAAACACGAAGGAAGGTTTGCTGGAAAAAAATGCTTACAGAGTTAAGCCGCCTTTGTACATTGTATTTCTTACGCAATGTCCGGTGAAATGTTTGTTTTCAATAAAGTATGTTTAATTAAGGATCGGAAAGAAGAATAAGACGCAGTCGGGGACGAAATCACAGTGGTATTTGATGCCTCCGACTGCGTTTTTTTTTGTGAATACTATCAACCATAATCATTTGAAACAAATATTTCATTGATCAACTTTATTCATCATTTATGAAGTAAGTATGAAAATTGTACTTTTTAAATTTTTTACGCAGTCAGATTTTCTGTTTTTGAATTCTTAATTTTTACTCACTTAGCTTCACTAAAAAATATCTTCCTTCGGTTCTGACCGAGAAAAACGAGCGGAATTGTCATTCTTACCGATAGTACCGATACTTGACCGATACCCAAGTTCCACGGTCCAAAAAAAACTTGACCGATACGCAAGTTCCACGGTCCAAAAAAAACTTGACCGATACGCAAGTTCCACGGTCCAAAAAAAACTTGACCGATACGCAAGTTCCACGGTCCAAACAAAACTTGACCGATACGCAAGTTCCACGGTCCAAACAAAACTTGACCGACACGCAAGTTCCACGGTCCAAACAAAACTTGACCGATACGCAAGTTCCACGGTCCAAAAAAACTTGACCGATACGCAAGTTCCACGGTCCAAACAAAACTTGACCGATACGCAAGTTCCACGGTCCAAAAAAACTTGACCGATACGCAAGTTCCACGGTCCAAAAAAACTTGACCAAGATACGCAAGTTCCACGGTCCAAAAAAAACTTGACCGATACGCAAGTTCCACGGTCCAAACAAAACTTGACCGATACGCAAGTTCCACGGTCCAAACAAAATTTGACCGCTACGCAAGTTCCACGGTCCAAAAAAACTTGACCGATACCAAGTTCCACGATCCAAACAAAACTTGACCAATACGCAAGTTCCACGGTCCAAACAAAACTTGACCGCTACGCACGTTCCACGGTCCAAAAAAACTTGACCGATACGCAAGTTCCACGGTCCAAAAAATTGAAACTGAGAAATTCTTTAGGGCGCTGGGAAGGCTAAATAGCGCCACCGATGGAATAAAAATCATAGCTTGTTCATAACAGTCTAGATCCTAGGATCGAAAATCTAGGACTTTAATCGATTTCTACTAAAAACGGCCGTTTGTGGCGGCAATCGATTTAAGTCCTACGATGTTGATACTACGTTCTAGGCTGCATGTTCTAAAAATAGTTGTCGTGTTGGTCACTTGTGGCTGAGCATTTCGCTGAGCTGCAACCTTTTTCTTTTGTTACACTTGCGTTCTCACTATTGTATTTCCAATATCTTTGTGTGTTTTTTGTTCTGCATATTCTTGATTTATTTTGGTGTTACGTTTATTTGTGTTACAAAAGTAATGAATTTTTTCCACTTTCACTTCGTCATAGAGGTGATTTATGATGTTTAGTTTTGAAAAAAACGTATTCTAAAACAAGTTACGATTTTTATTCCGTCGGTGGCGCTACTTAGCACTCCCCGCCCCCTACCGTCTTAATGTATGGCCAAAACGCAGCAGTGTTCCACAGTGTACAGTGTTTCAGTGCAAAGAACATTTGTTTAAAATGTTTGAGCGGGTTATAGATTAATAACACGCGGAACTATCTAGTTGAGGGAACGGGCAACTTGTAAGTAGCAATTTTTCCTATCTTTCCTCGACAACAATGAACAACTTCATGCAAACTTGTATTGAGGCGCTGCAATATTGAAGTATCAGCCGCACGGCGAGATACTCAGGTGGGCTCGGTGACTTGCTTCGTAGAAAACTTTAGCCAAATATTGTTAAAACTTTCCAAGCCGTCGCCGGTGTTGTTTCTTCGAAATAATATCGGTTGAAGGAGTTTCTACTTACTATAGACGGTAAACAAACAAGTCTTGCATAATCTAAAAAAATATTTGTAAGTAAAGCGCTCGGGGCCTAGTGGAATCGAGTGATTGGAATCAATCGCTTGAATTAAGCAGGCGTGGCCAGGTGCAGAATGGGTGACAGTCCCGTGACTACCGCTAGTGGCATTTTATCCGAGCGCTTCGCCGTTGGTGCCGGCTGTCGTGCAATGGCAGTTGTTAAGCCGTGTTAGATTCTATGTGGGCTGATTGTTAAGTTTTGACAGTAAGGCCCGCCACTGTCTTACATCTTTCACCAACCCTGACTTGGCACCCGTGGTGGAGTCCTGCTATGCAGGAAGAGACCCGTGCCCTAGCAGTGGGGACATACAAAGGGTTGATGTCATAGTGAAGCGTCGATTTTGTTAGGCTCTGTTAAAGTACTCCTTAGCGTATCAAGTTGAAATTGAGAGACAAAGAATTGCTTATGGATCCGTTACACACTAAGGCCCTGAACCAAACTGTTTTTGGTATCCCACCAAGACATAAATGTAAAAGACTGGCCAACTTCTTGTCTCAAAAAATACTTGAGAAGCATGTAAGAACTTGCCGAGTTTCTTGTCTTCGCGAATTTAGCAGTGTTTTGGTAAGCAAGAAATTATTGATGACTTAAATTTGGCAAGTGTATAGAATATTGTGAACACTCGTAGTTGTACAATAAAAACTGGTTAAGTATTTACTCCGAATTCAAAAAATACACAAAAGATTCTTCTTTATTTATGAGAATATTGCTACATTCGCGAAGTTCCTTGGGACTTGGCAGGTTCTTATATACTTATCATGTTTTTTTTAAACCAGGAGTTGTTCAGCCTTTTTACTTAGACGAGGGTTGCAGCAGAAATTGCAGGAAGTTTCTTTAGACAATAATAATAATGCGGTGGAAGAGTTTCGAGTAGATTGTTGGTAAAAGTATTTTTTCTCTTAGAAACTGACTGTTTGCTTTTATTGTCAACATCTCGCTATGAGAGTTCCTTAAGCAAATGTTGCTAACGTGACCCTTTGATTAAGCTTACACTGTCGGTCTGGTAATGAAACCAACTTTGTTGCATGCGGTTTTAACAAGGAGTATTTTAAAAACGTATTTAGAGGCTAAAAATTCCACCCATGCCGGGATTCAAACCCGCGACCTCTGGCTATCCGTGCCAGCGCTCTTCCAACTGAGCTAATGAGCGACTCACCGGCATCAGTGAAATCTCGAACCTCTTTATAACACTCTCTGTATTACGTAAATAGGTTTTTAAAATTGTCCTTAGCACGGGTTAGTGCATTAAAAAGAATATAATCAAAGGGGTTACTTTGATAAAATCGCATGCAACGAATGCACGTCGCCTCGACGAGGGTTGTAAGTCTGTAACTACGAATCGTCTGAAGTTCATTTATATGTAAAACTAGCGGACCCAACATTGTCCTGCATGCAGCGCCATCTGCCGGGCTGATTGGTGAATCTAAACCATACAGGGCGCTAACCAGTTGCATGCAAAAAAATAGACATGCATGTCAATCATGGTGACAAAACGGTAAATGAAATCTTTTATTTCTCCCCGTATGAAGTAACGTTGGATTGGTCATTCAAAAATTTTGTCGATGAAGAATGATTTTTTTTTAATAAATCTTTCTTTTACTCTTTCGTGTTCTGTTTGCGAAATATCTAAGTTTGAAGCGCAATTTTTGAGTTGAATTTTGTATTGTATTTTTTTTCCTTCCTTTGTATTGTATTTTTGTGGTAGACTAACACAAAATATAAATCGTAGATTAAATTTGAATAACTTAATTAAGCGAAAGAAAATGCTTGCAGAACGCATTTTCATTCAGTCAATTAAGGATTTAATAACTTCCATAAATCTACCTATTTTAATCGATAGATTTATAAAAATATGTACATAAATACATACATAACCTCACGCCTGTATCCCAGAGGGGTAGGCAGAGACCAGGGACTGCCACTTGCCACGATCCTGACAGATCACCTTCGCTTCATCAACGTTCATAAGTCGTTGCATGCACGCACGTCGGTTCCGGGTACTTTTTATCTTTCCCTTTGCTAATACATCCCCTATTTGGTCGATGTAGGTCCGTCTGGGACGTCCCTTACCAGCCCTAAATTATGTGTTATCGGAATAAAAAGTGAATAAATAATTTGAAGTGGCGTGCAGGTGGCTTCGCGGCCCTTTAATCAATTCACTGAATAACCGTCGATACAACCGCGAACTATGTTAATTGATTGCCAGATCGTGTGCTATTGGCCCGATGAAATGTTACCAATACCAGACGTAATCAATACACATTCAAGAGCCAATCGAGCAATAACAGGACATTAATCTGGACTCGTAAGTTTTGCCACCGTTATCCACCACACGGTCCATTAACTTTTGTTTAAAAACGAACACCCGAAGTGCACGTTCAGATTATTATTGCTTAGTGAACTAGAACAGTCTCATTGCTTACTGTATTGTATACCTATTCCTTTGCGGAAAGCCAGCTAAATCCCAAAGTTCAGCACGAAAGAAAGAGAAGTCCTATGGCGGCAGAAAGAGAAATCGATAAAAGCCCCGTAGGAGAAAGAGACGGCTATAAGGTCTCGTTAGAGGGAGACGCCATGAAAACATTTTGGAAGTTTAATTTCATCTACATATCTTACGTCGTGATACTAAGTTAAACCAGTGTTACGTGCTACATACTCGCAATAGTGAAATAAAATAATAAAGCGAAATATTCAAGAAAAACTAGACAAAATCACGCAATCAGAAAGGAAAAGCGTGGCACGAAAAAAATAAAGGTACTAATAGGTGATAAATATGTAATACTTACCGACAGCAATTTTCTCGACGGCGAAAGGCTGCGCTGACACGAAACGCTTTCCGAACAATAACAAACCGGCTAAAAACAACAGGACGTACGCTTTTGCCATTTTCTCGGCCAAACGGACTCTGTGCGTATCAGCCAGCTCAAGCCTCGCTATGCCATGCTAGTCCGTGAGAATTACTCTAACCGGGAGAGACAATTTGGGCTGATTTGCAACTTGATCTGTGTGCAGAGATGCTGCGTACGAACCTGAGACTTAGGGGCGACTGCCGGCGTGGGCGGGCCGCGGTGGCGTGGGGCGCGGGGGGCGCCGCCCTGCCGCCCCCCGTCCCACCCTGCCGTGGGAGCCTCTCTCCTTATTATCACGCCGATATCAATCATACTTTGCGTTCTTTGCGATCTTCAGCAGTTTACAACGTCTCCTATAACTTCTCGTCGTGTAAATAAACTCCTGAGGTCACGCCTCGAATATCCAATTGTACTGTCGGGTGTTCTCGGTGAGATATTGCGTTGTTTCATCGGCTAAAGAGTGTTGTGAGTTATTTTTATGCGTTTTCTTTGTTCTAAGGGTAGGTTAGACACGTATGTTAAGCGGTTAGCCTGCAGATGGTGCGCGCGTCGCCCCCCACCTCCTAGGAACGTACCCGCGTCGTGAGTTACCCACATCTCCGTGAAAACTCGCTGCTCCAGGCACCGTCTATTTGCGTATGTTAGCGCGACGGGGTAATAATAAACCCTTTTTATTTATGGCCCCTCATCAAAAGTGATTTTTGGCTTTACATCATGGAAAATCAAATTTTTTTTGGCTACGTAAGGAGTAAAAAGTTAAGTTGTTTTTAATTCTAATAATAGAGAAGCGCGACCCATATTATTGTAAGCTATTGCATACTGATGTATCCTTACGTGCACTGTAACTGCTTGAATTGTGCAGCGAGTGACTCGATTTAGTGTTTAAAACCTGTTCTAAATTGTGTGCTTTAAGTGTGAACCTGTAATAAGCTTTATGTTTCCCTATATAAAAATCTATGCTATTTGTAATAGCTGTTGGTTTACCTTGAGTTGGTTGAGCTCTACCAATTACAAACTTTGTCGCGGTGTGTCTCTGCTGCTGCAAATGGCAACTGACTTATCATAGTGCTGGGGGCGTGAACCCTCAGCGCTGATTTTCAGTCAGTACCGAAAGCCCTAAGTGCTCTAGAGCGCGGCGTGACCTGTTGCAAAGTAATAAATAAAACAATATAATAAATACATTCAACATAACAGTAAAAACAGTCAAGATAATAATAAACGTGTGTAAACAAAATAAAAATATTGGTTTATAGTTAGGCAAATTTAGCGAAATATGTCAATTAATAAATAATACATTTCTGTGCATATTCATATAAAAGAAAATAAACATGGATATTATAATGTACTTGTATTTAAATATGAAATATTAATTATATATACATATATGGTAAAGATAGAATAAATACGCAGTAAATACGCATCCTCGATGCGATCACATTCTCGTAGTTACGTCAATTAGTCGTAGTGTTAAGTCTGCGGCGCGAAGTTCGATTTATTAAGTGTGACATGTTTTAAATAAATATATATTTTGATATATCTCTTTTCTATTGCGCATCCTGTTATTCAAAGTAATACTACACGTACTTCTCAAAGACCTCATTTGTACATTTCTAATCACAAATGTTCATTATGGATTTGCCAATCAGCATAGGAGGCTCGCTGATTGTTACCCAGGGTGCGGTAGACGTACGGGCTCAGTGAGTACGTCGTTCCGGGAGGCTCCTTTCATGATATATCATGATCTACTATGGAAAAGCAACGGACCGCCATCATTGGGAAGCTGGGGTCCCTTCAGGAAGCCTGCAGTGACATCGGAGCACTGCTGGCTTTCTGAAAAGAGATAGGCTGGCTGGAGTAAACTGACAGCTCCATTACGTACAATGGCCCAATCATTAGGCTAAGTGCGGAAATCTCAGGTCTAAGTAACTAACTATGATCTACTAAAAAAAATGCTAGAGATTTGATTAACACTTACATATTTATTTTCTTTTTAATGCACTAACCCGTGCTAAGGACAATTTTAAAAACCTATTTAGAGGCTAAAAATTCCACCCATGCCGGGACTCGACTGCAGGCAGATGCTGGATGCGGCAAGCTCTTGAGCTTCCCCTAATGAGCGCCATAGCGCCCTGTCTTCACAGGGCGCTATGGCGCTCATTAGGGGAGGGCTATGTCCAGCAGTGGACTAGTATAGCCTGACGATGACGATGATGACGGGACTCGAACCCGCGACACTCGCTGCCTGTACGTAATACAGGGAGTATTGGAAAGAGGTTCGAAGTTTCACTGATGCCGGTAGTCGCCCATTGGCTCAGTTGGGAGAGCGCTGGCACGGTTAACCAGGTCGCGGGTTCGAGTCCCGGCACGGGTGGAATTTTTAGCCTACTTACACATTACTTGTTTTTTAACTTAACTTATTTTATAATTTAATATTGTAGGTATCGTGTTAAAATCTACTTGCCTTAACTCCTGCTCTAAATTACAGCCATAAAGCCGGGGAGTGCTGAAAACCAGCGTTTGTCACTACTCAGTGGTAACCGACATGTTAGCTCTCTCCTTTTACCAAAATGGAAAAAAAATTGATTGTTGATACTATTTCTGTTAATTGTTATGTGTTTTCGTAGTAAAAGATTTCTATTCTATATTCGGTTTTATTCTACCGAAGCTATAAGAGTGCCAATTGTACACATTTTTTTAGATATAATTGTAATGGATTACAAGGAATCATCGTGATTCTGGTTGCGCAAAAAATATAGTCAATCTCTATTTAACAATCTTTCATGATCACCATAAATTATTAACTTTATTCTGCAATCACTTACGTGAAGTTATGTCTCAAAAGTCCGAGTTTCTCTCTTATTTAAAGAGATCAATCATGGCGAGTAGAAAAGATATCTTTCTAAAAAAATTACATGAAAAAAGTTATTGCTGTATTCTATAATTGTATCTTACTGGTGTCTATACGTTCACCCTGTGAAAGTCAGATGTACCTACTCGTAAACGGTCTAAGTAGTAAGTGGATTAATACTTATTAAAAACTTAACTAATTTTATCTTATCTTTAGTTTTATAAATCTTTAACCGACTTCAAAAAAGGAGAAGGTTATCAATTCGAAGCGTATATTATATATTTTTTAAGTAAAGTTTTATTTTGACAGGAATGGCCAATGTTGCCATGTTCTAGCCACAAATATTTCTACACTACTAATCTTTGACGAAATTTTTTATACATTACTTTATTCAATCCATCAATCGAGCAGCCTGTATTCTTTCGCTGGATACGATCCTGTCACGGCGCGCCACTTATGTCTGTCTTCTGCAATCCTCATCCAGGCGTTGCAAACAGTCTGCCTCATACCGTCGAAGAAAGAGTACAGAAATTCTTCTAGACGGACAATTACTGGGTCATCTCGATCATTATTAGAGAAATTAATGTATTAATTTTGGACAATGGTTCTGCCTACTGGCCGGGGGCGCCTGCTTAATTGATCACGTTAAATCTGTGGAAATCTCGTTGCCCAATGCGCGGCCGGCCTTTAAGGCGCTTAGGGGTGCTTACTAGCGCCACCGATGGAATTAAAAGCATAACTGGTTTTATAATATTATTATGTTTTCTTCAAAAAGCTAAGATTTAAAAATTTTAAATACTGATATAACTATTTTCAGAACTATCTAAAACCGAGGATAAACAACCTAGGACTTTTATAGTTTTCTGACAAAAACAACCGTTTTTAGCGGAAATCGATTCAATTACTAGGATGTTGACAATACGTTTTAGCCTGTATGTTATAAAAATTGTTATCGCAAATATTAATAATGTTGGAAGAAAATGCATTATAAAACAATTTATGATTTTTATTCCATTGGTGGTGCTAGGTAGCAACCCTAAACGCCTTAAGCTCAAGCTCAAAGGGAAATAAAAAGATATTTCCATTGCAAATTAAAGCAAGTTTGATTTTGATCGCTACTTCGGGGAAGAAGTCGATCAGCCATCTCACTCAGCTGGGTCACTAACAAAATACGACGGAAGCGCTGAGATAAAAACAATTTGGGTTACGGTATTTTCATTATTATTTATGAGATACTTTATTTTGTCTCGGTTCATATCAACCCTTGTACGTCCCCACTGCTAGGGCACGGGTCTCTTCCTGCATCGCTGAAGGGTTTGGCCAAATCCGGGTTGGTGGAGGATTGTAAGACAGTGATGGGCCTTACAGTCCGAAGATATCAAGCCGCCCATAAGGCCTCTGATATAGCTTCACTACTGCCATTGCATGACAGCCGGCTCCAGCCGATTAGCGTGCCTTGTGAAGCACGGAATCTCTCGGAATAAATGCCACTAGCGGTAGTCACGGGACGGTCACCCATCCTGCATAAGACCGCACCTGTGGTTGCTTAACTTAAGTGATTGATTCCAATCACTCAGTTCGACTAGGCCACGAGCGTTTCTAAATTATCTAATACATAAAAAATAAAACCAGGACTTGGCCCCCGTGGTGGAGTATCACCTTTCTGCGATGCGGGAAGAGACCTGTGTCCCAGCAGTGGTGATATACAAAGGTTGATATCAACATAATTTATCGCCATAGGTTTCAAGATTAAAATAATGCCAAATGCTTTTAAGGATTGCAATTGACATATTTTCAATAGACTATGGATTCGAACCAACGGTTGCGTAGTGTTAATTTGTATTAGCAATACAACTCGCTAATGGCACAAAAAAAATGTGATTTCCTCAGAAACGTGAGTCTAAGGTGTTCACATAACTCCACACCTGAAATCGCTAGTCTACTGTAGGTACGCGTGCCGATTAATCTCATACTCTCTCTCTCTCTGGGAGAACTCCTGAGTCCTACAGTGGGACGTATCATCAGCATCAGCTACTTGACGCCCACTGCAGGATAGGCCTCCCTCATAGTTTTCCAAGCCTCACGGCCTTATGCCGTCCGCATCCAGTGAATCCCCGCCACCGTAACCAGGTCGTCAGGCATTTCATTTGGCAGGCCATTTAAAGTTATTAATGGCAATCATGGAATCTTATACGTATAGGTGGTATCTAACGATTTAAGAGGACTTGAGAAAAGATGGTCCGAGTGAAGTTTTTTTGCCCGCTGCCTTTTTCTCCACTACACTACGGCCCGAAGGCAGCGGATTTCACTTTCATGTTTTATTTATTTCCACACAGCTTACTATTTTTACAGGGTATAGCCCTAATGCAATAGTGAAGACACACAAAACAAGAACAACATAACCTTAACATATAACATTTACATACTGGCACATACATTGCTTCCGGCCCCACGCCAGGATACCCCGTGTCGCGGAAACCAGAAACCACGACCTCACAAACATGTAAATATCCAAGACCTCCCGGGACCTCTTGCATGGTAGGCAGATTCGCCACCACTGCGCCACAGAGGTCGCCAAAATATAGGAAGAATAAGAAATTGTTATTTACATTGTACTTTGACATTCAGCAAACAGAATGTAAATTCTTTACGTTGAAATAAATTGAATTGAATTGAATTTGGCAGAGGGCCTACGCTGCGTCGTCCGGTCCGTGGTCGCCAGGTCGGTACTTTTTCGTCCCAACGGCCATCAGTTCTTCGAGCTGAGTGGCGTGTAGGGACTGCGTTATTTGAGAAAAGTAGCCATTCTAGAATGGCGATGCATTCTTTCGGTGGTCCTAGTATAGATGCTCTTCTGTTTCATTAGAGTTTCAGTTTCGTCCTCACGTAAAATGCAAATCCAAGGCCGCGGGCAATAAAGTGGGCAAAGTCGACGCACCCCGCGCTCACCGCGACTTCTTAAGAGTCTCCTTCAAGGAGCAATTTTCATACAAACGTGGTTTTACAGTTATATTATTAAACGGGTCTAGTCGCGAATCATTAATATCCGTTTAATACTCGTATATAACTGTATGAGTATCGCGAATAATTAAGAAATACAAACGTGGTTTTTATTTACAAACGCCATGCCGGATTGTGATGACACTTTCGATATCAATCCTTGTATGTCGCCACTGCTGGGCGAGGGTCTCTTCCTGTATCGCAGGAAGGTTAGGCCATACTCCACCTCGGGGGCCGAGTCCGAGTTCCTGGACGATTGTAAGAAAGTGGCGGGCCTTACTGTCAGAATTTATCAAGCCTCCCATAAGGCCTCTGACATGACTTAACGACTGCCATTGCATGACAACTGGCACTAAAGGCTTAACGTAACGACACTTTACCATTTTTTTTTGTCTTCATGGCTCTTTCTGAAAATCTGCGTCGACCGGTGTCGCATGCATCTCCTGGCGGCATATTGCAGCGTGGGTCTATTAGCCGGGCCGTTATGTTTTAATATGTATTATAGCGCATTCTATTTACGTCCCACTGGAGGGCACAGGCCTTCTCTCAGTGACAGAGTATGGGCTTAGTCACCACGCGTGCCCACTGCGGATTGGCAATTTCAAGCACTTTTGAGTATGAATACCTTAGATACTGAGGTGGATACCACGTTTTCCTTCATGGTTAGCAAGTGATATTTCTACTTATCTTTGCGTATGTAACTACGTAACTAATCTTTAGTGTATGTACTCGTAACTTAAAAAACAATGTCGTTGGTACATGCCGGGGTTCGAACGCAGGCTTCCGGAATGAGAAACCGACGTTCTACTGTTTCACTACCACCGGGCTTAATAACAGATTAAAAATGATATTTAGACATAACAAGACATATTTAGACATAAGACATTACATAAAAACTATTTACGGGGCTATAATTTTCCTTTTGCTTCCAGGCACGACAAGCCCTTCGTGCCGGCTGTCATGTAATTATTATTATATTATTATATATTTTTATTTCAGATAAATGGCATCCATATTATGTTAGTATGTATGTATATTGTATAATAGTAAAATTATATCTTATTTTAAGTGTTAGTAAAGTAAATCATGGTGTATTCTTTTTCTGGCTGTGCAATAAAGTGTTCTCTATCTATCTAAAGGTATACGTACTACAAATCATTATCAGTGCTGCCTTATCCCATGGGAGACAAAGCATCGGGTTATATAGGAACAGTCTAAGCTACCCGCTATCATGCCAAGAACGCTGCTGGGGCTGCCACGAATCCGAATGGCAGTCGTTATTCCACGTCAGACGCTTTGTGGGCGGCTTGATAACTTCTGACATTAAGTCCCGCCACTGTTTTACAATCCTCCACGATCCCGGACCAGTCTACCGCGGTGGTGGAGGCCTAGCCTTCCTGCGAGAACCGTGCCCCAGCAGTGGGGACATATAAAGGGTTGATGCCAGGTGACTTTAGTTTTTATAAGTTTATTTCCAATCCGAAGCACGACCAAACCACAAGTTGTGTCCTATAAAAGTGATGGCAAAGTTCCATCGCGATCGATGTCGTTTGAAAGTAAAAACCAAACTATGTACGAGTAAAAAGATAAGGATAAAAAAGATAAAAGATAATTTATTCAAGAAACATTTTATAATGACCCTATCTCTAAGGCAGTGATACCTACGAGTATGTTTCAGTGTGTGTAAGTATGCACGGGAATTGTTCCTTGAGGAGCCGCCTTAAGTAATAACGCTTATCCTTGTACCGTCGCTTTACATTGGCTTTTTGTACTCGCACAGTGACATTTCGTTGACTAATGACTCGGACGGAAGAGCGGCGGCAGCGGAGCGGTAGAATGCCGGCTTCTCAATCGGGAGGTTGTGGGTTCGAATCCCGGCATTGACCAATGATTTTGTTTTCTAAGTTATGTTCGTTTGTAAAGTTATAGCAATACCACTTGCTGATGGTGACGGAAAACAGTGAGGAAACCCTAATGTCTGAAGTGTTAACATACAGCAGACCTTCCTACGTACAATGGCCCAACTATGAGGCTCAGTGCGGAAATCTCAGGTCTAACTGACAAGACTCGAAAGGGGAGCCTGATCTAAGGATATTATTTCTGATATGATTTTTTAACTTTTAACTTTTTAACTTTTGGTGTAGTTGAAGCGCTCATGGTCTCTAGCGGAACCGAGTGATGGGAATCAATCACTTGAGTAAAGCAACAACAGGCGCGGTCAAGTGTAGGATGGGTAAACGTCTCTCGTGACTATGCACCCCTAGTGGCATTTTTACCGAGCGCTTCCGTGCTTGCCAAGGCTCGCTAAACAGTTGGTGCCGGCTGTCATGTAATGTCAGAGGCCCTGTGGCGTCTTCATGACATCTGACAGTAAGGCCCGCCACTGTCTTACAATCCTCCACCAACCCGGACTTGGCCCTTGGACCTTCCTGCTATGCAGGAAGAGACCCCTGCCCCAGCAGTAGGAGCATACAAGAATTGATCTGGACTTCGTGTACGATGACTTAGATCGCGCGATTTTTTTTTTATTCTGTATAAGGTCCTGCCACTATTTATTCTGTGGCAACCTTTAGTTCAATATAAGTAAAATTATGATTAGTAATTTTTTGTTACAAAAAAAGGTCCTAGTATATAATTAATCTAATGGGTTTAAGGATTTTTTTCTTTTTTTCCTTTCCCTTTTTTTTCTTTTCTCTTTCCTTTTCTTTTTCTTTGTCTTGCCTTTCCTTGTCTTTCTTTTCTTTCTTTTTTTTCTTTCTCTTTTCTCTCTTTCTTTTTTTTTCTTCCTTTTCTCTTTTATTTATCTTTAAGACCCATTTACAATACAAATTTAATAAAAAAGTGTTTTCCCCCGACGCCTTATCTCTGTCTACTCCGACGAGTAGTCACAAGCAAGGCGCCGGGGTACAAGATAAGTAATTAATATTTAAATCATTATAGTAACATTTAAAATCGCTCGATTTATTGCCTTCAGGGGCTGCAGGGTGTAACACTGGCGTCGATGATTTTTTTTTTTTATATTATGTAGCCTCCATAATAGGGCAAAGGCCTGCCCCCTTTTAGACCATGATTCTCGGTCATTTGCCACCTTTGACCACACCGGCGAGAATTGGTCGAGATCTTCCCGCCATCGTCTTCTCGGCCGCCCCCGTTTGCGATTACCGCCGCGTGTTACCCACTCGGTGGCCAGTCCCACCTATTCGGGTGAATGCGGCTTTCTCGGCTGGCGCAGTTCCACAATATCTTTTTTACAGATCAAATTTGCTAACGGTGAGTACAGGTCATAGGTCGAAATCACTATTGCCATGACTGAGAGACTATCGATTATATTATCACGACCGAGAGTATTTGCAAAAAGTGTCTATACAATCTCACGATCACGTAGACAGTGATTTTTACAACACACGCCAAAGAAACGGCCGTGAACCTCAAGCGAAAAATCAAATTTAGGACCAGGTTCTTTCTGACTATGTTTTTTTTCTTTGGTCTAGTTAGCCATCATGATTGAGATATTACAAATTAAAAGTGGTTCATAAGCGCCAGACACTGTTTGCAAATACGATCTATGAAAGAAGATATGTTGGCGCTAGTTACTCATTCAGATAAGAAATCAAAGAAATATATCGAAACTGTTTTGTTAGGGCAGTCATGTAATTGGAGACATTGTTTCAATCTCTCCTACAATGGCTCAAACAAAGAGAAAATGTTTCGTGAAGTAATAATGTGCAATGAAAAAATGTTTTGATTTCATTACTCTCTAATGAAATCCTGTTAAACATCAGCCCATTATGTCCCCACCGATGGGCACGGGTCTCTCTTCCCTTATGAAGGTATAGGCCATACTCTACCACGGGAGCTAAGTCCGGATTGGTAGAGACTAGTGGCTGGTCTTACTGTCAGAAGTTTTTCAAGCCGCCCTAACGCCTCCGACTTGGATTAACGACCGCCATCTATCAAAGGCAGCCGGCACCAACAACTTAGCGTGCCTTGGGAAGCACGGAACCGCTCGGAAAAATGCCACTAGCATTAGTCGTAGACGGTCACCCATCTATGCACTGAACGCGCCCTATGTTGCTTGACCTTCGTGATCGTGTAAGATCACTCAGGCAGCCGAGGCTACGATCGATGCATAAAACATAAATAACCGTGCTTATTTTTTTCCTTTACAAATACTTTTCAACATGTAAGTCCTGTCGAAAAGCAGGTAATTCCAATCACGTGGTACAATAACGCGCTATGCAAATTAGGCTGAAACTACGAGGTCAAATCTTTAGTATAACGCTTTATAGTTTGTAAAACGTTTATCGATATTTGTGTTGCTTCGAAAAATAAGGTATTTTTATACGTCTACACTCTTATTATGGATAACTTTTGGAATGCAATAAAACTAAATAATATAGGTTATTATTATTATCACTTAAAACAAATGTAAAAATAGAAAAAAAAAATTATATTTATTTATTGTATTTTTCCGAGGACGTATATCAACGTTTTCTTTGGTACAAAACAAATATGTACTATAGTATCTACATTTATACGAGCGCTGCCGTGCTTCGCAAGTCACGTTAAGCCGTTGGTGCCGGCTGTCATGTAATGGCAGTCGTGAAGCTATGTCAAAGGCATGAAGGCCTTACAATCCTCCACCAACCCGGACTTGGCCCCCGTGGTGGAGTATGGCCTAACCTTCCTGCGATGCAGGAAGAGACCCGCGCCCCAGCAGTGGGGACATAAAAGAGTTGATAGCGATAGCGATCTACTTTTAATGCAAGTTCCTCATTCAGCCGCTAGAACCGAGAGCACGACTAGTCATTTCTGACGCAAGTATAGGCACGTCTTAAGTATCGTTCTTAAGGTGCTTGGGGGTGTTAACTTGTAACGGTGCAAACCTCTTTTCACTATTTTTTATAATTTTTTTCTATCGTTTTCGAAAATTTAAAATTATGCTAAATTTATTTGAGATTTCCCTCATTTTTAGCATTACTACTTTACATCTCGACTAGATCTGACTATTTTTCGCTGAGGACAATTTTAAAAAACCTATTAGAGGCCACGTATTATACACAAGTTATGGCTTTTTTTCCATTGGCGGCGTTTGTTATGTCTTTTAATAATAATACAACTGGAACGACTTCAACTTCGTGGTTTATTTATACTGTTTTATTTATAATAAAAATGGAAAACTGGATAAAAAGGGAATAAGCAGGTAAAAATATTGGCACGGTTAGCCAGAGGTCGCGGGTTCGAGTCCCGGCTTGGGTGGCATTTTTAGCCTATAAATAGGTTTTATTTAAAGTTGTCCTTAGCGCGTATTAAAAAAAAAAAAAAAGAACAATTTTACCTGCTTATTCCCTTTTTATCCAGTTTTCCGTTTTTATTTTATTGTTTATTGGAAAACCAACAGCTTATACAAGAGGCATTTTTACATAGAATAAGATGAATTAGATTTAAAGCCAATAACAGGTTTTCGCTGACAATCAGAATAACATTAGAATTTACATAACAAAACAAATAAAACAGTATAAATAAACCACGAAGTTGAAGTCGTTCCAGTTGTATTATTATTAAAAGACATAACAAACGCCGCCAATGGAAAAAAAATCATAACTTGTGTATAATACGTTTTAATTTAAAAGTGAAAATGAGAAATCTTAACAACATACAGTCTAGAACCTAGAATCAACAACCAAGGACTTTTATCAGTTTCCGCCAAAAAAGGCCGCTTTAGCGGAAATCGATTAAAATTCTAATCAATTGATCATAGATTCTAGACTGTAAGTTCTAAAAATAGTTATCACAGGTTGTTAAGATTTCTCATATTCACTTTTACATAAAAACGTATCATAAAACAAGTTAGGATTTTTTTTCTATTGGTGGCGCTAGCGCCCCGAAACGCCTTAATACAAACGCTCGTTATGTGCACAAGCCTTTACATTGTATAGATGGACATTTAGCAAATCGCCTCCTAGTCGCTCGTAAAATACACGAGCAATAAATGTCGAGCGCAAACAGCCAAGTTTTACAGCACAAAAGTTCACAGGCTGCTGGCATAACCGACCTACTCTAGTGCCGACTATTCAGCATTTTCCTTTAATATTACGAGTATTTACATGGCAAACATCGCCTTTCACTCTGTCGAAGGAAATGCTTAACCTGTGGAACGACAGTTTGATAGTGAGTTACTGTATTTCTTAGCAAATATCCGGTAAGTACATGATCAAACGAAATGTATTGGATCTCGATCGTATATTGAGCAAAATAATGTGAAGGACAGACCTAAAAATTGGCATATTAGTATCGACAATTAAACTGAAAAGGTTGCCTGGAAGAGATCACTTTTAGTGATAAGGCCACCGTCTGTATTCTATGCTTACAATAAAGTGTTCTCTATCTATCTATCTATCTATCTATCTATCTATCTATCTATCTATCTATCTATCTATCTATCTATCTATCTATCTATCTATCTATCTATCTATCTATCTATCTATCTATCTATCTATCTATCTATCTATCTATCTATCTATCTATCTATCTATCTATCTATCTATCTATCTATCTATCTATCTATCTATCTATCTATCTATCTATCTATCTATCTATCTATCTATCTATCTATCTATCTATCTATCTATCTATCTATCTATCTATCTATCTATCTATCTATCTATCTATCTATCTATCTATCTATCTATCTATCTATCTATCTATCTATCTATCTATCTATCTATCTATCTATCTATCTATCTATCTATCTATCTATCTATCTATCTATCTATCTATCTATCTATCTATCTATCTATCTATCTATCTATCTATCTATCTATCTATCTATCTATCTATCTATCTATCTATCTATCTATCTATCTATCTATCTATCTATCTATCTATCTATCTATCTATCTATCTATCTATCTATCTATCTATCTATCTATCTATCTATCTATCTATCTATCTATCTATCTATCTATCTATCTATCTATCTATCTATCTATCTATCTATCTATCTATCTATCTATCTATCTATCTATCTATCTATCTATCTATCTATCTATCTATCTATCTATCTATCTATCTATCTATCTATCTATCTATCTATCTATCTATCTATCTATCTATCTATCTATCTATCTATCTATCTATCTATCTATCTATCTATCTATCTATCTATCTATCTATCTATCTATCTATCTATCTATCTATCTATCTATCTATCTATCTATCTATCTATCTATCTATCTATCTATCTATCTATCTATCTATCTATCTATCTATCTATCTATCTATCTATCTATCTATCTATCTATCTATCTATCTATCTATCTATCTATCTATCTATCTATCTATCTATCTATCTATCTATCTATCTATCTATCTATCTATCTATCTATCTATCTATCTATCTATCTATCTATCTATCTATCTATCTATCTATCTATCTATCTATCTATCTATCTATCTATCTATCTATCTATCTATCTATCTATCTATCTATCTATCTATCTATCTATCTATCTATCTATCTATCTATCTATCTATCTATCTATCTATCTATCTATCTATCTATCTATCTATCTATCTATCTATCTATCTATCTATCTATCTATCTATCTATCTATCTATCTATCTATCTATCTATCTATCTATCTATCTATCTATCTATCTATCTATCTATCTATCTATCTATCTATCTATCTATCTATCTATCTATCTATCTATCTATCTATCTATCTATCTATCTATCTATCTATCTATCTATCTATCTATCTATCTATCTATCTATCTATCTATCTATCTATCTATCTATCTATCTATCTATCTATCTATCTATCTATCTATCTATCTATCTATCTATCTATCTATCTATCTATCTATCTATCTATCTATCTATCTATCTATCTATCTATCTATCTATCTATCTATCTATCTATCTATCTATCTATCTATCTATCTATCTATCTATCTATCTATCTATCTATCTATCTATCTATCTATCTATCTATCTATCTATCTATCTATCTATCTATCTATCTATCTATCTATCTATCTATCTATCTATCTATCTATCTATCTATCTATCTATCTATCTATCTATCTATCTATCTATCTATCTATCTATCTATCTATCTATCTATCTATCTATCTATCTATCTATCTATCTATCTATCTATCTATCTATCTATCTATCTATCTATCTATCTATCTATCTATCTATCTATCTATCTATCTATCTATCTATCTATCTATCTATCTATCTATCTATCTATCTATCTATCTATCTATCTATCTATCTATCTATCTATCTATCTATCTATCTATCTATCTATCTATCTATCTATCTATCTATCTATCTATCTATCTATCTATCTATCTATCTATCTATCTATCTATCTATCTATCTATCTATCTATCTATCTATCTATCTATCTATCTATCTATCTATCTATCTATCTATCTATCTATCTATCTATCTATCTATCTATCTATCTATCTATCTATCTATCTATCTATCTATCTATCTATCTATCTATCTATCTATCTATCTATCTATCTATCTATCTATCTATCTATCTATCTATCTATCTATCTATCTATCTATCTATCTATCTATCTATCTATCTATCTATCTATCTATCTATCTATCTATCTATCTATCTATCTATCTATCTATCTATCTATCTATCTATCTATCTATCTATCTATCTATCTATCTATCTATCTATCTATCTATCTATCTATCTATCTATCTATCTATCTATCTATCTATCTATCTATCTATCTATCTATCTATCTATCTATCTATCTATCTATCTATCTATCTATCTATCTATCTATCTATCTATCTATCTATCTATCTATCTATCTATCTATCTATCTATCTATCTATCTATCTATCTATCTATCTATCTATCTATCTATCTATCTATCTATCTATCTATCTATCTATCTATCTATCTATCTATCTATCTATCTATCTATCTATCTATCTATCTATCTATCTATCTATCTATCTATCTATCTATCTATCTATCTATCTATCTATCTAAACTGACTCCAATAATCGAAAGCTTCATTTAATTTTTCATTTTAAAGTCTGATGGGTTTAATATGTATGATAAATTAGAAATTGTTAAATTAAATTATTCGAAATGCACAATACCCAGGAAATAGTTATAGTAACGTAATAGTAATAGTTATATTGAAATGAAAGAAAGAAAGAGATACGAAATGACGTGTTACTATGACGTGAAATGATGTATTACTACACGGAAAAGCTAACTCTATGTTTGTGCTAAGGTCTTATTTTATTACACTGGTTATGAATCACCCTACCATCCTTCAAACAATACAATGACCATTCGATTTTGTTATAGAACCATTTTGTTCACGATACTTAACAATGGAAATTGCAAGACCAGCCTCTAGTCTTGCAAGCTACCACCAATCCAGATTTGGCGCCCGTGGAGTATGGCCTATACCTTCCTCAGGGAAGAGACCCGTCCCCTTCGGTAGGGACATAATGGGTTGATGATGATGATGCTGAATGGAAACAGGGCATGGATTCTGCTAACACATTGTAGTACATTGCATTTTTTCGAGCGCTTCCGTGCTTCGCAAGGCACGTTAAGCCGTAGGTCCCGGCTGACATGTAATGGCAGTCGTTAAGCCATGTCAGAGGCCATGGGCGGCTTGATAACTTCTGACAGTAAGACCTGCCACTGTTTTACAATCCTCCACCAATCCGGACTTGGCCCCTGTGGTGGAGTACGGCCTAACCTTCCTGCGATGTACGAAGAGACCCGTGCCACAGCAGTGGGGACATACTAACATTGGCCTTTTTTGTATCTACGCAATAAGGTGATTTATACAGAGTCCAGGGGCATCTTCACTCACACTAGATGGGTGAAAAGACCACTCGGATGCTGTATTACCTGGGACATGATTTTATAGATGGTGTAAGCTTGCATTCTAACAGCTTAGTCCGCCTAGCCCACAGGAAAGACTAGTCAATACGTGCGAAGCCAACCAAGCCGCGGGTTTCCTCACGATGTTTTCCTTCACAGTTAGCGTGTGATATTGCGACTACGAATTCGCAAATGTACGTAACTTTGAATTAAACAAAGTCTTTGGTACATGCCCGCACTGGGGATTGCATCTATGTCTCTCCATTGTTCTATCCACTGAGCTACCACCGCTATTGGGTACATACAAGGGTTGATATCGATGTTATGTTTTACATTTTCTGCTGAATTTTTCAAGTTCCAGTCAAAAATGATGAAAAGTAACTTTTAAGTGGTTTCGTCATAGGAAAAATATTTGGAAAGAAGTTGTAACTTTTGGATAAGTTTTGTGAGTTTGCTCGTGTAACTTTTTATACAGATACAGATACAGATAATTTATTGATAACCTATTAAGAGTTACATGTCATACATCTTAATATTATTATTATAATAATATTATTTAATGTCTATGTTCAAAAAAAGAAATACATTATATAATATTTAAAAAAATATGTGTAAAAAATACTTTATTAAATATACTTAGTTCAGTTGCATTTATTCTTAAATTTACATGACTATTGGCATACAAAGAAATTCTTTATAGCTGTAGAAGGTATTTTCTAATAGCCACTTTCTTAATTTGATTTTAAATTGATTGTAGGAGGTGCTGTCTTTTTTAATAGAGTTTGGCAGTCTATTGTAGACTGCTGGGCCCATTATGTACACGGACCTCTCCGATTTACAGAGTTTGTGATCAGGCGTCGCGAGGAGATGGGAAAGCTTGTTGCTGCGGAGCATCGGGTGGGATGCGTTTTTGCCTCTGAGTTGGAATTTATTTATGTTATTGTGTGTGAACAGTGCCACGTGACATATCAGCTCGCAGGGGAGTGGCATAATGTTAAGCTCCCTGAAGAGATCTCTGCATGACTCATCATCGGATATACCCACAATGGCCCGGACTGCTCGCTTTTGCATAGAAAGGCTCTATCGACGTCCGCGGCTCGAGCCCACAGCTCTACACCATACGTGATGGAGCTATGTATAGTTGCGTGGTAGCATTGTACTACAACATTACGGGCCGCGGTATCGGCGAGGCGCCGCAGGGCGAAACAGTTTCGGCTTAGCTTTGAGCAGAGCTCGTTTATATGGGTCTCCCAAGTTAAGCCACTATCGATGTGAAAACCCAGTAATTTGGTGGTGGTCACCATCTGAAGCGTGGTGTCCCCAGCGGTCACATTATAGTGCGGTGGGATATGACCATTTAACAGGAATGGTAGAACACAGGTTTTGTCTCTATTCAGAGCCAAGCCGTTTGACCTGAACCACTGTTCTAGTTTATGAACAACTGTGTTTAATTTTTGTTCAAGTGTATGCTTAGTAGGTGCTGTAACTATGGCGGCCACGTCGTCCGCGTACATGTAAATTTCAGCGTTGCTTATTGAGGCGGGAAGGTCGTTTAGCAATATACTAAACAGGGTATTTGACAGGCATGAACCCTGTGGGACGCCTATGGTGTTTGTTAGCTCCACTGATTTGAGGCGACCTCTCTCGCCAACCACGGTTTGAGTACGGTCTGACATAAATGAAGACAGCAAGGACAGCACTGGGCCGCGAATGCCGCAGAAACTGAGCTTCTTAGCGATCAGTTGGTGATCGGCAGTGTCGAACGCACGCGAGAGGTCACAGCATAGCAACGCCACGCAAAGACCAGACTCTCGTGCATTCAACACATGCCATACCACCTCCCGCACCAAATCTGTGGTGGTGCGGCCAGTTCTGTACGCAAACTGTCTGTCTGAAAATATTTCGCGTTTCCCAATGAAGGACAGAAACCTGGCATTTAGGCCTACCTCCAAGATCTTACTTACGGCAGGGACCAATGAGATCGGCCGGTAGGATTTCATCTCCGTTTTTTTACCTTTTCCTTTATAGAGTGGGGAAACCTTAACTCGTTTGAGTGACTTCGGGTATACTCCTTTTCTCATACAGGTATTGAAAAGGCGCGCTATTACGTGTGCGAGCGCTTTAGCGACGACTCGTAGTAATTTTGCAGATATCCCGTACAAGTCTGTACTGTTTTTTGGTGCTATCTGTTTACTTACAATCGTAATTATTTCGTACGGGGAGAAAGGCACCAGGCGTAGCGACATATCGCACATGTCTCTGTGCGCACTCAAGGCGGACGATGCACGGACGACGTCGGCCGCTGGTGCTCCACACTTGTTTGCGGCGGTCGCGAACTCGAGGTTCATAGTGTCCACTAGCCTCTGTTTTGTGCTAAAGGGTAGTCCGTTTGATTCCCGCACCAGGTCTGTGTAGTCAACGTTTTCGCGGCGGCTCCGACCCAGCTCCGCACTGACTATGTTCCACATACATTTCATTTTATTTGGGTGGTTTCGAATAGTTTCTGTGTAGAAAAATGTCCGTTTTTCTTTTAATAAACTATTGTATTTTTTAGAATAGAGTTCTGCTAGCGCATTAACATCTGAGTTTTCGGGAAATGTGTTTTTAACATGAATTATGTCAAACAAAAGATCTTTTAAATTTCGAACCTCTTCATCAACCCAAGACTGTTTATTCGTGTTGTTAGGTTGATACTTAATTGGAAAGTGTATGTTGAAATTGCCGGTTATTTTGTTTAATATCGCATCAGCCAATGCATTACAATCATTACCTAACTGATTCAATACGGTATCCCAGTCAGTCGACTCGAGCGCAATTTCAAAATTTAATTTATTTGCCGCCGTTAAAGATCGCCTCGGTACGTGCTGTCGCGGTGGTACGATCTCTCCTACAACGACAAGACGCTGAGCGTCGTGGTCGCTAAGGTGGGTGGTGATGCCCGTGACGTTCACAACTCGTTCCTCGGGAAGGTTCGTGTACACATGGTCTAGTAACGTGGCGCTGTCACCTTCTACCCGGGTTGCGTATTTGATAAGTTGAGAGAAGTTATGACTAGATAATATATCAATAAGTTCCTTCTTATGGCTAGTATTTTTTAATAAATTAATGTTAATATCACCCATTATTATTGCATAACAGCTTTCGTTACTCACCTTCGTTAGGAGGTTTTCAAATAATTTGAGAAACTCCGCGTCATCGGTTAAGTTCGAGTGGTATACACCAATCACGATAATATTATTTGTAACGAGCTGTACGGCACATACATCGAATAGTTGCTCCTTTGAGAGGTCGCAGTATTCTTGTCTATTAATTGCTTTAATGCCATTTCTTACATATATACAACTACCACCGTGGGCGATAGTCGGTCTACAATAATTCGACAAAAGATTATAATTATTTAGTGTAACAGACAGTATTTCGTGGCTTTTTAGCCAATGTTCAGTCATAATAAATATATCGCAGGTTAACTCATTCGTCAACAGCACTTCAAGTTTTCTTGTTTTACTACCTAAACTCCTAATATTTAGATGACAAATGGTTAGTCGATTTCTATTACGCTCGGGTCGCGGGTCTTGTTGCGCGTACTGAGGTAGGGGGGGCTGCAGGGCTGCTGCCGCCGCCGGTGCTACCGCCGCCGGCGCAGTCGCGGTGACGCGGGGTCTTCCTATTTCCGCGACGGGACCTCTGGGTGGACGCGCCTTTCGCGGGTCCGCCGCTGCGGCGAAACCACTCGCTAATCTCGGTACCAGTGGGCCAATTCTCACCTGACATGAAGAACTCGAACTGACTAGAGGGGACGCTGATTTCAAAAGACGAGTAGTGACTGTGTGGGAGCTTCAGCTTATTTGCGTGATATACCCCGCTGGGGTTCTTTTTAGTCATGTACGTGGTTATAGACTCCGGCGATGTTTCTGGCTTGAAAAAACAACCGTGTATTTTGCGTACTCGTTCTACTGTTTGTATATCATCATCGGCCGATCCTTTACCAGTAATGACGGCGCGCTGTCGGGAAGGTCGCTTTGTCTTGTGTTGGACAGTTTGCCATTTGTTTTTGTCGCATTCGTCATACGTTCTCACGGCTAGGGGAGCGTCGGACAGCGGTTTGCCTTGTAAAGTGGTCGCTGGCGTGGCCGCCGGCCGAATGACTCGACTGCGTGTCTGCGTCGTCTCGGGAGTGGGAGCGGCGCTTGCTTGCGCGGGCGCTGCCGGGGGGCGGCCCGAGGTGGCGGGGGCAGACGAGGTCGACGGTGGGGTGGCTGCGGCCGCGGAGGATGCGTATGTGAGCGTAGGAGTGTTTGCTTCGGGCCGTGCTATGGGTGTTGGTTTTGCACACATACTTGTCGCCGGTTTCGGAGTCACTGTAGCAGCGCTGTTGCAACTACCCTCGCCTCTCGAGATCAGCTGTTTATTCGTCTCAAGTTTGTTGATTTTCTCTTCCAATTTCTTGAGTTCCTTCATCACTGTGGAAACCTTTTGGTCTATCGGTGTAATAAACTTTACAAAAAGCTTTTCCAATGCGTCTAGTGTCGATTTAGCCATCGTAATGTATTTAAAACAATTATTCACAACGCGTAACGTAACAGTGCGTGCGAATGCGACCGGGCGCCGCGCGGAGCTGATACCTTATGAGTTGTTAAAAGTATAGTTGTTAAAATATCAGCCTTACGCGGAGCTGATATTTTAACAACTATGGATCTGCAACACTGAAATAAATAGTTCTAACGATGCTAGTCCTGCGATGCAAGAGAGGAAGGGCTTCCTGTGGAAGGAACCCGTGCCACAGCAGTGGGGACATACAAGGGTTGATATCGTAATATCAAAATAAAATAAGACAATTATAACATAAATTGTAACGTTAAGTTAAAAACCTAATATATCTATGAAATCTTAAATATTTATAATAATAATAATTAATGATAAAAATGGAAAATAAGTTAAAATAAGACTTTATAATATTATAAACGCGGAAGTTTGGGTCTATGCACGGATGTTTGTTACCCAATTATGCCAAAGCGACTGAAATGATATGTATGATAATTTGCGCGGAGATTGTAGCTTAGATTACATTAATAGGTATTCTTTATTGTGCACCAAACTTTTAGAGAGATTATACTCCCGAATAGCAAATAATTATTTAAACAATATTTGCAATTTGGTAAGTATAAGGGGAAGGAGGGCGTATTAATGGCTCCCCCTAAATTCAGGGGTAGGTAGTGCGTCCCACTTCCCTTAATAATGTTATTAAAATTAATACTTTACAACATGCATAAGGTAATACTTTTTAATGCACTAACTCGTGCTAAGGACAATTATTAAAAACCTATTTAGAGGCTTAAAATTCCACACATGCCGGGACTCGAACTCGCGACCTCTGGCTAAGCGTGCCAGCGCTCTCCCAACTGAGCTAATGGGCGACTACCCGGCATCCGTGAAATTTCGAACCTCTTTACAATACTTTCTGTATTACGTACCTACAGGCAGCAACATCTGACTGAAGTAATTTGCATCACTTGCAGCCCCGAGTACCTACTTTGCAGTTAAGTTTTACAACGGAATGAATTCCGGCATGGAATTTTTAGCCTCTAAATAGGTTTTTTTCATTATAAGATAATTTAACATGATCCCTTGCATGAATAGTATTCATTGGCATGACTGTATGTTTACTTATAAATAGAGAACACTTTATTGTATATAAAAAAAGGAAATTACACAGATAGCGGCCTTATGACTAACAGTGATCTCTTCCAGACAACCTTTGGATGGACTGGAGCAAATGACTATACTTATTTTTATATGAGTAAAAATATGGTTGGTTGCAAAATTCATCTTTAACATATACTCGTAGCAACCTCTGGAAGCACTGTAATCTTATACGGAAGATTTTAAGCATTCCGATTTATAATATTTCGTGCGTCTATTTTCTATGAAAAAAAAAAAACAGTTTATGTTTTTTTATTTTATAATTATACTTTTTTTTGTTGCGTTAACCCGTGCTGAGGACAAATTTAAAAACCGATTTAGAGGCTAAAAATTCCGCCCACGCCGAGACTCGAACCCACGACCTCTGGCTAACCGTACCAGCGCCATCCCAACTGCGCTAATGGGCAAGTGCCGGCATAAGCGAAATTTCGAACCTCTTTACAATATTCAGCCAGATGTCGCTGCCTGTAAATAATACAGAGAATTGCGGACAAACACATAAAAATAAAACCATGCATACCAAGTCTCGGGCGACAGATAGTCAGCTATAAAAATAAACTTTGGAAAATATATCTATCACCTCGGCCTGAGGATAAGTCTGGCCATCCAACGGGGGAATGTTGCCAGCATTCTGGGCTCCCTGCCGAGGGACACCGACCTGGGGCAAGTGTTTTATTTGTAAATTATAGGTATTTATTTTTATTACTTTATTGTAATTAGATTTTAATTTAGTATTACTTTAGATGTTTTGTTTAAATAATTAATTTATAAATCACCAACTATTACAACTTTTGGATGTATGTAGCGATTTCGTTATGTCCTATGTGATAAACAGTTCGAGACTACCCAGGTAAGCCCAGTAACTACAGACGGACGGCAATTTGCTCTCGCTTCGTCGTCAGGCTATAGGTAATAGTCCACTGCTGGACATATCCCTCCCCTAAAGAGCGCCACGTTGTGCTGTTCGGTGGAATTGTAGGTACTGCAGGGGGCGCTGCTGCCCACCCCCCGGTTTGTGACCCTTAGTCGCCTTTTACGACACCCGCGGGAAGAATTGGGTTGGTTCTATTCTCTAGGCCGACACCACACAGCAGTGCTCTCGCTATGTAGTCCCTAATCCCATAAGTAGATACGGATTATTTTACATTGATAACGTAGCCTCCGCTCGGACTCGGTCCAATGTAGATAGATTGATAGAGAACACTTCATTGCGCACACAGAAATAAATAATTACCAATCAATGTAGATAGATACTTTTATAGAGAACACTTTATTGCACAACCAGAAAAAAGAATACAACCATGATTTCTTAAATCTAAGTAATGGTATACAATTGGCGGCGTTATCGCTTAAAGCGATCTCTTCCAGACAACCTTTGGATAGAGGGAATTGCATGAAGAATATAATGTAATCATGTGGATATAACTATCTTTGTTGTTGGGCTACACTACTTATTGCCCATAATATGCATTGTATTATTATTATTGTATATTGTACCGGGTAGCGGGGAACAAAAAAAAAACGGTCCCAACTGAAAATCAGTTTTGCTGGTGATGTGCTATTCACAGCACACACCAGCAATGCATGCTGAGTTGGTGACCTTTTTTTCTTGCCACAGAGGCACAATAGCTTGTTAGAGGATTGTACTGTTTTTTTTTTCATCTTTCCCATTACTATGTATTTTTTTATGTGTGTGCATTTGTGGCAATTTAAATAAATGTTTTCTTTCTTTCTACTTCGTTTTGGAATGAAATACAATGTCCACCCACAAAAAAAAGTGTTGGCGGCAGACGTTTTAAATTATTTGTTTTTACATTTTTTAAATTTATTTTTAATGCATAAGAATAAAAAGAATTTTATTGCCTCATCAAAAACAACTTAAACAAAGTAAGACTTAAAATATATTATAAAATATTATAAAATAAGGCAAAAGGTAGTGGCTCAGCTGGTGCTGACCCGGGTCAGCCCCGGACAGCGCTGGTTTTCAGTTTTAAAATTTAGGCAGTTCTGGTTCTTATTACGTCTACCATTGCGACTACAAATTCGCAAATGCACATAAGTTTGAAATTGATCAAAGTCACTGATAATTCAACGCTAATGTAAAGGAAAAAATCGTGAGGAAACCTGCGGCTTGGTTGGCTTCACACGGTAGTCCTTCCTGCGGGCTAGGCCGACTAAGCTGTCAGGATGGTATAGGTGCTGGGTCAGTCTACATCATCTAAAACCATGCCCCAGGCACTGCAGCATCCGAGTGGTTCCTTCACCCATCTAGTGTGAGTGAAGATGCCACTGTACGCTGAATAAATCATCTAATTATGCCTATTATATCAACTGTTGGCCTCTAAATAGGTTTTTAAAAATACAACCGTTTACAGTTGTATTTTTAAAAACCTATTTAGAGGCCAAAGAATCCAACTATGCCGGGACTCGAACCCGTGACCTCTGGCTAACCGTGCCAGCGCTCTCCCAACTGAGCTAATAGGCGACTACAGGCATCAATAAAATTTCAATTTAAAATTACAATACTCTCTCTATTACGTACAGTTGTATTTTCATAGATAGAAAAGTAACGGCGCCTATACGTTGCTCAATAACAAGAAATAACAAAAAAAGGTAACACAGTTGCAAATGATGAAGCTATGCGCCCGCGGCCGATTTTGAGTCCCTTTGACAACTCATAAGCGTATTAGAGATTACGTGCCGTAGTGCTTTAAAAAGAAAACGTAATAAATAAAAGCACTAATATGGATATGGCAATTGCATTCAGAGCGCCATTGCATCACGGACGGATAATCCACTGATATGGATTTTTAATCTGGATTTTATTTTTAGATGGCCTCACGATTTTGCTGCCGGGGTAGCAGGAAATGGTGCATCAGGGCCGCGGGTTACTAAAAAACCGTGGTCGACTTTGCTGACGCTACTTACCCCAAAAGAGCGCTCTGAATTGGTTGCGACTAGTTTCCACTGGTTTACATTGGTAATGCTGTCTATACCGAGTTACAGCGAGATTAGTTAATTTTAATACTAGACTATATTAGTTTTAAATTACCAATGTTGATGCTTGAAATATGCAGCAACCACGGCAACGGTTCGTGCCATTCAGATAAAAAATGTGTTAGTATATTAGTTATTTAAGAGCGGCTGAAGCGCTCGTGGCCTAGTCGAACCGAGTGATTGGAATCAATCACTTGAGTTAAGCAACCACAGGCGCGGTAAGGTGCAGGATGGGTGACCGTCCTGTGACTACCGCTAGTGGCATTTTTCCGAGCGCTTCCGTGCTTCGCAAGGCACGTTAAGCCGTTGGTTCCAGCTGTCATGTAATGGCAGTCGTTAAGCCATGTCAGAGACCTCATGGGCGGCTTGATAACTGCTGACAGTAAGACCCGCCACTGTCTGACAACCCTCCACCTACCCGGACTTGGCCCTCGTGGTGGAGTATGGCCTAACCTTCCTGCGATGCAGGAAGAGACCCGTGCCCCAACATTGGGGACATACAAGGGTTGATATCTGTAGCCTAGTGGGTACAACAATGGGCTCTGAAGGGAAAGTTATTGGAAAGTTATTGTAGTAATACCACCCGCTAAAGGTTAAGGAAATAATAATAATATTGGCCTTTTTGCATCTACTTTATGAGATGATTTATACAGCGTCCAATGGCATCTTCACCCACACTAGATGGGTGAAGGGACCACTCCGACGCTGTAGTGCCTGGAACATGGTTTTATAGATGGTGTAGGCTTGCCCAGCACCTATACCATCCTGACAGCTTAGTCGGCCTACCCCACAGGAAAGACTGGTCAATACGTGCGGAGCCAACACGCGCGGGTTTCCTCACGATGTTTTCCTTCACCGTCAGCGTGTGGTATTGCGACTACAAATTCGCAAATGTACGTAACTTTGAAATTAAACAAAGTCATTGTTTAATTTCGCTTACGAGTCCATGGTCCTACCCACTGAGCTTCGCTTCGTAAAGGTTTTGGAAAACATCGTTAGTATCTGAGGTGTTCAAATACCTCATTTGAACACCTCAGATAGGTACTGAGGTTTCGTCTTGTATGAAATTGCTAATTCGCGTGGGCACGCGTAGTGCCCTGCTGTGGGACGTTATTAAGCTCAATTGGTAGAGCGCTGGTACGGATAGCCAGAGGTTGCGGGTTCGAATCCCGGCATGGGTGAAATTTTTAGCCTCTAAATAGGTTTTTAAATACGTTATTAAGCTCCATAAAAAAGATTATCTACTATGGGATTGCGAGTCAATCAATTTGATTTGCCATTCGAACAAGGAATTCGTGGAATTTCCGTTTTGCGAATTAGTCGGAGTTAGCGCGCAAGCTGCGTTCAGTGCCTGAAGCATCGAGAATAAAATCCCGCTACAATTCAGCCAGTCAGACAGATATTGTAGTTCAATAAAAAATAAAAATTTCAACGTAAAGAATTTTCATTCTGTTTGTGGAATGCCGATGTAGGATGTCAACAGCTGCCTTCGAGTCGAGTTTGTAGTTGATCAAAAGCATATCGGGTGAGTTCCGATACGGGCGCTTCACTTCACAGGCTGCTCCGTTGTCTCTGAGTAGCTAAGCACAAACAAAAGTCACATTCCCACTGCTGGGGCACGGGTCTTTTCCAGTATTGCAGGAAGGTTAGGTCATACTCTACCACGGGGCCAAGTCGGGGTTTTTGGAGTAAATTTTCTACCTACGGATGAAGGAAGAAAGATTGACGAAACAAATATATATTGCGTATGTGAGTGGAAGGGCTGGTAAGGGACGTTGCAGGCGGCCATACATCGATCAAATAGGGGATGTATTACCTAAGGGGAAAATAAAAAGTACTCGGTTCCGGCGTGCGTGCATGCAACGCCTTATGAACGTTGATGAAGCGAAGGTCATCTGTCAGGATCGTGGCAAGTGGCAGTCCCTGGTCTCTGCCTACCCCTCTGGGATACAGGCGTGAGGTTATGTATGTATGTTTGTATTTTTTACCTACTAAAAGTTATCTCTTTTTCTGTTTTATTCTTTATTAGTCAGTTATCTACAGTTCTTAAAATGTACGCAGTGTTTTAAAGAAACATATACATTGTCATTATGGTTGAACCGCAAAACCTCTGCACTCGGATGCAATTTGTATACAATCGAGTTCAAACGTGAATGTTTATTAGGTGAAATTGAGTAACTTGATTCCCGATGTTTCGGCAGCGTTGCAATTACCGTGCTCACCGGTAAGCCGATGCAATGTGTACAGTCCATTATTGTAGTAGGGGGTGGTCTAAAGGTACTCCTGCGTTTTGACAGCTAATTCCGCGGATAGATTCGATGATAAGCACCGTCCGTAATATCTATTCATTAAACAGCCGTTCGCCGCGTCGTGTGTAAGCCGTTTGCAAGTTTTTTGTGCCACGTCCAATATTTCAGTCTAATAATTATGCACAACGATTATAATTATATTGTGATGAGTATTTAACATTCAGGTATCCTTTTAAATAATTAAAGTTATTAATATATTTAGGTAAATTCTTATTATTTGTCTCCCATTGATTAAGATTATCATTATTTTATACTCGTACGTTACTTATTACATTTGAAGTTCATTTGAATAAAATCTTATGAATATAAAAATAAATTGCTGTTAGCCTTTGTAAAACCTGGAAAAATCTGGACTGATTTGTTAATTACTTTTTATGTTATCGAAAAGAAGGGCGAGCTTAAACGGAGAAAACAACAGACAAATATAGACAAATGAGGTTTGTACAAAAAGTATTAAGAATGACGTTTAAACTCATGGTTAGAGAAAAAGAAAATACTGGCAGGCAGAGCCCACTTTTTTGTCAAATAGAAAAATTAAAAGAAGTTTGATACCTACTCTTTTGTTTTTTCAATCATAAAAGATTTTGCTTGTGTTTCGTCGCGACGAGTGATCGGAAATGAATAAAAATAAGTTCACACGGCAATTAAATATCTGTGTTTATTTGTTTTTACTACGGAACAAGTAACTCAAGGCTAGCAAGAAGAAGGTTCTCACTCATATTTTATAGTGATGAGTATTCGAAAATGGAGAAAATAGAAGTTAACACGGTAAGTAAATAATTATGTTTGAAATTTTTTACTACAAAACGAGTAAATCAATACTTATTACAAGACAAGATATATTAAGGGTGCATGCCTCCTATTGTACGATTGCGCGTTGGTTGAGCTGAGTTGATTTGAGTTAAGTTTAAAAGAATAAATAAATAAAGAATTTTATTTGTATAACATGAGTATAAAGTTGTTGTCTTGTTGAGAAAGTCCAGCATGTTTTGCCATTTGAGGCGTAAAAATATTTAAAATTTAAAAACATAAATAAAATCATGCAATATAGAAATATATTATCACACAATGTCACTTCAAATACATTTCATTCAATCAAATCAAAATATTTAAGTAGGTAAGTCCAAAATAAATTATAATGTATTTAATTATTGTGAAATTATATTATAATGTCACAATAATTAAATACAATGTCAATTAGCTATGTCACGAAGGGGTCACAATAGTAATAAATTATTTTTCGGTAAAAAATTTAATTATAGTGTAGTAGCATTTTTCATACAATAAAAGTTTTATTTTATGTTTGAATGAGGCTAAGTCCAACTCTCGTAAGTCTCTGGGTAACTTTTTGTAAATAACAGGCCCCATTCAAAATATACTCTTTTGGATAAGTGCAGTATTGGCTTTACGCTTACAGGCTTTACTTTCATCCCTTTGCATTCGTTGGCTGACATGTGAAACACGTCTAAAGATGTCCGGATTAGATTTTACAAATAGGGAAACTTCCAGAATGTACATAGATGGTAGTGTTAGGATTTTATTATTCCTGAAGAAGGGTTTGCAACTGTCGGTTGGTTTTAGCCAAAACATTGATTGTATGCTTCGTTTCTGGGCTTTAAATACTTTATCCTTATCTGTTGAATTTCCCCAGAATAATAATCCATAACGCAATACAAAAGCTACAATGCCATGGCAGAAAGTACAGCATCAGTGTTTGCAATATGAGCCAATCTATGCAGGAGATAACTAGTAGAACAATTTTTTTTGCATTGTGTATCAATTTGCTCTTTTCAGTTTAGATGCTTATCTATTGATAAACCTACAAATTTTGTGGTGCCCATTTCTTGAATTTTTTTACTTTCGAAGACAATTTTTAAGCTGGATATGCCTGGTATGCGTTGGCTAAACTGCATTAAACAGGTTTTGGTTAAATTAACCCTTAAATTATTTTTGTCCAATTTATGATGGAATGTAGAGCTTCATTAATTTCATTTTCGTAGTTCTCTTCCTCATTGCACTTTATAGTCACGGTACTATCATCTGCAAAAAGGGTCACATTATGTAGGGTACATCTGGGCAAGTTGTTAATGTACAGTATGAATTAACTTTAAAAAAAAAATAAAACCGACTTCAAATGCGTGAACACAAAATAAACTAAAAATTAAAAAATAATTCCTAATATCTATTACCTAATACTATAATTTTCCTAAACTATGTCAAAGTAATTAAAATTGTCAATAGCCGCGAGCAAGAGCCGCGCGCGCCCGCGTCCCCCGCCGCACCGCGCGGCCCCGCCTCGCGCCTTGCGTCCCCCGCCACCGCGCCGCACGTCTCTTGTTCGCGGCTATTGACAATTTTTAACAATTTCCGTGTATTGGATCCTATTGCTGGTTTTAAACATTTCCTCTGATGCTTCCAGTTTTCTTAAGAGAATGTTGTGGTCGACGTAATCAAATGCCTGCGTCATATCCATGTAAATTGAAGTGACGGGTGTTTTAGCATCAATACAAGTCATCACAACATCCAGGAAATCATAAATGGCCATGTTTATTGATTTGTTTTGTCTAAACCCTTTTTGTTTTTTACTGAGTATTTTTTTCTTTTCTACGTAGTGGTTTATTTGTTTATAGATATATTTTTCAAAAATCTTCGCAAATATTGGAATTAATGCGATTGGTCTGTACAATTCCATTAGTTCACGATTTTCTTTTTTGAAAAGTAGTTTTATTATTGTTTTTTTAAATTAGTTGGGATTTAGCCTTCTGTGATACTTAGATTGATGATATGACTTAAATGACTACAAATTTGTGGAGCTACATAATTAATAATTTTAGTAGTGACACCGTCATATCCTACACTATTAGTATTTTTTAATAACATGATAATCTTAAATATATCATGGGGTAGACTAGGAGCCATGAATATTGAACTGTTCTGTCTCGGTATAAATGTATTGGTCTGGTTTTGGTCGTCTATGGTCGTCAAAGGTTCAATTTTGCTCTTAATATAAAGCGAGGGTGGAAGTGTGAAGTACTCGATTATGGTCTTTCAGATCACACAGCCCAGTTATTAAGGTGTCCAGTTAAAAAAACGTGCAAAATTGATTTTTGGAAAACAAAAATGAGATCTTTTAATAGGGAAAATCTCGAGAAATTTAGGGAGTACATAAAATGTTTGTCATTCAGTGGAACGTACAAAAATAATGATCCTAATAAATGTTACGATAGCTTTATAGACTCTTTTTTGCTACTTTACAACTTATGCTTTCCCTATGTGACGATCAAAATGAAAATTAAGAAAAATCATAAGTGGCTCTCGCGAGGTATAAAATTTGTAGTAAACGGAAAAGAGAACTTCTATGGCTATGGCGAACCGAACCAATAACAGAACGTAAAAACCTATTTAAAAATTATTCAAAAAAACTGAAACGAATCATAAAATTAACTCAAAAAGCACAGAACAATTATACCATAAAACACTCTCTAAACAAATCAAAAAGTAAACTATTTTTATTTTTAATGCACTAACCCGTGCTAAGGAACAAATTTTAAAAAAAAATCAAATAGTGCCTGGAAGATAATTAACAAATCCCAAACTTCTATTCCAAATGAACCAATTACAAAAATAAAAATAGACGACGTTGAAATAACTGATACTCAAACTATTGCTGAAGCATTTAATAATTTTTTTACTGACCAGATAAAACCAACTTTGATGACCTCTAAAGCATCTAAAGGAATACAAATCAACAGACAAAATCAATCAATGTTTATGAAACCCGCTACGCCCGGTAATATCAGGAACATAATAATGTCACTTATAAATAAAAATAGTGTAGGATATGATGGTATACACACTAAAGTTCTTAAATATGTTAGTGATGTAATAGCTCTACCCCTTAGCCATATAATGAATTCCTGCATCGAAGATCGGGTATACCCAAAAAATCTGAAGCCTACGATCATAAAGCCACTTTTTAAAACGGAAAATAAATATGTTCTCTACATATGACATTCTATAGGCCTGTCGCTCTAGTATCGGTACTCTCTAAAGTGTTTGAAAAATATTTGTATAATGCAATTGCATCATATTTAGAAAAAAATTCTATATTGACCGAGGAACAAAAAGGTTTTCGTAAAGGCAAAACTATAAACATGGCTGTTTACGATTTTCTAAAGTACGTGACAACAAATATGGATAAAAGGAAGCCTATTATTGCAATTTATATGGACATGACTAAAGCTTTTGATTATGTGGATCACAAGATATTAGTTAAAAAACTCCAAGCTTATGGTATAAGAGGCAACTTACTTAATCTGATTGAATCATTCTTAAGCGAAAGGACCCAATCTACGGAAATTTGTAGAATTAATACAAAATCCAAAATTGAATCAAAATACAGGTCAAAAGCAAGGTTAGTAAAATATGGCGTCCCACAAGAAGCGTCTTAGCGCCGATTCTTTTCATTATCTACATTAACGATCTCCCCAAAAATATATCTAGTCCAATGACATTATTTGCTGGCGACAGTACTTCCGAGAAAATGGTAAAAACACAAAAATATAAAAATATTTTTGTGTTTTTACCATTTTCTCGGAAATGAAACCACAGAAAAAACTGAAATAAATTTTTACGTGCTTTACAAAGCCAAATCTCGAAATGGTTTTCGAATTAGAGCTCCATACAATTTTGAAATGTTGTCAATTCTGACAGTGCATTTCACTGCTTTTGGGGCTTCAGGTGTAAGTACTGCGGAGTCATTACTGGTGATTGAGTCAGGAAGGTCGGGTATCAATTCTTGACTCCAGTGATCATGTGTACGGTTCTGAAGGTTTTGTGAAGACACCGCGTCCGGTCTTATCTTATTCACATGCCTAGTCACTTCGCAGTTTAGGTGCGGAATGTGAATTGTATAAATGACATTCCCTGTTTTACTTACAACTATGCCCTTAAGCCATACAAATTTTTCGTTAGTGGTGTATTTTTTTATCCAAACATTGTCGTTTGTTTTAATCTCTTTTCGTGTTGTGCCATGATATTGTTTAACCTGTGAAGACTGATGTTTTTCTACGGTTTGAGCAAGATCTGTGGTCGCAGGCGATGACTCATTATTGCCATTGGGTTTTAATAAGTCTAACCTAGTTCGTAAAGTCCGTCCATGCAAGATTTCTGCAGGTGATTTTTCTGTGGTGCCGTTCCTAGAGTTTCTGTAGTCAAACAAAAACTTAGCAATTTTTTCTTGAAAAATTTTATTATGTGGACTCAAGAGTACTATTGTTTTTAAACCCTTCTTCACTATCTTCACGAAGTTTTCAGCCTGCCCGTTACTTGCCGGGTGATAGGCCGGTGATAATACGTGTCTTATCCCGTAACTGTGCAAATTCGTGAGAAGTGAACGACGTGCCGTTATCAGTAACTATTGTGTGTGGTATTCGCAATAGTGACATTAAATCATACAGTTTACTAATTACTGCTTTGGTGTTGTAAGTAGATGACATTGTAAAGCATTCAACCCATTTGCTGTACGCATCAGCTGCAATCAAATACATTTGATCCTTGAAAGGGCCTAGAAAATCCAAATGAATCCTATAGAAAGGGTACGGCGGGTATGGCCAGGGCGCTAGGGCCGCAGTTGCGCGCAAACAATACACTCCGCTGTTAACTTCTCGAGAGCTGCGTCTATGCCCGGGAACCAAAAACGTGACCTAGCCTCCGCCTTCATTTTAACTATACCGAAATGAGAACTATGCAATTCCTCGCAAATTTTTTCTTGCAATACTGTAGGAATTACGACCTTACGACACGCATGAGACACCCATTTTCGTAGGCTAACTGTGACCTACAATTATTAAATGATGGAATAAAACATTAAATTTTTATCGTTTTTCATACCCACCCACACGACCTAAACATTTTTTTCACGTATTTTTTCAAGATTTTTTTTTACTTCAGAAAAAAAAACGTTTTTTTACATCACTAAGCTTTACCTCGTATTTGTTGAAGCATCCCAAGTCACCGGAAGAGTTTGGGGAAAGAATCGACAATTTGGTTTTTTAGACTTTCGTCTCCTTCTGAACAATAATTAACAGACTGAGTCAGCTCCAAGTTAAATGCTTGGATAAATTCTTGGCCAAGTAATGGCGGTCCACCATCACAAACCACGTAAATTTTTAGTGTGTGTACTCCCTAAATAAGGAATCGGTAGATGGACGCAACCTTTGGTCAAGATCCTAGAGCCATTATAGCTCTTTAGCGTTTTATTAGTCGTTAAAATGGCACGTCGTGGAATTTTTTATTATACGTTTGCTCATAAATGACACTCACAGCAGAACCACTGTCAATCTCGAATACTAATACTTGACCGCACATTGACACGGACTCCGACATAGGCTTACTTTCTACACATCTAATATTGAAAAATGATTTACCGTCATCCTCTTCATCCACATCACCTTGCTCAACGTAAAGATTTTTATTACAAGAACACATTCTCTGCAAGTGACCTTTTTGGCCGCACTTTTTACATTTATATGATTTAGTTTCATCAGTTTCATCATTTTAGTTTCATCAGTCCATTTCAATTTAAGAGCGGAAGAACACGACGCAAGCTCAGGGGGCGTCCTACAGCTGCAATAGCTAAAGAAAAGATAAAATGTATTGAGTACATAAATTCATTTACCGGATCATGGTACTACTTTTAGCTGAAGTTTCGTTCGAAGTTTAGTTCGTTTTATAGCTGAAGAACTAAAGACTTCAATAGGGAACGATCATAACTTAAAATAAATAACCATTATTTTGGAAACGAAAAAATCTCAGCTCTTATGTGTGTTTATCATAACTATATTGTGTAATTGTTTATGTAGATATATTGTTATTTACATAAGTAGTGTATAAATATATTTATATTTTCACCGACTACCCGTCCTTAGGCAACATTCCGTCATAAGGTTCTCTGGGAGGAATAGCTATTAGCATTAAGGCCGCCAATTATGCGCTGTATCTTTACATGTTTTATTATAATGTGCTGTGGTGTACAATAAAGAATATTCTTATCTTATCTTAGAATGCTGAACAAAAACGAACCAGGGAGCCGATTCTCGCCCACGTGAATTGAAAGCGTAGACGCCAAATATTCGAAGGTTTAGACATAAAAATAAGATAAGGTAACTCGACATAGTCATTAGACATTTATTTTCTCATTCGGAATCTAGCATGGCGTTCAGAATAAAGATTTTGGCTATCGCTCGATTTTTTAAGTAGAATTCAAGTCATATAAGCCTTAGAGTCGTATACGAATTATTTGATAACAAAGTGAGAATTAGCTCTCTGGCTGAGAATGTCATAAAGCTCTTTGGAACTGTTACAACAAGACAGGTAGCACAGTGACAGGTAATCTAACAAAAGTTGAAACATGCCTTTACATTTAGGCGTAGGGAAACATAGTTTTTTTATAATATTATTCTACCGTTTCGTCGGTATGATCAAACCCTTAACGAGCAGAGTTAGTATACATTCATTTCGTTTTGTTTCGTTTCGTTTCGTTTAGAAAAGAAAGAAAGAAAAACATTTATTATAGAAACAGTGCACACGCCACAGTAAGAAATTTAAAACATATTACTAAACATAACATTCACAAAAAAACAAAAAGAACGAAGAAAAACGAAAGGTCACGGCGTGTCACTGCTGCTATAAATGGCAACTGACTCAGCAATATGCTGATGGACAAGCCTTCAGCGCTGATTTTCAGTCAGTGCCATGGCACTGACTGAAAATCAGCGCACAGCGATTGATCGCACAGCGCACACAATCAGCGTGGGGTAGCACATGTGCTACCCCACGAGCGTCACAGACTGAGAGCGATATAATCATGGGCAATAACAATACTAAAGAATTAATAATACCGTATAGAGTAGAATACTTATATGTTATATAGAATAATACCCATATGAATAGAAAACGTATTATAAATACAGAATGAAAAAGATATTTAATACTTTAACTACGTGATAGAATAAGCTACAATAATATACAAATAAAATTATACACAAATAAATAACTAGTTCTAATAATTATATTGAGATAAAGATAAATGTAATTAGATATAATAAATTCGCACACATGTATATACTTGATATATAGCACAATGTTGACCAACCCTACTATGCGATTACAGACTCGTGTCTGTTTTTGCGACGAGAGGTTGGAAGGGAGTGGAGCAGCGGTTTCTGAAGCTCCAGCAAATATGCTCTGAGCTTGCGCCCAAAAGCGTATCTACTGGACGCTTCACGGATTGGGGAGGAATGTCGTTCCAACATTTGGACGCCGCAAATCTGAAACTGCCACGAAACGCCGTAGCCCGATGCGCCGGTGTCAGGATTCTTTCTTTATGCACATACCGCTGTCTGGTGGACCACTTAAGTTTTGCGAACAGATAGTTTGGGGTTTTTGTGCGTATTACACCAAAAAGTAATTTGGCAAGATGTTAATGTCGACGAGCTTCCATATTCAGGAGCTTTGCTGCGTCCAAGTATGGGCTGACGTGGGATCTGGGAGGGATTTTAAAACAGAAACGTGCACATGCGTTTTGCACACGTTGGATCAACCTCTTTGTCCTACCAAGTATACAGCCATCATAGACGACGTCACAGTAGTTTAATCTTGATAATATCAACGATTCACTGAGCCTGACACGCAAATCAGTGCTTAGGTAATCGCGTATATTATAGAGAATCTTACGGCGGTAGAAACAGTTACTGACTACGTTTCTGATATGATTTTCAAAACGTAGTTCACCATCCATCAGTAATCCAAGATTTTTTGCTTCCATAACCCTTTCCACGGATTCACCCCTGATGACTATATTCTCGGAGGCTTAGGGTTGTATCGTATTATGAATTTGATGTTTAGTACCAAGTACCATGTACTTAGACTTGCCAGGGTTTAGTACAAGGCTTTAAGTGCAAAGCTTCTGTGTGACCATGATACTACGCAATCTAGATCGCGTTTCGTTTCGTTTCGTTTTGGAAACTATGCTTGCTAAAAGGTTAATTGTAATAGTACTTGCTAATAGTAAAGATCTTTGAGCTGAGCCGTGGGCAGACAAACAAGCAGATAGACAAATGAATGGACAAGGAACCCCTATAAAATACAACTTAGTGATATTATGCCGGTTCCTTGTTGACCACGGAACCCTTAAAACAAGGAACCTTCATAGAATCGAACACGGCGATACAATAAGGGTTCTTTTTTGACCACGCAACCTTAAAAAGGCCTAAATTTAATAGCCTGCGACGTCTTCTGTGGCTTTTTATTTAGTGGTCTAAGGTTCTTTTCTCGTGATCATTCGGCCACGATAAATAATGGCGGCATTACGTCGCAGACCGTAATTAAACTCTCACAAAGGCCCAAATGAAAACGATTCTTTCTTTTCAAAAATCAGCTTGTCGCATGGGCAAATAATTAGTTCCTTTTGTTTGATTTACCATAATTAGGTAAGAGTGCAGAGTTAACTAAGTGTAGGACTTCAATGTACCAAAATAAGTGATAGTAAGTATTTTTTTCCGAAACATGGTTGTATAAAGAAGACATAATCATCATCAACCTATTATGTCCCCAACGAGGGGCACGGGTCTCTACCACGGGGGCCAAGTCCAGATTGGTGGAGGCTTGCAAGACTAGTGGTTGGTCTTAATGTCAGAAGTTTTCAAGCCGCCCTAAGGCCCATGACTTGGCTTAATGACTGCCATCTATCGACACCAACTGCTTAACGTGCCTTGCAAAGCACGGAACCGCTCGCTAGTGTTAGACATAGACGGGCACCTATCCATGCACTGAACGCGTCCTATGTTGCCTAACCTTCGTGATCCTTTAAGATCACTCAGGCAGCCGGAGCAACGAGCGATTCATAAAAAAATGCGTCATACGTATTGTGTTTCACAGTGATATTTAAAAAAGGAACACAAGAGTTTCTGAAAAAAGGTTTATCGAAAAAATGTAGCGTGTTTTTAATGGGTTCACTACGCCTTATCGAAACACGCTTAACCTTGTTACATTTCTACTATGTCGACTCACCTTAAAATGAATTGAACTAAGCTTCATTATTACAAGTTATATTACACCGATGCTTCATTTCACCTTTTGACATTTCATTATTGGTTTATTTTGCTTACAGTTCATTAATTCAAATGATGTTTCACCTAAGCGTCTTTCGAACAAGGTTCGTTTGATCATTTAATATTTTATCTCACTATAGGATAGGCAGGTATTCGTACTGACTAAAATACCTAAAATGCAGAAAAATCTAGTATTTACTTATACTGTTTTATATAATTGAAACAATAAAATGTATTCTATCAATCAAGATTATTTAAATTTTTATTACTCAAATAGCACTACAAAAGAAAATTTTAATGATTTTACATAGATCATGTTATTGGTATTAGGATAAATAATATTAATATTTGTTGTCTTCTTTATTACATATCAACATGGTTTGCAATTGCTCGCAGAAGATCAAGAGTATTCATTTTAGTTTTGATTTCGCATATCCTTTCTATTGCATTAATTCTTCTCATTCCTTATACTATTTTTATTTTTAATGCACTAACCCGTGCTAAGGACAAATTTAAAAACCTATTTAGAGGCTGAAAATTTCACCCATGCCGGGATTCGAACCCGCAACCTCTGGCTATCCGTGCCAGCGCTCTACCAATTGAGCCAATGGGCGACTCACCGGCATCAGTGAAATTTCGAACCTCTTTACACTATTCTCTGTATTACGTACAGGCAGCGACATCTGGCTTAAGCAAATTGCATCACTTACAGCCCCGACTACCTACTTTGCAGTTAGGTTTTACATCGGAACGATATCACTGTACCCACATGATTATACTATTTTTATTAGCGCTGGCACGGATAGCCAGAGGTTGCGGGTTCGAATCCCGGCATGGGTGAAATTTTTAGCCTCTAAATAGGTTTTTAAACTTCTCATTCCTTTTTTTCTGGGTGGTGTTTTTTCTACACTTGCGTTAGATTTTTCTATTGCATGATTAGTTGACATTTGCTCCTTTTGCATGTATTGGATCGTTGTATATACTCCAAACCGTGTTTGACTCAAAAGTCAGTTCCATCGCCGATGCCAGGCTTCTATTTTATTTTGGGTTCTCGGGAGATGTAATGTGTTACTTCTATGAACAGGCCACAAAGTAGGAGGAAAAATTGGAGAGCTTCTAGTAACAGATAAACCAGTCTCTGTTACACGAGAATGAATTTTACCGACCACGTAGTATTTCTCAAAATACGCGACGACTGCTTCTGCTTCTTCCGGAAAAACTTTGTCTTAAAGCATTGTAAAGGCTTCTAAAATCTCTTCAGGCGGTAAGTAAGCCAAAGAAATTATGTGACGTAATTTCAAAGAGAAATCACTATCTTTTCCATATTTAGTGGCTAAATGACAGGATTGTATTTTTCGCCAGATATTTTGTCCGAAATGGAATAAGCAAACATTGTGTGTAGCGTCCGGAAACTCGATTTTGATGACATTTAGAACAGCAATTTCAAAATCTGTCACGATATGTGCTGGATTTTAAACACAGTCAAGCTCAAGAGCATATGATTTTGTTTATAGAATTTAGATAATTGCCAATGATTATGCGATAGTAAGTGTAAATAGTACTTCGATGAAATCTATTTTGTGGTACAGTATTTAGGTGAAACGTAGCACTGAGCAAATGGTTAAAGGCATACCAAACATCCTACGAATTAAACTTAAGGCTTACTGAATGTTCGATGATTCGTCATATTAGAAATGTAACAAGGTTAAGCGTGTTTCGATAAGGCGTAGTGAACCCGTTTTTGGGTTCACTACGCCTTATCGAAACACGCTTAACCTTGTTACATTTCTACTATGTCGACTCACCTTAAAATGAATTGAACTAAGCTTCATTATTACAAGTTATATTACACCGATGCTTCATTTCACCTTTTGACATTTCATTATTGGTTTATTTTGCTTACAGTTCATTAATTCAAATGATGTTTCACCTAAGCGTCTTTCGAACAAGGTTCGTTTGATCATTTAATATTTTATCTCACTATAGGATAGGCAGGTATTCGTACTGACTAAAATACCTAAAATGCAGAAAAATCTAGTATTTACTTATACTGTTTTATATAATTGAAACAATAAAATGTATTCTATCAATCAAGATTATTTAAATTTTTATTACTCAAATAGCACTACAAAAGAAAATTTTAATGATTTTACATAGATCATGTTATTGGTATTAGGATAAATAATATTAATATTTGTTGTCTTCTTTATTACATATCAACATGGTTTGCAATTGCTCGCAGAAGATCAAGAGTATTCATTTTAGTTTTGATTTCGCATATCCTTTCTATTGCATTAATTCTTCTCATTCCTTATACTATTTTTATTTTTAATGCACTAACCCGTGCTAAGGACAAATTTAAAAACCTATTTAGAGGCTGAAAATTTCACCCATGCCGGGATTCGAACCCGCAACCTCTGGCTATCCGTGCCAGCGCTCTACCAATTGAGCCAATGGGCGACTCACCGGCATCAGTGAAATTTCGAACCTCTTTACACTATTCTCTGTATTACGTACAGGCAGCGACATCTGGCTTAAGCAAATTGCATCACTTACAGCCCCGACTACCTACTTTGCAGTTAGGTTTTACATCGGAACGATATCACTGTACCCACATGATTATACTATTTTTATTAGCGCTGGCACGGATAGCCAGAGGTTGCGGGTTCGAATCCCGGCATGGGTGAAATTTTTAGCCTCTAAATAGGTTTTTAAACTTCTCATTCCTTTTTTTCTGGGTGGTGTTTTTTCTACACTTGCGTTAGATTTTTCTATTGCATGATTAGTTGACATTTGCTCCTTTTGCATGTATTGGATCGTTGTATATACTCCAAACCGTGTTTGACTCAAAAGTCAGTTCCATCGCCGATGCCAGGCTTCTATTTTATTTTGGGTTCTCGGGAGATGTAATGTGTTACTTCTATGAACAGGCCACAAAGTAGGAGGAAAAATTGGAGAGCTTCTAGTAACAGATAAACCAGTCTCTGTTACACGAGAATGAATTTTACCGACCACGTAGTATTTCTCAAAATACGCGACGACTGCTTCTGCTTCTTCCGGAAAAACTTTGTCTTAAAGCATTGTAAAGGCTTCTAAAATCTCTTCAGGCGGTAAGTAAGCCAAAGAAATTATGTGACGTAATTTCAAAGAGAAATCACTATCTTTTCCATATTTAGTGGCTAAATGACAGGATTGTATTTTTCGCCAGATATTTTGTCCGAAATGGAATAAGCAAACATTGTGTGTAGCGTCCGGAAACTCGATTTTGATGACATTTAGAACAGCAATTTCAAAATCTGTCACGATATGTGCTGGATTTTAAACACAGTCAAGCTCAAGAGCATATGATTTTGTTTATAGAATTTAGATAATTGCCAATGATTATGCGATAGTAAGTGTAAATAGTACTTCGATGAAATCTATTTTGTGGTACAGTATTTAGGTGAAACGTAGCACTGAGCAAATGGTTAAAGGCATACCAAACATCCTACGAATTAAACTTAAGGCTTACTGAATGTTCGATGATTCGTCATATTAGAAATGTAACAAGGTTAAGCGTGTTTCGATAAGGCGTAGTGAACCCGTTTTTAATACCTTCGTCATGGACAATATTTAATCATGTTTCTAACTTATATTAATAATATAACCGTATATATTGTCAAAGAAAGAATACTACTTGAAACAGGCATGCGTGCATGCAGTGACTAATGAAACAGCTACACATTTCTATAATAAAGGATAAAAATTGGTTTACTGCTCTGTGTAACGAATGGATGAATCAGAAATCCATTTTTTCTTACAAATATTAGCTAGTAGTCGTGTCTTTTAAATACAGAGGGTAACAAATTTCCATACAGAAACCTTTTAGTATGGTTTTTAGTACTTGGGAATTGAGAAATTAGTATCAGCTTGGTCATAGATTTTGTCGCAATTACGAAGCTATCCACACGGTGAAAGTTATGCGTATTGTCGAGTAGAACCTGTTATTTTCGGATGTTTACAATTTAGTTACACATTGCAGAAAGAAGACTATCAAGCAACAGAAAAAAACTAGTGTGTATTAGACCTTTGTATCTAGAGTCTAATACCCACATAGTTTTTTCTGTTGTTTTTAGGGCCCTTATAGTGTCTTAATTTCCCAAGATTACTATACTCTACGGTCACCTCACCGAAAGCATTAGCTGCTGCTAAACTATATCGCAGTGTAACGAAAGAGACTCAGTAAACAATAGCCTATGTAAATAAATACTCTAACAAATACTTTTTTTTAGTTCACAAAAACATCAATAAGCGGGTAGTCAGAGAAGTTGAACAATGCACCGGTTTTCGAGCTCGGTTACTCACGGAAGCGCCGTAAAAATATTACTAAAATACAGAAGACCCGTTACTTGTATATAATACTTAGTTTTTTTTTAATTGGGTATCTAACATTTTTCAGATCACATGTTATATTTATTTATATCAATGTAACTTCTTATTCAGGCTATATGTAAGTCCACTGTTGGACATAGACTGCTCCTAATGAGCGCCATAGCCACTAAATAGGTTTTCAAAGATAGTAAAACAAAATTTTTACACACTCCGTACCATTAAAAAATTAAAAATTTGTTTATTGTTCAAAAGCATAATGTGGATTTGTACATCACTTAAACTATTTTTCTATTAAATTATAATTGCATGCTCATAATTTTCTTAGTTATTAACAGTAGGTACATCATTAATATAACCATTGAAAATTCAATGATATAACTAAACAAGCCTTGATCAGTAATAGAAAGAAATTTACAATGGTGTTTGCTGGCCCTTATACTAAGCTAAAGCCTGTATGATAAGAGCCAGTAATCTCTGTTTGTAGAGCAAGATAGACTAGTACCGAATATCGTGGCAACGTACCCATATCTGACGCAAATGTCCCCATAACAGAACGTTGAACAGCCAGGGAGGTGCGTTGCATGAGATATGCCCCAGGGCGACAGTGCAAGCCGCGGATATATCAATATTACTATAGTAATCAATATTAATATAGTAGATTCGATATCGATATCAACCTTTGTATGTCTCCACTGCTGGGGCACGGGTCTCTTCCTGCATCACAGGAAGATTAGAGCATACTCTACCACATCCGGGGCCAAATCTGGGTTGGTGAAGGATTGTAAGATAGGGAGATATAGTAGGTTTTTCAATGTAAATACAAAATAAATAATATTACTATAGTAATTCAACCTTATTACTATAGTAATTCAACGTAATTAGTATAGTAATTTAACTTAATTACTATTTGGGAATAAACCGCCTCAACTGCTAGTAATTCAACTAGTAATAATTCAAGTGGTAATTGAACTTAATTACTATTTGGGAAAAAACCGCGGCGAGGCAGTGCAAATCCGTGTCTTCGCTGCTATGTGTGCTAATTAATACCTACGAACGCTACGCATGTTCAAGTTCCTATTGTTTTGCTTACATTGCACAGTGAATATTTAAATCCGTCTATTAAAAGAAATCGTCTATCTCTTCTTCTTTTACTCTCTCTCTCTCTCTCTTTGAAAGAAGGCCTGTGACCTGGAGTGGGAATTTTTAAGCTACTTAAAGCTTAACATTTTTTATGAAATTTCTTGGGAAGTTTGTTTGGTATGCTTCGGTATGTGCATAAAATTAGATAAAAATGTGCGTAATCTAAATTGGTGATCCCATGTTTTGTTTGGCATTCCTAAATAAATAAAAATGTTCGTATGATCTAGAAAATGCGTGGCCTTCGAGAGGAGTGTTCGTTAATTAATACTGGGTTATTTTTAAAATGCGCATTTTCTGTGGCACCGTAGTAAGAATTTGTGTTTGGCAATAATCATTTTTGTTGTATGAGTTTTTCTCAGATTTTTTTTATATCTCGGCTTAGAGAATATATTTCGTGAATTCGTCTTACGCAATTTACCAATATCGCAGTACATCATAGAAAAAATCCCTTTCTTTTCAATACAATTATGTCTGTCTGACTTTCAGCACTAATAGTAATGCCAAACATCGCAACTTGTGGGTAGAAAACGGGTAACCTCAACAATATTTTATTTACACTATTTTTATTTTTAATGCACTAACCCGTGCTAAGGACAATTTTAAAAACCTACATGAACCTACAAAACCTACCTTAATCATGTGGGTACAGCGATATCATTCCGATGTTAAAACCTAACTGCAAAGTAGGTAGTCGGGGCTGTAAGTGATGCAATCTACTTCAGCCTGTACGTAATACGGAGAATAGTGTAAAGAGGTTCGAAATTTCACTGATGACGGATTAGCTCAGTTGGATAGAGCGCTGGCACGGATAGCCAGAAGTCGCGGGTATGAATCCCGGCATGGGTGGAATTTTTAGCCTCTAAATAGGTTTTTAAAATATTTTTTCTACCATGGAAATTTTAACGAAAAATCTCAAACGTTGTAAATGACATACAAACATACTACAGGAATTGAGAATTTTATAAATAACCCTGTGTACCGTTTGCACTCGTAATATAAAAATACTTCGGGGCGGTTTCTGAATTTGAGATTTGCACTTAGTAAATACTTAAGTAACGTTCTGTCACGCTCTTTGCAGATAAATTCGAAGAGACAGCACTACAGTTAACTATTTACTTAGCGAAATTCTCAATTCAGAAACTGGCCCATAGACTGTTTTTAACATAAAATAACTTGAGATTCTACATAAAAAAGCGTAAAAATAAAAACATCAGTAATTAACATATTTTAAACTTTCGCGACTTGAACACATAATTTGAATATTATTATCGTCCGACATTGTCAGTGTAGTGTGTCGCAACCCTAATAGTGCTTTGTGATGGCTGATTGAGGGTAGTCTGAAACCTTATCAGCCGAAGATGCGAACGGGTACCAGCCATCAGTCCACTCGTGACCACAATGACTGTAACGTCGTCGAAACGTCGAGGTAAAATAGCAATAAATTACTACGCGATTTAGCCCCGAAAATATTCTAACTACATCAGAAATTGTCTACATTAGTTTTTGTAAATTTATAAATAGTCCAGTGGCTACTACCACGTTAGATGTGGCGTGACCACTCAGTTGCTGTAATGTTTGAAACATATTTTTAGACGGAGTAAGCTTGCCGGAGTGTGGATGGTTGATGGAGCTTTTCATCCTGTCAGCTTAGTTGCTTTAATCCACATGTCACGGGAAATTCACAAGGACAAAAATTCGCGTGGTGAGAACGGCGAAGCGTCCAGTGATTAAAACAAATGAATAGACATTTACTAACTACGCCGCGGGTAGCGGCGAATGGCGGGAAGACCGGAAAATTTGCTGAGCGAAAAGTACGAGATTATAACTGAATCAGTGAAACGCTTGCCATGGTTTTGAGCAGCTGTTTATGCCTTTTACTGATTTCTTGCGACATAAACACGGCGTTGAGTTGGCAATTTCATCATCATCATTAACCATTCTGCGCCCACTGTAGGACATAGGCCTCCCTCGTTTTTTTTCCCTACTTCCCGGTCTTATGCCAAACGCATCCAACAACGCCCCGCCACCGTTACCAGAACGTCAGACCATCTGAAAGTTATTATTAACATGTTAACCAAGACCTGAATCAAGACCAAAGATTGGATATAATATGACATTAAACTGGCCCTGCAGCAACTCTCGTTGGTTCTGATTCTGGATGTCGCACAGGGTGTTCTGACAACTGGCAAACAATTATCTTTTCCTACACACGTTTTATTAAACTACCGATACATCATGCTACTCTAGTAGAGGTATCTTCTGATGTTGATCCATTTATCAATTGCTTTGAGCTGTGTATGATCACGTCGATATGCGTTTGATGATGGTAAAGGTGCGGTATTTGACCATTTGTACCTTACTTACCGCCAAATATTGTGCCTAAATTTTGAATAAACTTAAAGATTATGTTGAGTAAACGAACTAACCCCAATATTCGATTGAGTAAGTTCTGATATGTAGTAATGCGATTTCAGTATCCATTCATACGTTGGTTTCTAATGCAGACACTGAGGTAGGTGTTACGGGAAATATCGCAAATGTATCACACTGCTTTTCGAACTTACAGCCTCCCAAATCTGTACGAGTATTCCGAAATAAAGCGCGATTGTGGCATAAACAATAATTTATAAATTTTATATATAAATTAATAAATCAGAAACGCACTCATCGTCTCTTATCCACACAAAATTTTCATCAGGTAACCTATTATTAGCATAGACATAGACATCATTTATTGGTAATATTCATTACAAGTCAAGACTCCGTTCATAATACCAATCCAATTTAGAAATAAGAATCAAATTTACAAATTTCAAAAAGAAAATATTACATATCAATATCATAATTATGCACATAATTATGACAAAATAATAATACATAATTATGTTGAGTAATTTACCTAATTATTATGCTAAATTCTGCTAAATAATTGTTAAAAAGCTACGATATTCACTCACTTAAAATTTTAAAGGTAAACTTGCAGAGATTTGAGTTTGTTTCAATAGTGACTTGTGAAATTGTTTTCTGAAGAAACAATGATAGTCACAAAAATCGTGAGTAGTTTATATAATAATAAAAATAATAAAAACCCACTTAAAAAGATTCTGTACTTAAACACGGAAATAAATTAAAGGTGTAAATTCAAACTTAGTCCATGGTGCGCGATACTATGTTTTTGTATTCTTGATCGTGAGCCGATCGCTAAAATAACTTTATAATTAAGAAACAAGTAAAAGGGAATTTTGATTGATCTTTGGTGTCGTTTTTCTTACTCCACTGAGCTGACTATTTCATGTTATTAGAAATTTATATTAATATGTCATGAAAGTGGCCTATGCTACTTTCCCCGTTAATTATTTCCATTTGGGCATGCATCATCCGACTATCTGTCTTCTACTACATTTTGCAGCGGTTTTGGTTGGATACTTTTCTTAAATTTATTTAAACAATTTATTAGAAATTATGCCAATGTTGCCTTTGTGCTTATTATCTTTGTTATTAATTAATTTTCATTCTTATTAATTTTGTTACAATGTCAACAATTGCCTGCGTATTCACACCATATTTTTGGAATGTTTCCTTTTATCTTTCTTTGAGATCTTTTTATATCGATATCAACCCTTGTATGTCCCCACCGTTGGGGCAGGGGTTTCTTCCTGCATCGCAGGAAGGTTAGGCCAAGAGGGCCAAGTCCGGGTTGGTGTATATATATATCCATTTAAATTTGAATGTATTTCCAGCCATCGGCAATCAGTTATTTTAGAAGAATCGCCACATTTAAGCACAAAGGCATTAATTTTGTTGTATTTATTTTTCAGCAACATTAGCTGTAGGCTTTCTTGAACAATTTGTTGAACATTAATTTGATCAGTAGTAATTGCGGCTTCATCCTAATTTACAGTGACTGGGCTAGCTCTGAGTAACTACTTAAATTAAAAAGCAGTTCCCAAGTGCTTCTATCGTTTGATGTGTCATAAACATAAATACAAGTGGTACGATGTTACTATTGCTGGTATCTCCACACTACATATTTTATAGTGTTCATAGGGATTTTATTTTTCAAGCCCTGGTCTGTTATTTTTACGGCAAACATTATCCGTATATCTGTTTTCACATATACTTTGCGGCGTTTTGATACCTTCTCTGTTCTTTTCCTTGTTCCATTTCTTAACTCCTCTGGAACAAATTTACCTGCAAGTTGCTGCAGGAGCTAGAATAATACCGAAAACTTCCAACTTTTCATAAATATTACTTTTTTCGTTTAATTAATTACTATACTTCCAGTCCAAAGTAACAAGGTAGCATGTAATAATTTCCTCAACCACGTCTGCGTATTGCGGTTCCAAGTGGGATATTACTTGGCAATACCTGGTTCGTCAAGTTTAAGTTATGCGTGCCCCTCTACTTGCGCGAATCAGCATACCGCTGATCCAAATTTGGCCGCGGCCAAAATCGAGGCAACTTCGTGATGTGATTTACCCTGAGTTGTAAGTTCTTATCAATCGGACTCATATCTCCTAATTTCAAGTTGTTGCGTCTCCGCAAACTCATTTGGCTTCGACATATTATTATTTAACTATGTACAGTTCAATATTTACAGTGTGTCCGTAGTTTCAATAGTAGTGTCAGTAGAGATGGAATTTGATGGCGGCTGTAAACACTAATTATGATTGATATTAAATTGTTGAATGGATGTTGTCATTGGAAAGGCAATAGACTTGTGGCAGTAATTAACGTCGATAGACTTGCCTGAGGTCGTAATAAATAAAGGCCAACTGATAACACTGTTATAGTACCTACCTGGTAAGTTTGATAGCCAGCGAGGGCTTCTACCTATGAATTAGTCTAATTTCAAAGTAACGTATATCTTTTAAAAACCTATTTAGAGTAGTATATTTTATAATAAAACAGAAAAACTGGATAAAGCAGGTAATATAGTCACATCTGGTCGAAGGGTAAAATTGCAATGATGAAAAATGAGGGAAATCGAAAAATGTGTGACGTCATTCAAATATTTGAAATGATAGATAGAAAATGAAATAAAAATTGTGTATACAGGTTTGCACCGTTACAGGTTGATATCGTACCACGACAAGATCCACCCTCTCCACATAATTATACTTAGTAACTTTTAATCTACCGATACCGTCGCAAAAACGTGGAATTTGTCTCGACTCTCGACACGAGGCTGCTCCGCGGCGCTATTCAAATAAGAACCTGCCAACGGAAGACGCCCGTTGTAATTTCAGACACGTTTTATAAATTTGCCTTTTAACAGCCTCTTAATATTTTTACTACGTGTCCCGAAACCGACGCCGAAAAATTTCGAAGACAATGAGATAAAAAACGGCCACGAGCGTGTTATGCTATTACACAATTTCGCTTTCGCTATTTTTTTTTATACTTCACTCCACCCTTCCTTAAATTTTAGTCAGTGGAGAATTTGCACAAAAAATGTGTTATAATCGGATAGACCGTGTTAAGAGATAAATAAACGTAAGATTTTTTGGTATTTCGATTTTAATTGCACAACTACCTATCTAAAAATAAAGTTTTTTTTTTCTAAGTTTCTCAATGTTTATAATGGTATAGGGAAGAGCGGATGATCGTGCTCTTCCACTATAAAGGGAAATTTCCCGCCAGGCAGATCGGGGACGGCCGGTCCTATTGCGAGTCGAACGTTATATTTATGGTATGTCATTGAAACACTTTGATTGCGCGATGCAGGAATGTTAGAGTTTGTAGTGCGCGCGCAGAGTTGACATGTGCTCGCCACATTGGTATGATAAAAAACATCACCCTTCCTTAAATTTAACTCAGTGGAGATTTTGCACAAAATATGTCTCTCGTATAAGCGGATAGACCGTGCCAAGAGATAAATAAACGTAAGATATTTGGTATTTCGATTTTAATTACACCACTACCTATCTAAAAATAAAATTTACGTAGTTTTTTGTAAGTTTCCCAATGTTCACAATGATAAGATAAAAATATCACTTCAATCCAAGCTTATGTTATGTTATTTTATTAATTTATGCAAATTACTCAAGACTCGTACTATAAATAATTTTGGCCTTTGCATCTACGTACTTAGATGACACATACAGCGTCCACTCACACTAGATGGGGAAAGGGTCGACGCCTATTTTTTTTTTGTATATGGAGTAGCCCTGCCCAGCATCTGTACCATCCTGACAGCTTGGTCGGCCTAGCCCACTGGAAAACCAAGTCCATGCTTGTGGAGCAAGCCGCGGGTCTCCTCACGATGTTTTCCTTAGCACCACAATTAGCGAGTGATATTGCAACTACAAATTAACAGATATACGTTACACTATTTTTAATGCACTAACCCGTGCTAAGGAACAAATTTAAAAACCTATTTAGAGGCTAAAAATTTCACCCATGCCGGGATTCGAACTCGCAACCTCTGGCTATCCGTACCAGCGCTCTACCAATTGAGCCAATGGGCGACTCACGGCATCAGTGAAATTTCGAACCTCTTTACAATATTCTCTGTATTACGTACAGGCAGCGACATCTGACTTAAGCAAATTGCATTACTTACAGCCCCGACTACCTACTTTGCAGTTAGGTTTAACATTGGAACGATATCACTGTACCCACATGATTACACTATTTTTATTTTTAATGCACTAACCCGTGCTAAGGAACAAATTTAAAAACCTATTTAGAGGCTAAAATTTTTTTAAAATGTTTAGCCAATTTAAAGACCTATTATATTATAAATATACTAATCTACAAATAAAGCCACAATTGAAGTCGTTCCAGTGTTTATTATTATAATAAAATATATAAAACATTTCAAACCCTTGTATATTCCCACTCTCTGGACAAATACAGCATTGCACAATATAGGAATACCTCAAACATTCCCATTCGGGAAACAGATTAGTTACAGTTGGTCATCATCATAGTCAGCCAGTGTCATCCCACCTGACCATAGGAGTCTCACAAGACACGCCACTGAGCCCGATCTTTGACTCTCACTTTCCTGTCACTGCACACTGCTACAGTTAGTGTTTAACATTCGCCATCAACTCTTTTATATATCCCCACTGCTGGGGCACGGGGCTCTTCCTGCACCGCAGGAAGGTTAGACCATACTCCACCACGGTGGCCAAGTCCGGGTTGGTGGAGGATTGTAAGACAGTGGCGGAGAGACCCGTGCCCCAGCAGTGGGGACATACATGGGTTGACAACGTAATGCATACGGCAGCGCAATTATTCAACGGAGCGTCATAAAGTACGCAGTCGACACAGAAGACAGCCCATTCCTCTTTACTCGACAAAGAAGCCATTAATCACCGGTCAAATAGCGTTCGTTCACTCAATACTGTTCGTTGTCGTTATAAATTCACGTGCAACTCTCCAGCCAGCTCCTATGGACGGGGTTCAATGAATAGCTAATGTGGCTGCACGTGCTTGGGTTTCCATTACATGATAAATTAATCTGCATTTACAATCGACCGCCAAAAGCCAGCCCGGATATGCAGCCAATCAAATAGAGGGGCGAGTTTGCCCGGCGCATTGCATTAGCGCCATACACACCATAATCAGACAATCCCAGGCGGCTTAGCCGGTCGCGGCCCGATTACGTGTGTTTTTGGTAAATAATGCAGGTTACCCACGTCCCGCAGTAGGGCACAGGCGTTTTCTCTCTGAGATACGTCTATATCTTTAAAACCTATTTAGAAACTAAAAATTCCACCCATGCCGGGATCCGAACCAACGACCTCTGGCTATCCGTGCCAGCGCTCTTTCAACTGAGCTAATGGGCGACTCACCGGCATCAGTAGAATTTCGAACCTCTTTACAATACTCTCTGTAATACGTACAGGCAGCGACATCTTGCTGAAGTAATTTGCAGCCCCGAGTACCTACTTTGCAGTTAGGTTTTTTATATTGGAATGATATCGCTGTACCCACATGATTATATTCTTTTTAATGCAATAACCCGTGCTAAGGACAATTTAAATAGGTATAATACTCTAAATAGGTTTTTAAAATTGTCCTTAGCACGGGTTACTGCATTAAAAAGAATATAATAACGTCTATATCTGTTGAAATTGGAAAAGAAAAATAATGTTTTAAATTAAGACACTTCAATATTGACACTCGAATAAATAACATAAATATTTATGTTTTCCAAGTACCTATTATTTTCCTACATATCGTTATCAGCACGAGGCTCTGATTAAATAAAACTGGAAATATTTACGTGATAACGATGTTGTGAAGTTGATTTGTTGTGGTCGAAGACGAATTTCACAATTTAGAAGTGAATTTGTTGGTTGTTTCGTTGTTTTTTTGTAAAAAAAGAAGTGGCGTGATGGCAACGAGCGGATCCACACTTCAATCCGCAGGTTGCCATCAATATCTTTACGTTCAAGCCACGAGAATATCTGCGGCCTTAGGTTTAAAAACATGGTTACATGAAACTCGCGAAAAACGCTGATTAAAACAGTGTTATTATTGATACGGCAATTGCCGTAATATACGGTAATTCATGGATGTTTTTTTCTAATATACGGTATACGGCAGGATTTCGACTACCGTATCATATAATACGGCAATTCAAGTCCAAAATGCTCGTAAGCTTAAAACAAAAAAATACTACGAACGAAACGTAATAAGTGTGTCCGATTTTCGGGATTTCCCAAAGAAAATTTTCCTGCTGACATAAATTGAACTAGATGTCTAGCAATCTCTTTTATAATGTCCCACTCTTAGCTAAACAAGCTATTCGAAATCAATGCGGTTGCACAAAATTTCAGGTATCAGGAGATATGCTTATCAAAATGAAAAGCAAAGAAAAATATTCGTTGCACAAGCAGTGTATTAGAAACATATAGGATGAAGAAAATATAGTAAGTTGAAAATGCACTTATTATTTTTATGTTTCAATCACTAATTATTTAAATAAAAGTTAATACGGCAGATCTGCGATTTTGTTTCATAAATAAGGCAATTTGAAGGTTTAGATACAACAACCCAAATTTTGACGATAATAACACTGGATTAAAACCAAGTCATTGCCTTTCTTTAGTCTGTGGTGAAGATTGTACAAGGTCAAACCCTTAGATCAATGCCACAGACCTTCTCTATCGCAAAGAGGCCTGTGGGCCCTAATATGGGCTTGATGAAAGGTAAATTAGTAACAACTTGATACCACAGCAATAGCTCATAGCCTTGGCTCGCCTATGAAAGTGCGTATTGTATTTATGAAGTTAGAATATTTTCGGGGCTCAATCGCGTAGTAATTTATTGCTATTTTACCTCGACGTTTCGACGACGTTACAGTCATCGTGGTCACGAGAAGACTGATGGCTGGTACCCGTTCGCATCTTTGGCTGATAAGGTTTCGGACTACCCACGATCAGCCATCACAAAGCAATATTAGGGTTGCGACACACTACACTTATCGTCCGACATTGTCAGTCTGACATTGTCAGCTAAGCTACGCGATTCCTCTTCTTCTTCAGGCTATATTATGTAGTCCACTGTTGGACATAGTCCTCCCCTGATGACCGCCATAGGGCCCTGTCTTCAGCTTGCCGCATCCCCCAACTCTCTCTGGCACTCAGGTTTTCTCACGACGCTTTTATTCACCGTTAGTGAGAGGTATTATAACTTTACAAGTGTGCGTGAGTTAGAAAACTAAGTCATCTGAGTGCTTAGTGCGAGTTTGACAGATCCAATTGAATAACTTTACTACCGCGTTAATCGAGCATTGAGTAGTGAGTATGAGTAAGTTAACCGTTGGAACTGGCAAAACGCTGTCACAGTACAACTCGCACTCGCGTTTATTCGTGTTTTGGCTGGTAAACGTGTTCACTTCTCAACGTAAACCATTACAACTCGCACTCAGCAATTTTAATTTCCATACTTGTTGCTAGGTGGCGCTTCCTCGATGCCATAGAAATATGAGTTTACGTTAACGCGATCGAGTAGTTAAAAAACTTGCACTAAGCACTCTGTACATGCCGGTATTCGATACCTAAGATACTGTTAGGATGCAATCTTTTGCTCTGTAGCTTATCTATCCTCTATATTATAAAAATGAATCGCTGAATATGTTGGTAAGCGCAAATCTCGAGAGCAGCTGAACCGACGTCGCTAATTCTTTTTTTTAATATTCCTTGACATACGAGGATGGTTCTTACGGAGAGAAAAATAAAAATAAATTATAGAATGGACTGTTAGGCGGTACGAAGTTTGCTGTGTCAGCTAGTTTATTTGTAAAAATCAAAATTTGATAATCTTTAATGGCTATATGGCTACGCTTTTACCTTGTGAAACATTTACTACAGACTATTTTAATCTGCGTTTTGAGAGAGTTCTAAGGAATCATTCTTTTCAATACGGCCTTGTTCTCGTTGTCTGAACGTAACGATATAGACGTGTTTGTAAAAGTCCTTATAGGAAAGGAACGTAGTATAGAATCGCCATAGACGTAATAAAAAATCGCCTCCCTTTATAGCCTCTTTTTTATTTTCGGGGTATTATTTATTAAATTATATATTCAGAAGTCAGCTAATGATTATTCATTAGCTGACCTCGCGAACGTTGTCCTGCCGTATTAATTAGCATACGATCTACCAATCTATTCTCCTATTCTCAGTCTAGGCGTTTCGCAGGAGTGTAGCTGAGCCCGCAAATGTTGATTTGCCATATAAATAGTTTATTACTTATTTGGAGACCCAAATATTAATATTAATAAGAATCATAAAAATATGTGAAACCCATCGGACAAATTGACGATAAACAATGTGACAAGAGATTTTGCATATTATATTACAATTTCAATTAATGACAAAATCATTAATAGGACTTGATTAATTTTACTATAAACCGTCCCGTGACTACCGCTAGTGGCATTTTTCCGAGCGCTTCCGTGCTTTGCAAGGCACGTTAAGCCGATGGTGCCGGCTGTCATATGATGGCAGTCGTTAAGACATTTCAGAGGCTTGATAACTTCTGACAGTAAGGCCCGCCACTGTCTTACAATCCTCCACCAACCCGGACTTGGCCCCCGTGGTGGAGTACGGCCTAACCTTCCTGCGATGCAGGAAGAGACCTGTGCCCCAGCAGCGGGGACATATAAGGGTTGATAACGACTATAACCCGGCCCGGCGCTAGCCCAGTGGGTAGAACGATGGACTCGGAAGCGATAGACGCAAGTTTGATTCTAGGTCCGTGCGTGGGCAAGCGTGGTTCTTCTTCTTCTTCTTCTTCAGGCTATATTGTTCCACTGCTGGACAAAGCCCTGCCCTAATGAGCGCCATAACGCAAGGTTGTGCCATCAATGGGGGGTAATTCCCATAATCCCCACGCTGGGCATTGCGGGTTGCAATCGCAGTTTGGTGGAATTGTACTGCTGGGGGCGCTGCTGCCCACTCAGTTTGTGTCCCTTAGTCGCCTTTTACGACACCCGCGGGAAAAATTTGGGTTGGTGCTATTCTCTAAGCCGACAACGCACAGCAAGCGTGGTTATTAAGCCCATACTCTGAGAGGCTGGGCCCTGCTTTGGCACGTTTAAAGGCGCCATAACGCAAGGTTGTGCCATCAATGGGGGGTAATTCCCATAATCCCCACGCTGGGCATTGCGGGTTGGGGATCGCAGTTTGGTGGAATTGTACTGCTGGGGGCGCTGCTGCCCACCCAGTTTGTGACCCTTAGTCGCCTTTTACGACACCCGCGGAAAAAAATTGGGTTGGTGCTATTCTCTAAGCCGACACCGCACAGCAAGCGTGGTTATTAAGCCCATACTCTGAGAGGCTGGGCCCTGCTTTGGCACGTTTAAAGGCTACATAAAAACCACCTGTTTAATCCATCCGACGAATCGGTATGACAGAGAACTCTTGTATTTTTAACAAAGCAATAAAACCTCTACCAGTGAATAAAGAAAAAGTTTTCCGCGGAGAGGGAAAAGTTGAATTTCACGCCGACCGCGAATGAAAAAAAACATACGATTCATCGAAAGTCGTAAATTCGTTTGCTTTCAGACAAGAAATAAAAGCTATTGCAAAGTTTTGCTGCATTCAAATTGAGCCTGACTTTTCAATTCGAGTTTAGTGAAGAACAATTCGCAGTTTCCCTAGGCTTAAGAATAAACACACGTATGTAGCACGGCTCACAAAGACGCTGCTAGTAGTATTTTAATCCTTGGAACTTGAAAATTTACTTTAATATTGGACTAGAATATAACAAAATCCCCATATCGACAAACAACTTTTGCTATGGTATCAACTTCATAATTGCAAAAGTTATGAGCTGGTCCGTAGTTAATAAATATAGTACTTCAGAATTAATAAACAGTCTGATATTTCTTTTGTAATTTTGAACTTTTCCTCGTAGTAAAAGTTTGTGTAGAATATCCCATTTTCGGATAGACACAGGTATTTTATTACACCCACGTTATTATATTTTATTACTATAGCCACCTACCACAAACGGAACTAAGGGCGACACTTTATGAAGTGATATTAAGACAATTTAATAAAAAAACAGCCAAGGGCGAGTCGAACTCGCGCACTGAGGGTTCCGTACCAGTAACGCCATCTCGCGTCTGGTGGTAGAACTACTATTTGTTTAAATTTATAGTACAGTTAGTAAAGCATTCAGTAAGTCCGACTTGCGTTCAGCCTTTTTGTATTATTTGTCGTAAGAATATAAATAAAAAACTTATCGTTTTCATCTTAATTTTTTTCCAATAAATATGATTGATTCCTCAATCTGACCAAATTTTATGTATTTCCGTTCTCACGCTGGAGTATAAACTAAAAATCGGCGAAAATAGAAGTTAGTGTTTTCTTTTTTTTACTTTAAATTTAGAAAAATTTAAAAATAGTTTACTATAAGAATTACAATTTGTAATAAAATTTCAGTTCAGCTATAGCTACAGTACTACACATAATAAAAGTCCCTTCGGGAATCTACGTTCGCGCAGACTAGGAAGAAGTGTAACGAAAGTACCCGAAGCTATAAGTACATTCAACATGATCTTTAACCGATACGGTTAAAGTGCAGAATTGATTGCCGCAGTAGCGCTACCTATTTCGCTCACGCCAATATTGCCAAACTAATAGTCACCTACATCGATGACTTGGAATCAACCAATAGCAACAAAGGCGCAAGCCTATCTAAAATTAAACTAAATGATTGGTCGATCAACTTGCCGCACATCCAAAATTTGTTCATCTGCGCAGGTACGGGTGTACCTGCGAGACTTATTTCTTGTGTAGCACTGTACCAAATACGGTTCCAAAGATAAACCCCTTTACAGGTTAGACGGACGGGACGATCAGACAGAGGATAGACAGACAGCGCACGCATAGTAAAAGGGCTCCGTCGAAACCCTGAAAATCGTGAAAGCGGGCGCAAAGTTTTTAGAGCTGGGAAATAATTATTCATGCCGTGGAGGCCTTCGAATTAAGCTGAAAATTTACGAGGTCACGCGAATGCAATCAAGATGAAAGCCTCGCCACAGATGACGAGACCTATCCCCCGGGCCCCGTGGCCGCGCAGCGTACCCCCGTGTAATCGGTCCGCTGCGCTAGCGCTACTGCAAAACGCAAGTCTGTCAAAATTCAATTGAATTGTGGTATTGGTATGCGAGTACGTCTAACGTAAAAAAGAGAGAATGGGTAGGGTGCACTACCGAAATTGAGTGATAACTTAGAAAAAAAAAATATGAGATTTTTCATAATTTTTGATTTTTTATGATGAAAAAAAAACAAAAATGATGCACAGAGTGTACTTACACTAACGAGCATTAAACGAGCGTTAAAGACATACAGGGTCGATTTCAACCCTGTATGTCTCCAATGCTGGGGCACGGGTCTCTTTCTGCGTTGCAGGAAGGTTTTGCCATATTGCACCACGGGGCCAAGTCTGGCTTGGTGGAGGTTTTTAAGACAGTGGCGGGCCTTACTGTCAGAAGTTATAAAGCCGCTCATAAGGCCTCAGACATGTCATACCGACTGCTATTACATGACAGCCGGCATCCACGCTTAACGTGCCTTGCGAAGCATGGACGCGCTCGGAAAAATGCCACTGGCGGTAGTCACGGGACGGTCACCCATCCTGCACGTTACCGCGCTGGTTGTTGCTTAACTCAAGTGATTGATTCCAATCACTCGGTTTGACAAGGAGCGCTTGGACTTGACTTGATTACCACACCTTGCTACAATTTTTAATAAATGTGTTGATCATGGGACTTTCCCAGATCTCTTAAAATTTAGTAAAATAGTTCCTCTATTTAAGGCAGGTGATAATGAGGATCCAAACAATTTTAGGCCCGTAGCAATACTACCGGTATTAAGTAAAGTGTTTGAGAAACTAATTCTACACCAATTGTTGACACACTTTAGTTTAAATAAACTCTTCCATAAAATCAATTCGGTATCACTAAGGATCGTTCAACGACCGACGCAGGAGTGGCATTAATAAATCACATCTTTGATGCGTGGGAGGAGGCGCAGGATGCTATCGGGGTTTTCTGTGACCTTTCTAAAGCTTTTGATTGTGTAGACCATAAAACGCTCCTTTGTAAATTGAACAGATATGGTCTCAGTAATGGATCTCTAAGTCTTCTTCGATCATATTTAGCAAACAGAGTTCAGAAAGTTGACATAAATAGAGTTAAATCTTCTGGATCTGATGTTAAAATAGGAGTTCCTCAGAGTTCTAATTTGGGGCCTTTCCTCTTCTTAGTATATGTAAATGATCTGCCCTACCTAGTTGAGGAATTGTCACAAATAGTATTGTTTGCAGACGATACTTCTCTAATTTTTAAAATCAAAAGAGGTCAACCTAATCTAGACGATGTAAACAACGCCCTTTCTAAAGTGTTAAACTGGTTTACTGTAAACAATCTCATGTTGAATGCGAAAAAGACAAAATGTATAAAGTTTTCATTGCCCAATGTAAAAAAAGTGGACACAAGTTTAAATATAGCTGGTGACAGACTAGACTTAGTAGAGTCCACGGTGTTTTTAGGTATTACAATAGACTCGAAACTGCAATGGGGTCCACACATAAAAAATCTAGCGGGTAGGTTAAGTTCAGCCGCATTTGCAGTTAGAAAAATTAGGCAACTAACAGATGTGTCAACTGCGAGGCTTGTATATTTCAATTATTTTCACAGTATTATGTCATATGGTTTGTTACTATGGGGTCGTGCGGCAGATATAGAAACAGTTTTTATTCCACAAAAAAGGGCTGTTAGAGCTGTCTACAATCTACCTACCAGGCAATCGCTACGGGATATTTTCAAGGAAATAGGAATTCTAACGCTCGCTTGCCAATATATATTCGATAACATAATGTACGTATTCATATTTGCACCGACTACCCGTCTCTAATTTCCTTCAGCAACTTTCCGTCGTAAGGTTGTCTGGAAGAAATTGATTTTAGCAATATGGCCGCCAATTGTACTTTGTGTACAATCTTTACATGTTTTAAAATATGTGCTCTGGTGTACAATAAAGAATATTCTTATCTTATCTTATCTTACGTACGAAAAAACCTAACAACATTTAAATTAAACAGGGATATTCATAACGTAAACACTAGGAACAGAAACAAAGTTGCTTTATCTAAATTCAGATTAGTTTTGTAGGACTAAGTGTACGTTTTTACAATAAAATTCCAGAACATATTCTATCCCTGCCTGAAAGCAAATTTAAAAATTTCATTGAAAACGCGCTGTGTAAAATGGCCTATTATAGAATAGATAAGATAAGATAAGAATATTCTTTATTGTTCACCAGAGCACATAATTATTATAAAACATGTAAAGATACAAAGTACAATTGGCGGCCTTATTGCTAAAAGCAATTTCTTCCAGACAACCTTACGACGGAAAGTTGCTGAAGGAAATTAGAGACGGGTAGTCGGTGCAAATATGAATATATTAATACACTACTTATATAAATAACAATACACCTACATAAACAGTTACACACATAGTTATGATGAACTTACATAAATACTCGTATGTCATATTTTAAGTTTGTACAGACGACGTGATTGCATATTAGTAAATTTATCATACATTCTATAACTGACAAAAACTTAATCTGCAGGTTTGCTAAAGGTCATTCGAATGGTGGCGTGGTGGCCGGGTCATCTATCTCCCTCCAAAATGGTTGAGACTGATGATGGCTGACCTCTGCGTTATGCTCGTGAACGAGTGCTGTTCGTATGTCTGGCCGCAGCAATTGTCATGTTTTCACGGCCTATGTAAAAAAATATATTTAATAATGCCTTATCATTTATAGTTATTAATGGTAATCATGGAATCTTATGCGTAAAGGTGGTATCTAATGTATTAGATTTAAGAGGACTTGAGAAAAGATGGTCAGAGTGGTGTTCATGTTTTCTCCACTACATTACGGCCCGAAGGCGGCGGCTTTCACTTTCACTTTAATAAATAAATTGAATTGAATTAATCATAATTCTTATATAGGTAATTATTATAATTATACTTTCTTTAATTTGGTTTTATCAACTTAAATATTATGTTTCGAAGACAAACACTTTTAAGAACTATTATCAAAAGTAGACTTTTACATGGCAATTTTTATAGGTTGTTAACACTGTCGAAATTGTCAAAACAAATTAATTACTAGAAGTAAAGCTATTCTATGCAGTCTATGTAGTTTATTTTGTACACGTATATAGACCCGTTTTTTACTGCTGCTCCGACTCTCCAAGGTTTGCTGGAAGAAATCTCTTACAAAGATAAGCTCGCCTATATCTTTGTAAGTACATGTTATTTCTTAAATGTCCTATTCAATGTTTCGTGTGCAATAAAGTATAAAATACTATACGCAACGAGTAGGATACGAATACGTAGAATACTATACGCAACGAGTAGGATACGAATACGTAGAATACTATACGCAACGAGTAGGATACGAATACGTAGAATACTAAACGGAACGAGTAGGATACGAATACGTAGAATACTATACGCAACGAGTAGGATACGAATACGTAGAATACTATACGCAACGAGTAGGATACGAATACGTAGAATACTATACGCCACGAGTAGGATACGAATACGTACAATACTATACGCAACGAGTAGGATACGAATACGTAGAATACTATACGCAACAAGTAGGATACGAATACGTAGAATACTATACGCAACGAGTAGGATACGAATACGTAGAATACTATACGCAACGAGTATAATACGAATACGTAGAATACTATACGCAACGAGTAGGATACGAATACGTAGAATACTATACGCAACGAGTAGGATACGAATACGTAGAATACTATACGCAACGAGTAGGATACGAATACGTAGAATACTATACGCTACGAGTAGCATACGAATACGATGCATAACACACACAATGTACTCGGCGCACACGTTTAAGTACCTTCACTAACAAATGGCGGTTTCGGACTGATTGAGATCTAATTTATTGGCTCACCATCCTGAGTAGAGTCGTGCGCTAAATCACCATAATGGCATACGGGGCTTTGGTGGACTGCGGCCCTTCTCACGCTGCCCGCCAGATTTTGTGTAGTAACACATGTATAAAGGAATGTACATAGACGTAAACGTTAGTAAACTTGTTATTAGACACTAGTGTAGAGTGTCTAAGAGTGTGTGAGAGTAGAGTTAATTTTAAATTCAAATAAATAATCAAGATTTTTAAGTTCATGTAAAATAATTGGCTTATAAATTTAATTTTAACTTCAATTACTAATAATCAATATTAAAAACCTATTTAAAGGCTAAAAATTCCACCCATTCCGGGATTCAATCCCGCGATCTCTGGCTATCCGTGCCAGCGCTTTTAAATTGTCCTTAGCACGGGTTGGTGCATTAAAAAATAATATAATAATAATCAATATTGTTGACTTTATATAAAATAATTGGTTTGCCTATTTTAACGTAACTTCATAATTAACTTTTGTAATTTTTGTCGAGGTTAGTAAACTAACAGTTAATGCTTTATAAAAGACGCCTGTCACCTCAGTCATCCGAGACCACGGCACCTGAAAAAGTGTCGAAACGTCGGAAAATTGTAAAAATGTAATAAACGAGTGAAATTCGTATAAAAACAGTTTTAATTTTGTTATTAGACCTCAAATATTTGTAGATAAAACATAGAGATCCAATTTTCTCCTAAGACCTGTATGATCAATACCTATGTTTATGACAATTAAATGTTTTCTTTGCTTGATTGAACTGAATTTTAAGGCTTTTTACTTTTGTTTTAGTATAGAAAGGGCCATTAGGCAATAAATGCTTTATTTTGTAAAAAAATAATTTCACTAAAAGACTCCCATGGGTTTTCTGTTTTTACAACTTTTCCTTGTATATTCTTAATCACAGATTATTTTAGTGACCCTGTATGGAGTGTTTAAGGAATTTTGCTTTGGTAAAGAAGGCTGTACCTAAATGTTTATTTAGTAGAGAGTACTACACAATTTAGCCGTTATTAATATATAACGACTAAAAATATATTGTATTTTTATTGTATGGAGTTTTATTTGCAATTATTTTCATAAGTCGAAGAAGCATTATTTAAATTCGCCCCATATTTTTTATTGCATATTATTTTCCCATTAGTTGTAGGTAAATTCCGACAAAATTACTTAATTTCGAAAATATTTGGGGCAATCCATATTTATTTGTGGAAAGGTTACTTTAGTACAATAACTTATATATAAAACCAGCTGACCCCGCAAAAGTCGTATTGCCATATTGTTTAACCTACGGCCTCAGACCTACCAAAAGTACACAAAACATTAATGAAACTCAGTGAAGCCGTTTTGGAGGAGTCCGATAACACTGTGACACAAGATTTTTACAAGAGTAGTTTTAAACGGGTGGGGACGCATGAACTCAAACCAATCTCTGAGAGGAGACTTGTGCCCTACAGTGGGACGTATACAGTACTTATAAGAAAAACCGGCCAAGTGCGAGCCAAACTTACGCACCGTATACAGTCTTTATAAGAAAAACCGGCCAAGTGCGAGCCAAACTTACGCACCGAGGGTTCCGTACCGCCTCTCTTTTTTTGTACGTAAAGTATTTAGTGATTCTCTCTGATATTTGTTGTTAGATTATATAATGAGTCTCACAATCATGCCAAATTTGATGCCAGTATATATTTACGGTTTTTAGGAATGTTATAACTTATAATTATTATTATTTTATTATTTGGAAGGTAATCCGCTGTAATAACACATAAAAATTCTGTGAAAATTTCAAATGGAATTACCTACCGTCGAAAGCTAGTCGTTTAAAGGTCGAAATTACGGCCAGAACTATAAACAGAAAGCAGCGTTATTAGGTTCCCCTTTGAAACCTTTTGGATACAAAAACCTAAACAAATCATATGTCATTTAACAAAATGGCCGTAATTTCGACCTAGCTTTCAACGGTAGGTAATTCCATTTGAAATTTTCACAGATTTTTTATGTGTTATTACAGCGGATTACCTTCCAAATAATCCCTTTATTGCCTTCCAAACATAACAAACATAACATAACAAATAAAAGGAAGGGATGGAAGCATCCCTTCCTTTTATTTGTTATGTTCAACTATGACGAGCAACAGCTCATCATAGTTGAACATAACAAATAAAAGCTCTTCCGCTTCTAGGGCCGAGTTCGAGCAAACCTCTGTAGCAAAGCTCTTTTGAAAATGTATATGAGCTTCATTGTACCCTCGTATACACTGAAGCTATCGCGCTGCCTTTGCGACGCAAAGAAATGTTGTGCTATAAAGTTTTATTCTTTTTCACTTTTTTAATGTTGCACCTTGAAAATAACAATCGAGACCATTGTTATTTTAGGAGAGGGTAGGGGAGTTTTCTTATATTTTTAAAATTCTAAGATTAATATTTAAATGTTAGCCAAGTTTTAGCTGTCTAGTATTTATCTCTGTGCTAAGTAGCGGACAGACAGACGTCGATCTCCATACGGTAGTCTAGATAAAATGGTGCAACTATCAGGGATCCTTGTTGACTACGGAACCCTAGAAAAAGCCTAATTTTAATACAACATTATGTTTTCATATGCATGAAATTACTGTATTGTTTACAACGATTACTTTAAACTATCATCCGAGTGCCATATTCGTTAAATCCCATTATAATACCAAAAATCAATGCGCACTGGGCATTGGGCCTTTATAGTATTTTAAAGGTTATTAAATGTATTATTAAGATAACATTATTCAATCATAAACAAATAATAAATTAGGCAATAAATTTCTACATTTGAGAATGAGTCAATAACTTTCATACGACATTCAAAGATTGAGTTTTACACTTGAAAAGAGGTATAATATTATTTTGTAAGAAAGATCTTTTTCACTTGTATCACATTTTGCGCAGTTCTCTTATCCCAGAAAAATATAAATTCGCATCGTCACGCTACCTATGCTGGTAAATAAAACTTGCGATGACATGGTCTGGCACATTCGGCGAATGAATGGCGAGCGAATGAAAATAATAAAGTAAACTAGCGGACTCAACAGACGTTGTCTTACATGCAGCGCCATCTGACGGGCTGATTTGTGAATCTAACCTATCCAGGACGTCACTCAAACGCATACAAATAAAATTATATAAAGTTAACAAAAATATGTGGAATTTTTAGCCTCTAAACAGGCTTTTAAAAATATATTTATGGAAAATAAATTTGATATGACGAAAAGATTCATCTTTAGTTGACGTGAGCAATGGATTTAATGAGGACCCTGCCTCAAACCTCGCTTGGAGTAACATTGTTTTAATACCAACGTAAATATATAAAGCCATAAATAAAAGTTCGGGGTATTACAGGGGAAAAAAATAAGGTTACGTCAATATTAAAATATATATTTTTTATGTACAGTAGTTTAAAACGGTGTAGACTCTGAAAATATTTGAAATAAGAGTTTTAATAAAACTTTGTACATTATAAGGCGTTACGATCACATGTGACGTGACAGTTTAAGCTCAATTTGTATGGCGAATTACTTCTCAACAGGTCATATTATGAAAAGTATCGTGCAGAAGAAAAGTGAAATTAGATAGTCTCGAAGAAATTACTTTTATTAATATTATGACTTTAATTAATAATAAGGTCGCCAATGTAATCCCCTTATCCCTTATGTAATTCCTGGTGTACAATACAATACAGAATATTCTATCCAACTACCACGGTTATTTAAGTTTTGAGATGACTTCTCCAATTATATTAAAATACTTTTTCTGAAAGTTCTCAACTGCCGCCCACACTTCTGTTGCAGTCGGCGTAATGTAAAAGCGCCACTCAGTAAGGGCTTCCCGCCTTGCATGTATGTTGCATAACGCGGTTCCGATAACACGCACCAGCGTTTGCTCGAGCTCCTTTCACTCCAAGGAAGAAAGGAAAAACTTAACAATGAGAATGTGCTTTCCTTTGCACTTTGAATTTAATTGGCGCGTACGTCTTCCGCTTATTGAAATTACGCAACTTATTTTTATTTCTTTTAAGCGCGAGGGTGTTTGCACAATTTGTACGTCTCATGCGGCAGAACATGATTAGAGCTAATGTAAATGTTTTTTTGCTGCTGTGTGGTGTCGGCCTAGAGAATAGCACCAACCCAAATTCTTCCCGCGGGTGTCGTAAAAAGCGACTAAGGGACACAAACCGGGGGGTGGGCAACAGCGCCCCCTGCAGGACAATTCCACCGAACTGCGATCCCCAACCGGCATGCCCAGCGTGGGGATTATGGGCATTGCCCCCCAATGATGCCACAACCTTGCGCTATGGCGCTTATTTGGGGAGGGCTATGTCCAGCAGTGGACTAATATATCCTGAAGAAGAAATGTTTATTTATATCCTATCAATATACAAATAAATATCTTTGTTTTTGTCTCTGTCTTTTAGGTAGCCCAATGGTTAATACAATGGACTCTGAAGCGAGAGACCCACGTTTGATTCCCAGTGCGGGCATGCCATCCCATCCCAGTGCCAATGACATTGTTTTCTAAATTATGTACATATGGCCGGATTTTTGTTCAATTTACCTGTCGAGCATTACACCTAAATAGACCGAAAACGCTTCATTTCTCGGCACATAAGCGGTACAAATAAGTTTATGCAAACAGTGTTAAAGGAAGAAATAATGTACGGGCACATCGTAATAATAAAGACGTAGGCAAATGAAAAGAGAATATAAAGGGACAGAAATGAAAATATGAAGCTAACATCCAATGAATCTTGGAGGCGTATGAGAATGACGTTTAGTATTATGCGAATGTGTCGCCGCACCGCACCGGGGGACCATAAAAATAAGAGATCAGGTGTGGGTGTATTATCACGTAGACAGGTGCGCATTGCCACTTATAAGTCACTCCATTATTTAGGATCCATCGCGCACCGTGGGGACCGGCGAGAATTTACGTGTTGAGTGTTATGTATTAGCCCCTTAAAGGGCATGGAACGCAGGGAGACTCATTCACAGATCTCGGCAGAGTAAAAAAAATACAACCGAAAGTATTGTTTAAGGTTTGCGGAAATTCAAAGGCGCGACAAAACTTCCCATAATAAAGTGGAAGTGAACTGCGTTTACTGCCGAAACACAAATTAACATAATTTACACAAGTCTAGTACATAATTGTAAGAGTGTTGCCATGTTAAAAATGTTATATAAAAAATATTAAAAAATAAAGTGAAAGGTATGTAATGAAGTGAAGCTCATCACAGATCTCCAGCTTACAAAGTCTAGACTTAAATGCAGCTAAAGGTTTGTAGGTTTGCTAAAATTTGAAATCGTGACAAAATTATCAGCTATTCCGAATCAAAATTATCCCTACAATTATGTAACGCATTAAAACTAATTCCATCATCTCTAAAAACCTATTTAGAGGCTAAAAATTCACCCATGCCGGGATTCGAACCCGCGACCTCTGGCTATCCGTGCCAGCGCTCTTTCCAACTGAGCTAATGGGCGACTCACCGGCATCAGTGAAATTTCGAACCTCTTTACAATATTCTCTGTATTACGTACTGTACGTAAATAGGTTATTTAAATTATCCTTAGCACGGGTTATTGCATTAAAAATAACATAATCCATCATCTCTGTTATTAATAGGGTTAACAAAATCCATCCGAAATGCTGCTAAGAGTCAGCTAAAATTCAAAATTACGACCAAATTATCAGTTATACCGTAATAATATTACCCTTACAATGTATATAACACATTAAAACTAATTCAATTATCTGTGTTGCTAGTTAACAAAATTGATCCGAAAATGCTGCTAAGGGTTTGCGAAAATACGAAATCGCGACAAAATTATCAGCTGTATTGTATCGAAATTACCCCTTACAAGGTATATAATGCATTGAAACTAATCCAATCATCTCTGCCGCTAACAGAGTTGCCAAAATCCATCCGAAAATGCTTCTAAAAGTTTGCTGAAAGTTTAAATCGCGACAAAATTATCAGCTATTCTCGATCTTCTTTTTTACCCTCTACTTTTTTTCGCAACATAAAGTGCCGCCATAGTACGATTTATTGTTTGTATTGACGAACAGAACAACCTTTTTCGAGTGTTTATATGGATGGGGTGTTGGTGCACTCGTATATTCTATAATCAAATTTCAACACCGCGTTGTGCTAAAACGACAGCGACAATACAGCAACAATAAAACAATACGTGGAGATACTATTTTTATTTTTAATGCACTAACCCGTGCTATGGTTTAATAGGTTTTTAAAATACGTGGAGAAACAAAATTCCCACATACATCCGAAAATGGGATGTTTTGCCCCAACGGCCCTCACAGTTAATGTCTTCACAAACCACTTTAACTATAGGGGTAGCTTTATATTTGCGAAAAACATCTCTCTCACATACATTAATGACACAAATGGTTACTGTAGTATGGAACGGAATTGATAATTTTTCCGTGATTCATATAACGCTTTCACATAGTAAACGTATATATATATATATATATATATATATATATATATATATATATATATATATATATATATATATACTTTTTTAAAAACCTATTTAGAGGCTAAAAATTCCACCCATGCCGGATTCGAACCCGCGACCTCTGGCTATCCATGCCGGAGCACGGATCGTGCCACATATGAATAGGTTTTTAAAATTGTCCTAAGTACGGGTTAGTGAGTTAAATATATATATATTTAACATGGATAGCCAGAGGTCGCGGGTACGAATCCGGCATGGGTGGAATTTTTAGCCTCTAAATAGGTTTTTAAAAAAGTAAACGTCGTTTAAATTGAAGTATATTACTATTTCGTGCTTCACAAAGCACGTTAAGCCGTTGTTGCTGACTGTCATATAATGGCAGTCGTTAAGCCATGTCGGAAGCCTTATGATCCATGGCGGCATGACAACTTCTGACAGTAAGGCTCGTCACTGTTCTACAATCCTCCACCAACCCGGACTTAGCCCCCGTGGTGGAGTATGGCCTAACCTTCCTGCGATACAGGAAGAAACCCGTGGCCCAGCAGTGGGGACATACAAGGGTCGATATCGACATAATTATGGTCTTTGCAATTACGTATTTATATGATGAATACCTACAGCGTCCAATGGCATCTCCATTCACACTAGATGGGTGAAGGAACTACTCGAACGTGGCAATACCTATTGGGTTTGCCTTTTATAGAAACGAATTGAGAAAATTAGAAAAGCTTTTTGATATCTTCAAGGAATCGATCATGATAGTAGGCATCATAGTGTTAATACTAGGAATAAATATAAATTGTCAATTCATCGATTTAGAATTACCAAAGTTAAAACATTAATGGGGCACTGTATACGGTTCTACGATAATACTCCTCAAGATATACTGAGTTACCATCGACACAGTTTAACACTGTTAGCCATCCTCTGTAAAAAAGACCCTGTTATAACACTAAAGATTATTTGGAAGACAAAGGTGACTGGTATTTAAATAATCCTAACGGAGACGATTACGAGTAGGTATATCTAGTTTAACTTTAAGTAAAAATTGATGAACATGGCATGGGTGGAATTTTTAGCCTCTAAATAGGTTTTTAGAACATGGTTTTAAAAAGAATAAATGTGGAGTTTCTGCTTAGCTTCTTTTCCACAAAATCTAATAAGTTGCAGTGCGACAACAGTTTCAACATTCTCATTTTGTTTTATAGTTCATAAAAAAACTCCTTTTTAACCGACTTCAAAAAAGGAGGAGGTTAGACGCGTAGAAGGAATACCTGGTTGATAAACTTACGGGAGTGGACCGGAATTGCAAGTTCTGCCGAGCTCTTCCGTCTTGCGAGAGACAACGAGAAATATTCAGAGCTGACTTCCAACCTTTGCTAGTCGAAGAGGCACCATAAGAAGAAGTAAGATAGAAAGGTAAGCAATAAAATGGAATGGAGGCTTGACGGAATCACTCTCATTCCATGGAAGAATAGGCGATCTGTGGTCTGGGACGGAACTTGTGTTGATACGCTTGGACAGTCCCATATCCATGCGACCGCCTGCCATGCGGGGGCGGCGGCATCAAATGCAGAGTCTAATAAGAGGCACAATATGCAGTATGCAGCCGTAAGACAGGGCTATTTATGGTCGAGGCTCTGGGGCCATGGGGTCCGGAGGCGTGACTCCTCTTTAAGGAGATCTCGTCGCGCCTAGTCGATACTTCAGGAGACCCGAGAGCTGTTGCTTACTTAGACCAAAAGTTAGGCTGGGCACATGCTGAGATGCAGGCGACGCTGCACAGCGCGGCACATTTCAGGGCAGGCAGTTTAGGCAGACATAGGCCCCCACCGCATGCTGCGACGCAACTATTTGCTCCATTCCTTGGCAATTCTTACCCATAATAACCTTTTCAATGTCCTTTTTCAATGGTCTGGATGATTTGTATCATACAAATAAGGTTCACAGCGAACTAATTGAATTAAATGTTCTGTCATTGCAACAAAATTGTTAGTAAACACGCCTCGACGTGCACGCGTCGCGCAGAAATCTGTGCCGGTACTACAACGAGACGCAGAGCAAGACAGACACATGTCTGCGTCGCACGTGTCTGCTCCGCAACGTACGTAGCTCAATGACGTTTCTGTGCTGCGTCGCCTGCGTCTCAACATGCGATCAGCCTATGCCTCGCCGTACAGCGAGGCAATGCCGCCAGCCTTCTTGGTACTCTGCCTCCCGACAGCAATCTGGCTCAAATATTTTATTTATATTACAAAATAGGTTTTAGGTTTAGTTTCGTTCTTTTAATTATTAGTCTAAATAGTGAAAAATCTATATTTTTGTTCTTATATATACTAAAAGTTTACATGTACCTACATGACATCTAAAAAAAATATTACATTTATTGAGTAATTTCGGAAATAAATTGATTAGCCTATAAAATGGATGAAGCATTAGCAAAGTATCACTATATAGTGTTCGCAGTGTACGGCAATGTAAGTACTTCTCTGTGAGAATAGAAAACTTCTTTACAACGCGAATAAGTCGCAAGTTTCTCCTCTCTAGTGCAAAATTACTTGATACAGCACAGAGATGCTCCTTTATTTAAGTTATCAGTTTGAAAAGAATTCGTTAGCAAGGAGCTGGGAAATGTCAAAAAATGTTTTACTTCATTTTTCTAGTACAATCTTGACCTTTTTCAATTTCACTGCGTTCTCAGATAGTTGTTAATGAAACCTTTCGAAAATCTAAGCATATACAGTTAATCGTTATCGTTCGTTATCAACCCTTGTATGTCCCCACTGCTGAGACACGGGTCTTTTCTTGCATCGCAGGAAGGTTAGGCCATTCTCCACCACGGGGGCCAAGTCCGGGTTGGTGGAGGATTATAAGACAGTGGCGGGCCTTAATGTCAGAAGTTATGAAGTCGCCCATAAGGCCTCTGACATGGCTTAACGACTGCCATTACATGACAGCCGGCACCAACGGCTTAACGTGCCTTGCGAAGCACGGAAGCGCTCGGAAAAATGCCACTAGCGGTAGTCACGGGACGCTCACCCATCCCGTACCTGACCGCGCCTGTCGTTGCTTAACCAAGTGATTGATTCCAATCACTCGGATCGCCTAGGCCACGATCGCTTCTCATACAGTTAATCATAATAAAAATTATAATAATAGCTTTCACACAAGTTGTCCTGGTCTCAAGCTAGATTTTGAAATTTAAAGAGTTTAACATGTAACGTTCATCAAGTCGCAGTTCCGGTGTTACTAAGAATAAAAACATACACACACAATCACTTGTACTGGTCCCGAACTAGGATACCCTGTGCTATGATTAACCAGACAATGACGTCACAAACATGGAATAGTATATTTCATTAGAGCGGAAAGGCTGTCATTGCAAAGAGTTCCGACAAATGTCTACCCGAGCCGAGGCGCAGCCGAAGGCGAGGGTTGACAGTCGGAACAAGTTGCAAAGACGTGTACTGAACGACTATTTTAATACAGTTGCGAAAAAATAAGCAATTTTATAAAGAAAAAATGTTTGGAAAATGGCGCCAACCGAATATAAGCAGAGATTTTTTTTCTTCACCCATTCTGGTAGGCAAAGGGAAGTATGCCCATACAGCCAAGTCTTCAGTAGGATTTTTTTATTGATATGAAATGAAAATGAAATTTAATGAGATAAAATGAAACCTAATCTAACTCATTCAAGGGAAGTATGCCCATACAGCCAAGTCTTCAGTAGGATTTTTTTATTGATATGAAATGAAAATGAAATTTAATGAGATAAAATGAAACCTAATCTAACTCATTCAATCAAATCATTAAACCTGATATTGAAACAAATAAGTAGCTTCTTTTTAGAAATTATGTATTTGCTTGAATCATAAAACCTTCTATGATTTTTTTAGTAAAAACTTTATAAAAAAACCAACCATGGTTTTTTTTAATAGACTTTATTTTGACAGTTGGTAAAGAGAACGCACGAGTTCGGAAAGGTAAAAAAAGCACGAGTATGTAATACCCCACATCCCGCACGTTATATGTCCCTGCAATACGCCACTTTTTGAGAAATGCCCCTCTGTTCATCGTTTATCGCAATATCTCCAAGAAAAGTTACGCCAGTCACAAGGCTGAAGGACCAAATATATTTTCTTTACTATGTTCAGTTAAAGTTTCTCTATGTCTGTATAACCTCTAGGCGTTTTGGGACGTCCCGAAATTGTTCCTTTGCCAGACTATCAGAGTACATTAGAAGAGACGAGATCGGCAGCACGAGATCGATATTACGTACATAGACTGCCTCATCTGTCTAGCGGAATCACGTCTGACTACCATCCCGTGGGTCGTGGGCTTGATTACCACTGCGGGCCGCCGTATGTTTGGACAAATTACCTCAGCTAGTAAATTACCAGCTGCTGTGTGGTGTCGGTCTAGAGTATAGCACCAACCCAATTCTTCCCGCGGGTGTCGTAAAAGGTGACCAAGGGACACAAACTGGGGGGTGGGCAGCAGCGCACCCTGCAGAACAATTCCACCGCGATCCCCAACCCGCATGCCTAGCATGGGGATGCTAAACATTACCCCCTATGATAGCACAACGTGGCGCTCTTTCGGGGAGGGCTATGTCGAGCAGTGGACCAGTATAACCTGATGACGAGCTCAGCTAGTGTATCTTAATTTTTGTGATGCCCTTGCCAGGGTATCCTAATTTTGGACCAAGACAACTGATTGTGTTGTGTGGATGTTATTTATTGTATGGAAAGTATTTATTGCAGACTGTACATCAGCACCATTTAACGATGTGTTATTCTTTTTCGATTGCATCGTATTGCTCTAGTCGATATCGTTATCAACCCTTGTATGTCCCCACTGCTGGGGCACGGGTCTCTTCCTGCATCGCAGGAAGGTTCGGCCATACTCCACCACGGGGGCCAAGTCCGAATTAGTAGAGAATTATAAGACAGTGGCGGGACATACTGTCAGAAGTTATAAAGCCGCCCATAAGGCCTCTGACATGGCTTAACGACTGTCATTACATTACAGCCGGCACCAACAACTTAACGTGCCTTGCGTAGCACCGAAGCACTCGGAAAAATGCCACTAGCGGTATTCAGGGGACGGTCACTCATCCTGCACCTGACCGCGCCTGTTTTTGCTTAACTCGAATGATTGATTCCAATCATTCAGTTCGACTAGGCCACGAGCGCTTCTTTCTTTTATTCATATTAAATTAGGTTATGTTATATTTGTTCGATCAGCTGTTTTTCTTAATTATAACACTAATTTAAATAAAGAATTTCACTCTCCTTGCTTGTCTACTCTAGTTGTATCTGTAACTGTTTCAAAAAGACGGTCACCCATCCTGCGCCTGACCGCGCCTGTTGTTGCTTAACACAAGGAATTGATTCCAATCACTCGGTTTGACTAGGCCACGAGCGCTGCTAGTGCCAAGAGCCAATGAGCACTGTCTATAGGTAATAACATCCTTTACACTACGCGATACACGATACTTTGTTAGAATGGAACCACCTATAAAGTATACAATTTCATCTGACTAAAAGCGCGTAACATATTCACTTTCCATGCAGAATCCTCTTGACTACAGTAAACCAACGCGGGTAGGTACTTCGAATCAACCAATATGATAGCTGCTTACTAATTGAATCTTTGTGTTTTATTGTTGATGTAAGGATGAATTTATAATGCCACCCTTTTTGGATGGATTGGGAAATACATTTTATTTTAAGTTGGTTTTGCTTTGAAGTAATTACACGCCTGAGTTAGCAGTTGGATTTCAATATCAAATTGTCGAATAATAAAGGCGTAAGTACCTATTTAATCGATGTGGTCTCGATTGTACTACGGTTCATTTTCCGCATGGAAGGTTTTCCGCAAGTGAAAATGTTAACACTTTATTAACCACTCGGTATTCATTTGTGTTCATTATACAGTCCACGGTACATACACCCATGATAGTAGGTAAGGTTCGATATCAACCCATGTATGACCCCACTGCTGGAGAACGGGCCTCCTGTATCGTACAGGAAGGGTAAGCCAATCCCCACCGCGGGAGGCCATGTCCGGGCTGGTGGAGGATTGTAAGACAGTGGCGAGCCTTACTGTCAAAAGTTATCAAGCCGCCAATAAGGCCTCCAACATGGCTTAGCAACTGCCATTACATGACAGCCGACACCAACGGCTTGACATACCTTGCGAAGCAGGGAGAGCCTCGGGAAAATGCCACTTGCTGTTGTCACGGGACGGTCACCTGCGGTCAGCAGCGCCCCCTGCAGTACAGAATTGTACTGCAGTGGCGCTGCTGCCCACCCCCCGGTTTGTGTCCCTTAGACACCTTTTACGACAGCCGCGGGAAGAATTCGGGTTGGTGCTATTCTCTAGGCCGACACCACACAGCGTTTATTGTTCGTGTATGCAAATATGTAAATTACTCACGTGAGTCGCGCGCGAAACGAGTCGCGCATTTTCTCACACAGGTATTGGTGTCGGTGTCGTTTAAAAAAATAGGAGACAGGGCGGTGCATTAAATAACCGCATGGTGCTTCTGCGATTTTTGGCGGAATATAGCAAAGTACCTAATTTTCACATTTCAATGCTATTATGGATTTCCCCAATGTAACACCTGATTCCATACAAGATTGTTCGTGTACAAGAAAATGTACAAACATACATACTAACAAACTTTCCCTGATTATAATATAATGTAATATAATATAATATAATATAATATAATATAATATAATATAATATAATATAATATAATATAATATAATATAATATAATATAATATAATATAATATAATATAATATAATATAATATAATATAATATAATATAATATAATATAATATAATATAATATAATATAATATAATATAATATAATATAATATAATATAATATAATATAATATAATATAATATAATATAATATAATATAATATAATATAATATAATATAATATAATATAATATAATATAATATAATATAATATAATATAATATAATATAATATAATAGTCTTGCCATCCAACGAGGTAATGTAGCCAGCATACTGGGGACCCTCCTCAGAGGTGGCGATGATCTGGGCGCAGTAATTGGCTTTTAGGTAGTGTTTAAAATGAATTAATTTATACATATATTTAGGTTTGTTTTGTTAGTTTTTAGATTTAGCTTATAATTAGAAATACATATTTAGTATTAAAAAAAAAATAAACATTAATTAAATCAAATCATTAAATCTGCCATATAATATAATAACTCTACATGAGTCGCGTTTTGTGAAACACACTCGTCTCATTTGATATAAAACGCAATTGGACTCTCCTCTGGTTTTAAATACGTCAAGGCTGCTTGATGTTCAATTTCAGAACGAGAAGAGTTAGTATAAAAGTGAAAGTTTGGGAAGATGTTTGATTGTCTGTTACTTCATCACAACGGCTGAACTGAGTTACATGAAACTTGGCATAGAGTTGGCATACTGGTAATGCGTTCCTGAAGGATAATATTTCGATGTTACCGTAACCTTTTTTCAAGCCACACATTAAAATATTTATTAACTGCGTTGTCACGGTAACAAGTATCGTGTAAACGAAAACTATGGCGCTACGCAGTCGCCGAGACACCTAGAATTGTATAATCCTTGCTACCTCATCATACCGTGTGCTTAGGAGATGTTTGCAAAGGTTAACCAGAGCGCTGTCATTAGAGCAGTTTAATGAAATGAGCGCTTTAGAAGTGTACGTGGATTGCGCTCCATTTCGGAGACAAAGGGACGGTCCGATTGATCGACATCTGACGGATATTGGACGGCCGCGGTGTACCCATCGAGGGTCGTCCCTATCTTGTGCAAAGTAAATCGTATTGTCCGCTAAGCAAAGATAGGCCGTTTAGTAGTGACTAATCGGATTGGCAACCCCTCAATTTTGCCTAGCAACTGATGAGACAAAATGCCATCGTAAGTTGAGATGCAACCTCTATGTGTTGACTTCCATTCTCGACGTTGTGATTGGATTCCAGTCAAAAGTACAATGGTCAAACAGTTATAGCTTTAATATTGACTAATCGAATCCGCCATTCCATTCTCGACGTTGTAATTGGAATCCAGTCAAAAGTACAATGGTTAAACAATTATAGCTTAAACCGTTTAATAGTGACTAATTGAATCGACAATCCTCACAGTTTTGCCTAGCAACTCATGAGAAAAAATGTCATCATGTGATGAGATGCCACCTCTGTCTGTTGACTTCCATTCTCGACGTTGTGATTGGATTCCAGTCAAAAGTACAATGGTCAAACAGTTATAGCTTAAGCCTTTTAATAGCGACTATTTGAATCCGCCATCCCTACAGTTTTTCCTAGCAATTGAGGAGACATAATGCCATGATGAGATGCCACCTCTATCTGTTGACTTCCGTTCTCGACGATGTGATAGGATTCCAGTCAAAAGTAAAATGGTCAAACAAGCCTTTTAATATTGACTAATCGAATCCGCCATCCCTACAGTTTTTCCTAGCAATTGAGGAGACAAAATGCCAACATGTGATGAGATACCACCTCTATCTGTTGACTTTCATTCTCGACGTTGTGATTGGATTCCAGTCAAAAGTACAATGGTCGAATAATTATAGCTTAAGCCATTTGGTATTAGTGACTAATGTAATCGGCAACTCCACAGTTTTTCATAGCAACTGATAAGACAAAATGCCATCTTGTGATGACATGTAACCTCAATGTGTTGACTCCCGTTCTCGACTTTGTTATTCTATTCCAGCCAAAAGTACAATGATCAAACAATTAGCGCTGAATTATTACGAAACTATGAATTGACTAGAGTACTTTCTTTTCCAAATTTTAAATAGTCAAATACATAAAAGTTTAAGCTTGATGTAATTTTTATTTTACTATTTACAGTTTATTACAGTCATAGTATTTTATTTTCCCTATAAAATTGCAAAGATTTTAATATTGTTTGGCGTCATATAATATTTTTTTAATTATTATTATTTTATTTTGATAATGGTCCTGTTATCATAGCTTCATATTAAAAGCTGTGAATCATAAAGAAACCACTTTACACAGATTTTTTTTTGCTTCACTGAAGTAAAACAGGGGCACCCTCAGCGCGCACACGCGCGCCAACCTCAGGCCTAGCCAACCTTATCTCTCCGCGGCGCTCGACCTATTGCTTCGCTAGACACTTATTGTTGGGATACGTCGTGTAGGAACATGAATAGGCTCTGCCCTCGGCCTCGGCCTCAACGGAACTCTGTCTTCGGCCTCGAGTGACGTTACTCGTACCTCCTTTGCGGGGCTTGGCCTTCGGTCTTCCCTTTCGTGCCATATTTACAGCAAGCTGAAATCGTTTTTTACTATAGTATGTCTTCTATACATAAAATAATAATATATATTTTTGAAATTGGTTTTAGTAATTTCTTACGTTGTTGTAAAGAATCAAGTTATTTCGGTGGGTTTTGTGTATGCAGTAACAGCTCCACCTATGGAAAAAATATTTTTTGCCCTTATTAGACCTATGAATTATGGTAATAGCTTGTTAAATCTCACGGCCCCGTTTAATAAAAATATTACATACTTTGCATAGGCGATTAAGGTGTTTCGGGGTGCTAACTAGCGCCAACAACGAAAGAAAAAGTCATAAGTTATGACTTTTTCTTCCGTTGTTGGCGCTAGTTAGCACCCCGAAATACCTTAATCGCCTATGCTATAATGTTGTAATACGTTTTTATTTAAAAGTGAACATGAGAAATCTTAACAACTGTGACAACTATTTTAGAACATACAGTCTAGAACCTAGAAACAAGGACTCAACAAACAAGGACTTCAATCACTTTCCTCCAAAAATTTATCCGGTCTTGGCCCCGTGGTGGAGTATAGCCCATACCTTCCTTAGGAAAGAGACCCGTGCCCCTCGGTGGGGAGACAATGGGTGATGATGATGAAATATATTTTAGACAGATTCCAGTGCTTTAAGTCAAATTAACTTTAAATAATTTCGTCGGACGCAAGTAGCTATACAATATGTTACAGATTCCATTTGTGGAAGTTGAGCGCACCCTGCTTCATTCCAGTTAGCATTCGAGTGAAGTGACCCGCACTGCATTAGTTCCAACAGCGATTTACCACAAACTAATAACAGTAGAAGGCTCTTATTAATGTTGAAGAAAGTATCATCGTAAGACGGAGTTTACGCGTTCAGTCCAGCGTCAGTTCAGTCCGTGACTTTGATCAAGCTCGGATTGATGCCAGACTGATGAAGCATCAAAATATTGGAATATTCGTCAGTCTGATCCATCAATCCACTGAATAGACCATCAGTCTGCCGTCAGTCTAACCCGACTAATGGAATTGACTGACGCCAGACTGAACGTGTAAACTCCGTCTAAGCGAGAGCCCTCGTGTGGCAGTAGCGGCTACGCGGCGAGCGCCGCCATTGGGTCAGTATCTCTTACCGACAGAGATAGACGTGAGGGGGCGAAGAGAGTATTACTTTATAATCCGCTATTTGACTCTCTTTGCAAGTTAGTCTTAAATGGTAGGTAAATATCTCTTCCATTAGACCAAAAAATATTTTAGTATATTTTTTGAGGACCTAAAAGCAACCAAAAAATATATTTTAAAACTTTGCTTTGCTAAACATCCAAAAACATGGTCAGCCATTTTTGTCTATGGTTTGAAGACCGACGTTTTGTAAACAAAGTTTGACATTCAACAACTGTGAATGATTTGTGAGCATAGTGAAATAAAAACGACGGAACCATGATTTCATCGAGTTTACATGCAAAATATAGCATTTATCATTATTGCATTGTTCGAGAATGCAAAAACATGTCAATAAAGAACCCCGGGAAGTTGTGGATTCGTGCACCCAGTGAAATAAACAGACGAAAATTTGGCTCAAACTTGCCAAAAGAGAGCCCGATACTTTATCGACTAAAACTCGGGTGTACGTGAAGATGACTTTGATGTAAGTCCTTTAATAATCAATGTCTACTGGTTCTGGCTGACAGATGTTTGTTTACAACCGAAAGATGCATTTAACATGGCGGATAGCGTTTTTACCGTTCTGAATTAAAAGCGGTAAATATTTTTTTAAATTTGCGAATTTTGCAGCCATCCTACATACTTACTTAGCAAAGTAAATATATTTCAGTTTCTTAACTTAAATACTACAGGAAATATTCATTTATCGCGTCAAATTAGATACGAGTCAAGTAGCTGATTACTTTATTGCACTCATAAAATAACACAACATTTACAAAATAAAAAGTGCACATGGCGACCTTATTTCAGTAGAATTCTCTTCCAGTCAACCCCTGATGTGGTTATTGAACATTATAAACAAGGGAGGGGGAGGAAGTTTACAATAATAATTGTTATATTATTTTATTAATCTAGCACAATCTAGCCTGTGTGGCTTTAAACATTTTTATATTTAGGGGCCAAACATTTTAAATAATTCCATAGATCTACTTATAAAATAATGAATACAATAAACAAACAACATGAAATAAAACTTTAGTAAGAGTGAAGAATTACCATAGGCAGCAGCTGGTCAGCATGCGGCACCATTTGCAGATTGTCTCTTACCGACAGAGAGAGAGAGAGGTGAGAGGTGCGCAGAGAGCTGTAATACTTTCTGGGTGTCTCCTGAACGGCCGAGAGCGGGGTATGGGGGGAACAGAATCACCGTGAGCGACAGTGCCCCCAGTGGGTGCGTTTCCCTCATGGAACGTTCCATGAGAGCCTGACCGATTTCAATAATTACCGCGTCTGGCTACTATTGAAACTTAAACTGAAGTGCAATTTGCCCTTGCTATGTTATACTAAATATATAGTGCTCTACAGATAATTTGAACATAAATCGATGCAGTCTGAATTAGTTTGCGATTTACACGCTAGAGCGAAAGTTCTTTTTTAAAATATTTGTAAATTCGACTAAGCTCAAGAGCAAAAAATCTAAGTCACATTCCACTTCTTAATCCTGATGGAACCCAAAATATACCCGTGCAAAGTAAAAGGCTGAAGTATAATGATGTCGGGCTTTATGTTTAACAAGATTTTTTTTCTGATCTGATCTGAAAAATTGGAGTTGGAGGCACATCCATCGACCACACCCCCGATTTGATAACTATTAAAATATTTAATTAAATATTGTACTGTAGTCAGTTACGGCACTCTAAAAAACTAACTTAATACCATAACCTTAGAACAGTGAACGGTTGCTTACTCTATACCCGACTAGTTCAGAAAATTGCGCAAATGGCTCGGGGTGAATATTTCCATTTCTGCAACGAGCTTATTTACACAGCAGACACAAACAAAACCTGCCAATTGTTAGTTAAGCCCGGGCGTCGAAGGTTCTCCGGACAAATACAGCATTGCACAACACAGCGCTACCTCAAACATTCCCATTCGGGAAACAGATTAGTTACAGTTGGTCATCATCATAGTCAGCCAGTGTCATCCCACCTGCCCATAGGAGTCTCACAAGACACGCCACTGAGCCCGATCTTTGACTCTCACTTTCCTGTCACTGCACATTGCTACAGTTAGTGTTTAACATTTGCCAACTCTTTTATATATCCCACTGCTGGGGCACGGGTCTCTTCCTGCATCGCAGAAAGGCCATACTCCACCACGGGGGCCAAATCCGGGTATGTGGAGGAATGTAAGACAGTGGCGGGTCTTACTGTCAGAAGTTATCAAGCCGCCCATAAGTCCTCTGACATAGCTTTACGGCTGTCATTACATGACAACGGGCACCAACGGCGTGCCTTGGGAAGCAAGGAAGCGCTCGGAAAAAATGCCACTAGCGGTAGTCACGGGACGGTCACCCATCCAGCACCAGAACTCGCCCGTAGTTATTTTACTCAAGTGATTGATTCCAATCATTCGGTTCGTCTAGGCACGAACGTTTAAATGTAACTTCGCCGTTTTCTTTTATGTAACTGAGCCGTTTTCAGTAAAAATTCCAAAAGCATAAGTTTATTTATTTATTAACATGAATATTGTAACATAACAATAGATGGCGCTTATAGGCATGCACATACAAAAACAGGGACACGTCTGTCAAATTTTGCTTAGCACTGATTACTTTTGACAGCCGTATTCCGGTTCTTCGATGGCCACGCCTGTCAGCGCCATCTATGTATTGCTATGTGAATTTGTGCTGAGAACGGGTCATTGTGAACACTGTGCAGTTCGTATATTATTTACACAAAGCCATTCTAGTAGAGGACTTGAGGTTACCGAAACGAGTCATGTTCCAAAGTTCGTGCAATCAGCTGGCATAGTTTCAAAAACATGGGGTTCCGAAAATTGCACATTTCGGCACTCCCTGACTCACTCACTCACTCACTGAATCGAAAGTCTAGGGTACTTTCAACTGAGCTAGAGCTTTGAAATATGCTACCTAATTAGCCGTTAATGAATAGGCGGTCTGACATCGTTAAAATACACAAGGTGACCAGGTATACGAGGTTAGATTATATGAGGGGAACTACTTAACCATAGTAGTAAGAGAACATTTTTTTTTCAGTCCAGTTTAATTTTGAAAGTTCTTTCAGCGCAATAAAAGTTCACTTTTACTTTCATAACAACTATCGAGCATCTTGCTTATAAACTAGTTGACCCCGCAAACGTTGCTTTGCCATATTAATTAGCCTTTGCCTTTGCTTTATTGTCAGACGTACCAACTATATAGATAAAATAAAAAAAACGGTGTAACCGATTCGGTGGTGTTCGATAACAAACACTGACATGAGACTTCATATCTTAGATAAATTGATTAGCAATCTAATATACATAGGACTAAGGCAGCGAGAAATAAAAAGTCGTCTTCAAAATCAGCAGATTTTATTTTCTATCAACTTTACATCGTTGGGTGGCAACGAACGCTTAGCGAGACTCTATTTTTATGCACAAAATCTTATTGACTATCCCTTTCATTCATTTCTTCTCACTCACACCTATCTTCACTTTCATTCGTTCATCTACGTTCCATTCTACTCAAGCATCCAACGTTCCGTTCCTACATACACGTGAAGGACATCGAAAACATATACAATGGTTAAAAATATATAGGTTGATCATGTCATAACTGGCCAACTGCGCAATCATTAAAAATAATTAAAATCATTCAAATTATATATACAATGTGACCTGGTGATATAGCAGCGATGCTGTATAATCAAATCACCTTGTGCAACATCAGTAATTTGAGATGGTATAAATAGGTTACAATTACAAAGCTTAACTCTATGTACCTTATTTAATGTACATAGAGTTAAGCTTTGTTAGAAGGCTCAGTTTATAGACTAATTTCTTCAATCCGTAATTTACTTCTACATCAAAAACTCAAATTAAATTTATCAAAGTGTACTTTTTTATGTTATCATGCAATATTTTAAGCTACCTTCATTAGTACCAGACTATTGTAACGGAAGGCAGCAGAAGTGATATATTAAGTGTTACATATTTATATATAATTAATATAATAATAATGCTAACTGTCCCGGCGACCTTCAAACCGCCACAAAATCCGTTCAAACGATATTGATGATAAGGATATCAAGTATCCTATGTCGCAATAGAGATCTCTGTATGCCAAGTTTCGTGTGATTCCGTCCAGATTCCGTCCAGCCGTTATTGCTTGACTGAGTAACAAATATCAAAACATCTTCGCGAACTTTTCCTTTTATAATTTAAGTAGGATATAAATACTAGCTGACCCGCATACGTTGTTTTTCCATATTAATTAGCCTACGATCCATTGTCAGACCTGTCAAATTTACACAAAAAAATCATAAAAATTGGAGAAGCCGTTTTGGGTGAGTTCGTCAACGAACACTGTATTTATTATCGTTCGTTCGTTATCAACCCTTGTGTGTCCCCACTGCTGGGGCACGGAAGATTAGGCCACACTCCACCACGTGGGCCAAGTCCGGGTTGGCAGGCCTTACTATCAGAAGTTATCAAGTCGCCCATAAGGCCCCTGACATGGCTTAACGACTGCCATTACATGACAGCCGGCACCAACGGCTTAGCGTGCCTTGCGAAGCACGGAAGCGCTCGGAAAAATGCCACTAGCGGTAGTCACGGGTGCACCTGACCGCGCCTGTTGTTGCTTAACTCAAGTGATTGATTCCAATCACTCGGTTCGCCTAGGCCACGAGCGCTTCGTATTTATTATCAGTCCTTCCAAGTATATAAAAAAAAAACACAAATGCGAGAGAAGCCGTTTCAGATGAGTTTGACAACAAAAACTGTGACACGAGATTTATATAATATACTAGTTGCAGTAGTATTACTGCTCAATTATATATTAAAAGGGTGTAAGGGTAAGGGTATCACGATCATTTATGAGGTAAAACGTAATTACCTTACTTTCCAATGTTTCGGTGGCATTGCAGTTTCCGTGGTCAAAACACTAAGTCTAATCGATCATCGCGATACGACCCGATTGATACATAACTATGTATGAGTATCGCGAATCATTAAGAAATAGTATTACTGCTAATATTAACGGCAGAATTACCGAGCAGACCTTCTGTAGAGATTTAGCGAAACCTTTAAAAAACCGGTGTAATGGAACCGTCGGTCGTATACTCGTATCAATGTTAGTGTAAGAGCAACCCAGAGATCTAAAACTAAGAGAAGTAAGGATAACTTCACATGTTTGCTCACCTCTACCTTTGAGGCTACCTGTAAGTAGGCATACGCTATTAAAGCCGCAGTTCTCCTTGTCCATATTCAATTCAATTCAATTTATTTCAACGTAAAGAATTTACATTCTATTTGCTGAATGTCAAAATACAATGTAACATAAAAGTGAAAGCCGCTGCCTTCGGGCCGTAGTGTAGTGGAGAAAAAGGCAGCGGTGATAAAACTCCACTTTGACCATCTTTTCTCAAGTCCTCTTAAATCTATATACATCAGATACACATATACGTATGATAAGATTCCATGATTGCCATTAATGACTTTAAATCCCAAATAGGTCGTGAAAACATAACAAGTGTTGCGGCCAGACACGCGAACAGCACTCGTTCACAAGCATTACGCAGAGGTCAGCCATCATCAGTCTCAACCATTTTGGCGGGAGATAGAAGACCCGGCCACCACGCCACCATTCAAATGACCTTTAGCAAACCTGCAGATTAAGTTCTTGACAGTACAGAATGTATGACTATTAATAATATTAATAAGCAAGGTTTTTCTACTTTTTGGCTTTATATTTAAAATCACCATTCATCATCATCTCATTATGTCCCCACAGAGGGGGGCGGATCTCTTCCCTGTGGAAGGTATAAACCCTCCACCGCGGGGGCCAAGTCCGGATTGTTGGAGGCTTGCAAGACTAGTGGCTGGTCTTATTGTCTGAAGTTTAGCCGCGTTAAGGCCTCTGACTAGGGTTAACGATTGCCATCTATCGACGACAGCCGGCACCAACTGCTTAACGTGCCTCGCGCAGCACGGAATCGCTCGGAAAAATGCCACTAGCGTTAGTCGCAGACGGTATAACCATCCATGCACTAAACGCGCCCTGTGTTGCGTAACCATCGTGATCGTTTAAGATCACTGAGGCAGCCAGGACTACGAGCGATTCAATTTTGAAATAAATTCAGTTCGCTCAGTTGCGAGTTCAAAACGCTTCTTTATTTAAAAGTTTGCCTACCTGGTTGGCAGTTTATATTTTTAATTTAGAACTTCACTGTCCAGCGCACTCACAGGTCTGTTGTAAGCAGTTCCGATTCAAGCAGGCGTTAACATATACGATTTAGTGAATTCTTACCTAATTTTTTATTCTTACCGAAGTTGCCTGAGATCGCTTTTAGCGATAAGACCGGCAATTGTATCCTATGTAGGTAACTTAGATATTTAAGTTTTTCAGGTACTCTCAAAACGTTTGGTGTGAAATAAGGAGTATTAATTTAACCTAATATATATATATATATATATATATATATATATATATATATATATATATATATATATAACTATCAGATTTTGGGTAGAAAAACAAAGAAGTAAGAAGTTAAGAAATCCGAGATTTTCTGCAATTTAAAGTGATGGAATGATCATTACAGCGGGAGATAGCATTTGGAGAGGAGAGTGATGGTAATTATGAGTAGACCTTAATAAATTAGAATAAAATTGATTAAGGCTACCTTGGGCGATTTGCGCTATGCTAACTGAGTAAGTAAATGAATACTACAGGCCAGTTTCTGAATTGAGAATTTTACTAACTAAATACTTAAGTAACGTTCTGTCACGCTCATTGCTAAGAAATTTGAAGAGAAAGCACTACAGTTAGGTATTTACTTAGCGAAATCCTAACTCAGTTTTGACCCAATTCTTAGTTCCTGTTTGTTATTCAATTCAATTCAAATCAAATTTATTTCAACATAAAGAATTTACATTCTGTTTGCTGAATGTCAATGTTAAATGTAAGCCGCTGCCTTCGGCCGTATTGTAGTAGAGAAAAAGGCAGCGGAAAAAAAAACTCCACTCTGACCATCTTTTCTCAAATCATCTTAAATTCAAATACATCAGTTACCAATTATGTAAACCTAATAAGATTTCATGCTTGCCATTAACAACCCTAAATGCCAAAGCATTAGTCAAATGTCTCGCAATAATAGGGGAATACATAAGTGCTGCGGCCAGACACACGAACAGCACTCATTCACGAGCATAACGCAGATAACGCTCTGCCATCATCAGTCTCAATCAACCATTTTGGAGGGAGATAGATACGGTTAGGACGGCAGCAAGGTATAATGCTGTATATCCTTTACAAATAATAAGAACAGGAACGACTTCAGGTGTTGTTTTATTTGTCGATTAGTAGTAAAATAAAATAGAAAAACTGGATAAAAACGGATAGCAGGTAAAATAGTCAGATCTGGTTGAAGGGTAAAGTTGTATGGTTGTGATGAAAAATGAGGGAAATCGAAAAATGTGTAACGTAATTTAAATATTAGAAAATTTTAGAAAAAGAAATAAAAATGGTGTAAAGAGGTTTGCACCGTTACAAAGGTAAGCAGTGTAATGGCCAGTTTCTGAATTGAAAATTTCGCTACGGAACAATTTCAGTCTCGTTCATAGAAATTGACAATTTAAACGAGAAAAGCCTAATGATGGTGATTATAAGTAGTTTATAAAATAGATTTAGGGCTGATTTTTCAATAGTCAGATAACTTTTATCTGAGGAATAAAAATGGCCGTTTGACATAATTTTCATACATAAGCTGTCAAACAGCCTTTTTTATTCCTCAGATAAAAGTTATCTGACTATTGAAAAATCAGCCCTTTAGACGACTAAAAGCAACTTGTGCTAAGCCACTGAGTAGGATAAAATAAGAATTATATTCTTTATTGTACACCAGTAAAATTAAAATATAAAATTATTATAAAGATACAGTGGAATTAAAGGTCTTATTGCTTAGAGCAATTTCTTCCGGGCATCCTACGATGGAGAATTGCTAAAGGAAAAATGAGACGGTTAGTTGGTGCAAGAATATTGATATACAATCTAATATCATTTTTTTTTATTTATTAACATTATATTTATATTAGTTTTTATTACAATAAACAAAACATATAAAGTAAAACTAAAATAATAACTAAACTAAACTTTTATTAAGCATAGGTAACTAAATTAAATTTAAATTATACAAACACAGTATAAATCATTACAGCGCTGCGTTTGTTAATAACATATCGTTTAAAAACCTATTTAGAGGCTAAAAATTTCACCCATGCCGGGATATGAACCCGCAACCTCTGGCTATCCGTACCAGCGCTCTACCAATTGAGCCAATGGGCGACTCACGGCATCAGTGAAATTTCGAACCTCTTTACAATATTCTCTGTATTACGTACAGGCAGCGACATCTGACTTAAGCAAATTGCATTACTTACAGCCCCGACCACCTACTTTGCAGTTAGGTTTTAACATCGGAACGATATCACTGTACCCACATGATTACACTATTTTTATTTTTAATGCACTAACCCGTGCTAAGGAACAAATTTAAAAACCTATTTAGAGGCTAAAAATTTCACCCATGCCGGGATTCGAACCCGCAACCTCTGGCTATCCGTACCAGCGCTCTACCAATTGAGCCAATGGGCGACTCACGGCATCAGTGAAATTTCGAACCTCTTTACAATATTCTCTGTATTACGTACAGGCAGCGACATCTGACTTAAGCAAATTGCATTACTTACAGCCCCGACCACCTACTTTGCAGTTAGGTTTTAACATCGGAACGATATCACTGTACCCACATGATTACACTATTTTTATTTTTAATGCACTAACCCGTGCTAAGGAACAAATTTAAAAACCTATTTAGAGGCTAAAAATTTCACCCATGCTGGGATTCGAACCCGCAACCTCTGGCTATCCGTACCAGCGCTCTACCAATTGAGCCAATGGGCGACTCACGGCATCAGTGAAATTTCGAACCTCTTTACAATATTCTCTGTATTACGTACAGGCAGCGACATCTGACTTAAGCAAATTGCATTACTTACAGCCCCGACCACCTACTTTGCAGTTAGGTTTTAACATCGGAACGATATCGCTGTACCCACATGATTACACTATTTTTATTTTTAATGCACTAACCCATGCTAAGGAACAAATTTAAAAACCTATTTAGAGGCTAAAAATTTCACCCATGCCGGGATTCGAACCCGCAACCTCTGGCTATCCGTACCAGCGCTCTACCAATTGAGCCAATGGGCGACTCACGCCATCAGTGAAATTTCGAACCTCTTTACAATATTCTCTGTATTACGTACAGGCAGCGACATCTGACTTAAGCAAATTGCATTATTTACAGCCCCGACCACCTACTTTGCAGTTAGGTTTTAACATCGGAACGATATCACTGTACCCACATGATTACACTATTTTTATTTTTAATGCACTAACCCGTGCTAAGGAACAAATTTAAAAACCTATTTAGAGGCTAAAAAAAGAGGCTGTTCCTTAGCACGGGTTAGTGCATTAAAAATAAAAATAGTGTAACATATCGTTATCAACCCCTTTATGGCCCCACTGGTGGGCATATGGAAGCTTAGGCCATACTCCACGTCCGGATAAGTCCGGGTTGGCGGAGGATTCTAAGACAGTGGCGAGTCAGCCGGTACCAACGGCTTAGCGTGCCTTGCGAAGTACGGAAACGCTCGGAAAAATGCCACTAGCGGTAGTCACGGGACGGTCACACATCCTGCACCTGACCGCGCCTGTTGTTGCTTGACTCAAGTGATTGATTCCAATCGCTCGGTTCGTCTAGGCCACGAGCGCTTCATATAAAAACCTTAAATTACAACACTGTAGGCTATTTGTTTGTGTACAAAATAAGTATTAATTATATACATTTGTATCAATAAAAACCGATTTAAGGAATTTTAACGAAAAAAAATTATCATTTCATAAAAACTTGGTAATTTTGTATCGGTAGCAATTTTATCGAAAACGGCCACCATTGGTCGAATCTATATCCACGTCACACGTCAGTGAATATAACCATCCGACAACTCGCGTTGACTTGACGTTAGTTCGAGTACCAGTGACATCACCAATTCCTGTGCAACGCCATATTCATCCAGGGCATTTTGACGGCTTATTTAAAAAAATATTTTATTCATTTACGTTAGACCATTACGATTTACGTTAGAAAAAATACAGGAAAGATTTAAGACTGAGCAGTTATTACACACCACTTAATCTGAGTGGTTTTTCAGAAACCTGTTTAATATCCCTTTGACACGTACGTAAAAACGTTAGTCACGTTTTTCTCAAGAGTGAAATGTGTAAATTTATTTGTCTTCCAAAAGTGTCAACATAGCTGTAATGTTGATATGTTAAATTTGTTGCATTAAAAATTTACTGAATGTATTTGTTGCATGCTTAAAATTAAAAAGTGTCATGCAGTTACTGTCATTAGGGTTAGGACGGCAGCACGGTTGTTAGTCTAAAATTCATCTATGGAAAATGTCGTGGGGCAAGAACGTTCTAGGACTTACCGACTGAGTAGAGCTTACCCAGGAATAAACATATAGTGCTGTCAGATAGCGTTTGCGCAAGCCAGCCTAAGCCGAATTTATAAATTTGCCGCACTCTCATTAGTACAATAGCATTACATTCAAGTGCAATTGTAGGGCTTAGTAAATGGAACGCTCGACCGCGTCGTTAAAGTTAATTCGTATCGCCGATACACTAAACGTAGCCCGGTACAAGCGTCGGCTAATCAAACTATAAATGTTGGGTCTTTGGTCCGTTTTCCACGTATTGTTTTTTACAATTCAAAAGGTGAGAAGGCTCTCAATGAATATAATATATCTAAGATATACTTTTTCAATCTTAGGTATTTTATAAGCAAATCAAACGTTTATTGGGATTATTATTTGTACAGTTGTTTTTTTTATCAGACCTGGAATGCATTGCTGATCCAAAAATTCAGTTATTTTCTAAGAACTTCTTGATATTAGTAAATCAAACAGATCACGTCTAAAAGAGGGTCGATCGTCGACACCTTCTATTTTCGGATGCTTATAAGGATTAGGTTACATCCTGTATGTTCCCACGATCGTATATAACACACTGTTGTTGGTAGCGCCAAAGTAGAGGGAAATAAAAATGGTTCCTTTTTATAACCGACTTCAAAACAGAAAGGGTTCTCAATTCGTCGGAATCTTTTTTTCTGTATGTTCCCGGATTACTCAAAGAGGTCTGGACCAAGTTGGATTTTTTTATACGGATTGGTAGATTCCCAGGTAGTCCAATGGTTACAAAGTCAGGATCTGATATCCGGAAAAAATCGAGGAACTTTAAACATAGCATTTTGGGAGTGCATACGCTTTCGGAAAACATAATTTGAAAGTGAAAATACAATAACTGAAATAAATCTTAATAGTTAAATTTGGCAAGAGGCCTTATGCTCAGCTTAAAGTCATCAGGGAACATGTTCCACTGTAGCATAAGCCTTAGATCAAGATGTTAGGTTGGAGATAGGTTTATAATTATAGTAACGCTGAGCGCAGAAAAAAAATTGGTGGTGTCTTAGTTACTAACAAGCCTTTTTCTTTCAAATAAAAAAATCAATCAACTACAAAAATAAACAACTTTAAGCATTAAGGAAATAATTTAAACGAATATAACCTTTATGAAGTCAGTACGTACATCGAAGAAAGTATTTCTGAGACGGTGCCCAAAATATAGGTGATGATCATATAACTTGGCACTGGCTCCAAATTGTACTTCTACATTACCTACATGCACACTTACTTCGAATTTAAAGGCCATTCGATGAAATTACTGCTGCGTTTATAGTGCTGCAGTGTATCGAAGTCGGTTTTTATTTTTTATGTCAACCAAACGTTCCACACTATGCTTTCGCAACTTTCCAATAAAATTGGCCAAAGTTACAATTTGTACTACACTCTGTAAAAAACTACACTGCGCTCGTTCGGTGCCCATGATACTTTACGGTATTAGCCTTTGCGGGAAACTCTTTGTAGGGTAACAACGCGTCATTTATTCGTATGTTTTGTCTTTATCTAAGTACAACAAAATCTCTAACAGGTTTTACTGATAATTTGTACTTACATAGTTATATATTAACATAACATAACATTTACATATTGGCACATACATTGCTTCTGGCCCCACACTAGGATACCCTGTGTCGTGGGAACCAGAAACAACGACGTCACAAACATGTAAACATCCAAGACCTGAGTTTTTTGTTTGTTCCCAGCCGGGATTCGAACCCGGGACCTAAAACGGGTATAATCGCCATTTACCAACCCGGACTTGGCCCCCGTGGTGGGGTATGGCCTAACCTTCCTGCGATGCAGGAAGAGACCCGTGCCCCTAGCAGTGGGGACATACAAGGGTTGATAACGAATCGTGATTATTTATTAATCGTGTCGGCCAGCTGCGAAAAATTAGAAGTGACTACCCACAATGCTTGACTGTACTCGCCACTTCAGTCTACCCAAGACCACGGCAACTGTAACGCCTCCGAAACGTCGGGAAATTAGACCCGTTTAATATATACTCGTAATTAAGTGTGAGTATCGCGAATCATTAAGAAATTTGTTCTTAGCACAATAAACAGCTACGATAACAGATACGCTATGTACATGTAATTTTTCCACTGTTTTTGTGCGCAATAAAGTCTAACAGCCTTACTAATAAACTTAATGTAAAGTATTGTATAACTATGCAGTGTTTTGTATCTTTTCTTCCAACTGAAAATTACATTCAAATGACGTGAACAAAACACTGTGTATTACACTATTTTTATTTTTTAATGCACTAATCCGTGCTAAGGAACAAATTTTTGTGAAATTTTTACTCTCTAACTAGGTTTTTAAATTTGTTCCTTAGCACGGGTTAGTGCATTAAAAAATAAAAATAGTGTAATCATGTGGGTACAGTGATATCGTTCCGATGTTAAACCTAACTGCAAAGTAGGTAGTCAGGGCTGTAAGTAATGCAATTTGCTTAAGTCAGATGTCGCTGCCTGTACGTAATACAGAGAATATTGTAAAGAGGTTCGAAATTTCACTGATGCCGTGAGTCGCCCATTGGCTCAATTGGTAGAGCGCTGGTACGGATAGCCAAAGGTTGCGGGTTCGAATCCCGGCGTGGGTGAAATTTTTAGCCTCTAAATAGGTTTTTAAAACACTGTGTAACTATACCAGGCTTATACGGTGTTTATTAGTAAGAGCCTTAGTAAGTAAAAATTGTAAAATATCACGCAGTACTCTAAGTCCAGGTACGATTTTCTTTTCCTGTCACAACTTGTCAAAATCTATCTATTTCCATCTTTTCACCAAAATTCCCTGCACACTTTTTCTTTTGTTTCTTCTCTCTTTGTATGGCCAAACTTGGGGTCATATTTATAAAGACACGATTCCTCAAAAATACTCTTAAAAGACAGTTCAAATAGTCTGTGGTTTCGTTTTTCCCATTACCAATGCCTACTTAGACTGCCTCTGCAGAGCATTTTAAGGAATCGTCTTTTTATAAATAAGACTATTTATAAAATAAGACGATTTTCTGGTTTTACTTGTCAATGCGACTAACTTTTACTTTGGGAAACCTTGTTGAACTTTATAAAAGTTGTTAGTTGTATTAAGACTAGAGGGTGTTTTTTCCGTATAACAAAAAACCGGTCAAGTGCGTGTCGAGCCACGCGCATTGTAAGGTTCCGTAGAAGGAGCATGATTTACTTGCTTTACAGAACTAACAGCTCTATCTAAGTAATTTTCTATGGAAATTGTAAGAGTTTTTCTTTTTATAAGTCGGTCGCTTATTACTAATGTTAACTTGTAAAGCCAACTTAGGCCTGATAGATTTCCTTTTAAGTTCGTTTTTAAGTTCGAGATGCATAATGCACTACTCGTACAAAAAATGGCGCTTTAAAGCTTAATATTTAGATATGAGATAGTAAACTTCAATCCGCAAGCGTATGATGTAACCATTTAAAACACAAGAGTGAGAAAATAGTACGACAGGTAAATGAAACCAACTTTATCACTCGAATAATCGCGTCGCAACAACTTTGACATATATAAATATGAAAATGGTGGGCACAGATTAGAACTATTCTTCGTCTCAACTTTGCTTTAGTATTAAAGTGAGACAAACGTATTGAGCAAAATCGGATAAGGAAGTTCAATCATTCAGCTTATTATTTTATTCTCATAATGTGACACTTCTTAGCGGATTTTCATGGAAATTTAAAACGAATACCCGACGCCATAAAACAGAGTGCGTGGTAAATCATGTAGTTATTTGTAAGTACCTACTTTACAGCACAGTATAGTAATTTTTACTTACACTTGTATAATGCGTATTTTTAATTTTTGTATGGATTCGTAAACGCCGGTTTAGAGCAAAAGAGTTGAAAAATGTGTATTACTTACAACTTTACTGTTTTTAATTTTATTGTTCGTTTTGTCATCGATCAACATCAATGACAAAACGGACTATATCTCTCTTAGTACTAGAAAACAGAAACTTGACTTAGATTAGCATAAGTCAAGTTTCAGTTTTCTAGTACTAATAGACATGGCGAAACTATTTCGAGTCCTTGTTGACCACGGAACCCTAAAAATCTACTAAAAGTTGGGGCTACACAATATCATAATTTCATAAACACGCTGAAAGTTCCACATCTTGAAGAGGAGTATAAAGATCGGCCTGCGGCCACGATCAGTCACTGTCACACCTAAATTTAAAAAGAATCGCTTAGGGTATAGCAATAACATAAGTTAAGAACATTCTTTACTGTATAGTATTTACTAAGGTTAACACGAGCAGTAGACATAATTAAAACTGTTTTTATACGGATTTATGCTCGTTTATTACATTTTTCCAACGTTTCGGCACTTTTTTAGGTGCCGTGGTCCCGGATGACTGAGGTGACAGGTGTCTTTTAGAAATCATTAACGGTTAGTTTACTACCCTCGGCAAAAATTACAAAAGTTAATTATGGAGTTACGTTCCAAAATAGACAAACCAATTATTTTTTTTTATATAAAGTCAACAATATTGATTATTAGTAATTGAAGTTAAAATTAAATTTATAAACTAATTACTTTACATGAACTTAAAGATACCGATTATTAATTGAAATTAAATTGATTTTTTATTATTTATTCTACAGTCACACTTCTAGCAAGGGGGTCTCATGCACTTAAGCACTGGTTTAATATGGTCCTTATTAAGGTGTTCGTCATCTTATAAAAATCTCATTTTTTGTAGCTATCACTTTATGCGCTATATATCAGATCTATAAAAAAAACATTGCTTTTCATTTTATCGGTGATATTATTTAGAGCAAGTCTATGCGTATAAAGAATTTAAGGGAGTGTACCTTCTGTAAAACTGGTTGATCTATGAACTGCTATCAGTCTTACCAGTATAGTCAGTGTTATCCAAGGAGTTTGGTCAACAGCATACAAAAATCAGTGAGAGTAAAAAAAAGTGACGAAAACGACTAAAAGACTAATTTGGCATGAAAACATTTATAAAGTGTACTCATTTTTTAAATTCACCAAAATAATATAAAATGAGTTGAAGCGTTTTATCTGGGTGCGCTTAAATATCACTGTTGGCAACATTGGTTGATGTTTTTGCGACACAAATTTTGTTCGGGATGCCCTCTCTATACGTAGTAGTATATACTTTAAGATCTGTTGCGTAGCGGAAGCGCATTTGCTTACCATGCGAGAGGCCCCGGGTGCAAACCCTGACTAGGGACAAAAAATACCCCAGTTTATGGATGTTTACATGTTTGTGATTTCACTGTTTCTGGTTCCCATGACACAGGGTATCCTAGTGTGGGGCCAGTATGTGCCTGTAAGAAAAAAAAATGAGTTTACGGTTTATAATCTTCTACAAAATAACTATATCAAACGGTCTGATCGCTATTATTTATTTGGTAAAACGTAATTTCCAACGTTGCGACAGCGATGCAATTGCCGTGGTCACGGGTAGACTGAAGTGGTGGCCAGTACAGTCAATTATTTTGGGTAGTCACTCAGTTAGGCCATACTTCATCACGGGGGCCAAGTCCGGGTCGGTGGAGAATTGTAAGACAGTGGCGGGCCTTACTGTCAGAAGTTGTCAAGCCGCCCATAAGGCCTCTGTCATCACTTAACGACAGCCATAATATAACAGCCAGCACCAACGGCTAAACGAGCCTTGCGAAGCACGGAAACGATCTGAAAAATGCCACTTAAGGTAGTCACGGGACGGTCACCCATCTTGCCTGACCGCTCCGGTTGTTGCTTAACTCAAGTGATTGATTCCAATCACTCGCTTTCACTAGGCCATGAGCGTTTCAATTAGACCCGTTTAATATATAGCTACGTACAAGTATAAACTAAACTTAAGCCGACTAGGACTTGTCGAGAATCTTTTACAACCCTCAATACCCTTTAGCTTTGCGCGAATAACAAGAAAATCGACTCGGGCAGGTGTATTTATTCAATCGTAGTAATGGATAATAGATGTAAGTTAATTGGCACTGGAGGCAGCGGGTGTGCGGGCGTAGATGACTCCGAGATAAGGGAGGATCATTTGTGGGGTCGTGATTTATGTGGCTCCGGCCGACGCGCTCGGCTCCCGACTCTATCGGGCCGCCATATGATCTCTAAGGTCCGGATTCTCTAACAAATTTCGGGGCAGTACTTCTTATTTTATGTAGCCTATATATACGTCCCTATATTAATGCAGTTGAAATGAGGTCCTTGAGACATAATGTGTAGTGTTACTTTGAATGACCGGATACGCAATAGTCTGATTAGAGAACGTTGTGGACTGAAAGAGGATGTAGTAACTAGAATTGAGAAAGGAATGTTGCGTTGGTTTGGACATATGGAGAGGATGAAGGAAGAAAGATTGACGAAACAAATATATATTGCGAATGTGAGTGAAAGGGCTGGTATGGGACGTCCCAGACGGACTTGCATCGACCAATCAGGGGATGTATTAGCAAAGGGAAAGATAAAAAGTACCCGGAACCGGCGTGCGTGCAAGCAACGACTTATTAACGTTGATGAAGCGAAGGTGATCTGTCAGGATCGTGGCAAGTGGCAGTCCCTGGTCTCTGCCTACCCCTCTGGGATACAGGCGTGAGGTTATGTATGTATGTATGTATGTATGTATGTATGTATGTATGTATGTATGTATGTATGTATGTATGTATGTATGTATGTATGTATGTATGTATGTATGTATGTATGTATGTATGTATGTATGTATGTATGTATGTATGTATGTATGTATGTATGTATGTATATACGTCCCACTGCAAGGCAGGGCACTTCTCTCAGGGAGAGAGCATGGGCTTAATTAGCTCGCGTGCCCACCGCGGATTGGCAATTTCAAGCGCTGGGGTATTTGAAACCCGCAGGCACTCAGGCTTTCCTTGTTTTCCTTGATGGTCAGCGAGTTGTATTGCTACTACAACTTCACAAGTGAACATAACTTAGAAACCAAAGTCAATGTTATACGCCGGGATTAGAACCCACGACCTCCCGAATGAGAGCCGATGTTCTACTAATCCGCTACCACCGCTTGCTGCGGTATTTTGGGTTTTATATAACTATAATGGTCCAAATGTAATTCAGGATCGGCTAGTTCCTGATGTAAAAAGAAATTCCCAGTTTAGTTTGTGCAAAACAAAGTCACTGGTACATGTCCGTACTGGGAACGGAAACTGAGTAGAGAGCCAGGTTAGATTACCAGAAGCGAGAGCTCTTTCCATTGTTCAACCCACTTGGCTACTGCCGCTCGTATTTAAGCAACAGTGGTGTTAACCGTTACTATGCACCCACTGCTGGGGCACGGGTCTCTTCCTGCATTGCAGGAAGATTAGGCCATACTCCACCACGGGGGCCAAGTCCGGGTTGATGGAGGATTTTTAGACAGTGGCAGGCCTTACAGTCAGAAGTTATCAAGCATGACCTGGCTTAGGGCAAGTAATCAATATAAATAAAATTCAAAGTCCTGTCTGACTGAGTCACTCATCAACGCTCAGCCCAAGCCGTTGGACCTAGGAAGCTGAAATTTCGAACAGAGTGTCAATATATAATGTAGGCACGGATTAAGACCGGATTTTTTGAAATTCATCCCTTAAAGGGGCGAAAAGGGTTGCCAAAATTTGTATGGGAGGTATAAAGAATGTTGTCTAATTTTCTTGAAACTTAAAACAAATACTCTTCAACACAATTGATTGAATACGTGTTTCGCCGTTTTTCTAAATTTAACCCTTAAGGGAGTGAACGGGGTGTAAAAATTTCGTTCCTTGAATCTTTTCCACGCGCACGGAGTCGCGGGCAAAAGCAAGTTTAGCAAAAATTCACACTTTTCGCGAAGGAAATTAATATTTTTCAGACGCCCTTAATGTCTTATTATGCATCCAACTCTCATCAGAAAACTTTACCCTAAAGGCGGCCGTAATGAAATAGAAACGTAAGGCACCCAGAGGCTTATTTCAATTACAACATCACTTTTGACGACACTTCCAAAGCCAATTTCTCATAATTAATGTCGACAGAGAGCTTTCATTGAAATTTTAAGTTATTACTTTTACCCTTAAAGAAGAAAATCTGCCGCATAATAATTTCTGTGTGATGTGGCATGAACTAACTTTTCAAAAGGCTCTTTTCAAACTTAATTAAGCCATAATTACGGTTGCTGGCGATTTGAGATGGTGCCCAACAATATACTGAAAGCTGAATGAAATTATGTCTCTAAGATTAAAAATATAAATAGTATACTTAGTTCTGTTTCATAACTTTGCAAATAAAATATTTTGGGACAGTCGAGATTCAAAACATTGTTGAACTTTAGACTGCTTTGCCCGACTGGTACGCTGTCTGTAACATTTTTAGTGTTAGTACAGTTTTGATAAATTGTCGTTCGAAGCTTGGCTAATAAATAAAATTACTTTTTGACGAACGAAAGTAGTTTCGAGATTCATTAATTAATCAGTATCACATTTTCTTGATCAAAAACTATATTTATATCAAAAATTATTTCTGAATGGCCGTAAAATTATTTTCTAGCAAAGACTCCCATCGTTTTTCTAAAGTACTCTTTTTAACTGTGACTAAAGGGACAAAAATTAATTTTTTTAATCAAAGTAACTTAATGCTGATTTTTTATTTCAATTTTCTATTTTTGTCACTTATTAAAATGCTGAATAGTGAATCGATTGAAATATTATTTGTCAAAATCTGAACATTTATTAAAAAGTTATAAAGCTACGTAGAATTGGACATACTTTCTTACATACATTCGAGCCAACACCATCACTCTCCTTTAGGGCTCCGCCACAAACTGGTAAAAATTTTAGAATGGCGAGAGCGAGACGAAACGATAGAAGTAACAGCGCTTTTAAGACCCTACTAACAAACTCTGATCCGTACAGGCACGCCGTCACTAAGTCCGTTCACTTTTTAATCCTTCCTTCGGGGTATAACGAGTGTTTGCAGATAATCCACCTTCTTGACAAACACATCAAAGGAATTAGTGAGCCAAACTGGAGTCGTATACAAAACTAGGGGGCGAGCCCCCTGCGCGCTTACGCGCGCCAACCCCCAGCCGCTCCGAGCTGCGCTCTTCGCGGCGCTCGGCCTAGGGCCTCGCTAGACACTTATTGTAGTGAATTGTTGCATGGGAACATGTATGGTCTCGGCCTTCGGCCTCGGCCTGGACGGAGCTCGGCCTTCGGCCTCGCCGCGGCGGGGTTCCTCGTGCCCGCTCCGCGGAGCTCGGCCTCCGGCCTCGCAAGTTTGTCCCTCTTTGCTCTTGCGCTGGTACTTTTCCGCCGTAACCTGAACGTTCTCGGCCTTCGGCCTCGGCCTGGACGGAGCTCGGCCTTCGGCCTCGCCGTGGCGGAGTGTCTCGTGCCCGCTTCGTGGAGCTCGGCCTCCGGCCTCGCAAGTTTGTCCCTTTTTGCTTTTGCGCTGATACTTGTGTGCCGTAACCTGAACGGTCTCGGCCTTCGGCCTCGGCCTAAACGGAGCTCGGCCTTCGGCCTCGCCGTGGCAGAACTTTTTGTGCCCGCTTCGCGGAGCTCGGCCTTCGGCCTTGCAAGTTTGTCCCTTTTTTCTTTTGCGCTGGTACTTGTGCGCCGTAACCTGAATGGTCTCGGCCTTCGGCCTCGGCCTAAACGGAGCTCGGCCTTCGGCCTCGCCGCGGCAGAACTTTTTGTGCCCGCTTCGCGGAGCTCGGCCTCCGGCCTCGCAAGTTTGTCCCATTTCTCTGTTGAAAAGTCAATTTTAGTACTAAATCTCCATACAAAAATTTGTCATTTTCAATCATCAATATCTCGGCCGCCATCTTGAAATTCCAAGATGTCGGATTTTTCTCATATACCTGGGTCCTTTGGCAACGCGATGCCGTTTACGGCATATCTCCAGCATATGCCCAGTTGGCTGCCGACTTTTTTGCGCAAAGGTCGATTTTTGGGTCGGCTATATCTGCGCCGCCATTTTGAATTTCGAACAACCAAAATTTTTTTTTTCAATCGGATTACTATATCACCATTCTATCAAATTTTCATCCAAATCGGTCGGTAAACGCCAGAGTTAGCACCCTCGCGTAGTGGAACGCGTTCGAAATTCAAAAATCGGCTTCATAGGATGGCTGTAATTCATACATTTCCTACAACTTTCTCATACATCATTTTCGTCCAAATCTTACCGTTTCCGAGAAAACGTATGGATGAATAGATCAGTGAGTATACCGGATTGTAGCTTTATATATATATAACTAGGGGGCGAGCCCCCTGCGCGCTTACGCGCGCCAACCCCCAGCCGCTCCGAGCTGCGCTCTCCGCAGCGCTCGGCCTAGGGCCTCGCTAGACACTTATTGTAGTGAATTGTTGCATGGGAACATGTATGGTCTCGGCCTTCGGCCTCGGCCTGGACGGAGCTCGGCCTTCGGCCTCGCCGCGGCGGGGTTTCTCGTGCCCGCTCCGCGGAGCTCGGCCTGCGGCCTCGCAAGTTTGTCCCTTTTTGCTCTCGCGCTGGTACTTGTCCGCCGTAACCTGAACGTTCTCGGCCTTCGGCCTCGGCCTGGACGGAGCTCGGCCTTCGGCCTCGCCGTGGCCTAGTGTCTCGTGCCCGCTTCGCGGAGCTCGGCCTCCGGCCTCGCAAGTTTGTCCCTTTTTACTTTTGCGCTGGTACTTGTGCGCCGTAACCTAAATGGTCTCGGCCTTCGGCCTCGGCCTAAACGGAGCTCGGCCTTCGGCCTCGCCGCGGCGGGGTTTCTCGTGCCCGCTCCGCGGAGCTCGGCCTGCGGCCTCGCAAGATTGTCCCTTTTTGCTCTTGCGCTGGTACTTGTGCGCCGCAATTTGAATGGTCTCGGCCTTCGGCCTCGGCCTAAACGGAGCTCGGCCTTCGGCCTCGCCGCGGCAGAACTTTTTGTGCCCGCTTCGCGAAGCTCGGCCTCCGGCCTCGCAAGTTTGTCTCATTTCTCTATTGAAAAGTCAATTTTAGTACTAAATCTCCATACAAAAATTTGTCATTTTCAATCATCAATATCTCGGCCGCCATCTTGAAATTCCAAGATGTCGGATTTTTCTCATATACCTGGGTCCTTTGCCAACACGATGCCGCTTACGGCATATCTCTAGCATATGCCCAGTTGGCTGCCGACTTTTTGTGCAAAGGTCGATTTTTCGGTCGGCTATATCTGCGCCGCCATTTTGAATTTCGAACAACCAAAATTTTTTTTTTCAATCGGATTACTAAAACACCATTCTATCAAAATTTCATCCAAATCGGTCGGTAAACGACAGAGTTCGCACCCTCGCATAGTGGAACGCGTTCGAAATTCAAAAATCGGCTCCATAGGATGGCCGTATATCGTACATTCCCTACAACTTTGTCATACATCATTTTCGTCCAACTCGTGCCATTTCCGAGAAAACGTATTATGTTAGATCAGTGAGTATACCGGATTGTAGCTTTATATATATATAACTAGGGGGCGAGCCCCCTGCGCGCTTACGCGCGCCAACCCCCAGCCGCTCCGAGCTGCGCTCTCCGCGGCGCTCGGCCTAGGGCCTCGCTAGACACTTATTGTAGGGAATTGTTGCATGGGAACATGTATGGTCTCGGCCTTCGGCCTCGGCCTGGACGGAGCTCGGCCTTCGGCCTCGCCGCGGCGGGGTTTCTCGTGCCTGCTCCGCGGAGCTCAACCTCCGGCCTCGCAAGTTTGTCTCTTTTTGCTCTTGCGCTGGCACTTGTGTGCCGTAAACTAAACGGTCTCGGCCTTCGGCCTCGGCCTGGACGAAGCTCGGCCTTCGGCCTCGCCGCAGCGGGGTCCGCGAGGCCGAAGGCCTCGGCCTGGACGGAGCTCGGCCTTCGGCCTCGCCGCGGCGGGGTTTCTCGTGCCCGCTCCGCGGAGCTCGGCCTCCGGCCTCGCAAGTTTGTCTCTTTTTGCTCTTGCGCTGGCACTTGTGTGCCGTAAACTAAACGGTCTCGGCCTTCGGCCTCGGCCTGGACGGAGCTCGGCCTTCGGCCTCGCAAGTTTGTCCCTCTTTGCTCTTGCGCTGGTACTTGTCCGCCGTAACCTGAACGTTCTCGGCCTTCGGCCTCGGCCTGGACGGAGCTCGGCCTTCGGCCTCGCCGCGGCGGGATTTCTCGTGCCCGCTCCGCGGAGCTCGGCCTGCGGCCTCGCAAGTTTGTCCCTTTTTGCTCTTGCGCTGGTACTTGTGCGCCGCAATTTGTATGGTCTCGGCCTTTGGCCTCGGCCAAAACGGAGCTCGGCCTTCGGCCTCGCCGCGGCAGAACTTTTTGTGCCCGCTTCGCGAAGCTCGGCCTCCGGCCTCGCAAGTTTGTCTCATTTCTCTATTGAAAAGTCAATTTTAGTACTAAATCTCCATACAAAAATTTGTCATTTTCAATCATCAATATCTCGGACGCCATCTTGAAATTCCAAGATGTCGGATTTTTCTCATATACCTGGGTCCTTTGGCAACGCGATGCCGTTTACGGCATATCTCCAGCATATGCCCAGTTGGCTGCCGACTTTTTTGCGCAAAGGTCGATTTTTGGGTCGGCTATATCTGCGCCGCCATTTTGAATTTCGAACAACCAAAATTTTTTTTTTCAATCGGATTACTAAATCACCATTCTATCAAATTTTCATCCAAATCGGTCGGTAAACGCCAGAGTTAGCACCCTCGCGTAGTGGAACGTGTTCGAAATTCAAAAATCGGCTTCATAGGATGGCTGTAATTCATACATTTCCTACAACTTTCTCATACATCATTTTCGTCCAAATCTTACCGTTTCCGAGAAAACGTATGGATGAATAGATCAGTGAGTATACCGGATTGTAGCTTTATATATATATAATAGAGAGAAAAGGATAGGTACGTCAGAGTGCTTAGTGCGAGTTTTTTAATTACTTGATCGCGTTAACGTAAACTCATATTTCTATGGCATCGAGGAAGCGCCACCTAGCGACAAGTATGGAACTTAAATTGCTGAGTGCGAGTTGTAATGGTTTACGTTGAGAAGTAAACACGTTTACCAGCCAAAACACGAATAAACGCGAGTGCGAGTTGTACTGTGACAGCGTTTTGCCAGTTCGAACGGTTAACTTACTCATACTCACCACTACTCAATGCTCGATTAACGCGGTAGTAAAGTTATTCGATTGGATCTGTCAAACTCGCACTAAGCACTCTGGTATCGAATGTTTAGAGGGACAAAACGAAGGTTAAATCTTGACAAATCCTCGCCCCCGTATCACATATTGGTTGAGTCTAAACGGCGCTGGGCGCTCGTGTCTCTTGATTAAGATCTAATTTATCGCTCCATACTGAGTATGGTTAAATACAGCTTACCGAGTTGGTTGGATATTGGCTAGCGGTTGTTTTATATAAAGAGCGGTAAATACAATGACTATTTGGAAGCAAGTTTTTGAAGTGGTAGTTTCTCGTAACTGCTTTAAACAGAAAGAGAATATTGTCACTATTAGCCATAATCACCGCATTTAGACGTGAATTGCCACGCAAAGCCACGCTCACTGTAGGGTTCCGTAGGAGTGGTATTTTACTGCTTTACAGAACTAAGAACTTAATGAAAGTAATTTACAAAAGATGTTTTATGAAGTTTTTCTTTTTGAATTGGTTGCCTATTACTTTTTAACTTGAAAAGTCTACTTGGCCATGATAGTATTTTTACACATTTCTCTACTCTACAAAAAATTGCGCTTTGAAGCTTTATATTTCGTAAACATATTATTATCCTAACTAGAAAAAAGGTTTTCACATATTCACAACATTTTTAAGCGACCAATCCAATATGGTAGGCGTAAAAGGCATCCCCAATCACCGTTTTGTTGGCGTGTTTAATATGTCTATTTAGTCTTAATTTCAGCTTCCTGGTACTTCTCGTCTCTTTGCTAAGACGTGGACAGACAGACGGACAGACATACCCACCAACCTACCTATATGGCCAAATTTTTGAATTCTGTTCACGCCACAAATTGTACGTCTATCCTGTATTAACTTTTACTATCGAAAAATGTATCTCTATTACTATTCTTCTTCTTCAGGCTATATTATGTAGTCCACTGCTGGACATAGCCCTCCCCTAATGAGCGCCATAGCTGTCTTCAGCTTGCCGCATCCAGCATCTGCCGGCAGTTTTTCGCAGATCGTCATCCCACTTGGTCGGAGGGCGTCCTACATTACGTTACTATTACTATTTTTATACTTTATTGCACATGAAACATTAAATAGGACGTTTACATAAGAAATAACATGTACTCTACCGGTGTCTATTCGCTTGTCATTTTCACTTCTTTTCGTTGTCTACACTGACCGTTCACGAAGCCAAGCAGAGTGCTTAGTGCGAGTTTGACAGATCCAATCGAATAACTTTACTACCGCGTTAATCGAGCATTGAGTAGTGGGTATGAGTAAGTTAACCGTTCGAACTGGCAAAACGCTGTCACAGTACAACTCGCTCTCGCATTTATTCGTGTTTTGGCTCGTAAACATGTTCACTTCTCAACGTAAACCATTACATCTCGCACTTAGCAATTTTAATTTCCATACTTGTCACTAGGTGGCGCTTCCTCGATGCCATAGAAATATGAGTTTACGTTAACGCGATCGAGTAGTTAAAAAACTCGCACTAAGCACTCAGCATTTATAACATTAAAAATATCACTAATAGTCATGTATTAACATCTAACGGCCGTTTATAGGGACAAGTAAGAACCAGTGTTAGTGAATATTTATTATGTATCTGCACACGGCGAGTCTAGTTCCCGTAATCTCCAACGCCATCAACGCCCTGAACTCGGTAAGCCGATTATTTGTAATTTTTGAATCACCTCTTTTTTTTGTCAAGAACCCTTGTGGACTACGGAACCGTAGAAAGAACAATGAGGCTATCTCGCTCTCCACAGAGAATTTTAGTTATTTTATTAAAGTATTTTTAAATTTGCTATCGGATGCACGGGATGCACTAACCTGTATAAAAACACATCCAAGGCTACTCGGAATGTGATTACTAAAATCGTTCCACAGTGGCCTAATACAGGAAACTATGATAATACATATTTCATTCATAACTTTGCAATAGGAATTGTTTTAAAAAATATTGCTAGTGGCAAATAAAACACAAGAAAAGTGGGTCCAATAATTTTACACTAGAGGTGAGTGAATTAGCATCGTGACTTTATTAAGGTCTAGGGTAATAATAAAGAGATGTATTAACAACGTTTATTTTTCGAACATAAAAATACGGTATCCGTAATGTAGTGCTAAGCAGTCATTACAATTCAGTGCTTCTATCCGTGAAAGCAGCAATATCGTCCGCAAATCTGATAAAAACCCCTATTTTTCCCTTAAATGGTATATATTCCTTGAGTTGTTTTCTCCAATATTTGTATGATTTTTAGTTATTCCCATTTGTTCTTAAAAAAATTGTTGTGGTTTCTTGCTTGCTGCATAATTCGTAAATTATCTCTTTCATTCTGTCTTTCTCTCTATTTATCTCTTTCTCGCTTTTTTCTTTCTTTTAATCAGCTTTCCATTTTAAGATCTCCTCCTCATTAATGCTCCTATGCTGGCCTCATACTCCGGTGGTCTTCTATTAGTATGACTCTGTGTGAGAGTGATAATTAAGCTCATGTTCGCTCTGTGAGAGAGGGTGTAGCCTGCCTTCTCAAGGGGACGTATCTAGGCGGTTTAGGTTTTGTTTAATGGATTTAGTGTAAATTATATTTAATTAGTTTAATATTTAAGTAAGTAAATAAATATGAAACTGGTTGTATATTATTAAGTATAAATTGATTTAAAGATTTATGTTTCTACTATTAATTCAATTATTATCAAACTTTATTGCCTGCCTAGTTTTCGGACTGTGTCTTTACTTTTGGTAAAACACGATATAGTTGCCAAATTTCAAAGCTCTAAGTCAACGGAAAGTACCCTATACATTTTGATTCCCTTGAGTTCGAAATTTCCTTTTTTTGTGGCATAAACGGCCGTTTATTTTTTACGTTAAATGAGACGCTGATTTTTCACAGATTCAAAGGACTGTAGATCTCAGTCTTCCTGGTCGGTACGCTCTTTACATAGCAATCATGGTCGTCCTTTATTGTTTCATGCTTCACCATGTCTTCGCGTTCTTCTCGATTAGATATAGACCGGGCCCTAGTGTCTAATACTTACATAGTTTTTCAATAGAATGAAATAAACACGACAATGGTTGATATTTACCGCAATCTGGTAATCTACTAAGCAGTAGCAGTACAATTTCATTCCAGCGCCATTATAACCCGCGCAAATTATATAGGCGTCTCTCGCGAGGAAGATCGAATCGCGAGAGGCGCCGAGTTAAGTAGCGCGGGTTATACCTTGCAATTGGTTACTAGACTACCGATTGTGTGAATGACACGACCATTACCGGACTAATATATTATTTTAGAGACTCACCTCCCTGATTATATGGTTTTCATTTCAACTCGATAACTCCGCGTGTTCCTAAGATAAAAGTCTTGATAGGGAGATGGACGGATAGACCGACCAGACGGGCAACAAGCTGATCCTCTAAGGGCTCCGTTTTTTCATTTAGAGCTACGGAACCCTAGAAACGAGTAATCAGACATGTTTTACCCTTTTTTACATGCGAATTCGTGCGCATACCAGCATCAAGATTACGAGTACCTTTCAGTGCTAGCTCGGTTTGGCGAACGACTAAGGTATTCCTGTTGTCCTATTTACATGCCGACGATCAAAGCTGTTTGATAGTAAGCCAATCGCTCGGTCTAGCCATGCGCTTAGTGCCGTTAAAACAATGTCAAAGCAAAGTCAAGTAGAATAATGCGATTCAAATAAGGATATGAAAGATAGGTTTCAAGCAAAATCTAGATGGTTTTTTGAGATAGTTTATAACCCCAATTGGTCATTGCTTTTAGAAAGTATTTAAAGTGACACGTTGTTGCACAAAGGTGATGGTGTTCTATTTACAATGATGTACTTAGTACTTTTGGGCGAATAGGCAAAAAAGTTTGCTACGGAAAATAATGTTACGCACTTTAAATAGTGATATCGTTTTGATATATTGATAAAATCTAATATATTAAAAAAATCAAGTTACAGTGATTGTTACCGAACTCCTCCAAAATGGCTTCACCTATATTTCTCATTTTTTTACGATAGGTCTGACAATAGTCAGTCTATTAATGGGTTACCTATCATCATCGTCAATCCATTATGTCTCCACCGAGGAGCACCAGTCTCTTCCCTGAGGAAGGTATATGCCATACTTCACCTTTACCACGGGGGCCAAGTCCGGAATGGGTTACTTATAATGTTTTATCTATTTCTGAATTTTTTGCGCATATTTGGTAAGTCTGACAATAGTCAGTCTATTAATGGGCTATTTAAGATGGCACAACAACGTTATATAATATTGGTTAATATATTTATTATATTAAACAGTGGTGCTTATAAATACATGGCTCTTTAATATTTTATTTTATTGTGGACTGAAAGAGGATGTAGTGAGAAACTAGAATTGAGAAAGGAATGTTGCGTTGGTTTGGACATGTGGAGAGAGAGGAAGAAAGATTGACGAAACAAATATATATTGCGAATGTGAGTGAAAGAGCTGGTAAGGGACGCCCCAGGCGGACATACACCGACCAAATAGGGGATGTATTACCCCTCTGGGATACAGGCGTGAGGTTATGTATGTATGTTTAATGTCACAATCTTATTGATAACTATGCAACGTTGTAGATTGGTGTTACTAAAGAACCCTCTAGACAATTTGCCTTTCTAATGCAAGTATTTATTTTGTCAATTATCAGGGGGCACGGCAGTGCCCACGCCAAGTCGAGCGCGAAGCAAACACTGCCGTAACTATATTTACAGGAACCATTTCGCCGCATTTTCAGGCCCCTGTTTGACAACCTCTGGATTAGACCAGAACGCAGAAATTTTCGTCGTCAAGTAAGCTATAGTCACATACTTAAAATCCAAAATTTCAAGTCTGTATGTCATTTAGTTCCGAAGTTAAGCGACAGCAAAGTTTCGCATTTATGACACTCACTTACTGATGATCATCAAAATAGAACTAGTACTTCCCATAAACTCAGGGAGCTAAAATTTGGTACATAGTTAAGGTTTAACGGCCACATAAAGGGAAAACTATACTACGAAAAAATTGGGAAAATCGAAGATCTTGAGTATCTGGTGACCCTGACAGAATACACAACACAAGAGCCCAACCAAACTATTAGAAGATTATTATTTATTTTATTATGTCGCTCAAACTTTGGTCAAAATATACTGCATTGGACTAAAAGTGGCGGTGACACCCGCACACGACGGCGCTGACTGTATTCTAAGACGCTTATCCGATAACCTTATATGGCGAAATGGCAACCGGCCGCGTTACAGTCGTTTACGACATTCTTCTACTGCCCTTGATTTAGGGGGGGACGGATTGATTTATTTTATAAGAAAATCTAATAAAATAAATCAATATGCCCACGTTTCTACAAAAAGAAGTGAAATCCCACCAAAAACATTCTGTAAAAACTAGCCAAGTCTCGATGGAGGTGGTCGTTTATGCCTAAAAAGTAATAAAATCTAGACAAAGTCGTGCCAAGTCTAAGGGTCCTTACTGAGATCTCTTTATTATTATACTTAATGTTGTGTGACTTGGCCGTGATTAGACGTTCTTCTATGCTGGAAATAATGTTTTATACTGTTTGTTTCTCGCTTATACATAAGTATTATTGACATACGCAGCTTTATCAAGCTTACAACTTACAAGTAACTGGTTATTAAATCAACGTTTTTCAAGTGGCAATTTTCCATCGTCAATGGGTAGCGGTTCTGGCTACTCATTGACGCCCTTTAACGGCCAAGTCACACAAAATTAAGTATAATAATAAACAGATCGCAGTAAGGACCCTTAGACTTGGCACGACTTTGTCTAGTATTCATTACTTTTTAGAGATAAACGAGCACCTCCATCGAGACTTGGCTAGTTTTTACAGAATTTTTAAAACAATGCGTGTAATCCGAGTGGTCTATTTACCCATCTAATGTGTGTAAAGGTGCCAATGAACGCTGTACAAAGCATCTCATTATGTAGATGCAAAGGCAAAAGTATTTTTTTAAATTCAATCCCGATATGCAGAGCTGCCTCGATACTAAAAACATGCAATAATTGTAGGGAAATTGGTTAAAATACGACCTAGTGATTCAGGTATTATTGGTTGTAATGCAATTACCCATAGCCCCGGGATTGGAATGCGAAACCTACAATTGGTCAGTTTAAAAAATATTTTTGCTTTCAGAATTTCCACGCCTATTTGCCAACTTAAATTGATTGCAGTCTAGATACGACTCGGGCCTAATTATGCGCTGAAACTCTTGTCAGAATCCTGACGTTTGCGAGAGGATTTTTTGTGGAATTTGTCAGTCATACGATTGGGATCATTCTTTGGTAATAACAATCGTTTTAATGTCCAATTCCTGCTAGAAGGTCGTAATATAGGGGACTGTTCCAAGCACCGTATAGGCACCGTTACTTTTTTCTAAAAATAAAACTTTGAATCTCTAAATCTAGAACTACTTAGGCAATACGTTACATACAGTATGTTAGCTTTTAGATTATAACTCGGCTACTATCGGATAGAGTCGGATATGTTCGTGTAATAGAAATATCGGAACTAATATGACACTCAAATAAACTTAATAAGAAAAGTTTTATACAGAGCAGGAAGTACTATTATTTATTACACTTGTGTGAATCAGTGAAAACCAAAGCCTTCTCTAGAGCCCGAGGTATACTCTAAAAGATAACAGACTTAATTAATATTACACATTAGAACTAGAAAGAACAAATAAATAAATTAAAAACTAACAATAGTGAAAGACAGAATCAATAAAAGGAAAACTGAACAATGAAAAGGTCTGTCGCCAACAAGCTGGTTAGCTTTTAGGATTTAAAAACCTATTTAGAGGCTACAAAATCCACCCATGCCGGGATTCAAACCCGCGATCTCTGGCTATCCGTGCCAGCGCTCTTTCCAACTGAGCTAATGGGCGACTCACCGGCACCAGTGAAATATCGAACCTCTTTACAATATTCTCTGTATTACGTACAGCCAGCGACAGAGAATATTGTAAAGAGGTTCGAAATTTCACTGATGCCGGTGAGTCGCCCATTAGCTCAGTTGGAAAGAGCGCTGGCACGTATAGCCAGAGGTCGCGGGTTCAAATCCCGGCATGGTTGGATTTTTTGTCCTTAGCACGGGTTAGTGCATTAAAAATAATATAACCTTTTAGGATGTCTCATTATCTTTCCGAAATAAACCGTACAACGCGTTTCCGCAAACGGAACCCTAAATAGATACCCCACTCTATGCCCACAGGCCTTCTCGAACAGGAAACTACGTTTGTGTAGGAATGGCTCCATAAGGCGCATTCTTAAGATGTCTCCTTTATTTATTTTATTTTAGATTCGAGGAACAATACATACAAATATTGACACACTAAGCAACTTGAAGCTCTCGTGGCGTAGTTGAATAGAGTCGTTGGAATCCATCACTTGAGTTAAGCAACAATAGGCGTGGTTGGGTGCAGGATGGGTGACCGTCCCGTGGCTACCGGCATTTTTCCGAGCGCTTCCGTACTTTGCAAGGCACATTAAGCCGTTGGTTCCAGCTGTCATGTAATGGCAGTCGTTAAGCAATGTCAGAGGCCTTATGAGCGGCTTGATAATTTCTGACAGCTAGGCCCGCCACTGCCTTACAATCCTCCACCAACTCAGACTTGGCCCTCGTAGTGGAGTATGGGCTAACCTTTCTGCGATGCAGGAAGAACCCGTGCTCCAGCAATAGCGACATACAGGGGTTGTTATTGAAGCCACTTAAAAGTCTTCAGAGAATTAGTAAAGAATTTTAAAACTCTGACAGTTAGCTACATCTGAGAAATAACTGTCAGCATTTCCAAAGATCTTTTCCATGGGAATAAATTGAATACAGAAATGCTCATTTAATTAATAACCGCTGCCTAATACGGCGATTGGGAGTTGACAATAATCATTATATTTGGGACTCTATACCTCAAAAGGAAAAAATAAAACCCATATAGAATCGTTGTCTGTCTGTTTGTCTGACCATTTTCCTTCAAAGAACGCGTGGAGGTATCAAGTTGGAATACCTTATAATATCAAATACTTAAGTGTGCGGTCCCTTGAGGCTATTCAAAATCAAACTTCCAAGTCAACGCAATCAAAAGAGACGGCCCTTTACGCCGCACATTTTGACACTCTCAAGGGGATTCATGCTCATAGAGTACTTCCCGTCAACCTAAATCATGAAATTTAGCTTTTGAAATTTACAATTAAGAAGCAATGTATTGCGGCACAAGGCTGCTTCGTTGGTTTCATCTTAATGGGGGCGCCCATATATTTTTACTAATACACGTATCCTGTGTGGTGTCGGCCTAGAGAATAGCACCAATCCAAATTCTTCCCGCGGGGTGTCGTAAAAGGCGTCATAAAGGCTAAGTGACACAAACCAGGGGGTGGGCAGCAGCGCCCCCTGCAGTACCATTCCACCAAACTGCGATCCCAACCCGCATGCTCAGCGTGGGGATTATTTATATATTTTTTTTATTTTTATTTTAATACAAAACCCACAGCACAAGTTAAATTATAAAAAATGGTTGTGTAGAAAAATCTAAACATAGGCCACTTAAGGGCTTACTTTATATTAACTTAGCTACTATACAGGAACAAAGGTAGGCTTACATAATTTAAGTTATTAAACAGATTTTACAAATTAGTGGAATAAACAGAAAAAATAGGCTATGGCCTTACATATTTAAAACTTATTCGTATATATATAGATATAGGAACAGAGTGTTGTTAAATTTCATGACTGCATAGTATGTGCGTGTGAGGGTGTGTTTGAGTGTGTGAGGGTGTATGTATGTGTGTTTGTGTGAATAATTTTGCCGATGTAAGAATTTTGTACAGTGATGAAAGAGGAAGAAAGAGTGAGGTAAAAATATACCAGAACTCATTTTTTTTCTCCAAGGGAACCTAAAAGTGATCTCCTAAGGTCTGATCTAGACAAATGGAAAATATCCAAGTTGGAAAAAAGTTTATTATATACATTCGGCAAACGATAGCTCAAGGAGCCTTGCGCATAATTTGTAGTAACCAATGGGTTATCAAATAATTTTGTATGACGAGTACGAGTTGTTGGTGTGCGCAGAGTCAAGACTTCGTTTATCAGGTCAGGACAGTTAATTAATTATGGGCATTACCCTTCAATGATCGCACAACCGTGCGCTATGGCGCTCATTTGGGAGGGCTATGTCCAGCAGTGGACTAATATAGCCTGAAGAAGAAGAAGAATACACGTATTGCAGGCTAGTTAGCAAAATTGATCAAAAAAATACTGTTTCTCTACTGGATCACCCCGTGAACTTCGTATCACTTAAACGTCTCATTTGTTGCTTTGGCCATTGGAACTCTCCCTTCCTACAATAACATAATAAAAAATTGTCAAATCGTTTACAGCGAACCTACATACGACTAATGTAGCTTACTACATTTTCATGTGAATCAGAAGTAAACTATGGAGAAAAACTTTTTGGCCAGTTTTTCATAACTAGCATATATTATATACGTCGCACATCTCGTATGAATTCAAAGTAACCCTATCCAAAAGTAACATCACAAAAAAGCGGGTGACGGGTTTCGCATCCCTTTTGCTGTTGGGGTCATGGCAAACTGGTTGTCCTCTGAGTGACTTGCTGAAGTGTTTGGAACTTGAGCGTGGCTGGGATGAAGTCTTGTGCAAAAACAAATATCTGGATGGATTGCTGAACTCTGATTCCGGGGCTGACCTCCCGAGTTGCATGTTGTTTCGAAGCAGTATTTGGGAATATGGATTCATGTTTTGCATTCCCCACAGCAGGGTACCTTTTTGACTGTGATTCTCTTTGGGTGGCTGTTAAACTGCGTTATACGTTCTGAAGTCTGTCAGCTATATCGCTGTGTCTGTGGCGTGAAGGTGGATGCTCAGGGTCACCATGACTTACATTGTGTCCGTACTGTAGGTAGAATTTATCAGCACCATTCCTTGAACGATATGGTTCGACAGGCTATGTTCCTTGCAAACATTATTTCCGTCCTTAGACCTTCGGGTTTATTTCAGAATTATGGGAAACGTCCTGAAGGTATGACTTTGGTTTCTTAGGAGAAGGGTCGACGTTTGTTGTGGGCAGTGACGTGGGCAAAAGTGCACAAAGTTTGCGTCCTAGCATGTGGCGACTACTGCTGGTAGTGCCGCAGCTGAACTGGCTGCGAGAGTATATCCAGCTCATGAATAATTATATTTTTGTGCCGCTGGCTATCGAAATCACTGGTTTATGGGGGACGCAAGGCAGGGCTTTTATTCGAAAACTAAACCGCCGATACAGGGACCCTGACATAGATTTCTGCTCTAGGGAGCCAAAGAATTTCCCTCGCTGTGCGGCGCGTCAACTAACCCAATGTTATGGGAGCTATTGGGTCGGATGTGGCTCGGAGCGATTTGTTTGGTTAGGTTTTTTTATTACTATTTATTTTTAATTTAATTTTCACAACATATATTTTATTTTTGTAGTAATTTTGTATTTGACGAAATCTGTTGCTATTTGGTGTGTATTGGATACATTAATTATTTTTTGTTTGTATTGTGTTTTGGTTTAATTTATTAAAATACTTTTTCTCGATCAATTCCAAAATTGAATCGAGCCTAGATCTTACTCCATTACGTACATTCACAAACATGTTATTTTGTGCGTGGAACCCTTAATACAAGAGTCCGTTTTGCAGTTGGCAGGGTTTCGAAACCGAACTCTCGAATAGCAAGAGCCATAATAATTCTTAGCCAGCAACATGGCAATAATGGTGTAGGTCAACACCATCTGCCGCCCTCTGATTTATGACATTTCCTAGAAAAACGCTCTCAACCATTCGCTTATATAGTTCTTTTCTTGCCCTCTCAATGACGAAAAAAGATTTTGCCATATCTTGGCGGCTTCTTACATAATTTATATCGGTCGTCAGTTACGGTCGCTCCTAATCTTACCTATACTTAGTTAGACGTAAGAATGACCGAAACGATCCCATGGAGCGTTTCGTGAGCGCAATTCTTTTGTTTGTAAATTCTCGTTTCAAAACTAAGTTTGTATCAAACGTTTGTACATGGATACAAACGTAGTTTGGTTTTAATTTACAAACAATTTGATAGGTCGCAATGAAACTTTACCAATATGTTTAAAGGATACAAATGGAGGTTTGACGGAGGTACAATTTATTGTACACCAGAGCACATATTATAAAACATGTAAAGATACAAAGTACAATTGGCGGCCTTATTGCTAAACGCAATTTCTTCCAGACAACCTTATATATTTCTCAACTTTATATTGGCTGATATTTCGGTTGTGTGTTTTGTTCTGTATACGGTTCTACAATGAGATTCCTCAAGATATATTAGACTTACCACCGACGTGGTTTAAATAATTTGTTAAGCATCCTCTGTGCAAAAAAGCCTATTATAATATTAAGGATTATTTGGAAGACAAAGATGTCTGGTATTAAAATAATGTTAACGAGGACGATTAAGTCATGTAACTTTAAATTGAAAACTCTGTTAATAAGAGAATAGCACCAACCCAAATTCTTCCTGCGGGTGTCGTAAAAGGCGACTAAAGGGACACAAACCGGGGGGTGGGCAGCAGCGCCCCCTTCAGTACAATTGCACCGAACTGCGATCCCTAACCCGCATGCCCAGCGTGGGGATTATGGGCATTACCCCCAATGATGGCACAACCTTGCGTTATGGCGCTTATTAGGGGAGGACTATGTCCAGCAGTGGACTAATGTAACCTGTAGAAGAAGAAGAAGAAGTCAAAATCTGTTTTAAAAAGAATAAATGTGGAGTTTCTTTGTTGGTTTCTTCTCCACATAATCTATTAATTGTGGAACGAACAGCTTTGGCGTTCATTAAGAAAACATTTTGTTTTATAGTGAATAAAATTCTATTGACTTTTTTTACTTTTGACTGTTGTACTTTTTGTGTATCTTTGTTTCTTTCAAAAATAAATTAGTGCCTCACGACTCACATGCCTTCTCATCTCGTAGGCCCGGACGCCCCCTCGAATCGCTTTTTCCCGGCTGCCTGAGTGATCTTAAACGATCACGAAGTTTAAGAAACATAGGGCGCGTTCAGTGCATGAATGGGTAACCATTTATGACTAACGCTAGTGGCATTTTCCCAAGCAGTCCAATGGACATATCCCTTGTACGAGTGGCATCCTTGCACGTCAAGAATATAATAAAAGATAATATATGATTCATTGATCATATTGATATCTGTTTGAAATTAGTTGCTCACTAGTCCTTATACTTTCTATAGCAGTATTCCTCCAGCCTCCGAAATATTGCAGTGGACATTGTTTTTTATTAGATGGCGAAGGCTCGACCAGTACCTACACCATCCTGACAGCCTAGATACTAGACTACTCTATACGTTCACTGCATTCACGTCAGACACTGCAGCGTCCGAGTGGTCCCTTCACTTATCTAGGTTTGTGAAGAAGCCAGTGGACGCCTTTATAAAACATCTCAATACGAAGATGCGAAAGCCAAAGGCCAAAATATCTGTGTTCCGTTGCAGGCCAAAGTCCTCTCTCCTCTCCAAAGCTGATTTTGTTACATTCATAATGAACTTATAAAAAGAGTAATATATATATACGTGGCTGTGCTCTAATTGACACCGGAAGAAGAATGTGTTACGTCGAGCCTTGTCGTTTCGTTCAAGTTTAACAAGACAGCTGTCACTACTCACATGTAGGTAATTGTGCGAGTGAAAACGAAGCCGGGATTCAATAAAATCTCTCCCAATCACTTGGCAAGATTTGAGGGGTTTGTATCGATGACTTTCAGCAAAGGATTTTTCTTTTTTGCCGCTAACGTTTTTGGAGCATAGAATTTGAATAGATTATGATTCCTTCACTGCCTGCGGAACGCTTTATACCATTAAACATTTGCCAGGCTCCATTTGTAGGCGTGCTTAGCGAGAATGTTCACGATTATTACTTTGGGCTTCAATAGAGTTATCCAGTATCTGTAGTATTATGTCACTATAGTATATTTATGTATGTAATATTGATTATTAGTAGGTTTGTTGATTGCAATAAAGATATAGTAGCCCAGAGGTTAGCACAACAGATTCGGAAACGAAGTACCCAGGTTCGATTCCCAGTCATAATTAAGCCCATACTCTCTGAGAGAATGCTTGTGCCCCGTAATGTATTTTAGAATCGTAATATATTTTTCGTATTACTTTACGTATGTGTACTTATTTAAATTATATTTTTATTATGTAATTAATTAATGACGACACAAATATATGTGGCGAATGTGAGTAGAAGGGCTGGTAAGGGTCGTCCCAGGCGGACATACATCGATCAAATAGGGGATGTATTAGCAAAAGGAAAGATAAAAAGTACCCGGAACCGCCGTGCGTGCAACGACTTAAAAACGTTGATGAAGCGAAGGTGATCTGTCAGGATCGTGGCGAGTGGCAGTCCCTGGTCTCTGCCTACCCCTCTAGGATACAGGCGTAAGGTTATGTATGTATGTAATTAATTAATCTAGTTTTTATAAAATAAATCGCTCTCATATTTTTTCTGACACTAATAGTGGAGTAACTAGTGGAAAGCCACATCAACGTGGTTTAGCTCACAGAAAGTACTAAGTATCTAGTGAGTAGTGAATGAGTAAAAAGTACTAAGTATTGAGATTGTCTTTGTACAAATTTGTTTTTAGTGAAATAAAGAACTTTTATTCGTTAATCCCTATTTTTCGTATAAAACAAGGCGAGTTTATGATATTTCATGTATCATTAACATATATATCATGCGTCGTAAAAGTGCTTGGAAGTAACTTTCCATTATGTATTTAATAATTAATAAGTCTGACGTATTTCGCATGGCCTAAACCGGGCATACAAATACGAAATTTGTATGCGTAGGTATAATTATACATTTTCATGTCAGTCTATCTGTCACTGTCCCTTGGCGTATAAATATTTAAAAAAGACTTTCTTAATTCTGTGCCTTCAATTATATTTTTCTATACCTGGTGTAGTATGTTCTGGTGTATTATCAACCCTTGTAACTATGTCCCCTGTTGGAGCACGGGGCTCTTCCTGCATCGCAGGAAGGTTAGACCATACTTCACCACGGGGGCCAAGCCCGGGTTGGGGGAGAATTGTAAGACAGTGGAAGGCCTTACTGTCAGAAGTTATAAGGGCTTAACGACTGCCATTACATGACAGCCGGTACCAACGGCTTACGAAGCACGGAAGCACTCAGAAAGGTCGTATTCGTTTAAATTATTTCTGTGTACTGTTACAGTAGTAATACAAAGCCAGTTACCTACTATTTTAATTTAAAATGAATTAAAAAGAAAACGATTCTACCAAATTGTGTATACGCGAGTCACTAAAAACGCCTAAATCACTTAAAGTGTGACTTTAAAATTTGAAGAGTTCCTTGATTTTTCTAGGATTCCGTCATCACATCATGACTTCATGACCATGGGGCTACGTAAAACCTACTCTTTACATAGTTTTCAACACACTTGCTCATAGATGGTCACCGCAATTAGGCACAGAGTGACACCCATAATTAAACTGTGACTTTTTCATTGCTATAACTCACTAGTGAGTTATACATGATTTTAAAATTTAATTGGTTGAGTTGCTTGATTCGTGTTTAATAGAACAAATAAATTAATGTTCCTATTGCTTGCTGATTTCATGCAACTTCTTATTTAAATAGATAATTTTAACTCGTACGTGTTTAATAAATAAAACTTTCACTTAAATATAACTTTTGTTTTTTCTGTAAAAAAAGAAAACTTTCAATTCCTCATTTTGTAGGTGGCAGAATAGGCGCAAATCCTATGCGCGGAAAAAAAAATCTCCTCCCTTTAGTCTGCGGCCGATCTCAATGCGCGCGCAAAGAAATGAGTTTTTAATTTTTTATTGTTATTTTATTCACAAGTGATATGATACACTAGTGAATGATACACGTGTGTATATAAGATTAGATGGAATATATTGTATTATAGCTTCTTCAAATTGTTTATTTTTCCCTCTTACCTAGTTGTGTGTACTCTCTTTGTTGCAATGTTTTAAGTATTATGCTTTAATGTATGTGTACGCTACCGCATGTGTACCACTTTGTACCATGTGTGACCTCTATTTTATTAGGAACACTATTCCCTAAGACACAGGTTTTGCCTAGTTTAGGGGATAGAAGACTGACACTGTTTTTGAACTCATCTTGTACAGCCTTCGCCTATTTTAAGTGTGTGCATACCTATACTTTAGTCACTGTCTCATTTGATTGTATTTGTGTTTTCGCTATATGTACAATAAAATAAATTATTATTATTATTACACTTCCGTGCTTCGGAAGGCACGTTAAGCCGTTGGTGCCGGCTGTCATATAATGGAAGTCGTTAAGCCATGTAGAGGGCTTATGGGCGGCTTGATAACTTTTGACAGTAAGGCCCGCCACTGTCTTACAATCCTCCACCAACCCGGACTTGGGCCCCGTGGTGGAGTATGGCTTATGCTTCCTGCGATGCAGGAAAAGACCCGTGCTCCAGCAGTGGCGACATACAAGGGTTGATAACATAACGTATTATTATTATATGTTATTACCGTCCTTGGCTCTCTTAAGACCCTCGCCTAGTAATCACCAATGTTACAAACTAATACCATATTGTACTATTTCAAATCGGTTCAGGGGTCTCCAGAGTCATCGGGAAATGTAAATGAAAACAAAATATTCCGTCGAATTGAGAACCTCCTCCTATATTGAAGCCATTTAAAAATAGTCAAGCGCGGTGGCCGACTGGCCACAATACCCTTCCACGCTGCGGATTTTTTTTGTTCAAAGTTTCTATAAAATTTTATAATTTTAAAAACGTGTTTTTCACTTTACTATGAATGGGTAACGAAACTCAGCGTGAACTGTTGGAAAAAAATATGATGGAAACTGAACACTTAAAATTTCATAAGATCGATTCAATCGGCCGAGCATCGCACAAAACTTAAATTCAATGAGCAGTTACTTTATTCCTAAACATTTAGTCGAAACCAGCATCGAAGGCGTAATGATGCGTGTCACGCATTTTGAAGTAAAAAATCGCTACTCTTCAGTACGTCAGTACTTCTTCTTCGGGCTATATTACGTAGTCCACTGCTGGACATGGCACTCCCCTAATGAGCGCCATAGCGCCCTGCCTTCAGCTTGCCGCATCCAGCATCTGCCACGTCAGTACTGTACAGTATAGTAATTTTGATATTTGGTGCCACAAGAAACGTGTCACTCGTGCTAGCGTATTACCCATGCGGGATACATAGCGCGATGTCCGTGACACGCGTTGTAAAGTCTCAAGTCGCGACTTTTTAGTCCATTAATTGTCAAATTCTGATATCTTAGCGCGTCACTCGTGCTAGCGTACTACCCAAGCGAAATAGTACAAGGCATGTGACGCGTGTTTTGAAGTCAAAAGTCGCGACTTTTCAGTACAATAGCTGTCAAATTCTGACATTTTAGCGCTGCAAAACACGCATCATCGTACTACCCAAGCTGTGTGGGTAGTACTGTAACGATATTTCTTTATAAGTCAAGTTTGAATTATTTTAAAGGAAATCGTTACGTTTTGTTTAAATGTCAGTCTTGTCGAGACCCGCAGCTAGGGTTTTGTTAAAAAGTGACAATAAAAAAAGATACTATTATGCTAAATAAGCGTTTCAATAAGTATCGCTACAATATCGCTACAGTACGATGCCGTGAATCGCGCGTTTTAACGTCAACCTTCGCGATTTTCCAGTACATTGTCAAATTGTGACATTTTAGGCCGACAAAACGCGTAACTTGTGCCATCCTACAAGCCTTGCAAGTGCTACTTGTGACTCGTCACGCGTTCTTTTCATTTGAGAATTTCACTAAGTTGTAATGACGCCCTGTCTGGCTATTTTGAAGTTTGAAAACTTTCTCTCTCATCTATTCGAAGAAAACACAAATTTTGAAATATAAGTGTGCAACGTATAGGTAACCCACGGTGCTGGAGTTCAAATCGCACTAGGTCGAGTTTTTTACGAATTTCGAAACAGACTCATTCTCTAAATTCAGAAAACTCCGTCGAGCCTTCTCGACGCCTATATCTCAGTCTTTGCAGACAAAAGCCTTTGAACAATGCGTCCTACCCGTCATGACATACACGGTTCGACTAGTCCACCAATTGAAAGTCGCTCAGCAAGCTACGCTTGGTGTTTCTCTTCAGTGTCGAATCCGAAACGAAGTAATTTGCCAGGTTACTAAAGTGATCGACACAGCTCAACGGATTAGCAAACTGAAGTGGCAGTGGGCGGGTCATTATCCGCTGTGAGGCCGATAACCGGGGTAGACTGGTTTTCGAGTGGAGATCGCAATTCGGCTATCGTAGCGTAGGACGCCCTGTGAGCATTTGCAGCGACGCTATTCGCAAAGCGTTGGGCAGTGACTGGAAGGGAAGAGCCGAAGATCGTGCGCAGTGGCGTGTTTTGGGACAGACCTATTTGTAACGGTGAATTGACACCGCCTGGTTAGGAAGGTGATTCTCAATGGGATTCTAGCAGTAACACTGGTGCCAACAATGGAAAACAATATAAGTAAAAATATAATCATGATTGAGAAATTAATTTAATGTTTTTTGCAAAAAATATCTGTAAAAAAGATATGTACCTATGTTTTTTCCGTTGGCTTAAACACTAGCGTTGGTGTGTTTGTGGGGGGGGGGGGGTAGGCGGGGATATAGCCTCTTAGTTACTATATAATAGTTACTACACAGCTCTTACTCGTATAGCTTGCAATTGGAACTCGCAGTTTCACAGATCACCTTAAAGAAAGTCTGAAGTTTACGGGCGCCTCGGTCAAAGCTTTGTCTGTGCGTGACGCGTCCTTAGGACTAACCGGCCCTGCCTTTGTGTCGGCCAACTTATCTTGGCTGCTTTCAACGCCTAACCATTTGAGTTCTATGACTGGAAAATTTGTTTTTAATTTGTTTCGTACAGCGTGCAAACTACTCAAAACCCTCCCTCAAGGAGGAATGCCCATACAAACGTAGTTTGGTTTTTACTTTCAAACGACATCACGGATCGAAAGAATTTGTTAATACGTTTAGAGGACACTAAATGAGGTTTGATCGTGCTTATAACTAAGAATATATTAGCTTTTGCATCTACGTAATGAGATGATTTATACAGCGACCAGTGGCATCTTCACTCACACTAGATGGGTGAAGGGACCAGTCGTATGCTGCTTTGAGATGGTGTAGACTTGCCGAGCACCTATACCATCCTAACAGCTTAGTCGGCCTAGCCGATAGGAACGACTAGTCAATACGTGCGGAGCCAACCAAGTACGGGTTTCCTCACATTGTTTTCCTTTAACCTTAGCGTGTGGTATTGCGACTAATAATTCGCAAATGTGCGTAACTTTGAACAATGTCATTGGTACGTGCCCGCACTGGGGATCGTACTTGGGTCTCTCGCTTGCGAGTCCATTGTTCTACCCACTGAGCTACCACTGCTGTAAATAAGAATAACAGAATTAAAACAAATATAGCATTATAAGACTTTTCGTTCGACAATGCCCGACATGTCGGACGAAGAGAAATATTGACTACTTGCTATCAGGATTTTTATAATTCACTTAGTTCGACCACCGGACCAAGAGAATTATTTGAAATTCTACTTGTTTCGAACGGTAGACCACGACGGTTTTTATAATTCCACATAGTTCGCCTCTCAAACTACGAGAATCATAATATTTCACTTACTTTGACCCTTAAGCTACAAACTTTAAAAGTCTAAACACATTAAATATAATTAAAAAACAAATACACCTTATTTATTGAAACTTAAAGGATTTGAACATCAACCCCTTCCAAGATATTCGTAAAATGCGTATATAAACGTAAATTGTTGCGTTTTCCAGCATTATATTATTTTTATGTTCAAATTCGTCACGAACAATCGTCTTCTTTTTGCATTTCTCTAATACTCTCCTGTTAGTTACATTAAAATCATTTATTGTTATCAATATAGACAATAATTTCGATACGATTGGTCTCTTTTTCCTGTCTCTAAGCTCATTTAGTTTAGTATGCCATCCTTCAAGGTAGTTATTTGTTTGGAGCATTTGGCGTAATGACAAAAAGCGGCCTTTCAAGTAAAGTTTGATTTTTACTAAAGTTTACTATAATCCTCCACCAACCCGGACTTGGCCCCACCACGGGGGTGTCGGCTGTCATGTAATGGCAGTTGTTAAGCCATGTCAGAGGCCTTATGAGCGCCACTGTCTTACAATCTTCCACCAACCCGGACTTGGCCCCCGTAGCGGAGTAAGGCCTAACCTTCCTGCGATGCAGGAAGAAACCCGTGCTCCAGCAGTGGGGGTATACAAGGTTTGATATCGATAGTTTTGAGGGTTGAGCTGAGTGGAATTTGATGATCCTCGAGTTCGAGGGCGATCCAAGTGAATTTTTAAAATCCTAGTGTTTCGCGAATCGAAACCGCTACAATCTATTCTCGGACTTACCAAATTCACACAAAAAAATTGGTGAAGCTCTTTTGGAGGACGTCGATAACTATTTATATATTAAATTACTGAGATGCCGTAAATAGCAAATTCTAATAGACTTACAATTAAACGTACAAATAAAGTTATGAAATATAAACTCCGTAATCCAAGCGAAAATGTTCTTATGCCAAACTTCTCGATATGAAGCGTTATTGTTTTTTAAGCGTTTTATTGTTAAGCGTTATAATTTTATTATTATTATGTAACATGGTAACTTTGGTAAGTAATTAACAACACAAATGTGTGATGATTTGATCTTTATTAACCAAATTCATTTCAACAAATATTACGTTGATTGCACATTTAATAAAGTAATTTTGACACAACATTTACTTACACTGTTTATTTTGTAAGATAGAGGCAAGTAGATAAAGAGAAAACACATGATAGGTAATATAAACTTACTTATTATACAACCAAATAATTTTGTTAATATTAGCAGGCCTTACCTTACCTTACCGAAGAGGACATAAGTATATACCCATATGGTGTGTTACAAAATGCCCATATATATAAAGCGTTTTCACAAGTAACTTTACTGGTACTCTACTAATATTATAAACGCGAAGTTTGTAAGCATGGATGGATGGATGTTTGTTATTTTTTCACCTGAAAACTAGGTACTGAATGGATTTTAATGAAACTTTATAATAATGTAGCTTATACATCAGAATAACAAATGTGCCAAAATTAATAAAGATATCCAAGCCATCCAATGCATAGCCATGTCCCAACAAAAAAGCGGCTAAAGTCCCGGAAAAGTTTCACTACTTTTAAGCCACTTGACGGGGAAACACCGGCGGAACTTCGACTGCGTAGGTGGAGGGAGCAGACAAAACACCTTCCTGACTTCATAAAGCCGGTGGAGTCAATACCACCTGGAGGGCATGAGCAGTGGGGAGTATGGAGATCGCTGAACCGTCTGCGCGCTGGTGTTGCTCGATCCAGAGATAACCTAAAAAGATGGGGGATCCTGCCCGAAGATGCTGACATCTTGTGCCGATGTGGAGCTGCACAAACCACAATGCATCTTTGTGTCTGCCCTGAAGCTCCACAGTGCAGTTTGCGGGATCTCATAGAGGCATCACCCGGCGCGCTCGCAGTGGCGCGGTTTTGGGAGCGAGATGTTTGAGAGGAGGCCGGCGCTTTCGACACGAAAGAAGAAGAAATAAAGATATCGTATAATATTTTTCAAATGCGACCCAAAAATTGTTCAAGGCATATTACGACGCGGCCGCTGGTGCGACCTATAAAATCTTTCTTCCTTCATCCTCTCCACATGTCCAAACCAACGCAACATTCCTGATGAGTGAACATCATTAGCCTAATAACATCATTAGCTATTTTTAAAACGTACCGACGCGAACCAAGTCCAAGAATCTAGGACTTTAAAGTAGTTTTGGCAAAAATCGTCGTATTTAGCGGAAATCGATCGACCGATCGATGCTGGATGCGGCAAGCTGAAGACAGGGCGCTATAGCGCTTATTAGTATGTCCAGCAGTGGACTACATAATATAGCCTGAAGAAGAAGAAGATCGACCGTTTTTAGCGGTAAGTCATAGGTAGTTGATCATACGTTCTAGACTGTAGGTAGGTCTTAAAAACTGTTGTCACAGTTGTTAATATTTATGATGTTCACCTTATGAAACAAAAAAACGTATTATTAAACTTGTTATGACTTTTAAACTATTAGTGGTGCTAGTTACGCGGTGCATGGAGCCCAGTACATAATCAAATATCTCAGAGAACCTATAAATTGGAGCATTAGCTTTGGGCTCCAATATTTCCAATAATCGACCGCAGTAATATTGTGAATATTTCTGTTACTGCCGACAATTTTAGCAACACTAGTCAAAATTGGCCTGTGGCCGAAATGCATTGGTGATGCTGCATTGACAAAATAATATCTATTAATGATTCGCGATACGTAGTTATATATTAAGTAGTTTGACGGTCCGCTGCGAAAACCTAAAAGTCACTACCCACAATAATTGACTGTACTCGCCACTTTAGTCTACCCGTGACCACGGCAAATAAACGCTGCCGAAATGTCGGTAATTAAGTTAACTTAAGTTTACTTGACAAAATAAGGTCCATAGTAGATAGTTTCTCATGAGTAATAATATTCATTGAGGTAGGATATTAAAACGGATAGGAACGCGCTTACAACTTAAACGCAAATCACTTCCCGTGTACCTACTCATACATTTGTTAATATAGTCTGTTATCTTTTAGAATATACCTCGGCTGCTATCGGATAGAATCGGTTATATTGCAATAAGGTAAGGTTTATTTTGTATTGTTATTTATAACTTTAAATAACTTTTCAAAATAGTGAAGAAAAGTTTTATTCAGAGCAGGAAGTAGTATTGCACTCGTGTGCTTTCGGCGAAAACCGAAGTCTACTCTAGAGCCCGAGGTATATTCTAAAAGCTAACAGACTATACTATAGCTGTTTCAATTAACAACAGGTAATTTTAAAATAAAGCGAACAGAAAATTATATCAAAAGGCAAGTTAAAGCTTCGTACAGAAATCTTTTTCGCTTCCGATTCAAATGCAATTTATTAAATTGCAATTTTTCCCATGTTTTATAAAAAAGACACGTGCCAGTCGCAAAGCTAAAAGAATTATCTCTTTGTTTTGCTTTGTACGTTCTGTTTCAACGTAAATCTATTTTCATCGGATTTAAGTCAAGCGACAAACGGTTCTGTAATCTCTTAATGAGCGATTTTCTGACAGCTCCTAAAAAATAGTTCCAATCTCGCTACTAGATGGCGATGCTGTCTACGTACGTAGTTTTTTTTAATACCGCTGAGAGACCTTTATTAGTCTGTGTTTGTATATCACTGTCGTCGTCACTGTCGAAGATTTTATTACAAAACATACGTCATTAAAACAACTTAATTTTAAGTTTTTAACAGTGCATTTTCATGACTTCTCATAAATTGATGATTTGTTGATTGACTTCTTTGATACAAAAGAAAAAAAAAACAAATTACCTTATAAACAACTGGTTTTTTTTGTAAAAGAAATTACTAGAGTTGGTTAAATTGTTCTGTGGTCTAGACGGAACACAGAGTATATTACTATATGAGACGGAATGACAGCAGTTCACAGATTACAGATATATTGTGAAAAAAAAAAATCAAGTCAAGTTTTATCAGAGCCATCTGTCGGAGTTTAGAGAACTATTTTTTGTTTTTAATTTGCTCTTGGAAAATCCCTCATTGCTTAGAGTCATAATCGAGATTATGGGTTAGCTTTATGATTGAAAACGTGGCAAAAAAGAATCTACGACTGGCGCACGTCTCTTCAGTACTTAATAAATGCGAATTAATAGCAAGATACTTTGTTAAAATCAGAACATTTTCTTCTTTTCTTTTCTTCATATTTTTCTTTTTTCTTCTTAGTCGAGTTTAAAAAGATCCAATTTATAAGAAATAGTAATCGTATAGTTTTTAAAAACAAAAAAAAGATAATCTATAATATAAAAATGAATCGCTGAATGTGTTAGTAAGCGCAAGTCTCGAGAGCAGCTGAACCGATTTCGCTAATTCTTTTTTTAGAATATTCCTTGAAGTACGAGGATGGTCCTTACGGACAGAAAAAAATAAAGAATCGAATTTTAGGCAGTACGAAGTTTGCTGGGTCAGCTAGTCAATAATAAAAATAAATCGCAAAATGTGTTGGTAAGCGCTAATCTAGAGAGCAGCTAAACCGATTTCGCTAATTCTTTTTTTAGAATATTCTTTGAAGTATGAGGGTTGTTTTTACGGAGAGAAAATTAAAGAAAAATTAAAGATTCCACTGTTAGGCGGTACGAAGTTCGCTGGGTCAGCTAGTCTTCTATAATATAAAAATGAATCGCTGAATGTGTTGGTAAGCGCAAATCTCGAGAGCAGCTGAACCGATTTCGCTAATTCTTTTTTTAGAAAATTCCTTGAAGTACGAGGATGGTTTTTACGGAGAAAAAAAAAAAAGAATCGACTGTTAGGTGGTACAAAGTTCGCTGGGTCAGCTAGTCTATAATATAAAAATGAATCGCCGAATGTGTAAGCGCAAATCTCGAGTTCAACTGAATCAATGTCGCTAATTATTTTTTTTAGAATATGCCTCGAAGTACGAGGATGGTTCTTACAGAGAAATAAAAAAAATTAAAGCTTCGAGTGTTAGGCGGTACGAAATTCGCTGAATAAATGTAAAAAAAAGGTAAGTCTCCGAACCTAGAAGCTCCTTTTATAATTAAATTAAAATCTCCGTTAATTAAAAACATTACATTAATCTTAAACCGAATATAATCTCTTTATGAGACCATAATCATGTTCAACCCTGTGAAATAATCGTTAAGACTCAAAGAAAGTTCGAAATACTCAACAAATAAGTTGACCGAATATATTATGTTTATAATATACCTACTAATTTTCTTTACAAAGTCCACCTACACTTTTGCTTTGAACAGGATCTCTAGACAATTGAAGTCAAGTTGGGAATGCTTCCATACTATGCCCATGTCGCCTCCTAGCTTATTAATGCTGTTATCAAATTTGTTTTTTCCTTTTTTTTAATTTCATAACTTATTAATTTATCATATAAGTGGTTTCTAAAAACTAATGTGGGCTCTGCTTGTTGAACTAGGTAGCTAGTTCAACAAGCTCCTTTGTTCCTCCTTGTTGAAGCTCCTTTTCGTCGGTAAACAGTATGCTACCCTGTTAATAGTACACAATTTAATAATAATAATACTATTTTGTTACAGATAAATCAAAATCCATATTAAAAATTACACATTATAAAAGAAGATTGTAAAATAAAATACAATAAATTAAACAATGAAAGGATAGACAGCGCACAATGTTTTTACTAATAGACTCAGTCTCTTTCTGAGAGACTGGAGAGTGTAAGTTCATCCAGTGTATCAGAAACGGACCGTCCATACGCTCAGCCAGCGCTCTCACCATGGTGTTGCGGCTCTCTTGCGCCAGACGCGCCGCGGGCGCGGGGCCGCTCATAAATAAAAAAAATAAATAAATATTCATGGACATATTACACAGATCTTGTTAGTACCAAGTACAACTAAATGACTTGTGTTATAGGTGCTAACTCGACGATGGATTTAATACAATAAATACATAGATAACATCCAAGACCCGAGACAAACTAGAAAAGTTCGTTTCCTAGTTTGAACCGGCCGGGGATCGAACCCGAACCCCTTCGGTTTTACAGTCAGCGTGCCAAACCGCTGCGCCACCGAGCCGTCTAATTTAATGAAGGTACGGGAACACTTAAACAATATCACGATATTTATATTATGAACGTAATACGATATCACAGAAACAAAAACCAAGTTACCTAAAATTCGTATGCAACGGACGGTGAAGACAAACCTCGTGAGTGTTTGAGGTCTTTAACTACCTGGGCACTTGAAATTGTCGATCCGCGGTGGGCACGCGTGGTAATTAAGCCCATACTCTCTCTTTCTGAGAGAAGGCCTGTGCCCTGCAGTGGGACAGATATAGGTTATATAGAAAAAATACATGTGGGCTGTACGAGTGCTGCGAACTACCTGTGCTTGCGACTTCGTTTGATAGAATTATAAAGTGCCCTTGCCCCTTTTTGAAACTTTGGTCGCTATTTCGGCAATCAAACTATTCTACTTACAATTATTTTCATTATACAGACACCAACATCTTATGTTACATTTAAAAAGAACGTTCATCAATAAATTAAATGTCAAAAATTAGGTAAGTAGTGCGTATGGAGTGCGCTTCTGCCTACCTACGGCACCCGTGTATTTTAAGATCTCGATGTTTTCGTGCGGGGTGCGCGGTTCTGGCGCGGGGCGGGGAGCTCAAACGTCCAAGGCCATCGAGGACTCTAATCGCCTTAACAAAGGCCATGGTCTATCTCCTCTCCAAATTTCATCCCTTGGGACCTTTTCGCGGTTGTGTTAAATGTACTGTTCTATTAACCTACTTCCCTACGCTTTCTCCCGTTAATTTTGATTGATAGAGTTGCATCTATTTATGTAAAGGAAAACAATACCACTGGCCCGCAAAACTAAGTATCACACTTTTAAAATTGCAATAAGTTTTTAAATGCACAAGATATACTTTCGAAATAAAAAGGACTCTTTTAAAAACTTATTTAGAGGCTAAAAATTCCACCCATGCCGGGACTCGAACCCGCGACCTCTGGCTAACCATGCCAGCGCTCTCTCAACTGAGCTAATGGGCAAGTACCACAGCGGTGGTAGCCGAGCGGTGAAGAACGCCGGCTTCTCAATCGGGAGGTCGTGGGTTCGAACCCAGGCATGTACCAATGACTTTGTTTTCTAAGTTATGTACATTTGTGAAATTATAGTAGCAATACTACTTGCTGACGGTGAAGGAAAACATCGTAAGAAAACCCTAGTGTCTGAGGTGTTAGCGTACCTCAGCGTTTGCTACGTACAATGGCCCAACTATGAGGCTAAGTGCGGAAATCTCAGGTCTAACTAACTATGGGCAAGTACTGGCATCAGCGAAATTTCGAACCTCTTTAAATATTTTTATATTATTGATAGCCTCTAAATAGGTTTTTAAAAATTGTCCTTAGCACGAGTTAGTGCAACAAAAAGAATAAAAAGGACTCGACAAAAAGTTAGATTTTGTATGTAACAATTTCATGGCCGGTAATCTTCTTGTAAAATATGGCTGAAAAAAAAACTCAATTTTGTTGGCCAGTTCCAAATTAAAATGTAGTACTTAGTTTTGCAGATCAGTGTAACAACTAACTTTAAAACTGTAGGCAGCCAACAATGTAAATACTAGACATAAACATAAACTTTAGTACCCAAGATATAGGCTGGAAAAGGTTAATAATGATGGAAAAGGCCCCATTAAGAATGGAAATTCTTAATGGGGCATTGTATACGCTTCTACAATAGGATCCCTAAAGATAATAAGCTTGCCAGAAACGCGGTTCAAACACTGTGTAAAGCTCACTTTGTACCAAAAAGGCTACTACGAGTATATTACTACATTACAGGTTGTTTAAATGTCAAAGATGTCTGTAAATAATTTCAGTTCAATGCATTACGAGTAGTAAGTAGTAAGTTTTGAAATAATAAGTAAACTCTGTTAAGTATAAAAAGATTACACTATTTTTATTTTTAATGCACTAACCCGTGCTAAGGAACAAATTTAAAAACCTATTTAGAGGCTAAAAATTTCACCCATGCCGGGATTCGAACCCGCAACCTCTGGCTATCCGTACCAGCGCTCTACCAATTGAGCCAATGGGCGACTCCCGGCATCAGTGAAATTTCGAACCTCTTTACAATATTCTCTGTATTACGTACAGGCAGCGACATCTGACTTAAGCAAATTGCATTACTTACAGCCCCGACTACCTACTTTGCAGTTAGGTTTAACATCGGAACGATATCACTTTACCCACATGATTACACTATTTTTATTTTTAATGCACTAACCCGTGCTAAGGAACAAATTTAAAAATCTATTTAGAGGCTAAAAATTTTACGTAATACAGAGAATATTGTAAAGAGGTTCGAAATTTCACTGATGCCGTGAGTCGCCCATTGGCTCAATTGGTAGAGCGCTGGTACGGATAGCCAGAGGTTGCGGGTTCGAATCCCGGCATGGGTGAAATTTTTAGCCTCTAAATAGGTTTTTAAAAAAGTATAAAAAGACTCCATTTTTCTTTCAAATTATTTAGATTTTCAAATAGACACCTAGTATTACTGGTACCTAACGTTCAATAAGTCACAGTTTCTGTATGATTTTGAAAAAATAATTTGATTTGATTTGCTTTACTAAAAACTATCCAACAGTTAGAACACGAGAAAGAAATCCATTTGCACAATTCAGTGAATCGATCAATCATACTAATGGGAAACATCCCAATAAGTTATAGTGCGTCAGACTGAAAACTTAGTCGTAAAACGAATAAAAGAGAGGTTTTAAATGGGGTTTGAATTTAGGTTACTATTAGTTCGGTGAAAAAACTGTAAACGGTTCCGTGTTTTCACCGGATTTACGTATACGAAGAATCGCTTTCATGAACATTTGTGTGCATTAAATCTACCAAAAATACTATATACAAATAGCTTGTAGTAAATATTTGATTTGTTTTTCTGTTATTATTATTAAAATTCTTTATCGCTCTGTTAAAACAAATTAAATAAAGAGCGTGAGACAGGGATGTGTCGCATCCCCTTGGTTGTTCAACTTATTGAACAACCAAGGTTGATAGTTGATAGTTGCCTGACTGATTTGAAAGAGAATGACTGTGGGATAAGGATGGGTGAGCTACTTGTGAAATGTTTGTTATACGCCGATGATCAAGTTGTGTTCGCATTGTCGGTCGAAGAACGGCAAACACAAGTCACAGTAATAGATGAGGCATTTAAAAGGAAAGAAATGAACATTAATGGGAGTAAAACGAAAGTAATGGTCTTTGAAAAAGATGAAATATCTGAGTGCAAGATAACGATTAGAGGCGAAAGAGTGGAAGAATTAAAAGAATTTGTCTATCCGGAGAGCTCGTTTACGAGGGATGGAAAATGTGAAGGTGATTTAGAAAGAAGAGTAAAGGCGGGTAATTGTGTAAACGGTGTGCAGCCGAAACATCTCCTAAAGAGCTAGATTGTCTATTCGTAGTGGTGGTCGCAACACTTATGTATGGTAGCGAGACTTGGGTATGGCAAAAAAAGCAAGAAAGTAGAATTAATGCAGTAGAAATGAGGGCCTTGAGAAGTATGAGTAGTGTTACCTTGAATTACAGGATACGCAATAGTCTGATTAGAGAACGTTGTGGACTGAAAGAGGATGTAGTGACTAGAATTGAGAAAGGAATGTTGCGTTGGTTAGGGCATGTGGAGAGGATGAAGGAAGCAAGATTGACGAAACACACATATATTGCGAATGTGAGTAGAAGGGCTGAAGGGACATACATCGCCCAAATAGGGGATGTATTAGCAAAGGGAAAGATAAAAAGTACCCGGGCATTTATTGACGTCGTAAAAACCAAATAAAGAATTTAAAAATCTGACATAAACAACATTCCCTTTTACCTCGCAAGCTATAGAAACGGAATGGAATAGTATGTAAGCCTCTTCACGCTAGTTCGATTCGCATTCAATCGTTTTTCAATTATTTTTCTGTTTTCCGATACCGAATTGTGCCAACGAGGCCTTGTTGATATGCCTTGAACGTCCATCATATAAAGTGTATTTTCTATTAAACCATAGGTAGGTAGCCAGTCCAAATATTCGCTGTAGGTACTATCTATGTGAAATATTTTTTTAGATGCACTTTGGCCAATTGACAGCTGTTAGAAGTAGGTTAGAGGTTTGTGTAACAGAAACCGGGAGTTAATGATGAAGAAGGAACTTAGATCCTTGGCGATTCGCTGCAACATACTGGTGCGCAGGTTTGCACGTTGTACTATGCAGGGAATGCTTTCTTTGTCCAAAGCATACTGTCAAGTCAATCATTCGATAGGTACGTGCTGGCTGTGGTCACGCGGGAGGCCTTCAGCGCTCTGCATGTGCAGTACAACAATGCACTGAGGTGTTGAGATAGCCTAGGTTTTGCAGCACGTCGTTAATGTTTGCGAAAGCTGGCATTGACGATTTTTACGCGACTTTGCGTCGAGTAGAGCGCTACTTCAGAACACCTTTAGAGGTGCTGCATAGCGCTAAGGGAAATTTTCTCGGAAGCTCGCATTGATGATTTTACGCGATTTTGCGTAAGCGTATCGCGTCGACCACAACGCTACTTCGGAACACCTCCAACGCTCAAAGTTGATCCAACAGCTAAGAAAGGACGGGTAGAACATAAAACGTGTTTTCTTTCTTTTGATCTCTCGTAAACTTTTTAATACATATAAATATGAAGTCTAATGTAATTACAGAGCCATCCATATAGTTATATATAAAAAAGTGGATTCAGATTCCAGCTAAGGGTCTGAACGGATCGGGACTGATTCAAAGAAGTCACTTTTCTTTCCAAATTAGTCATAATAATTTTATCGTGTTCCGAACCCTTGGTGTGTGAATCCAACTCACACTTGCAGAGTGTTTTGTTAGCAACACAACATACAGGTATATAATTATCGTGTTTTCTTGAAAGTAAATAAAAATTGAAGAAATGGTAGTGGAGCGATCGAGTTTTGTGAAAAACAGTGCCTTTATAGCGGACGGATTGAAATCATTTTGAGAAAATAGTCGATAATTGGTAAATTTGATTGAAATTTCTAGAGGAAACTATACAAACTTTCTGAATAGATCCAGCTTTTTGCGTAAATCTTATACTTACTACATCTTACTTAGTTGCTATGTTATTTTATTAGACCCTGATTGTATCTACTTAGAATGGAGAAGAGGTTTTTTTATTGAAACCTTAGAAATTACTGATGAAACATTGATTCGGTTATACGCAAACACTGACATATTGTTATACATTCTACTCGCTATTGTTAACTTTGTTATTACATATTTTAAACTTTCGCGACTTGAACTCATAGTGAGAATATTTTCGGGGCTTAATTGCGTAGTAATTTATTGCTTTTTACCTCGACGTTTTGACGACGTTACAGTGATCGTGGTCACAAGAAGATTGAATTACTACGCGATTAAGCCCAGAAAATATTCTAACTATGAACGTTGTTATTCTTGTTTATTAATAGCCACGTGCGCAAGCGCGTAAATCCTGAATTAGAACAATTTCAATCGGATTCTCAGTACAAAAAACTGTGAAAATTGTACTAAATCTCGATTTAAGCGAACTGCGCAAGCGGCCCTAAGAGTGTATGTTTATTTATCTAGAGTTTACATCAATTTTCAAAACGGATAACGTTTAAAACATTTTTTCTAACTATATTTTAGAATAAATTCACTTTTCCTTCACTTGTAAACCATTTCTGATTGATATATAATCCAGCCCTTATACAATAAATTTTTCATTCTAACTATGAATTTATTTTAATTCTTATAATTATTCTAACTAATGATTCGACTTATAAGTATGTAAGTATGTGTTACATATTACTGATCTACTTTGGGATTTGATTAATAAAACGACTATCGAAGAAATGTACCTACTTACAAATGTTACGATTTATCGTTTTACTCGGTTATAGTGGTCATAAATAAACCAGTGTGTGTAGCATCGGTTGATTCACAACTTTTAAACATAGGTCGTACTACCGCGTATTTAGTTTTTATTTCACATAGTCCTAAGGAAATCTACCACATAAGTACATAAACCACTTCGACTCAGTCATTAACCTCACAAAAATCCGAGACTAACCACAAAATATTTTAAAACCTTTAACAAACATTACCTAACCTTTCATGGAACACTTTAGCAAAAATGCTTTTTATCTTCAGTCCCTTAAAACTAGAGAACCTTCTGTCAGATGCATTAAATTACCACTTACTTTTAGTTTTTATTTCACATAGTCTCTGAGAAAATCTACCATAGGTATAGGTATAAGCAAATAAAACCACTTCGACTCAGTCGATAACCTCACAAAACTCCGAGACTAACCTCAAAATATTTTAAAAGTGTTAATAAACATTACCTTACCATTCTTAGAGCACTATCAAAATACATTTTATCTTCAGTCCCTAAAACTAAAGAACCTTCTGTCAGATGTGTTACATTACCACTTATTGTAAGCTTTTATTTCACATAGTCTCTGAGGTAACCTCCCACATAAATACATGAACCACTTCGACTCAGTCGATAACCTCACAAAACTCCGAGACTAACCACAAAATAACGCAAACATTACCTACCTTTTATAGAGCACTCTAGCAAAAACGCATTTCGTCTTCAGTGCCTTAAAACTAAAGTAGCTTCCGTCAGAGGTGTGTATCTAAAAGTATCTGAGAGAAGCTTACAGCTGATACAAGTCCACCGAATTATTCTGTTTGGAGTGGGACGCACGCCGCAGAGTTGAAGAGGCGTCCCGGGCTGAAGATCACACTTGTGTGAAGCTGGCATGGAGCGCCGTCTCTTCTTGTCCAATTTGATTAGCCGGAGTGTAGAACTGTTGAAAATGTTTCGCAATTTAAACACATACATCAACGAGCGTTTCGGACGGTTATGCTGTGAAAAGAGCTGCAATAAAGTGCGATTTGTGTAGAGATTTCTGGACTAGTCACGTTATGACAAAGAAATAATGACAGATGAAAAAAACGTGGTACAGAATGGTATCTGAAATAAGGAAAAAAGCATCGGAAGTCTCAATGGAGCAATCCCAGCATAGAGAATAGCACCAACCCAAATTCTTCCCGCGGGTGTCGTAAAAGGCGAGGTCACAGACCGGGGGGTGGGCAGCAGCGCCCCCTGCAGTACAATTCCACCAAACTGCGATCCCCAACCCGCATGCACAGCGTGGAGATTATGGGCATTACCCCCCAATGATGGCACAACCTTGCGCTATGGCGCTCATTAGGGGAGGGCTGTGTCCAGCAGTGGACTAATATAGCCCAAAGAAGAAGAAGAAGAGGAAACCTGAGTGTCTAAGTTGTTTTTATACTCCAGCGCCTGAAATCGCCAATCCGCGGTGGGCAAACGTGGTATTTAAGCCTCTCTGAGACAAGGTCTGTGCGACAGTGGGACGTTTATGGCTATGGCCTAGGCTGCACAAAAAAGTTCTTGATGATGATTCGCTCCGAAACGGGCAGCCGATTAAATAGAAAAATAAAACTGTAAAATAGAATAAAAAAATATAATCAATAAATTAAATGTTAATTTTCAAGTCACAATTACCACAGAGTACATTATATAGCTGAGAATAGAGATATCAGTCCCCCGTACGTGCTAGCGCCATCTTGTGAGTTATGTATGATAGAACTTTTCACTAACACAATATACCTATAGCTATAAAAGTAATTCGTGTTTAGCTAGCAGTACATAGGTACCCTAATACTTATATTCCAAGGTTTTCTGAAATCAATAAAGCAGATTTGAAATTAACAAATTATAAATCGTCATAGTCCGGGGGCAAAGCTGAGGTCGTGAGAATAAATGCAGAATCGTCGAAGTCCGGGGGCAAAGCTGAGGTAGATGTGTCAAAACCCACGAAAACATTGAAATTCGAAAAGTAGATTCACGTTTGTGGAATGAACGAGCGACACTGTCAACAACAACATGCCGCCGACGTTCCGTTTCTGATTTCTGATATTTTTAATAGGTACAGAATTTTAGAGATTTTTCATAAAATATATTCATTAAAGGTTGTCTGGATGAGATCACTTTTAGTGATAAGGCCGCAGTCTGTACTCTTAGGTTAAGAAATATCTGTATAATTTCCATTTTTATGTACAATTAAGTGTTTTCTGTCTATCTATATTTTTTTAGCATTTGCAGTGTAGTAAGTAGTTATTTATTTTGATAAAAATGTTAGAAAACATTTGGTTTATATTAATTTAAATTATGGGTACAATGGATTTTAACACCCTTTCTCACAGCCCTTTCTTTTCTTCAGTGTTGCCATTACACAAAAACTCAGTGATTCCACTTTATGAATTCTTGATATATCTTACGCCACCTAGTGAGATATGACAGAACTAATATTGTATCTGAGATTTCTATAGAAACGTGATTGTATGAAGTGAAAAGCCCATGATAATTAGTGTACCTTTAATATCTTTTATTTTATTTATCGGAAATCAAGAGTCCGGTGTGAAGGGTTTACAGGGAGAGTATATGCGAACAAGAAGCTCCTATAAACGTATTGTCAAACGAAGGATTGTATCCAAATATGACCATCACTTTTAAGAAGTTCTTTCCTGCTTTTTAGGGTTCCTTACCAAAATTAAAAAAAACCGCTCAAGCGCATGTCGATCCATGCACAGTGTAGAAATCCGAAGAAGAAGGGGTTTACAAAACCAAGCTTACGCTCGGCGCAGCTTGTTTGATGCCTTTCTTGTCGATGTTTTGGCAGGCCTTTGACTACGTCTTGATCTAGCGCGCTCGACTACCAAAATAGAGGCCGGAGGTTCGATTTCCACTGGAAGCCCCCGTACTTGACACCGTACCGTGATGTCCTTACTTGGTTACTACTCACATGGTTTCGCTAGATAAGGACTAAGGCAAGTGCTTATGTTGTGTGGAATCATTATGGAACTTACGATAAGAATAAGATGGCATGGCGTAAGTTATGGATTAACTGACTAACTGCCGCACTCAGAGACGTCAATTAAAAGTAAGTTAATCTCTGTTAAGTATGCTGTTGTCCTTTTCTGTTTCAATGATAATAAGTAAAATATAATGATATTATATAAAGCGCTCGTGGCCTAGACGAACCGAGTGATTGGAATCAATCACCCGGATAAGCAACAACAAGCGCGGTTAGGTGCGGGATGGGTGACCGTCCCGTTATTACCGCTAGTGGCATTTTCCGAGCGCTTCCGTGCTTCGCAAGGCACGTTAACCGTGGGTGCCGGCTGTCATGTAATGGCCATGTCAGAGGCCTTATGGTTGGCTTGATAACTTCTGACAGTAAGGCCCGCCACTGTCTTACCATCCTCCACCAACCCGGACTTGGCCCCCGTGTTGGAGTATGGCCTAACCTTCCTGGAACCCTAGAAGAGACCCGTGCCCCAGCGGTGGGGACATACAGGATTGAAATAGAATCGAATAATATTTAAATAAACATTATATTGAATGGACGTCTTTGAGTGCGCCAGTCAGATTTAGCAGCGTGTGAAAGTGAGAGAAGACCCTTACCCCAGCGAAAGCGCCATTCCATCCCAGCCTGTCGGAGTCGCGTTGTGGTGTGCGCTGCGAAGGTGACTTGCGCTCAGCACGCGAGGCGAGGCAGGCCTTAGCCCGCAGTGCAGTGCCCAGCGGCACGTTGGCTCGCGCTGCCTCCGCGCGCCCGTGCTGGCAGAACTCGAAGAGCGCCACACCCAGTGCCAGAGCCAGTCCGCCCATCAACACGTAAAATATGCCCGCCACTTGGCTCAGCGTCAGCTCTGAACCATGGAGACTCTAGAAAATGTCCATCACATAAATACCCGCCTGTAACCCGGAGGTATAGTAAACAAGTAGGAGATAAGTATTAAAAAGTTAAAATTACTTTGCTAAATTTCGCCAAAAATCCCACAAGCACCATGCGGTTAGCTAATGCACCGCCCTCTCTCCCACTTTTTCAAGCAGAAGCAAGACACGAACACACCACCACCAACACCAATACTTGTTTGAGAAAACACGCGACCCGTTTCGCCTCTAACACGATGCATCCTCAGGCTCCCAAATGAAAATGTTGACTTGGTGTTGGTGGTGTGTTCGTGTCTTGTTTCTGCTTGAAAATGTGGGAGGGAGGGCGGTGCATTAGCTAACCGCATGGTGCTTGTGGGATTTTTGGCGGAATTTAGCAAAGTAATTTTAACTTTTTAATGCTATTATGGATTTCCGAAAAGTAACGCCTGATTCTATGCAACATAGGAGATAAGTATTTAAAGTCGTAGTAGATTTTTTGTTACCATTTTACGTCATGCTCCATACACTTACACTACCTTTGCCACCACTACTATGGACATATGGTAGTCACAGATGAACTGACAAGATTTTAATACATATGTGTAGAATTCACACATTACCAGTGAGTTGGAGCTACTAGTGCTAGTATTAAAAATGTTGTTTTGGTTTTTGCGGAATATACCGAAATAATATGCAACTCAGAACTTAGGGACGGGGCAATCAAAACAGGAACCTGGAACTTAGTAGATCGCTATGCTCTAGGAGCTCTAGGCTGTAGGGTCTAAAAATTGGTTTTCAAAAAACGCATTGATATTGTTTTTTCCTCATCTCTAATTAGCTCCTAAGTAGATATGCTTGCCTTGGAATGTAGTGTCTTCGCGGACACAAATGGAGCTTCTTTTTTATTGAAACTCAATTCGTAGATTTACAGTTGATTTTATTTTGGCAATTTACACAATAGCGGGAGCGATTACAATTTTGGTTTTTTGAGTGAGGGTGAGAACCGAACAAATTTAGAAAAGTAAAAAAGTATCGAAGGTGGATATTGAAAAAGGTTGAAGGCAAAGCAACAAGGCGAGAAGTGAAGATTGCTTGCCACACTAACATGTGCAGGCGCTTGCACATATTCCCCCCGTTGAAAGGCAGGGTCGTTTCAACCCTGAAGATCTTGATCCGTTGGTAGAGGACAAAGACGAACGAGAGGTCTTCTGTAGACGCCTCGAGTGGTAGCGACATCAGCGACGCGCGAGACTCCATCAGGTCCAGGGAACAGTTTAACGACTCGTCCTAGACGCCAGTACAACGGTGGAACGAACTCTTCATGGATGAGGACTAGATCACCGACGTTCAGCTTGGCCTTGTTGGTTTTCCACTTGGTTCTGAGTTGGAGTTCCGAAATATACTCTTTGTGCCATCTTTGCCAAAAATGCTGTCGAATTCTTTCGACGCGAGTATATCGGTTTAGTTGACCTTCTTTGTAGTTTTCCAGGTGCGGAGCTGGCAGCGCGTTGAGCGGTCTTCCGATAATAAAGTGCCCTGGGGTGAGGGATAGGAAATCGTTTGGAGACGACGATAAAGGATACAAGGGGCGACTATTCAAGATCGCCTCCACTTGCGCAAAAAGAGTTGAAATTTCTTCAAACGTAAAATTATTGTTGCCCATAACGCGTTTTAAATGATGCTTAGCGGATTTGACACCTGATTCCCAGATGCCACTGAAGTGAGGAGCGTAGCTAGGCGTAAAGATGAATTTGAAGCCTTCCTGACCAGCAAAGTCAGATAGAGATTCATTGTGGCATTTTAGAAATAATGATAGTTCTTTGGCAGCTGCCACAAAGTTACGCCCGTTATCACAAAATATTTCCACTGGCTTGCCGCGGCGAGCGACGAATCTACGCAATGTCATAACGAAAGACTCCTTTGATAGATCGCAAACCGCTTCGAGATGCAAGCATTTATATCTTAGGCAAACAAATAGGCATAAATATGCTTTTATAAGTCGGGCGCCCTTTCCCTTCCGGTTTAAGACCATAAAAGGCCCAGCAAAATCGATACCTACCGATAAAAATGGAAAATCTGGGGTTATTCTTTGAGACGGCAGGTCTCCCATTTTCGGGGATAGGGTTTTTCCTAATACTCGTCTACACCGCACGCAATTATGGACCGTACGGCGAGCTAAACGTCTTCCGTTTATGGGCCAGACAGTTTCTCTGATTGTTGATAACAAGAGCTGCGGCCCAGCATGTAAATTTATGTTATGCTCATGTTCGAAAATAAGCTTACATAAATGGTGAGAGGAATCGAGTAATATGGGGTGCTTCCTTTCGTAAGAGCAGCCTGCAGCACTGATTCGTCCACCAACCCTTATTATTTTTTGTTCATCGATAAAAGGTGATAAAGGTAAAAGTTTTGACTTCATAGAAATAGGTTCATTTCTTAAAAGAGATTTTAATTCTTGTGGAAAGCTTTGTTTCTGTGCAATAGCACATAATTGATTGAAAGAGTCATTTAGTTCATCAAGTGATAAAATACCAATTTTTTTGTCTTTTGGATTTTTTTGTGTTGTGAAGAAATCTTTTAATGTATGCTAGTGATCTTTGTAATTTAGTAAGTTTGGAAAAATTGTCAAACTTTAAAAATGTGTCAGGTTCTAATACAGACGTTGCTGCCTTAACTTCGGGTAAATCATTAAAATCAGGGGTAGACTTTAGGGTCAGCCACTCTGATTCATCTCGTGCTAAAAAGTTCGGCCCACTCCACCACAGACTTGACCTTGATAATTGCCCGGCATTGACACCTCTGGAAATCAAGTCTGCGGGGTTTTGGTCAGTAGGCACATAGCCCCAAGATGACGAATCAGTAGTGTCTACTATTTCACCTACTCTATTGGCCACAAAAGCCTTCAGCTTGCTGCGATTGCCCTTTAGCCAAGCCAACACTGTGGTGGAGTCACACCAGTGGACCTCGCGGTCGAACTTGTATCTGATCGACTCCTTGACAGTATCGCACAGCCTGGCGGCAAGTAACGCAGCACACAGCTCCAAGCGTGGTATAGTGGTGGGCTTGAGACTGGCTACTTTAGATTTACCACACAACAACCTAACGGTAACTTCTTTGTTTTTATTTATAGATTTTATGTAAATGCATGCGCCAAAAGCCAATAGAGAAGCATCGCTGAAGGAGTGCATCTCTATTCTTGTAGGCGCGTCACACAAAACTGATCTTTGAATATTAATTTCAGATAATCCTGACAAGTTATTTTGAAATTCAAGCCAACAATCTTCAAAATCCTTTGGTACTGGCTGGTCCCATTCCAGTTTTTGCTCCCAAAGTTTTTGTAGCAACATCTTGGGCTGGATGATGCATGGACTCAGTAGGCCCAAAGGATCGAATACTTTGAATGATACGGACAAAATAGTCCGTTTTGTTATTGGGTCATTTTTGTTTGGGATGACCGTAGGAAAATTAAGCGTGTCAGCGCTAGGGCTCCACCCCAATCCGAGAGTGCTTGAGGATTCACTTAGCGTTAAATGTTCATTTGTGTTGATGTCAGAGTTTTCGAAAATACTGGGTAAGTTGGTTTTGAACTTACGCAATTTGAAACAACCCTTACTGAGTGTGCTAGTCACTGACTTTAGTATGAACTTTAGTTCTTCAGGATCATCGCAACCAGTAATTAAGTCGTCCACGTAGAAGTCCTTCTGTATAATCGTTTTAGTTCGCTCATCTTCACATTCTTCGCCAATCTGCCAAAGACACCGCGTACTTAAATAGCTAGCACTTGCCGTACCATAAGTGATAGTATTGAGACGCAGCGTTCTGATAGGCTGGGACTCATCTTCTCTCCACAGTATCAGCTGAAGGTCGCGATCCTCTTCGCTGATGAGAACTTGGCGATACATTTTCTCGATATCTCCAGTTAGGAGATATTTATATTGCCGAGCTCTGAGCAATATAGAGAGAAGAGAGGCCTGAACATTTGGGCCTACCATTTAGTGTTAAGCATGAAAGAATGACACTGTAGTTTGAATTGGTAGACCTTAGCTGAACTACACAACCTTCTGTGACCTTATTGGCGTGGTTATTGCCAATACCTATGACGTTTATATCAGTAGGGTTTGTTTGTAAGTTTAGAGTTTTTTGTAGTGATTTTGTAACGAACGATGACTGACTACCTGAATCTAAAAGTGCTCGCACTGTTTTTGTTTGTTTAGTCGTAGGATTCGATACCTCAATCAACGCTGTAGACAAAATTATTTGGGTTGTGTTTTGTCTTGAAAAGTTATTAACGACGTCAGGCTCAGTTATTGTATCTAAAGCTGCATGACTGTTTGTTGTGTTTGTCTGTTGGTGTAAAAGACCATTGTGTTTTTGTTTACATTCACGGCAAGGGCCCATGCGACATTGGCTAGTTGGATGACCTTGTCTTAAGCAATTAACACATAGTTTATATTTATTTACTTCTGCGAGTCTGTCCGCTACTGATAGGCCTTTAAAAGTAGGGCAGTCGTAGATTCTGTGGTTCTGGTTGCATACAACGCACTGATAAAATGTACTTACACGTTCCGATGTCTTATCGAAATTCGCAGCAAATGATTTTGTGTAATGATTGTGTTGCTTGGAATTATTCGAGGCGGCGGGTGAAGTCGCGTGTGATGGCTTGTTTTGATAATGATTGTCTGACTTGCCGCGGTAAATAGATTCGAGCACATCCGCGCGGTCTATTAGAAACCGGTTAAATTGTTCTAGGGTAGGTACGTCGCCTTGTAGTTCGTTGCGGTACTCCTCCCATTTCATGAGTGTGCGGCTGTCTAGCTTGGCTGAAATCATGTAAACTTTAAGTACGTCCCAATTGTCCGTTTTTTGACCGAGACTGGAAAGGGCGCGCAAGTTTTTTGTAACATGGTCAACTAAATACCTAAGCGAAGAGTCAGTCTCCCGCGTTTGCGCTTGGGTGCTGAATAAAGCCTTAAGGTGGTGGTTGATCAGAAGCCTTTTGTTATTGTAGCGATTGTTTAACAATGTCCACGCCTCTGTGTAATTGTCAGACGACACTTCAATATTGGAAATAACCCGAGCGGCATCCCCTTCTAAGTAGGAAATTAAATAATGAAATTTTTGTATAGCAGGGATGCGTTCGTTTTTGTGTATTAAATTGGAAAAAGTGTCGCGGAACTCAAGCCAGTGGAAATATGCACCATTGAATTTTGCTATTTGTATTTGTGGTAGTTTTACTCCCAAACTATGACGGTCGTGACTGCATTGAGCTTCAGGAAATACGGACGCTCGTATTTCTTGTGCGGCGGCGTCCCGTAATTCATTTTGTTTATTTAGTAAACTTTTCGCTTGTGCGATGCAAAGAATCAATTCTTGCTCAATACAGTCTCGTTCATCAATCTCCACATCAAGAGAACCTGAATTAATGACCTCAATCTGACCCTGCATGTCATCAAACTTCAGTGACAACGATTCTATCTTGCTCAGCTTTAGTGAGAGCTCGGCAAGGTCAATATCCGACCAATGAGTGCGATCCGTTATTTTGTTTAAATCTGTGGTTTAAATAATTCTTGAATTTTGTGATTTGTCCCTTTACAGAGCTACGTTTTGCAAGTAGACTCCTTAGAGTCTCAGCACTTATTTCTTTATCCATGTTTAGTTTACGGAATTTACTCGTTGGACGGATATTTACGGTTGTAAATTGTAAAATAAGGTCTTGCACTAAGCTAGGATGATACTACGCTCCTCCCGCGGCGTGTACCATCTGAAAAAGTCTGCGTAATACCTTGAAATATTGGAAAATAACCGTTAATTTTTGCCTATTATTGGAGGGATGAATGTTCTGTTGATGTGAGATACAGTGAAATTGCGCAAATGAAGTTTTCTTGGATATTTTTGGGTAACAAGATTGGACAATGAAAGGATAGAATTTGGTAGGAAATTGCTATGGAGGGATACAGGGCACTTATCTGAAGTGATGAACTCGCAGATGGGGTGATGCTTTAGCTGCAGCACTGGCCCGATGACCTGGATCCTTTGTCTTTGACCTTCTTTAGCTGAAGGTTATCAACGCTCCGAAGTAGCAGGTGAAGTCCTGTCACGGTCGCCAATTTTATGTCTTCGCGGACACAAATGGAGCTTCTTTTTTATTGAAACTCAATTCGTAGATTTACAGTTGATTTTATTTTGGCAATTTACACAATAGCGGGAGCGATTACAATTTTGGTTTTTTGAGTGAGGGTGAGAACCGAACAAATTTAGAAAAGTAAAAAAGTATCGAAGGTGGATATTGAAAAAGGTTGAAGGCAAAGCAACAAGGCGAGAAGTGAAGATTGCTTGCCACACTAACATGTGCAGGCGCTTGCACATGTAGTAATATTTTTTTCTACAGATTACAGCTTTTAACACTGAAGTGCGCGTGTGCTCTGCTCTCAATTCACCAACAATTTTGATGACGATAGTCTATGGGAATCGATACAAATCGATGCGTTGACATAATCCATCGAAAGTGAGGTCCTTTTCAGTACAATTGACAGCATTTCTATTTTATTGGGAGTTTCCTGTAGGCTATGTCATCTAACAAGAGTCAACGTTGATTAGTTACCTGATCAAACATCTGATCGCATTCGGAACGCTTGAACCATTTGTTTATAAGCTTTTGTAGTTCACCATCATCTTTCAACGACTGCAATGCCAGGTTTACGCCCTCTCTAAAACAGGAAATTTTACTTTGGTACACACATTCAATCTATTCGCTCGCATAGCAACACTGAAACGAGACATGGTAATAGGTCGCTGAAAAGCGGGAACTTCGCTGCAGCTCAACGCAAGCATTCAGGTGCTCGAATGACACCATTTGTATAAAATTGACGACGAATTACAAATTTACACAAAACTTTTATCAGCATCGAGAGGGATTGGCCAAATCCTCCTGGATGCTAATTTGAATATGGTATACGATGATTTTTCACACTACTCACTTAGCGTAAAATTTGCTGCGTGAGCAATGAGAAAAACCTGAAAGATTACCTCAGTGTGGATTGCTTCGGGAACGCCACAGCGAAATCTTTGACGCCGGAGTTGGACAGTGAAACGACCATTTCGCACCGCTTTTCGTTACTGGTGTCAGTGACATCTGCTCCTGTAGCGCGGTCGAATAGCAACGAAAGCCAATTTTGATCATCCATAGTTCTATCCAGTGGTGCTGCCGTCATTCCATGTTGTTCGTCAGACGAGTCCTAGGGAAAAAGGCAAATTTATCGTTGGGCTAATTTATTAAGGCTAATTGAGTTTATTGCTGTTGTGCGTTTGCCGGGCCTATTTTGTACAGTATTCGATACCAATTTTATTTTTATTTATTTATTTATTTATTTTATTTATTTATTTATTTTCACTTATACCTATCTTTACAGGCTTAGCCTAATTCGATTGGCATGAAACTTACAATTACCCAAAATATCTTATGTCTAATATTTAACCACTATTTAATTAATAATTTAATTAATTTCTTATCAATGTAACATAATTATGTAATACCAATCAACATAAGTGTTCCCCATAGCACAGCACGAACAACGCTACTCTCTTGAATTCACTCAGAGCAACATGGAAGAGGTCCGTTTGATCCGCGATGACATTCAAAATGCGTAGCGCGCGCGTCAGCGGCGCCTGCGCCAGCAGGTTAGTGCGCGCGCGCGGCAGCAGCAGCAGCGGCGGCCGGCGGCGGCGCCCCACATACTCGTCCGGCACGCACAGACTCATCACCCCCAACGCCACCGGATTGCACATCCTACCCACCAGCACTTTGTGCATATATGATACCAGTGCGAGGTCCCTCCTCACCCTGAGTTCGTTATACCCTACCATTCCTAAAATAAAAAGTGTAGGGTACATCAATGGGTAAAACGGGTATACCCCGTACTGCCGCAAATACAAATATCGTAAAAATTTATTTTGTATGCGTTCCATCATGAGACGATATTTCATTTCATGAGGTGCCCAGATGACTGCATTCGATTCCAGTTGACTCCTAACTAGAGCGTTATATAGGGTAACAATAGCTGTTATGCTTGAAAAAGCCCGTCCCTTGCGGAGTATGAAACCCAGATTCCTGTACGCCTTTTTACAGATATTCTCAATATGCTCGCGATAGTTTAGGTCAGAGACCAATCGAACTCCCAGGTCTCTGACTTCATTTACTCGCTGGATTGACTTATTTCCTAAGGTATAGTCATTAGTTATTGGGTTTCGTTTCCGGGTAAATGATATCAGTGCACATTTGGATACATTAAATTCCAAGTTATTGTTAAAACTCCATTGTTCCACTCTGTCAATGTCCTCTTGTAGCTTATTGCAATCTGAGTCGCTACTTATTGGTAAAGATAGTTTGAGGTCGTCCGCAAATAATAAACAACTCGCATTTTTTACTACCATCGGCAAATCGTTTATCATTATTGCGAATTCAAGTGGGCCCAAGTTACTACCCTGGCTCACCCCAGACCTGGTAAAATATGGCTCAGACCGGTTTCCATTGTACTCCACATATTGTGTTCTGTCGCCCATGTAACTAATGAAGAACCTAAGTAGTTGTGGAGTACATCCTACGCTTGCTAATTTTTTAAGTAGAACATCATTATCCACCAAGTCAAAGGCCTTTTTGTAATCGAAATAGGCAGCATCTACCTGACCCCCTCTGTCCACTTCTGGGATTACCTGTGACATAAAGTTAAGAAGGTTGCTAGATGTGCTACGACCTGGCCGGAAACCATGCTGAGCTTCCGATAACTGTGACTCGACCTGGCAGAGAACCGATTTTTGAATCGCAGATTCCATCACTTTTGCTGGTGTCGAAAGTACCGCCACTGGTCTGTAACCCTCGACGTTTGGACTAGCCCTACCCTTAGGAACAGGTATTACCCTCGTCATTTTCCATCGTTCCGGAAAAACTGCCGCCGCCAGACACTGGTTATAAATATAGGTTAAAGGTTCTGCTAGAGCCAAACGACAATCCCTTATAATATACGTAGGTATTCCATCTGGTCCCGCCGACCGTTTCTGTTTTAATCGCGCCAGTGCACTACTTACCTCCGCCAGCTGTAGCCGATCCACCTGCACGCGCGCCGCGGTGGCGTCTGCCTCCGCCATCGCTGCGGAGATATCTAGCTTAGCGCGGTCTGGGCTATACACTGAGTGAAAGTAATTTGCAAACTCCTGGGCGCACTCTTCATCGGACAATACTTTTTCATTCCTAATAATTTTTTGTGGACACCGATTACCCCTCATTGACTTCATATAGTTCCAAAATGCCCTTGGGTCTTCAATTAAATGTTTCTGGACCCGATACCTGTACTGTTCTTGTGCTAACAAAATAGAACGTTTAACCCATGCTCTGCAAATTGAAAAATCTTTGTAATCTTCTAATGATTTGCTAGCTTTGTACTTCTTATGAAGAATTCCTTTTAATTTAATGTCGCGAATCAAGTCCGTTGTATACCACTCTGGGTAATTGTACTCAGAGTTTATACCAAATCGCTTTTTTTTTGGAACACAGTCATCAAATATACAATTTAGTGTACTGTAAAAAAAGTTTAAGGATTTTTCTATGTTATCTATACTATACATAGGCGCCCAATCCACTGCTGCTATAGTCGAGTAAAGTAAAAAGAAATCAGCTTTGTTAAAATTCCAACCGGTCGGCTCTGTGCGCGACTCGTTTGGATCGCCATAGTTAAGGTTGACGTGCCGCGGCGGCGGTGAGTCCGCGCGCTGACGCCGGGCCTGCCGCGGCCGCGGCCGCACACCGATACAGACACCTCCAGCGGCGGGTGATACGCGTCCACCGGCAACAGCGGCGCCCCTGCCGCCCGCACCCCCACACTCGAATTATCATCACTAAACTTACTTAGTACTAAATCCAGTTGCCGATCGTTGCAATTCCCAATCATGTTGCCCTGAGTGAACCCACAGTATGTTATAAAATATTCGTAATAATTACGTATTTCCAATGTACTAGAAAACAGATTAAAATCACCCAAAACTATTACCCTACTATACTTATCACAATATTGTTCTATTATTCTAAACATTAACATATATTCAGCCTCATTAGCATTCGGCGGTATGTACACACAACACATTAAAAATAGCAGTCTATTATGCAAGCACACCGCACCAGCCACCAATTCGAAGGCCCGGTCATCAATTTTTACATTACCCGGCGTTGCTATTCTGCGAATCTCAAATCGAGGTGTGGCCACGAGACACGCTCCGCCTTGCTTGCGGCCGTCCGCTCTGTCGCAGCGAAGAATTGTAAATCCTTGGGGGACTATTTCTGCATCCTGTATGGATTGAGTACAACCAGTTTCCGTCAGTGCAAATAAGTCGACACTCAAAGAATGAAAACCAGCGTATAACTCATCAAGTTTGGTTCTCAATCCTCTAACATTTTGATAATACACTGTGTATTCATGTTTGGTTGTTAGGTTTGGTTTCATTTCTCCGAAACCACACCCACTCACAATACTCTATATTAATTGGCCAATTTTCCGGCTCACACAGCTTTTCATACATATTTTCGGGAACCGCTATTATAAACGATGCATAGTCCCTTTCCGTCTTATGTTTTATGCCGTCGACCTTTATTTCAGCACTCTCTCCGCAAATTTTCTTGACAAAAGTCTCCATTGATGCCGCAGTTGTATCTTTCTTCACTCGCCATACATGGAGAAATTTTTTTCGCTCTGTCCCTTGAATGTCTACCGAACTTTTACATCCTCCTTTTTTTACTTCCGCCCGTGGGTACTTTTTCGTCGTCCTCTTTACCACCTTCCAATCTCCATCCTGGTTTGTTTCTATTTCTTCCGCTTTATTTCCATCCAATGATGGCATCTCCGGTAGTTTAATAGTTTTCATGGCCCGACTCTCCATAACTTGCGAATTTTTTTCAACTACCTGCGGTTTGTTAAGCTTTACCGCTTTTGCAAACGTTATTGGAGTTCTTTTTGCCTTGTTAGATTCTTCCTCCGGCAATATACTCTCCCTGGCTACTTCTTTCTGGGCTTTGGTTTTTATGAGTTTTTCCATAATATCCAGTTTTTTGGTATTCTCTTCAATTACGCACATATTTTTGCGAATGTCTCCCATTTCTATCTGAATATTGTTTAGTTGCTCCTGGAGTTGAGTAAAGTTTCTACGCTGTTCATCCTGTTGTTGCTTCATTTCCAGTCGAATTTCCTTCAGTACTCTCAATAATTCCGCTTGGTTATCATCATCTGTTATTTCTTCCATCTTACGAGAACCACGGGGCTGCATGTTCACATAGCTGTTTGGCGTGAAAGTTTTGTTCATCACCGTTCCTCTAATAGGAGTTTCAGAATTTCCCGTTTTAGGTATATTACATCTGCACGCGGGACATATCCAGGTATTCCTATATTCTAAACTTAGCTCTTCAAATTGCTCATTCGACAGGCTAAGGCACTTCAGGTGATACAACTTTTTGCACTTTTCTTGCGAACACTCCATAAACAGTATGTCGTAGATAGCCGAGTCACAGCCATCACACTTCGTACCCATTTACTTTACGATCAAAATAATTACGACACAGCCGAATACACGTCCGTTTGCTCGCCCGCGCGCGCCAACTTCATATTATGTCACTTATGTCACTTATTATCACTGCTTATTGACATTGCAATGTCGAATAATGGAAAAATGCGAAGAAGGAGAATACTATGGATATTTTTTTATTGACACGCGGCACGAAAAATTGCAAAGAAGTACATGTAGGGAATACACTTATTATACATCACAGATACAACAAACAGTGAACAGAAACAACATAAGTGACATAATATGAGCAACAGAAATAAAACTAAAAACTGTTATTTCTTATGTAATGTAATATCTGTTTAATGTTTCGTATGCAATTAAATATAATTGATTAATTAAAAAAACCACCCGCTGACTCAGCATTGTCGTGAGCGCTGATTTTCAGTCCGTGCCTGCGGTAACTCACAACTGTACTAGGGCCAGCGTGTCTTAATTAAAAAACATAGATTTAGCCCGTGGTGTATCGTTGCTACAAACACCCGCTGACTCAGCGTTGTCGTGAGCGCTGATTTTCAGTCGGTGCCTGCGGTAACTCACAACTGTACTAGGACCAGCGTGTCGTAAAAAATAGAAGTAACACTGTATTTTTAAAGCATGGGAGAATAAATAGTAAAACAAGCGGAAGCGTTAATTAACAAGTGTAAAAGGTAATTCGTAAACGTAGTTACTCACTTCCGAGCAGACTGTTATTTTACCAGACGCGTGCAAAGGTTCCGAAATACGCTCCACAGTCAAGTGCGACGCCAGATTGGCAGTGTAGAACGATATAACGATGAGCGTAAAAAACCACCACACGGTGCCGACAATCCTTCCCGATACAGATCTAAAAATAAATATGGAAATTCACGTATCAAAGAAACGTTAGCGGTAGCACTGTGACAATTAATGATGGGTCGAGGAAAAATTCCCGCCGAAAGATTCCGGGGAATCTTCCCCAAATGGAAATATTCCGGTGAAAAAACCGTAACGGGTATTTAAATGGGAGACAATGGTTCTGATTGTCCCTATTGAATAAAACAACTGGTTTTAGCATTGTGTGTATTTTTCAATACCAGCCTGACGACTACTATAGGTACGTGAGAACACGTAATTTTCTCGATAAAACTGGTTAAAACTTCTTCTCCTATCCTCAATATTGCCAAAATTGCTGTAAAATAAGGAGGTTGAAATTTATTTCCAATATTTCATAGCAATCCCATATTTAACATACGTAGTTTGAAGTAGGCTTCAACAGGTACTAAAATGTTTGTTTTTCCCGGGAAGAATCCCATCATTAGTCACAATATCAGTGCACCTCGCTGGAATGCGGTGCCTCTCCCGCTTCCTCGTTCACCACGCCGCTCACGTCCTCGCTTCTGCACGGTTAGATCGTGGTCGATCCGCACTTTATAATTTAGTTTATTTTTTTTGCATACCGTAACTGAGTCTCGATTTTACTTCATCGTACGAGTACCAGGTGCACGGATATTATGACCGTGTTATTTTAATAGTTTTTTTCTACCTGCATGTATACTCTACTGAAAGCTAGTCCAGTTAGTGATAATAATATGGTAGTTAAGACGTCACCCGCCGGTTAATGATTTTTCACTTAGTAAAACGTTTATAACTTTAACACAATTATTTATCAGCTAAAGTAAATTATTTAAATTCCAATTGTGTCCTTTAACTATGCATGAAAACGTGAGTCATTAAAATATAGTACATCCTTGTATCGTACTTACTGCTGGAGCACGGGTCACTTCGTGCATCACAGGAAGAATAGGCCATATTCCACCACAGGGGTCGAGTCTGGGTTGGTGGAGGATTGTAAGACAGTGGCAGGCCTTACTGTCAGAAGTTAGAAGTCGCCCGTAAGGCCTCTGACATGGCTTAACGACAGCCATTACATGACAGCTGACACCCACGGTTTAACGTACCTTGCAAAGCACGGAAGCGCTCGGAAAAAATACCACTAGCGCTAGTCACGGGATGGTCACCCATCCATCACCTGACCGCAACTGTTGTTGCTTAACTTCAGTGATTGATTGAATAGGTCACGAGCGCTTTTTAAGGATGTTCTATATTTTAATGATATTAAGATCTCGTACTTTTTTGGAAATTATAACGCTACAGACTAACTATATGCTTAAGTATTTACTGAGCGAAATTTCTAAGTCAGAAACCGACGGTGAGCCACTTAAAAGATCATGATATTCACAGACCTCGGTGTAATGTCGCTGCCTTGCTGCATAAACGATCCCAACGAAAACCACATAGAGTTCCAAAAGCTGAATTCATTCACGACCGTTGTCTGCAACAGTTTGTTTAACATTAGCATACGGCGGGGTCCTTTCATACGAACATCGCTCCATCACCAGTCCCTGTTATCTTAACCTTAAATTATTTTCACTGTGTCTTTTTGCTAACAAAAGATTTCAAAAGCATTAAGCTCAATTTATTCCTCTCGCACATTTTTGCCGCGCAGCAAATGGAGGTAACGCAGGTTAAAAGGTTCACCCATCAGCATTCTGTGTACGAGTATAGCACCGAAGCATAAAAGTGTTTTTGTCACAGGGAAATCTAATCATCAAATAAGGTTACCGACAAACTGACGGACGACTGGTGCATGAAATAGATGTCCGCGCAAAAATATTCTCATAGAGATGTGTATACGAGTACATTATTTGTCTTATCTCCTATGGACATCAAACCTAAATATATATGACATAGGACGGCCGTGGCGCAGCGGTTTGGCACGCTGACTGTAAAACCGAAGGTCTCGGGTTCGATCCCCGGCCGGGTCAAACTAGGAAACGAACTTTTTCTAGTTTGTCTCGGGTTTTGGATGTTATCTATGTATTTATTGTATTATATCTATCGTCGAGTTAGCACCTATAACACAAGTCGTTTAGTTGTACTTAGTACAGGGCTAACGTGATCTGTGTAATATGTCCATGAATATTTATGTCACAGGCCTTCTCTCAGAGAGAGAGAGAGTATGGGCTTAATTACCATGCGTGTCCAACGCTGATTGGCAATTACAAGCGCTGAGGCATTTGAACACGTCAGACACTTCTCACGATGTTTTCCTTCGCAGTTGGCGAGTGGTATAATTTCACAAATGTGCATAACTTAGAAAACAAAGTCATTGTATATTGACGACCTCTGGTGCGTAGCGGTAGCGCATCTGCCTACCATGCAAGAGGTCCCGGGTTCGGATCCCGGCCGGGGACAAAAAAGAACCCCAGGTCTTGGATGTTTACATGTTTGTGATGTCGTTGTTTCCCACGACACAGGGTACTCTAGTGTGGGGCCAGAAGCAATGTATGTGCCTTTATGTAAATGTTATGTTATGTTATTTTATTGTATATGCCCTCACTGGATATCGAACCTGAGTCTCCGCTTCCGAGTCCATGGTTCTATCCACTGGGCCACCGCCGCTCATATTACGAATGTGAAAGTTTGTGAAGAGGTTTGGATGTTTGTTACTCAACCTCGCAATAACTGCTTAACGGATTAATATGAAACTTGGGGTACAGATAGACATTTTAGGATGACGTTTGCAGGATCAGCTAGTTTATATTTTTTGCTGAAACATAGATTGACAGAAACCCAGTAGAATAGGGAGTACAATAGTAGAATAGCGGAAGGCAGTAAAGGTATTCTCTTATTCTCTCAGTATTCTCTTCTGCTACAGTTTTGCCTTGATCTATAATTTATGTTCGTTCCTAATAAAGGTTTTAAGCTTTGATTAGGCCCTGTAACATCCGGGTCTGGGTGCTACGCCATCAATCAACGGTAAAGAGACTCTATGTTCATACCTTTGTGGTAGCAATTTCATTGTGGTCCGATGGTTGCGTCTCAGTGAAGGATACAAGACGCCATTCGCAAGGAGAGAATCTCGATACCAAAAATAGAACTACACTGACGGCAAATAGACTGAATACGATGCAGAGCTGCAATGAAGATGTTATAATAAACATTACCTTAACGAATACGTAGGAACACAAAATTGATTAAAATGTTAAAAAGTCGATGAACAAGACATGTATTTGAAAACGTTTATTTTCGAATTTTCATTTATGTCCCAAGTATATTTTTTTGTATATTTTATGTAGCCTATATACGTAACACTGCAGGGCACAGACCCTCTCTCAGAAAGAGAGAGCTATTCGCGTGCCTCCCTAAAGGCAATTTTAAGCGCTGAGGTAGTTAACATTGAGGTTTCCTCACGATGTTTTCCTTCATTTCAGCGAGTGGTATTGCTACAAAAACTTACAAATGTACATAACTTAGAAAAAAATTCATTGGGATCGAGCAACATGCCGAGATTCGAATCCACGATCTCCCGATTAAGAAGCCGGTATTCCACGCTCCGCTACCACCGCAATCCTTTCCAAGTATAATTATAAAATCACAATCACAGGACAAGGTCAGAAGTTAAAATTAGATTAACTATAAAAAGTATTTTTGTAAGAACCCCTTCTATTAAAAGCTCGGTGTTCATTGTCATGGAAATATATACAAGCACTTTCACTTACCCATATTTCTTTCGAAAGCGGTTGTAGGAAGCTAAATATACTGCTATTTTGTTTCGTGGACTTTTTAGACGTTTTGAGGTCTAAAGACAGGAATGCCTTACTGAAATCCACAACTCTTTCTCTTTCCAGTGTCACAGTCAGGGGCGCAATGGCCATGTCGGCTTCCTGTTTAAAAAAAAAAGGTAAGTTTAACAAAAAAATATTCTAGAAGCGCTCGTGGCCTAGCGGGACCGTGTGATTGGAATCAATCACTTGGGTTAAGCAACGGCAGGCACGGTCAGATGCTGGATGGATCGTCCCGTGACTACCACTAGCGGCTTTTTTTCCAAGCGCTATCGCGCTTCGCAAGGCACGTTAAGCCGTTGCTTCCGGCTGTCAGGTAATGACAGTCGTTAAGCCGTATCAAGCCCGTCCACAAGACGTCCCGTCTGTCTTGTTGCCCACAAAGCCCGTAAGCCTTGTGGGCAGCTTGACGACTTCTGACTGAACGGCCTGCCACTGTCTTACAATCCTGCACTTTTCTGGTACATTGGGTCGTGATATATCTACAGTAAAATTGAAAAATTCTTATTTTATGGATATTTAATTAAACAAATAGTGTATTTCTCATGAACGAGTCAGAAACTAAAAGGATGATCCGCAATTTAGCCGAGTAAAAAAATGAAGTTAAGAATCTGATTCAATTAAGATTATACCATTGCGTGGGTGTTTAATTAAACAAAATAACGTATTTCTCATGAACGAGTCAGAAGCTAAAAGCGTAACCCGCAATTTAATCAAGAAAAAAAATTAAGTTATAAATCTAGATGATTAAATTGCGTGGGCATTTAATTAAACAAATAACGTATTTCTCATAAACCAGTCAAGCCCATAACGTTCCTACTACCATAATACGAGTAAGAAATCCGCAAACAAAATGCGTAAATTAGGTGCTCCCTTACCCTCAATTTTAACTAAACACGCCAGTTTTAAGGCACTTTGGGGTGCTAACCTGCGGCAAAAATGGAATAAAAATCACAACTTGTTTTATATTACGTGTTTTAAAAAAAGTTAACATCGTAACGTTTACTCCATAGTTATTATTAAACGGGTCCAATCGCGATTACTTATTAGGTAAAACGTAATTTCTTGATTTCGCGACGTTTCGGCAGCGTTACAGTTGCCGTGGTCTCGGGTATCGCGAATCATTAAGAAATACAATGTTTATTTAATAGACTAAGTTTGGAGTTCTTTGTCCATATTTTCTCCAAAATTAAATAATAAAATAAAAATAAAATAATAAAATAAAGCCAATACAATGCATGAGTTCTATGTTTTAAAATAATTATGTAAACTCTGTTAATTAAGGACTTTTAAAAGACTATGTTTGGAGTTTTTTGTCCATTTTTTCTCCAAAATTATATAGATTTTGATATGGACACCTAGTTTGAATTGTAACGTTCACTAAGCCGCAGTTTTTGCCTCACCTCACCTCACCTCACCTCACCTCACCTCACCTCACCTCACCTCACCTCACCTCACCTCACCTCACCTCACCACACCTCACCTCACCTCACCTCACCTCACCTCACCTCACCTCACCTCACCTCACCTCACCTCACCTCACCTCACCTCACCTCACCTCACCTCACCTCACCTCACCTCACCTCACCTCACCTCACCTCACCTCATCTCATCTCATCTCATCTCATCTCATCTCATCTCATCTCATCTCATCTCATCTCATATCATATCAACTCATCTCATCTCATTTCATTTCATATTCCATTGGTAGCGCTAGTTAGCACCCCAAAGCGCCTCAATAACGGGCGAAAGAAAACATAGCACGCAGATAGTTTTACGAGGGGGCCAAAAAATGGTGCGTTAAAATGATTTTTTTCAGCAGCATTAGGTAGGTACATTACGTAAAGATGGCGGCGATAAGGGAACGACGCGAAAGATTTATGCGGCCTGAAACAGGGAAACTATTTACCAGGGTGTTACTTTGCAGAAGTATATTCTAAATAAAAAATTCTCGTCGCTGCCTGTACGTAATACAGAGAGTATTGTAAAGAGGCTCGAAATTTCATTGATGCCAGGTAGTCGCCCATTAAATATGTTTTAAAATTGTCCTCAGCACGGGTTAGTGCATTAAAAATAATATAGAAGTATATTCTTCGAGGTATAATTATTTGGACGCCCGCCGAAATAAATTATTCAAATTAAGTACTGAGAAACCTCATAAAGTAAATCATACAAAATTGTATGAAGGCTTTTTAAAATAAATAAATGCTCACGAAATTGGATACGTAAATCCTAAGCAAATTACAGGAAAAATTTAAGGTTTTGTATTTTTTTGCAAGATATTGATATATTTACACCTACATTAAACGAATTTAAAAAAAGAGGTGGTAGCCTATTGCTCAAATTGCTCACACTTCTATTATGATTTTACTGTAAATCTAAACTATGTGAGTGAAAATTCTTATAATCAAAACATTTTTTGTTAACTGCTTAAAATGACATATATTTTGTTTACTTAAGAGACCTTCAGGTCTAATTATGTATACAAATACTTTTATAGTTTTTCTGTATGACTGTTTGTGTACTGAATAAAATAAAAAAATTAAAACTTAGGTGTTAAGTACTTAATAAGTGTCGATCTCAACCCTTTTATGTCCTCACAGCTGGGGCGCGGGTCTCTTCCTGCATCACAGGAAGGTGAGGCCATACTCCACCACGGGGGCCAAGTCCGGGTTTGTGGAGGATTGTAAGTCTGTGGCGTGCCTTACTTCCAGAAGTCATCAAGCCGCCTCTCATGAGGCCTCTGACATGGCTTAGCGACTTATTAAGTATAAATGTAAATAAGTAAAAGTTTAAATAGTATTTATAGTATTTTTTTTTTGCCATGTTTTTTATTTCACATTGCGTTACTGCTACCGGTGAAAATAATTCAGGTTTGTTGTGTGACGCGATGTGTATTTACACGGCAGATGTGTGCTTAAATCATAATATTATTTACCTTCCTCAGAATTTCTCCTATCATGCCGTCCCAGCCGCCGACCATCTTAGGATTTTCGCTTCCATATTTGCCATCCTTTACTAACCGAATCTCATCTGTTTGGACAGCAAACACAATGAATTTTAACTATTTACCAACTCTAGTGGGACCTTGCTGATGAAACGCAGCTGCCGCAGGAGCAAATATCACCCTTGACAGTCAGACGTCGCAACCTGGCTACCACAAAATAAATACAAACAGTTCACCGCTACGGTACAAGGGTATTTGAACGTCCCGCGAGCACAAAGATGCGAGAGATTCTACTCCGTTGTACTCAATGGCTATTGAGTTCTTTGCTTGTGGAAACTTTTAAAAATCACTCGGATTCTCGTCTTTTGATCTAAACTGTACTATCCCGATTGGCTTTCACATACATACATAAACAGCGATGTCCGCAGGCGGAGTATGCAGTGTTTGACACTTGTTTGGATTAACTATGTAGTCAAATAACACGTATTAACTATAGTTGTTATAAGTATTATTACATTATGTACATCGTCAAGTGATTAAAATTTTTACGACGTATATTCGCACGGCTTTTATTGAAGGATGATAATCTTTTATAATTATGTCGGAGAGAAAAACGAAAAATACGTGCATCGCACTTTATCACAAGCATTTTATGTTTGACCACATAAACGTTTTTTTTTTTCCAATTTAAAAGAGTTGCGTTCAAAAAAAGCAATTTCCAAAAACATAATATTGGCTTGTACATCGACGTACTAAGATCATTTATACAGCCTTCAACGGCATCCTCACTTGCACTAGATGGGTGAATACTCGGACTCTGCTATAATTTTAAGACATCAACAAATTCAACAGTTGCATCTTAAAGTCCGGTTTCCTCAAGAGTCGAATTTGTGCCAGTCACACAAGAAAACTGGCATAGCGTTGCTGTTGTCATTATGTAAGCTGGTATACGAAGCGAAATTCCCGGCCCAGCGCAGTACTTACATTTTATTTCCAACTTATGTGACAGCATCTCTGCTAGGTCCCAACAGAATCCATTGTACGCGTCGTTAGTTTTGACCTCGGCGTAGTCTGGGGCTCGACGCATAAGGTAGGGGCTCTCAGTGATGCTGGTTACTATGTACGTGCGATTTCTCTCAAATGTGCCGGGGTAGTTAAGCGGCTGCAGTTTGGCGACTGTCGGAACTAGACCTTTAAAGTCGTACCATGTCGCGACCTGGATGGAAAAGTTTGGCCATTACACTTCGCAGGGGGTGATTATGTGTTTATGAAACAACACATCTAACAGCTGCAACGGACTAAATCAACACCGGCCTAGAGTGGAAACCATGAACACCACAGGAATTACTCTATCCATAATATACTCGTATGTATTAATCATTAGGTACTTATAGTTATGTAGAATATTCCTTATCGTACACAGAAATCCTGCTGTAGGGTGTCGGCCTAGAGAATAGCACCAACCCAAATTCTTCCCGCGGGTGTCGTAAAAGGCGACTAAGGGACACAAACCGGGGGGTGGGCAGCAGCGCCCCCTGCAGTACAATTCCACCGAAATGCGATCCCCAACCCACATGCCCAGCGTGGGGATTATAGGCATTACCCCCTATGATAGCACAGCTTGGCGCTCTTTAGGGGAGGGCTGTGTCCAGCAGTGGACTAGTTTAACCTGACGACGAGACAGAAATCACACTGACAGAAATGGTTATTAATACTTCAGTTCCCATCCTACACTTCTTATTAACATTCTTTATTTAAGCTATTATTAGGTAAAACGGCATCCACAAGAGGGGCTAAGCCTAGCTAGCCAAGCCAGCGACCAAACTAATTCGTGATTTCTTCTCAATTAATAAATACTTTAAACTTTAACTTTTTTTTTAATATACTAGACATTTAGATACAATATGCGTGTTCTGTGTTTTATAATAATTATGTAAACTGTGTTAATTAAGGACTTTGAAAAGACTAAGTTTAGAGATTTTTGTCTTGTTTGTTTAACTTGTAACGTTCAGTATGTCGCAGTACTTTGAATACAATATTTTTTATTCGGATTGTGTTTACTTTATAAGAACAGTGATGTTGATATTCAATGGATCGATTGATAAATAATCTGCCCCTGCTTAGAATTATACGTGTTTCATAGAGCTAAAAGACTAACACTTTTAACATTTTATTGGTCGTAGTGGTTTTAAACTAAATTGCAAATCACAGCTCTATTAAGTGAACCAAGAGAGTGGAGTAAGTTTAGCTCCTTTTTTGATGATGGTTTATTAAAAAAACTCTCTACCAAGCCTTATAAGTTCTTATGATCCGAATGTCTACATAGTCATAGGTACAAATAAAATAATGCTACAAAAAAAAACAATGAACTGAGGCACTCACTGAACACACTTGCGGTCACTTACCCGCAACCGGGTGAAGGAAATACGAACTTGCGGAAGGGTCAGAACATGTTCTAGCGTAACTTGTAGAAATGTAAGCAATTGACCGCTGGTAACCACTAGTGCATTTCATCGATTAAACCTAAAGAACTAGCAGTGTTTATAATTTGTATTGCTTTCGTCAACCATGAACGACGTCTTACCTTGTCCATATTGCCTTCGACATTCATTTCAACGACTTGAAGCGTGAAGTTGTGACGGTGCCCCTCCTCGTTGAATCTGATCTCTCCGGTCAAACCTTCGATCTCGGTCTGCGGCAAAGAGAATTCGACTCAAGTCGTTCAATTTAAATGTGTCACACAGTCTTAAATCGCAATGCCGCATTGTCTTGTTGGCGTTTTCATATTCTAAATTAAAACAGGTATAATACGTACCTGTCTTAGAACTATACTTACGGAACGTTTTTGAAAATATATTTTAACATTTTCAAGTCGGGTCGGGTCATAAATGACTTTAATATTTAATCACTCTCTTCACTCTTTGTGTACGGTGGTTTTAATTAGAACTGTCTCTTAAACAAAGTAGCATATTGCCTGGAGAGGGTGGTATAATTAATTGAATGCGAATTAATATGAATCGTAGCTGTTGGTAAGTGTTTGGTTTAATTAGGGGTAACCTAGTCCTATTTCATTCCTGGTTCTTCGGTGAAACTAATGATTACTTGCCTGATGAATACTGTAGAAGAAATCGTAACTGAAAAACCATGTAATTGAACTTAGTTGATTTGAAAATAAAAAGAAATTATTTCCAAACAGTTTGCAAATCCGTATCATACGAGGTACTGTTTAAAAGACGCAGTTATCGATAAATGTCTTTAAGAGTGTGTTATCCACTAAAATATTTATTTCTTTGTATACCTTAAATTAAAAATTGAACTTTTGCTCCAAGTACAAGGAAATAAAACCATCTTAAAATTGGGTATTTGTTATCTTTCTACAAACTTACCTTGTTGGGATGTTTGGGGGACTGCTTAGTATCCCCATGACCTTGAAAATAACAATAGAAAATAATTGCTATTTTCAAGGTCAAGAATTACGAGATTAATGAGTTACCAAGAAGTTTTACTGAAAAACGATTAGACTCATGAAAACACATTTGCTTAAAACACTCCAAAAACGATTACTAAAATAGGCTGTGGTGGAAATTGTACAAGAAAATGACGTAATAGTACATTACACAACTAGGGTGGTAATACAAAGAAAGGCCGAGACCGCAGAAGTTTGCGGCCCGAGCTACAAGCGAGGGACGTAAATATGCAATCGAGAGCTTTCTTTATTACCTCCCGTGTTGTGTACATCTTTTTATGTCTACACTTGGCCAGAAAGCGGCTTTTTCCGTACGCGCAGCGTGCGGTAAAAGCCACTTTACTGCCAGGTGTGGCATAAATATATATAAAATAAAACGCATCTAGAAGTTCTTGTTAACGATCCGTGACGCTCATACATAGTTATATATTAAACGGGTCTAATCGTGATTCGGTGAAATTAGAGAAAAAGGCAATTACATTTCACATAATAAATAATCGCAATTAGACCCGATTGATACCCCATCTGGGAATGATTTAGTGGAATCCTGTTTTTGTCAATAAGACGGAAATTTTACACCGTTTGCCGGAACCTTAAAAGACCGCTGGTCTTATTCAATTTCATTCGTATGCCCACCTGCAGTGAAGGCTGAGCTTGTAAGTCAGCCTCTTATGAATAAATAGAGGTTCCTATACCAACAGTGTTAAGTCCTACAATCTATTTATTCTTACTTGTCCAATTTAGTAAACAACATTCTACCCGTAAACTGTAACTTTTTAGTCCAAAACTGCCATATTTCCATAAAAGAAGTAACTTGGAACACTCTTTTAGATAACACGCTGCCAATTTTATAAACATAGTTCATGATAGTTCATGAATTTGCGAGAAAATGTCTAGTTTAGGCATCTAATCTCAATTTTAAGGTTAGAATTTTGTTTACTAAATTGGACAAGTAAGAATACATAGACTGTAACTTGAATCGGGTTCTCTAGAGACAAAGCTTTGACGCAAAGTACATGTTTGAAGTGCAGCATCGCTTGCCACCTTCCTAGACGATTTAATGTGTTCTTACGTAGGAGAAGGATTCTCTCCGTACAGCACATTTAGATATGTGCACTCGACAGGTCGACGGACAGTAAGCACGGTGGGCCGAATACATTGTGAATGCAGCTGGGAAACGTTGGACGAGACTAATGCCGTCCAAAGAAGAAAGGCCATCTTCCATATTTACCTACATTGAGTTTAATATAGATTCGGAATGACCAAAAAAGTATCCATCTTTCGATACTTCAGACAAAACTCTGGGCTATTTCTAAGCGGAGGTACACTAGCCTAAAAGGGCGTAATTTCACATACGTATGAGTTTTAAAAAGAAAAGCCGCGTTTTCGTAATTGAGGATTTTGGCTTATTAGTAATAATGTTTTACTTGAATGAAAGGTCATTATTTTCCTTACATATTTTTCCCTAGTCATAACCAAGCCTAGGTTAAGATCATATGAATGAATGACGAGTTGGGCAGTGGTAGAAAGGAGGTCTATGCCCCACAGTGGGCCCACAGTGATAGGCTTATTCGATAGATACTTGTAGATAGATTTTAATTAAGTTACTTTGAGGGGTGACTTTGCAACGAAAATATAAGGATCGATTCATTGTCGACAAAACATATGCAAAATAAGTATCTGCAATGTTTCCACTACTAACAAAGAATGTTCCTAATTCATTTGAACAGATTACCGCGTACGCCCAACTAGGATACCTGCAAAACTTCCACACTAAGTAGTAAACGAAAAATGGGGTTTGTAAAATTGTCATGCAGTATAAGGGGTCGCTCCCGGTTGTAGTAAATAAATTCCTAAAAGCCCGGTATTCGATTAATGACCATATTATATTTGTCACGTTTACCCAGTAAGCAGTTCTTATACAAGTATAACGTTTCTTTTGGGACACTGTACCTCCTCTGATGTTTTCTAACCAGGCAGTGGGACCTTTTTTATTGACATTGACAGCAAAAAATGCAATGCGCGTCCACTTTGTAGAGCATTTAAAAATTATTTCCCCATTTTCCTTTTTCTTATTCCCGTCGTTCCTTGCCTTTGACATCGTCGCCAAAGTGGCAGAGTAGAAAATAGGATTTCACATGGAGAAATTAAGACCCTCACGCAGACGAGGCTGAACGATGTGAAGGTGTCGCACGCATCAAAATTAACTTAAACACTCCAAACGCAACAATTAGGCTCTTTCGAGTTTCTACGCGCTATTTATTTCGGCATTATTGTCAGCAGCGTAATAACTTTTTTACGGGAAAATAAACAAAGAAAAAATCATGACATAATTAAAAGGAGGACGTCAGCGACGGGCTTAACATTTCGCGGGTACTCAGGAGCCCAAAACGGGGGCTCTGATCCCGGATACACAAATTAGAATACAATTCGCTTGGCAGACTAACTAAGAATAGCGAGACTAAAATCACCAAGTCAAGGTCTGTCTGCATTGCAACGAGCCGGCAAAGTGCAGGCGCAGCGATACAAACTAATACCGGTCAAGTGCAAATCGTACTCGCGCGACTTGAGGGTTCCGTAAGGTAACGCGCATATCGCGGTATAGTCTTTTAAATTGATAGTGCATGTATTCTAGCCGCAGATCAAGACTAAAGTATTTAGTGAGTTTGACTCGCGCTTGGCCGTTTTTTATTATAATTATGACTTTGAAATATATAATAAGTCCCACAAGCACGCCATATTTAATGCCTGTATGTATTACCGATATTACGATGGAGCATAAAGAGAAACACGGCGAAAAACACATTTGTTGTATTGAGACTGCCTCATTTTATGTTTTTTTTTAAGTTTTATAATTTATCAGATGATCTGCCAGACAGACGGACTGACAGACAGAGGATTCAGACTTATATAAGGTTACCTTACCCTTGCCCGTTGAAAAAGTGACCTTAAACATTTTTAATATTACAGACTAAAATCGCGAAAAAGCCCGATTCCGTGACGTGCCGCCATGAGCGCGGACTTCTTTTGCAAGTATATTATAGTCTCTAACTTCCTAAGTATTTAAGGATTATTTTAGTTTGTATAGTTGCGCCGGCCCTTCGCCGGCCCGTTTTAACGTAGATAGACCTCTGCAAAGTAGGACTCGGGGCTGCAAGTGATGCAAATTACTTCAGCCAGATATCGCGTGTACATAATACAGAGAATATTGTAAAGAGCACAGATATATATGTGTTAAAGAGGTTCGAAATGTCACTGATGCCGGTGAGTCGCCCATTAGCTCAGTTGGAAAGAGTGCTGGCACGGATAGCCAGAGATTGCGGGTTCGAATTCCGGCATAGGTGGAATTTTAAGCCTCTAAATAGGTTTTTAGATAGACCTCTACACAGACATTTTACTGCACTTCAAGTAATGCAGGAGCGTGGTTACAGGATACTAACCACATCCCGGACCTCGCAAAAGTTATTTACACCAATTTGTCATAGACATTGTTTCTGAAACAAATTCAAAAGCTGCTACGAACGCTTGAAACAAAAAAGGTTAATTTCGCTGGCAATAGCAAGTTATTATAAAGTGACAAATACAGACCATCGCAAGAACAAGAAAGGCAGAGTATTTGTTAAGTATTTATTTTTGTTCCACTGCAACGCACTGGAACTTAAGTCAATGACTATTATTAATGAAGCTGTTTTACCTCTGAGATCGCTCTGATGTACGCCTTAAATTTAGTATATATAGTTATATACACATCCAGAATTGGCACCGAAATGCGATTTCTGAGGTGAGAGCGCTTTATAAGTACGCACTTAATGATAATAATAATAATCATCAACATAATTATCATTATTAATTTTTATAATCGAATGTACAGCGTTACCTTCAAAATATGCAATTACTGAATCACGTTTGACATTCATAACTCTCACGGCTATCGAGAATTTTTTTAATTTCATTTTCTATTTTGCCAAATATTGCTCGATTTTTCTGATAGATAATACTTAAGCCATATGTTTTAAATAGAAAGGACCTTCTTTCATATACCATCAACAATATACTAGAGACTGAACGGGATGGTCGATGACGTAAAGCGATAACTTAATTTTTTTGCATTGCTTGTCATTGTCCTACTGCAGGCACATAAATAGGATAAATTACGCATCTGACAAAACATTTTGAATCGACCTGCTTCAGGAATCGCTCATTTTGAAGGTAACCCTATATACACGATATAGTATTGCTTTAAAAACAATAGTATTGACAATAATAACTTCACTATTTCAATTGCTTATATAAAGTTGTTGAAATAATGCAACACCTGAAACATTCCTATGTTTCGACAGGCAAAATATTTAAATACTCTTGACCGTTTAATTTTTTTTACTCTATACAACCTTGAAACTTAAGGCGATTGATTTTTTATACAAAAAAACCGCGTCAAATAGTAAAATTTCACGCAAATTTAACAAAATGTCAAGACGCTTCAATACTTTTGCTTCACTAATTGATTTGTCGTTTAAAACTAAACAGGTTTTCAGGTCTGGCGTTATTTCTATAAAAATTCATTAAGCGACATTCTATTAACACTCCCTAACGTGCACCATTCTTATATGATTGTTGTTGGTATGTAGCTGTCATGAAATACCACAGAATAACAATCATAAAACGAGGTGCTAGCTGAAAATCAGTGTTGCAGGTCCAGCCTGCAGCAAATGCTGAGTCCTGTTTGTGGCTGCGGAGATACAATGCCCTTCTAAATTGTAAATGTTTGTTTTATATCCTAATCTTTGTTTTATAATATTTTTCTTTGTTCTTTCTTTTCTTATTTGTCTGTATTATTTAATATCGTGTTACATTGTGTTATGTGTATTGTATCTTTGTGGCTTCAAATAAATGTCTCTCCCTCTCTCTCTCTCTTATTTTGTTGTACGAAAAAAAAAACACTTTTAGAATGCAGAAGGCGTATTTTTCTGAAGAGAGCATTGAAGGAAACTAGAGTTGAAAGTAAATTACTTTCCTTCAAACAGAAATCTTATTGCGGGAGCGTCGCCTTCATCAGTTCTGCTTACTTTATTTCCTCTAGGACGAGTTTCTTAAAATACGTACCTTTTTAATAAGCCTCAGTATTTTATCGCCATTTTCGAACGGTGTAACTTTTCCTTTGGCTGGATTACAATCGATGACTTTACTGGAATTCCCTTGGGCGGCTCGGCGCATTGAGGCTCTGAATATATCTGGTTTCTTTCTCTGCAGTCGCGTCAGGGAATCGATCAACACTTGCACTCCGTCGTACATGAGTGCCGCCTGCGCCTGTTAAAAATGACGGTTGTATTTAGTCGATATCGCAAAGTTACGGACAATAAGTGTTTTCGTGGGTACTGTAACGATATTTCTTTATAGTAGCTGGCTGGCGTAGCCGTATAGTTTGAATTATTTAAAAACGAATATCGTTACCATTTGTTTAGGTAGGGGTCAGTCGTGTTGAGACTCGCAGCTAGGATAGGTTTTGGTGATAAAAAATATAATAAAAAGAAAGCATTCTCACTAATCTAGCCTTTCAATAACTGCAGCGTTACAGTACCTTAATCTTTATTTTACTATGAAACGAGATAAAACGTCATCTCGCAATTTTACATCGTAACTACGGTGACCATGATGGTGATTTAAAACCGGGTCTTATGGAGATTATAATCGGTTTGTGTTGTGTTATTTAATAAAAAAATTAGTACGCCGTTTGCCGTCAATCAAGATAAGATAAGAATATTCTTTATTGTACACTGGAAAAACAACAAATACAAAACAATTGCAAATATATATAGTATAATTGGCGGCCTTATTGCTAAAAGCAATTTCTTTCAGACAACCTTACGATGGAAAGTTGCCGAAGGAAATTAGAAAGACGGGTAGCCAGTGCAAATTTGAATATTGATACATACTTATACGTAATAATAATACACTTAGGTACCGTTACTTATATAAACATTCAAATACACATTCGATTGATAAGATTTCAATAAGGGATTACGTAAGTTCAGATGATACAGCAGAAATAAGCGCTATAATTATTAGGAATAAATATTTTGTTAAAAAATCGATGTAAAGAATTTACGCAATTTTAAGTTTTTGGTCCAGTAAACACAACAAATTAATGGTTTTGTGTACTAGACTCCACTGGTCTTTGTGTCTTGTAGTCGCTTTACAATTCTCTTTTATTTAATTGAATCGTTGTGACTGCTTGAAACTGTTCTCAGGAGACTTCATTTAACTTTTAAAGTGCAAACAGTGTTCATATATTATTATGTTACAATAATGATAGTCAACAATTTCGTTCCTACTTCGGTGTTTTTAATAAAAGATTTAACTGTAAATACCAATATAATTTTGGTTTCTTTAAATAGTACGAGATATATCTGCGTTTAATTGCTAGGAAATTTAATTTGCCATATTTTCCTCAAACTTGACCCTAACCCAGCTGTTAACATAGCAAATAAAATCTATCAACATATAAAATAATTTTTTTACATTGAAATTTATATAGGATTTAATTCTAAATTGAGAAATTAATGGTGGTTGGTATAGGCGAAAATCTTACTCGATGTCAAGACACCGTTAAATAATTTCAAGAATTTATAATCAACTACTTGCATCTATTAGATGTAAATATAAGGATGTACTTGATAATACATTCTTGTAAATTATTCCTTCTCTTTCCTGTTGTCATGATTTTAAACATTAGAAACGTTTGGTCGCCGTACCAAAAATGAGAAGGTTTTATAAAAAAACTCTAGTTTAGCTGTATCTGCCGGCCATGTTTTTCTGTGCATACCACTCAGTCCAGTCGAAAGGTAGGTAGAGTTTAAGACGTTCATAATTCAGTGTGAACCGACATAGGTTAACTAAAAAAAATATAATGTCAATCATTCGAACTTTCAGTTATTTTGGTCATAAACTCATACAAGTAATCTAAATTAGGTTATACACCAAGAACTCCTACAATATAAAGGACATAATGTTGCATTATTTTTAGCCTGTGATCGGATAAGGATAGCAAAAGACAGGGATCTGGTGTGCCTTGGGGGAATCCTTTGCCTGGGTAAAGGTATCAATCAGCCTGTACCTATTCGTCCATTGAAAGGACATTAAAATAAAATAACACCTGAGTGCAGCGACTAACTTACAAACACTCAAAAGCAATCGAGTATAATCGAGTATAAAAATTTTCTTAAAAAAAACAGGGGTTTTACAAGTTCGTCTACTGAATGTATAATTAGAAATTCATAATGATTTGGGGACGTGCCTCTCGGGCAAATTGTTCCGCGGGTCTTGCTTGATATTACTATCACGTAAATATGTAATGGCGACCCCGACACCCCTCCCCGCACCCTGCAGGCTCCCCCACCCTGACACCTCACGTCGACGATTCCCGATGACGTCTTCCTCGCCTTTTCTTAAAGGCTTTGGGCCCTTGGGTATAAGTCGACGCTGCTGCAAACAAATGTACCTACGTACTATCTTGTTTACTTTAATCTACGTCGCAGCATATTCTGTTTAATGGTACGGGTCACAGAGGAATACTATGTTGCCTCTAACTAATAAGTAGTTGTTTTGGGTTCTTGTTTTAACACCGCTCGTTGATGTTATAGCAACCAATTTCAGTCCATATTTACATATGGACTTTATATATATACAATATATAAATTTCTGTCCATAATATTTATATATGTACAATAAAGTAAAAAATATTGGGCTCAGATATTGGACAAGTGGGATGGGCTTACTTCAAAGAAATTTTATCAAACATTGAACTGCAAAATTGGACAATGATATTTGATAAGTGTTATATCACCCTATAATATTTAAGAATTTATTAAACACACCGATTTTTTTCTTCTGCCTGTACAATGAAGTAGAGAACACTTTTTCTACTATAAAGTAATCGATCAAAGTTCTGGGTTGTTGACTCTTGGTTCTAAGATGTAGTGTTGATATCGTACGCCAGCCTAATGTAATGTAACACCACTTACCGATATAGTTTCAGTCACATGTTCGCGCTTCCAGGTTTCCATAAAGTCTCTTACAACTTTTCGGGACAAGTCGACAACTCTAAATCCAGTTACATTGATCGCTCCAAATTCTGTAACTCCTTTCTCCCAGCGGTCATCCATCACCTGGAGAGAACATAAACACATAAACAGAGTCTTATTTATCAAATGTCAAATCGCCTAAAACTCTCTAAAGACAGAGTTATGGTCGGTTTATGAGAGGAATTCCTGTTATGAACAGGGTTTAAATCCGTATTAAGTGTTTTAGTGGAATCGACATTTTGTAAATAATTCAGTACGTGTATAGTAAAACAGCTACCTCAAGCTTTGTTTAAGAGAACAAATTTGAAGTTGCCACGCGCAATGTAATTAAAATATCGGGGTCTCGAACAAGGGCCGCTGGCTTACAATTACTGTCTTTGCCATGAGAACGTTGAAAGTTTCGCGTCCATTTCGTACAAACATTTTTTATATATTTGAATAAATTCCAATGTTATTTTTGAATGTCGCTTATAAACTTCCGCTTATATACGGAATAGCTCGTAGTCCCGGCTGCCTGAGTAATGTTAAATGATCACGAAGGTTAAGCAACACACTAACTCTGGTGGTATTTTTTCGTCCATCGATAGATGGCAGTCGTTAAGACAAGTTAGAGACCTTAGGGCGGCTTGAAAACTTCCGACAGTAAGATCAGCCTTGCAAGCCGCCACCAATCCGGATTTGACCCCACTGGTGGAGTATGGCATATACCGTCCTCAGGGAAGAGACCCGTGCCCTCGATGGGGACGTAATGGATTGATGATGATCATGATATACGTCCAACGGCACAGGCCTTCTCTCAGAGATAGTATAAGCTTAATTGCCACGCGTGCCCATCGAGGGTAGGCAAAAGTAGTAAAATTGACTTGTGAAACGAAAGTCGAAATAATCACAATTTCACTTTAACGTAACGACTACCCAACCCGGACTTGGCCCGCGTGGAGTGGAGTATGGCCTAACCTTCCTGCGATGCAGGAAAGACCCGAGCCCCAGCCGTGGGGACATACTATTAATATCAAAATACTGGGTATTATTGTCCGGCAAAGGATTAAGGGATTACTCACCAATCCGCTGAGGAAGTAGTGGTAGTTTCTGCGGCCGAGCTGTACGTCGCGTACGTGGAAAATTAGCACATCCTTCGCCAGTCTGGTAGCCGAGTCCAGTACCACGTACTTGTTACTCCACCGGTCCAGCCTCTCAAGGGCCCGAAGGAATACTATTGCATCGCTTGCGTTGCCGACCCGCTTCACATGGGAAATACGAAACGTGGCATTTCCAGGCTGCAGACTGGTGTATAGCTGCTGCAAGCGAAGCAAACCTGCAACAATTAGTTCCGCTTAAAATATATTATTCGAGAGCCGTGCGCGATACCTACACACTAAATCACAACGAGATATAAACTAAAGTGTTGTGAAAAGCGGCGGCAGCCCAGTGGGTAGAACAAGGATCGATTCTCGGGCGCGCATGTATCAATGACTTTGTTTTCTAAGTTATGTACGTTTGTGAAGTTATTAGTTAGTAGCAACACTACTCGCTAACAGTGAAGGAAAACATCGTGAGGAAACCTGAGTGTCTGAGGTGTTCAAATACCTCAGCGCTTGAAATTGATAAACCGTAGTGGGCACACGTTGTAACTAAGACCTTACTATCTCTCTCTGAGATAAGGCTTGTGCGCTTTTGTAGGCTACATAACAAAAAAAAATATGTACAAAAAATCGCAGTCAGCGTTTTATTTATGTTTGTGTAACATGTCAATGTCTGTCTGATATGATAATAGATTATTAACTAATTTATTAAATAAAACGCTCACTGCGATTTTAGTACATTTCTTTTTAGTATAAAACAAGTCATGATGTTTATTCCATCGGTGGCGCTAGTAAGTACCCCAAAAAGCCTTGGAGACTCGCTATGGCCGTACAATAGATATACAACTGCGATTACACCCGATAAGAAGTAACCGTTTGATCAATTTCTCGAAAAAATTCCGCGAAAGATTACGCCTATCTTCCCGTAATGTATTGTGCCGGTAGCCAAGTACCTACGCACAGAACACCAATTTCTTTGATGTTAACTTATTGACAAGTCTATTGGGGCACAATAATAAAGCCACCCTAAACGTAAGCACCTATATTTACTTCAGAGAAACCTAATAAAACGGCAAAATGGTTCGCCCGGCCCCTCTCCACCCTAGGATTCTACCAGGCAAAAGGTGAAAATTGGCCAAGAACGTGTCGTTATACACACTGACGAGCACATTAAAATGAAATGAAATGAGATGAGATGCCTCACCTCATCTCATCTCATCTCATCTCATCTCATCTCATCTCATCTCATCTCATCTCATCTCATCTCATCTCATCTCATCTCATTTTATTTCAATTAATTTCATTTCATGAAATAAAATCAAATGGTAGTTCATTAGTAGACCCCTCTCCAAACGCAGCATTGATATTGCGGGCTGTTTCTGCCGCGTTAGTTCCGCGTCGGAACTCGTATTCAAAAATCACTCGAATTTTCGCAGTATCCATCTTTCTTGTCTAAATTGAATAACAAAAACAATTGAAAGTCGATTTTCAAATGTTTCACGTTTTTTAAAAAAAGAACATCATAGAAACCATTTCAAAAAAGTTTCATTCGAAAACCTCAATCCATGAAGATTCTATGTCAATTCAAAGAACCTATTGCAATAAAACGGCAATTTCATACTTTAATAATATTGGCCTTTTTGCATCTACTTAATGAGATGATTTATACAGTGTCCAGTGGTATCTTCACTCACACTAGATGGGTGAAGGGACCACTCCGACGCTGTAGTGCCTGGGTCATGGTTTTATAGATGGTGTAGGCTTGCCCAGCACCTATACCATCCTGACAGCTTAGTCGGCCTAGCCCACAGGAAAGACTAGTCAATACGTGCGGAGCCACCAAGCCGCGGGTTTCCTCACGATGTTTTCCTTCACCGTTAGCGTGTGGTATTGCGACTGCAAATTCGCAAATGTACGTAACTTTGAAATTAAACAAAGTTATTGGTACATGCCCGCACTGGGGATCGAACCTGGGGCTCTCGCTTGCCAGTCTATGGTTCTACCCACTGAGCTACCACCGCTGTCAATTTCATATTTTAACCCCTAATATTAATACATTATTATTTGCATCTCTACAGTGTCTAGTTAAAATATGTTACAAACACTATTTAGTTGTAACACCTGAAATAAATATCTTGTTTCATGTGATTGGATGTACAAGGGATTAATAAGTATTTATGAAGTGAAAGTAGTATGCCACAAGCGGCAAACCTTCAAATCAAATCTTCCGTGATAACATGATATTAGAAAGCAAAAGTATTAAACTCACGATTATATTCCTAAGAGGTAGGCAGAGACCAGAGTTTTTCAGTGATTCTGACAAAACTTATGTAAATAATAATAATAAATAAATATTCATGGACATATTACACAGATCTCGTTAGCCCTATACTAAGTACAACTAAATGACTTTTGTTGTACATATAGGTGCTAACTCGACGATAGATTTAATACAATAAATACATAGACATCAAAGACCCGAGACAAACTAGAAAAGTTCGTTTCCTAGTTTGACCCGGCTGGGGATCGAACCCGAGACCTTCGGTTTTACAGTCAGCGCGCCAGACCGCGGCGCCATCATGGCCGTCTTATGTCATATGTATTTAGGTTTGATGACCATAGGAGATAAGACAAAACATGTATGAACATAACTAAAACCGTTTTTATACGGATTTCACTCGTTTATTACATTGTTTTTTTACAATTTTTCTATTCCAAAATGTCATCCGCGACCACTGCACCTGTAAAAGTGCCGAAACGTCGAAAAATTTAAAGAAAATATATATTTAAAAAAAACGAGTGAAATCCGTATAAAAACATTTTGTTTTACAGTCAGCATGCTAAGCCGCTGCGCCACCGATGCCGAGTACAACATTAAGTAGTCGCTGTTTAACCGCACGCAAGTTATGGGTACTTTTATCTTGCTCTTTATTAATATTTATGCATGGATAATCCCGCTTAGAACTTGAATTGAATAAAAGAATAAAATACATTTCCAATAGATAGCATGGCGTGGTTAGTACAGAATCCTTAGTGACGAGTCCCACTCGAATTTGGGCAGTTATCTTACGGTAGTGAACCGCCCTTATTGAAGCTTAATGTTGATGACCGGAGTAGAGAAGCTGATTAAGCTAATGGTCTCCTCAATCCAAAGTAGGGATGAAACTATGTAATCTAGGTATCGATACTTTCCGGAGTATACCGAGTAGGTATCGCATGAAAAGTATCGACACCTAGTTCAATCGGACATTTTTTTTATTGGTAATATTAGAGTTCAATAAAAAGTAACTAAATACCTAACTGTAGTGTTGTCTCTTCGAATATATCAGCAAAGAACGTGACAGAACGTTACATAAATATTTACTTGGTGAAATTCTCAATGTAATTCTCATCTGTTGTACTCACTTAATAAATAAAATAAAAAAATCCGGAAATCGACCATAAGTCTACTTACTAACAGATCATATTTGATCTGGTCTATATTAAAATTGTTACAATATTTTCGGGTCTTAATCGCGTAGTAATTTATTGCTAATTTACCTCGACGTTTCGTCGACGTTACAGTTATCATGGTCACGAGAAGACTGATGGCTGGCACGCGTTCGCATCTTCGGCTGATAAGGTTTCAGACTACCCTCAATCAGCCATCACAAAGCACTATTAGGGTTGCGACACACTACACTGACAATATCGGACGATAAGCCATGCGACTTTTTTCCACTCGAACACTTCTTGATGACAATATCGGACGATAAGCCATGCGACTTTTTTCCACTCGAACACTGTTTGAAACCATATTCCCGATTATTTTTTTTTGTGTTATAGTAATAAGACCGCCAATTGTACCTGTATCTTCTTATTTTCTAAATTGTAATTCCTGGTGTGCAATAAAGTATATTCATTTCATTACTATAATACTTAAAAATATTAACAATTAAAGTGACTTGTCACTGAGCTTCCCAAAAAAACATTTTTCCAGATTTTTTCCGGCTAACCGATTTCTGGCCGCACTCACCAGCCTTTGAAATAACCTCTACCAAAGTACAGAGAGAGAACAAACAATATGCAAATACATGCACGCCTCTCTATAAACTAGTTAATACGCGTTCAGAAGAAAAAATAAAAGCTGACACCTAAATACAGAGTAAATAAACTCTTGTGCATACACACTTGTATTTTTGACCATTCGTCGTTCACAACTGAGCTTTGATGCGGTAGGGCCCTGCTTCACCGGGACGCCATGGCCACGTCGCCGGCTACGTATCCAAACAATTAGTATTCACATGTACGGCAGTCGGCACCTCACTCACTTGGTGACGGTTTGGCAACGTCACCAATTTGGAAGCGTGGCCACGATCACTTGGATGGAGACTGGACACTTGGCAGCCTGGCGGCGTCGCCAACAAAATGCATGTGAGCAAGTTGCGTCTCACTCACTCGGTAGCCAACGGTCTGCCAAGCAAGACGTTCGCACCAAACCACGCCCTATAGCGAAAAATTAGTTTCGATACTGAAAGATTTATCGTAGAAATTCAGAATTGTCCATGTTTATGGGATGCCTCGTTATCTGAGTATTCTAATCGTAATATGACGATTAAATGTTGGGAAGAAATAGTAGATATATTTAAAGAACAAAATAATAGGTATTACGGTTCAAGAAAAAAAAGATTTAGGTGACTTAAATATATTTGTTTATTGTTTATCCATTAACAACAATACATTAAGCAAACTTATCTTGCCATGGTAATGTAACTGACGGGCCTGGCCACTCCAATGGCTACTCCACTTGGCAACCGAAAATAGCTAGAGGTAGCCATGGCTGCGTAGCCGGCGGCGTGGCCATGTCGTCCCGGTGAAACAGGGCCCGTAGGAGCTCAGTGGGTAGAACAATGGACTCGCAAGCGAGAGACCCAGGTTCGATCCCTAGTGCGAGCATGTACCAATAATTTTGTTTAATTTCAACGTATATTTGCGAATTTGTAGTCGCAATACCACACGCTAACGGTGAAGGAGAAAATCCTGAGGTAACCCGCGCCTTGATTAGCTCCGCACGTATTGACTAGTCTTTCCTGTGGCTTGGCCAACTAAGCTGTCAGGATGGTATAGACGCTGGGCAAGCCTACTCCATCTAAAACAATGTCCCAGGCACTGCATGTTCGAGTAGTCCCTTCACCCATCTAGTGTGAGTGAAGATGCCACTGGTCGCTGTATAAATCATGTCATTAGGTACGTTGATGAATGTTTTTGAGCTATCTTTAGAGACTTGCCAGTGAAAGACCGAGTCCGAGTACCGATACAAGTTCTTCCTTCACGATACTTCTTCTTCTTTTTAATCGGTCCCTCAATTGACAACATTTCAAAATTGTATGGAGCTCTAATTCGAAAACCATATCGAGATTTGGTTTTGTAAAGCAAGTAAAAATTTATTTAAGTTTTTTTCTGTGGTTGCATTTCCGAGAAAATGGTAAAAACACAAAAATACGCTGATAACGTCACACCATGGCTCTCAGTGAACATGCCTGTGCCACGATAACAAAAACTCAATTTCAAGATCTAACCTAAAAAATTACTTTGTGTGTATTTAGTAGTTTTTCGATACAAAATGATGGGCGATGATGTGACAACTTGAAAACCAATGAAACTGCAGTATTCAAAATTGATTAGAGGGAAATAAATTTAACATTACACAAAGTTTGTTTACGTTACGCAAGGCAAGCCACACAACATAAGTATCAGGGTTACCATACTTTATACTGACCATTATAAATAACCTTGAAAAAGTAGCTACAAAAGTAACAAAATGGCACCATAAACACTCGGAAAGCAGATAAAGGCCAACACAAAGTGCACTTAAAAAAAGGAACAACTACATCATATGGGATTTGAACTAAGATGATTTAATTGTATAAAAGAAAAACATATTTGCAGATGTTAAAAAAATACAGAAACTGTTTTTTAACATGGCTCTGGCAATACTAAAATGACATTTGTTTGTAACTATGTTTTTTTAGGATATTAGGCAAAAGAAAACATATTGTGAGCCTCGTTGTCTCGTCACTTCCGGTAAAAATGTTTTAAACTTTAAAATTTAAATAATATAAGAAAACGTGCGTGTTTCAGAAAATAAAAAATATGGGTCGTTTTATTTTGTGTCTTGTTTCCTTTAAGACAATAAAATACGTATGCTAAAAAAATTAAATGTTGTCAATTCTGAGGATCGTGGCCTTATACAATAGTTCTCCATTTGTCTCGGTCACATGCGCAGTGGGATGCGTGCTGAATGGATTCGTTATTCCGAGTTTGTTAAGTATAGAAATATTGGTTCTGATATATTCTTCTTACTTACTCGGTCCTAAAGTATCGACTCCAAAATCACTTGGTATCGATAGAAAAGTATCGAGTAGGCATTTTCATTTACTCATGTCGTTTCGTCCCTAAGCCAAAGAGGTGGCAGTGTTACACAGTAGTATTTGTACCAACTTCGTGAATTTCGAATTTCAAGCTAGGATTTCGAACTACCTAAGGTCATACATTAGTTAGTTAGTTAGATAGATTTCCGCACTTAGCCTCATAGTTGGGCCATTGTACGTAGCAAGCGCTGAGGTACGCTAACACCTCAGACACTAGGGTTTCCTTACGATGTTTTCCTTCAACGTCAGCGAGTAGTATTGCTACTATAATTTCACAAATGTACATAACTTAGAAAACAAAGTCATTGGTACATGCCGAGGTTCGAACCCACGACCTCCCGATTGAGAAGCCGGAGTTCTACACCGCTCCGCTACCACCGCTCCCTAAAGGTCATATATTAGCGAAGATCCCAGTACGATAGGAGAAGTAATTTAATTTTGTATACTATAGGACATCTGCACTAATATCCTAGGATATTACCTAAGTTTCATTATAATATAATATAATATAATATAATATAATATAATATAATATAATATAATATAATATAATATAATATAATATAATATAATATAATATAATATAATATAATATAATATAATATAATATAATATAATATAATATAATATAATATAATATAATATAATATAATATAATATAATATAATATAATATAATATAATATAATATAATATAATATAATATAATGGCAGGCAGAAGCGCTACCGCTGCGCCACAAAGGTAGTCAAACATGAGTATTGTTGGACTCGTATGAGTAATGGCCGCATCAAAGTGCGCATGCAGTATCTCACTAAAAATGTGTGCAGTGTTTTTTTAGCTCGAGAGAATTTTGTTAATCGTACAAATATATACGCATAGATAAACTTATTTGCACCCGAATTGGGCTAACTAAGTGGGACTCGGCCTAAACCATGTAGTGTATTATGTCTGCTTAGATTATTGTTAGCGCTCCTGGCCTAGGCGACCCTAGTGATTGGAATCAATCACTTGAGTTAAGCAACAACAGGCGCGGTCAAGTGCAGGATGGGTGGCCGTCCCGTGACTACCGCTAGCGGCATTTTTCCGAGCGCTTCCTTGCTTTGCAAGGCACGCTAAGGCGTTGGTGCCGGCTGTCATGGCAGTCGTTAAGCCATGTCAGAGCCTTATGGGCGGCTTGATAACTTCTGACAGTAAGGGTTGCCACTGTCTAAAATCTTCCACCAACCCGGATTTGGCCCCTGTGGTCGAGTATGGCCTAACCTATCTGCGATGCAGGAAGAGACCCGTGCTCCAGCAGTGGGGACATAGTAAGGTTGATAACGAGGTTATGTTGTTAAGGGTTTTTGCAGTCTATGTAGTTTACTTTGTACACGTATATGGACCCCTTTTTTGTCTGCTGCTCCCAGTCCCCATGGTTTGCTGGAAGAAATCTCGTACAGAGGTAAGCTGGCCTTTGTACATGCTATTTCTTTTGTTATGTCCTCTTTAAAGTTTTGTGTACAATGAAGTATAATAATAATTACAATGCTGCTTGATACAGCCCGGATAGGCCGACGTTATGTCTCGCTGTCACCCTGACCTCCTCCTCAGCCGGAGGGCGTCCGTCTGGCCGCTTTGGTCAGACGAGACTATTAATAAATACTTCAAATAACAATAATAAACCTGGGCAAGACTTAGGTCATGCCAACGACGCTATCATTTCAGAACCAATCTACGTCGGTCAGGTGGCCCTCAAAGCCGTCCAGGAATATGTCTACTCAGAGCAGACTACCCACCTGGGTAAAAGCAACAAAGGCCGTGAGAAATATCCAATTGGGTTGGGCTGCGTTTGGAAAAATGCGTCAGGTGTTATTAATTATCCTTTATTGCACATTACATATGAAATAGTAGGTACAAAGACGAGCTCATCTCTGTAGGAGGTTTTCTCTTCAGCGATACCTCAGAGATTAAAGGAAAGCGTCTGAAACAATTGCGTCCTGCCAGTTATGATTTACGGAGCTGTAACCTGAACACTGACATCAGGTCAAGGCCAATGATTCAAAGCCGTGTAGCAGTAAATAAGCACTTATTTACTGTTTGGAAGATTGCCCTGTTAGAACAGTAGCCCTTTAGCTTAGGCGCCGCCTTCGAGGCTTTGTGCTTGTTTTGAGGATAGTTTCAGAAGCAAAAGCTGCTCTGCAGACAGCCATTACTTACAGATCCTGCAAATAAACGTACGCCAGTCTACAGACTTCCACTCAGTTCCCAGCTGTAACAGTTCCAGCGTAGTGGCTTAACAGTCAGAATTAAGACCCTGAATTTGGGCTCAGCATACCTTACATGGTAAAAGATAATTGTAGTGACCGACCGTAATACTCTCGAAACGGAGTATTTTTCGGTTTTCGTGTTCTTCGTCCTGATATTGTTGATTGTTGAACTAATGATTGACGGTGAACTAATTCAAAGTCCCGACTCGTCAGGACGTGGCGTGTCGTGACGTCAGAGATGATGATTGCCAAATGTTCTCTTACTTTTAATGTTTCTTTTGATTCTAATACTATTGCAGTAAATGGTCGCCTTTTCCATTGCTTTCCTCGTGCAGTGATACGTATTATGAATAAACCTATGCAGAGTTATGTAAAAACAGAGGAGTAATAAAAAGGAATTTAAAAAAAAAACTGAATTCTGGATAATAAGGAATAAAAAACTAGATCATTAAAAATTACTATAAGAAAATGGACATTCAAAAGGCTAGACGGAGAGCGGAATGAAAATAGAAAAAGTACGTCCCTAACACAGGTCCAAATCATAAAATATTTCATACTAAGGTTTCATATAGGACTGCGATGCGCAACCCTAAATTTGATATAAGGACAAAATTGGACACCCCACTGTCTTCCTGAATAATATTTGTTAGGTTACATTGTTTTAATTTTAATAACGTTTGGTGCCGACTTCCCCCTGCTTTATATTACGAAGTAAATTAAGGTGAAGCCTGTCCGTGATTTAATAAGTAATGTGATAATATTTGTTGGTTGTACCGCACCCTACTAAATTGAAAGGCCTTAATTACTTAGCGCAAACATTTATGCTACTTTGCTCGAGATAAGTCCCCTTTAGAAACGGTCAACCTGGTAACGACTGTTGCTAAACACCCCCAAGATAGCATCATCCTGAAGCTCTCCGGTGCATTAATGTTAAAAACTATGCACGCGACTTTGATTCTGTGTAAATTCTGGTGGGTATATTTCCGGGAAACGTATCGACATAATATATCGAACGAATATGGGTGAAGGGACCGGTAAGGGACATCCCATGCGGATATACTGCGGCCAAATAGGGGATGTATTCAATATCAACCCTTGTACGTCCCCATTGCTGGGGCACGGGTCTCTTCCTGCATCGCGCGAATATTAGGGAATATACCACCACTGGGGCGAAGTTCGGGTTGGTGGACGATTGTAAAGCAGTGGCGGGGACTTACTGTCAGAAGTTATCAAGCCGCCCATAAGGCCAGTTATTAAGGCCATAAGGCTTAACGGCTGCTATTAGGTACATGAAAGCCGGCACCAACGACTCAACGTGCCTTGCAAAGCACGAAATGCACCTTCCTAGTGGTAGTCACGGAACGGTCACACACCCTGCACTGCACCTGAACGCGACTATTGTCGACGACCTCGGTGGCGCAGCGGTTTGGCACGCTGACTGTAAAACCGAAGGTCGAGACCGATCGATCCTCGGTCGATCCCCGGCAGGGTCAAAATAGGAAACGAACTTTTCTAGTTCGTCTCGGGTCTTGGACGTTATCTATGTATTTATTGTATTAAATCTATCGTCGAGTTAGCACCTGTAACACAAGTCATTTAGTTGTACTTAGTATAGGGCTAACGAGATCTGTGTAATATGCCCATGAATATTTATTTAAGTGATGGATTCCAATCACTCTGTTCGACAATGCCACGAGCACTTCGAGGCATGAGTTTATGTTCTGTTTATTTCCAGGATATAAAGTAGACTGTATTCTATTTGGAACTATATTTATCTCAGTGGCAAATTAATAGCAGATAAGCCATTCTGGCGCGATTGAGTAACAAACGTTCATGCATAAAAACTTTCAAATTCACTTCTAACATGAAAAACATTGTGTCTGGTATGCAACATGCAAATTGCATATCCTTTAATTGATTTGAATATCTATGATGCACACAATGGGTCTGATTGAGTACTAGTACGTATTCCATCTGAAGTTATTTCTATCATTTTATGAATTGTTTTCCTATGCGGACACAAACTAAAGATAAAAATAGACAATACGCAATCAAGTTATAGGTGGAGATACTTACTCGTATAAATTACCACGTTATAATCTGGTGTCAGATGTGGGTATAATTCATATCTGAGACGTCCTTACCTGGTTACCATAGTACAGGGTATCCTAGTTTGGGACCAGGTCATGTGATTTTATTGTGTGGACGTTTATTATTGTTATTATTTTTAGCCAACTTTAGCCAGATAAATAGAATATTCTTTATTGTACACAGAAATTACAGTAACAGAAATTATATGAAAATATAGTAGAATAGGCGAACCTATGACCAAAAGCAATTTCTTCCAGGCAACCATACAGTATCAAAACAGTGATTCGTTTTAGTTCTGTATTTGTAGTTTCGCTCGTAGTGATCGATCTTAAGCGATCACGAAGGTAAAGTAACATAGGGCGCGTTTAGTACATGGATGGATGGCCGTTTATGACTAACGCTGGCATTTTTCGGAGCGGTTCCGTGCTTCGCAAGGCACGCTAAGCAGTTACTGCCAGCTGCCGTCGATAGATGGCAATCGTTAAGCCAAGTCGCAGGCCTTAGGGCGGCTTGAAAACTTCTAACAGCAAGACCAGCCACTAGTTTTGCAAGCCTCTACAAATCCGGCCTTGGCCTTTGTGGTAGAGTATGGGCCTTTACCTACCACAGGGAAGAGACCCGTGCCCCTCGGTGAGGACATAATGCATTGATACGGTAACATAAATTAAATAAAAAATATAGTACAATTGGCGGCCTTATGACTAAAATAAATTTCTTCCGGGCAACCATACAGCATCAAAACAGTGATTTGTTTTGAGTTTAGAATTTATAATAATATAGTTGCTGAATTGAAGTGAGTTTTAAAACTCTGAAGATTCTGACATGCGTTATGCCACTACTACGCTGGAAGAAAATAGGAAAGACATCGATTCATCGCGGAGATTCGTTATGAATCTCCTGATGTAGCACTTTTGTCATAATTTAAGTGTAATATCCGCGAAAAGATGGAAGGCGTGACGAAGACGCGAGAAGAAGAGGGTTGACGTGTGGGTAATGAAGGTGTTATCGCCGGATTTGTAGAGCGGGTACCGGGCCTGTTCCCTTTGCGTCTAGCTTTACAATCCGTTGGCTCGAGAACTAGGTTTTGCTACAAGAAATATCGGACGACGTATTCATAAACGCTCGTGGCCTAGGCGAACCGAATGATTGGAATCAATCATTTGAGTGAAGCAACAACAGGCGCTATCAGGTGCAGGTTGGCGACCGTCCCGTGACTACCGCTAGTGGCATTTTTCCGAGCGCTTCCGTGCTTCGCAAGGCACGTTAAGCCGTTTGTGGCGGCTGTCATGTAATGGCAATCGTTAAGCTATGTCAGAGGCCTTATGGGCGGCTTGATAACTTCTGACAGTAAGGCCCACCACTGCCTTACAATCCTCTACCAACTTGGTCCCCGTGGTGGAGTATGGACTAACCTTCCTGCGATGCAGGAAGAGACCCGTGCCCCAGCAGTGGCGACATATAAGGGTTGATAACAATAATATAACCTAAGAGTACAGATCGCAGCCTTATCACTAGAAGCGATTTCCAGGCAACCTATAGAGGGAAGGAAGTAGATTTACAAATAAATCTAACATATGAATAATACATTGTAATGTTTTTTTTAAAAAGAGTTGAGTTAGGTAAGCGTTGTAATCATTTTAGTTAGGTATGATTTAATTTGGTTGAGTTCAGATTGAACTTTCAGTTAAGGCGAGGCTCTTCCTGATGTTCAATCAGAACCCACTTTTAGAGGTATGTTTAGCACTGATCGAATGAAATGCAAATAAATAGAAATATAAGAAAAACAGCTTATTAATTTAACCCCTCTACTACAAAGCAGTTAGTAGATAGGCTGAGAGAAAAAATAAACAAATTAGAACTCGGGCGCCAGGCCAGTACTAAAAGAAGATACCGTGGATAGTAGTAGGAAAGCGTAGGTATCACAAGGTCAGTAGACAAGTCGCTCCACCCCTCAGAAAGTCAAGTAGCGAGGAAGTCAGTCGATGTGGAAACTTAACCACTAGCCGTTAGATCCTAGTGAAAATTTATGAAAAACAACGCTTTAACTTTTTGTGAATTATCTGAAACCCTAAGGAAGTTGGAACTACTAATAAAGTTAAATTTTGCTTATTTTAAATTTGGACCGAAACTACTTGGAATAGCAGTTAGGAAGTGTATTTATATATAAAAAAAACCGACTAGATAGTCTGAAAAAGAAAACAAACCCACGATTAACATCATGGCACTTCTAGCAAAGGAATTCGAATGAAATTATTTGGTAAAGGACGAAAAATGCCCTAACGCAATTAAAGAAAAATCAAGAACACTCACCGAGTTTCTTTATGTTAAATATAATGACGAAACTCCTTTGTCGTCAATAATTTATAGAAAGTCTGTAAGAAAAAATGTGCACTTTTAGGTTACAACGTAAAAATATGATGTTTATCGATCGAAAATCGCTTTTATTTCTTAGCGAATCCTTGAAATACTTACAATAGAAAAGGATTAAGACATGTCCCGTTTATCTTTCCGGGGACATGGAGAAAAAAGCCCGAAAACCTGCAAAAGCACACCTACGTAAATATTCTATATTCGACACAAAACCCAACAATAATGATGGAATTGAGTAAATCTACTCACCGGGAAGTAGAATAATAAGGTGATCGGTCGCTAGATACGCCGATCACAAAAATACGAACGGCTTACGCCGTCTATTGCAAGATCAACCACTTGGCTCCATTGTGGTGTCTCGTATGAAGCCTTCAACGAATGTCAAAATGTCATTAGATAATGTTTTTTTTAAAAGGGCCTATTCACGATCCAACAAGAACAAAACACGTCACTGCGCGAACTTTGGCTATAAAACCGAGAAAAAACAACGTATGTTCCTCCACAGAACCTACTCAAAATAAGGTTCGATAGGGTAACCCTAAGAAAAGTACTACTACCTGTCAAAACAGGTAAACATATATTTCGTGTAAATAGAAAAGAATCTAAGAACCGGCTTAAAGCCAATGTAGCGAATATACAACGCTACAACATGTAAATAGATACATCCAAATAATATACATAAATAGAATGTGATATAAAAATTTATATTTTATATAAATACATACATTTATACATACATTATGGCTGCGCTTTAGTAATAAGGCCAACAATTGCACTATATTTTTACACCATTTCTGTAACTGTAAATTCCTTATACAATAAAGAAAATTCTAGCTATTTATCCATCTATATTCCTAGACCATTGACCAGAATACAACCTGTTGGTTGGCTAGAGTAAAATACTATTTAGTATTAAGTCCATCAACTGTACAATCTTTACTGGTACAATAAGGAATTTAATAATAATAATAATAGTCTTATTGATATTCAAAATCTGCACAATAAGCAGATAATAACACTACGAAATGTTTTCCACCAACGAGCTCAGGAGTCAACACTTCACAAAGTCACTGCTAAAGCTGATACACGTTACACTCCACTTAACTTAAACTCCTCAGAAAAACAACCAAATGAAACTATGACTGACTTGAAACAAAAAATCTCTTCTTGGCAACAAAATTCATTACACGGCAGGCACCGGTCCGATCTTACTCAGCCACATGTCGACATAATTGCATCGAACGCATGGCTGAAGAGAGGCGAACTGTTTCCGGAGACTGAGGCTTTCATGACTGCAATTCAAGATCAGGTGATTAACACTAGAAATTATCAAAAGCATATAATGCGACTGCCAAATACTACGGACATCTGCAGAAAATGCCACAGCACTGCCGAGACAATACAACACATAACAGGTGCTTGTAAGTCTATAGTCCAAACAGACTACAAACACAGACATGACCAAGTAGCGTCTATAATTCACCAGCACCTTGCACATAAGTACAAATTCATACCTGATAAAGTGCCATACTATAAGTACAAGCCGGATACCATATTAGATAATGACCACATAAAAATATATTGGGATAGAACAATAATAACGGACAAGACAATTCACTACAATAGGCCAGATATCACAATTCACGACAAAACCAACAAAATCGCGTACTTAATAGATATTGCCATACCAAATACTCACAACATTCAGTCCACAATCACTGACAAACTTAGCAAATACACAGATTTGGCAATAGAACTGAAAACGCAATGGCGTGTCAATGAAGTAAAAATAGTGCCAATAGTCCTTTCAACTACAGGGATAATCCCAAAAACACTACAAAATAGTCTCAGTACACTAAATATTCCTAGCACCACAGTTATATATCTACAAAAAGCGGTAATCCTCAACACCTGCCGCATTGTAAGAAAATTTCTTTCTACTGATTTAAATTAAAACATAAACAGCACTTGGCTTAGGTCCGTGCTCTTTATTAAATACCTTTTTATGAAAATAAAAAGAGACAAAGTATCAATGAATAATAATAATAATTATAATAAAAATAATAATAATAATAATAATAATAATAATAATAATAATAATAATAATAATAATAATAATAATAATAATAATAATAATAATAATAATAATAATAATAATAATAATAATAATAATAATAATAATAATAATAATAATAATAATAATAATAATAATAATAATAATAATAATAATAATAATAATAATAATAATAATAATAATAATAATAATAATAATAATAATAATAATAATAATAATAATAATAATAATAATAATAATAATAATAATAATAATAATAATAATAATAATAATAATAATAATAATAATAATAATAATAATAATAAGTTTTAAGGCTCTACACGAGCCCCACGTGGATACGAAGGCCTCACTACACTGGCTACGATTCGGTGACCTATTCGGGGAAACAGAGGGTTTTGTCTGTGCAATACAAGATCAGGTTATCAAGACCAACAACTATAGGAAATACATCCTGAAGGATGGCACTGCCGATATTTGCCGGGCGTGTCGCCATCCCGGTGAGTCACTCAGGCATATTATATCCGGTTGTTCGGCGCTTGCTAACACTGAGTATCTGCACAGACATAATCTTGTAGCCAGGATTCTTCATCAGGCGCTCGCTCTGAAATATGGTCTCGTCGCACAAGGACTACCGTATTACAAGTACACACCGGAAGCCGTGCTCGAAAACGACCGCGCCAAGCTCTATTGGGACCGGCCCATTATCACAGACAGGACTATACTCGCGAATAAGCCTGATATTGTGGTGGTGGACCGGGCGCAGAATAGGGCGTTTTTGGTCGACATTACTGTCCCGCATGATGAGAACCTCGTGAAGGCCGAAACAGATAAGAAAACCAAGTATCTGGACCTGGTGCACGAGGTTGCCGACATGTGGGAGGTGGTGTCGGCCGAAATCGTTCCTATAGTCCTGTCCGCGAATGGGTTAGTTCCAACCAGTCTCGTCAACCATCTGAGGCGGTTGGAACTCCGTGTGGGCATGCTTCCGGCTATCATGCAGAAGGCGGTGCTGCTTGATACAGCCCGGATAGTCCGGCGTTTTCTCTCGCTGTCGCCCTGACCTCCGGCCGCTTGGACTCCTCAGCCGGAGGGCGTCCGTCTGGCCACTGTGGTCAGACGAGACATTTACCTTTTGTATTTTCTCCATAATAATAATAAAATAAACAGAGCGCGTATAGGGTCGCTGCCTGGGGGCTATCGCCAGGGCGCGTCTGGAGCTGGCGCTGGACGCGGCAGCATGCGGGACGTCAGCCACACCCGCAGACTGGCCCGACCACCATACCCGACCGCCCGATGCCATCGCCACCAGACGGCTTGGTGTCGGCAGGGCCTTCACAGGCCCAGTAATCGGCACCCGCTACTGGTGGGGTGCGCCGAATGCGTTGGTCCATAGAAATGAATAAAAACGCATTGCGAGCGTATTACAGGGCGACAATGAGGGAAAGCGCGGGTTTGGGAAACCGGGCTGTCATGCACCGCAAATTTGCAGAACTGGAGCCTATGATAGCCCTCACTGAGCAAAACCTAGCGGACAGAGTTCGGTACATCCTACGATCAGGACTTTTTTAATGATACCGAACTCGAAGGACTGCGACGCGAGACTATGTCCTCGTCGTCTCCGCATGCATGTGTGAGTGGTCCTGCCTCGCTTCCTACAGTTCAGGTGAGAGGAGAAGAGATAGTAGAGGCAGTTCATCCGGCAGCAACGGGTGGGGATGGCGAGGATATGGTCGCCCAAGACATAGAGCGCATGAGGAGGTTATTGGAGGAGACGATTGCTGAGTTCCGCAGCTTACCTCTCGAAAACCGTTCGTGGCTTCCCCGCATAACACTCAGCAGACGAAATCGGGATGTCGTGATGGCTTTGAACCAGATGCTGGCCCCTTATTTGGCAGCCAGTTTGGACCTTGGCGATGTGGCTTCGGTTCTCTTTGGGGCTGCAGCAGCGGCTTGCCGGTTCTTAGGCCTAAAGCTCCAGGATTCTGGACGGGCTACCGGATATCGGGGTAGTGCTGTCCCAGCCTGGAGAAGACGAATCGAAAGCCGCATCGCCGATACCAGAGCCATTATTGGCAGACTGATTAGCTTCAGATCGGGCAATACCAGGCCAAGGATTGTGCGCTCTGTTAGAATGGCGTTCGCTGGTACAGGCACTAGTTTATCTCAACCAGACTTTGCCCAAAAACTGACAGAGCGCATCGACGATCTGAAGCAGAAAGTCGCTGCGTGAGGGAAGCGAATCCGGCGGTATAATGAGAGGTCAAAGCGGTACAATCAGAATCGCCTCTTCCAGAGTGACCAGAAGAGGTTATATGGATCTATGGAGCAGCCTGAAATACGTGTGGCAGGCCAAGGGCCGGACAGGGCCGCATCAGTTAATTTCTGGCGTGACCTGTGGTCTCAGCCCGTTAATCATGTAGAGGGCTCCTGGATAGGTGCTGTAGAGGAAGCGTGCGAAGAGATAGCTCCGATGAACCCCGTTATCATCACTGCCCACGATATAGCCAGTGCAGTCCGAAAAGCTCCGAACTGGAAAAGTCCGGGGCCAGACGGACTGCACCATTACTGGTTAAAGGGGTTCACGAGCTGTCACGCTATTCTTGCTCGCCAGTTCCAGGATAGCCTCGAGTGGAAGGCGCTCCCGAACCTCTTTACCACTGGTGTCACTTACCTAGTTCCTAAATCAGAGAATACCGCTGACCCGTCTAACTACGGGTTAGACGGGTCAGACTACTTCCCAACATCTACAAGACACTTACATCCATTTTGAGCTCTGATATCTCGGCACCTTGAGGAACATCAGGTAATGTCCAGAGCTCAGAATGGGTGTCGGGCGGGTGGTCGCGGTACAAAGGAACTCCTCCTCGTTGACGCGGTTGCTGGCAAATTGGTGAAGCGGAACCGTCGAAACTTCTCTGCTGCTTCGATAGACTACAGAAAAGCATTCGACTCCGTCCCACATAAATACATGGCTGAAGAGGGTCCTCGAATTGTACAAAATAGATGTTACAGTAAGAGACTTCCTCGAGGCCTGTATGGGACAATGGAGTACGATTCTGTGTCATCCAGGTGAGCGGCTGACGGCTGCTGAAGACCGAATAAGGTTACAGAGGGGTATATTCCAGGGCGATTGTCTGAGTCCACTATGGTTCTTCCTGTCCCTGAATCCTCTAAGCACTTTGCTGGAGAAATCGGGGACGGGCTTTCACTTTGGGAGAGGAGGTACAAACGTTCCTCACCTCTTCTACATGGATGACATCAAGCTTCTCGCCCCAACACGGGCTCACCTGATAGATCTACTAAAAATCACATGTGACTTTAGTGAATCCATTAGGATGGAGCTTGGGGTTGAGAAGTGTGCAGTAATGCATGTGGAAAGGGGGAGGATAACTCATTCTGACGGCGTAGATCCCTCTATGCCCGTCAACTTAAGAACCCTCTCCGGGGCTGAAACATACCGGTACCTGGGTATGTCACAGAGTATCAACGTCGACGAGGCGGACATGAAACAGGCAGTTTGTAGGGTGTTCTTCTCGCGCCTGAAGAAAGTGCTTACGAGCTATTTGTCGGGCGTGAATAAGATACGCGCTTATAACGGCTGGGTCATGCCCACCATCATGTATACGTTCGGCATACTCAGGTAGAATCAGACTGAGCTCAAAGCACTGGACAGAAAAGTCCGCACAACTATGACTCTCCATAGAATGCATCACCCAAAGTCGTCAGTGATGAGGTTGTACTTGCCGCGAAAGCATAGTGGTTGTGGGCTGTTGAATGCCCAGACCATGCACAACCGCGAGGTAAGCAACCTCCGTGACTACTTCCTGACGTTGACGGACAGTCCAATGCATAGAGATGTCATAGGGTGTGATAAAATACTTACCCCTCTGGCCTTAGCCAACGAGCAATGGCAAGACCCGGTAGTACTGAGTTTCTCTGGTCGCGAGGACATAATGGAAGGAGAAGGAGCTGCATGGGAGGTTCTTCAAGGCTCTACACAAGCCCCACGTGGATACGAGGGCCTCACTATACTGGCTACGATTCGGTGACCTGTTCGGGGAAACTGAAGGTTTTGTCTGTGCAATACAAGATCAGGTTATCAAGACCAACAACTATAGGAAATACATCCTGAAGGATGGCACTGCCGATATTTGCCGGGCGTGTCGCCATCCCGGTGAGTCACTCAGGCATGTTATATCCGGTTGTTCGGCGCTTGCTAACACTGAGTATCTGCACAGACACAATCTTGTAGCAAGGATTCTTCATCAGGCGCTCGCTCTGAAATATGGTCTCGGCACACGGGGACTACCATATTATAAGTACACACCGGAAGCCGTGCTCGAAAACGACCGCGCCAAGCTCTATTGGGACCGGCCCATTATCACAGACAGGACTATACTCGCGAATAAGCCTGATATTGTGGTGGTGGACCGGGCGCAGAATAGGGCGTTTTTGGTCGATATTACTGTCCCGCATGATGAGAACCTCGTGAAGGCCGAAACAGATAAGAAAACCAAGTATCTGGACCTGGCGCACGAGGTTGCCGACATGTGGGGGGTGGTGTCGGCCGAAATCGTTCCTATAGTCCTGTCCGCGAATGGGTTAGTTCCAACCAGTCTCGTTAACCATCTGAGGCGGTTGGAACTCCGTGTGGGCATGCTTCCGGCTATCATGCAGAAGGCGGTGCTGCTTGATACAGCCCGGATAGTCCGGCGTTTTCTCTCGCTGTCGCCCTGACCTCCGGTCGCTTGGACTCCTCAGCCGGAGGGCGTCCGTCTGGCCACTGTGGTCAGACGAGACATTTACCTTTTGTATTTTCTCCATAATAATAATAATAATAATAATAATAATAATAAAAATAATAATAATAATAATAATAATAATAATAATAATAATAATAATAATAATAATAATAATAATAATAATAATAATAATAATAATAATAATAATAATAATAATAATAATAATAATAATAATAATAATAATAATAATAATAATAATAATAATAATAATAATAATAATAATAATAATAATAATAATAATAATAATAATAATAATAATAATAATAATAATAATAATAATAATAATAATAATAATAATAATAATAATAATAATAATAATAATAATAATAATAATAATAATAATAATAATAATAATAATAATAATAATAATAATAATAATAATAATAATAATAATAATAATAATAATAATAATAATAATAATAATAATAATAATAATAATAATAATAATAATAATAATAATAATAATAATAATAATAATAATAATAATAATAATAATAATAATAATAATAATAACAATAATAATAATAATAATACAAACTACCTTTCAAACAGAATCGCAGAAGACAAATTATGGACACAAAAGCTTGAGTAATCATCTGAGTAGGTCGTAGCTCTTAGGTCCTCTGATCTACAATAATATATTATCAGATCTAGATATATTTTGGCTGTCAAAAAAAGAATTTGGAAAGCGCATTTTGGATATATTGTAAGAAATTTGGGTTAGATCAAAGTAAATTGTCAAGTACGGGTACTTGTTATGAAACAATAATATATTATCAGATCTAGATATATTTTGGCTGTCAAAAAGTGAATTTAAAAACGGGATTTTGGATATTATAAGAAAACTCGGGTTAGATTAAAGTAAATTGTCAAGTACGGGTACTTGCTATGAAACAATAATATATTATCAGATCTAGATATATTTTGGCTGTCAAAAAGTGAATTTAAAAAGCGCATTTTGGATACATCGTAAGAAATTTGGGTTAGATTAAAGTAAATTGTCAAGTACGGGTACTTGTTATGAAACAATAATAATATATTATCAATGTATGTAGATATACTTTGGCTATCAAAAAGTGAATTTAAAAAGCGCATTTTTGATACATAAGGAATCTCTGGTTAGATTAAAATAAATTGTCAAGTACAGGTACTTGTTATGAATAGTTTAAAAGTGGCTTATAAGAAATCGGAGTACGGCGCGACAGGAACCAAATCGCCTGGATCCCCACCGCGCCCGGCTGGCCTCAGCCTTCATTGCAATTTCATATCGCGTCACAGAATCCCCTTTTTCTATTTCTTCCGTCGTGAGATGCGTGTGAAGCGTTCTATATGTATTATATTTCCTACATATTCATTACTCGCACTGCCGATGCAGACCGTCCCTATTTAGGACGTCCTATCGGCTGAAATAAAGTTATCGAGATTTTTCTTTCTTTCTTGATGAAATACCCGCAAAATCGCTGTTGAAAAATAAATTGTACCATAAGTACAGAGATTCCAAACAAACGAACAATGAACTTTAGGAATTTCGCCGGAAATTTCCAGCGGGCATTCTTTGTGCACGTGATACTATAGATAAGGCATGGCGCTGTTTCAAACCGACTTCAAAAAAATGAGGACTCAATTAGTCGCGATTGTTTTTTATGTGTGTTTCTCGATTTGTCTAATACGCGGTCTACGCGTATTAGACAAATCGAGAAAAGGATTTTCTAAATCGGTCTACGATTTAGAAAATCCTTTTTTTGTTCGAAAGGGTAGACTTTACAGGTGACAGACTTTCCATACACTAAGTCCAGATCTGATGAAAAGGTTCTGGAGAAAACGAGGGAACACTTCAATTTTCTTTGAAGATGAAGCGATTTGAGTGCTTTTTACAGTGACTCTTGCATCTGCTTTCGGTAAACACTATTTGGCCGAGTCTTAGTGACATTCACATAAAATATTTTTTTGTACTGAAAATTAGTACCGACTTCAAAAAGTACCTAACACTAAAAAAGAGAATTAATTGTAGAAATATAATTTAAGAGATGGTCCCCAAAATGTAATGTACTAGTCATATAATTTGGCACCGGCTCCGAACCATACATATTTTATACAATCCCTACATTAAATTGAAAGGCCACATTCGTTTAAATAATTTTATTCTTTTTATGGTTGTGTCTCTTTTAATTGTTGTGGCGGTAGTCCAGTGCCTAGAACAATGTACTCCGAAGCGAGAGGCCCAGATTTGATTCCCAGTACGGGCATGCATCAATGACTTTGTAATCTAATTCATGTACATTAAGCTGTTTCAATAATTCCATTATTTACTAATTTGTTATTTCTTTGCTTATAATTATTTATTGCTACATATTATTATCATATTATGTGCATTGTTACATAGATATTCTATATTTAGTATATTTCACAGCATATTCTATTCTATTGACATTGTTTTATAAATATTATTTTTATGTAAGATCTGTATGTAGGTATATTCTACACTTTATGTATAAATTGAAGAATAGGTGCTGACTGAAAATCAGTGTTGCAGGCCCAGCCTGCAGCAAATGCTGAGTCAGCTACCTGTTTGTGGCTGCGGAGATACAATGCCCTTCTAAATTGTAAATGTTTTGTAGACTTTTAGTCCGGATTTACTTACGGGTGTTGTTATATCGGAAAAGTCCGACCAGGTCTAAAAGTCTACAATGTGCTTACGAAAGTTTTAGTTCAAAAATTGTAAATGTTTGTTTTATTAATATTTTCTTTGTTCTTTCTTTTCTTATTTGTCTGTATTATTTTAATATCGTTATGTGTGTTATGTGTATTGTATCTTTATGGCTTCAAATCTCTCTCTCTCTCTCTCTCTCTCTACATTTTTAAAAACCTATTTAGAGGCTAAAATTCCACCCATGCTGGGATTCGAACCCGCGACCTCTGGCTATCCGTGCCAGGGCTCTTACCAACTGAGCTAATGGGCGACTCACCAGCATCAGTGAAATTTCGAACCTCTTTACAACATTTTCTGTATTACGTACAGGCAGTGAATTTTTTGCCTCTAAATAGGTTTTTTAAATTGTCCTTAGCACGGGTTAGTGCATTAAAAATAACATAATCATGTTCATTTGTGAAATTATAGTACCTAGATATATCACTCGCTGACCGCGACGAAACATGAGTGTGTAACATGTTTAAATAATTCAGCGCTTAAAATTGCTAATCCGCGGTAGGTGCGGTAATTAAACCCATACTCTCTTTCTGAGAAAAGGTGCCCTGCTCTGAGACGTTTACAAACTACATAAAAAGTGTTGTAGTGTTTGGAAGTCGGTTTTTATTTTTTATTTCAACAGAGGGGGATCGGAGCGTCGTCGGGTGACGCAAAGTCTTAGGTTTCCGGTGTCGGTACAGTACTTGTTCGCGTAGTCCACTGTGAGAAGTTTCAAAGGACCTTCTGCGCCCATCTGCCAAAGAGGAGTAGGGAAGTTTTTCTTTATCTACGGAAGTTCATCTCAGTACCTACCTAACGATTCTCTGAGATGGTCCTTTGCTAGAAATCAGCTTAAACTCTAGAGTTCATGTAAGAAGACTCAAAGGACTAAGTTGGAGATTGTTGGGACATCCAGAGAATTTAATACGATCTCTGAAAGTGCAACGCAGAAAACCGAATGAAATATAACTCAGAAGATAAATAGAATCTCTTTATCATAAAAGTTTTTAATGTATGTATTGAAAATTGCAGTATTATAATAATTATAAATACGTTTTGGTTTTTATTTTTTTCCGAACAGAAAGTTTTAGTTTTAAAAACAGTCAATGAAACCGGAAGTACGTCATGCACGGAAGTACGTCATCAACTGAGATCCGACGAACTGTTAGTTTCTAGTGATGCCAAGATTCTATATCTGTAAATAGACACAAAAAAAAATCTGAAGAAATAATCTGTGCAAATTCAAAAGAAGTGTATATTAATTTGTTTTTTTTTAACGGAATACAGATGTCAAAATAATTGATGTTTTTTATTCAAACATATAAAACCAAAACTGAGTATTAAAATTCACTTTTGACACGAAAGTCGAATTTTTCACAATTTCACTTTAACATATGTGCTACACATTATCGATTTGACTCCGATATAAACCAATTACTTCGTAAGTTAAACCGGATTCACTTATGGCACGAAAGTCGAGTTATTCACAATTTCACTTTGTCATCAGCACACATTATCGATTTCAATCCGGATTAACTTACTTAATAAGTTAATCCGGATTTACTTGTGACACGAAAGTCGCATTATTCACCATTTCACTTTTCTATAAGCACTACACATTATCGATTTGAATCCGGATTAACTTATTTACTAATCCGGATTCACTTGTGATACGAAAGTCGACTTATACACTATTATTTCACTCTATCTTAAGGACTACACATGATCGACTGCCATTCACTTGCTTACTAAGTAAATATTCCTTACTACCTCCTAGTTACTTACCCACTAAGCTCCTCACTAGGTAAATTAATAATATTCACTAATTTCTCCTATTTTTGTCAATAATTCACTTAGGAAGTAATTAAATCTGGATTGAATCGATAATTTGTAGAGCTTACAATTTCACTTTTGAACAAAAATACTAGAAATCAGTGATATTATTAATTTATAATGTGAAGCGACCTAAAATGTTTGAAAAGAAAATTAACTATTGTCATTGAATTAAATTCAATGCTATTGTCAATATTTAGCACAACGTCCATTGCGCCGATTTTTTAAAAGAACCGACGGTAAGCCCTAAATAACCAGCGGTAGGCCTCTGTTGCAGCCCCCGGTCGGAAGTCCGGTGCCTCCCGCCATGAACGTGATTCCTCTCCGACATGATTACGTCTTTTCTTATATTGTGTAAGATGAATGGAGCCGCCGGGCCTGGTCAAGAAGTCAATTGCTTCACGGTTCGTGATTCAATAGAAGAAGGAAACGCCTTTACCTACTATCGCCGGAACATTCTTGAGCGTCTTGTAGCTGTATTTCATCAAAGGGTTCACGTGGTAATTAAGGGTCTCCAAGCAGTAACGCTGGTGCTTCCAATGGAAAAATACAGGTTGATAAAAGACTTAAATATACACCGTCGTGCTGCAAAAGCGCTCGTGGCCCAGTCGAATCGAGTGATTGAAATTAATCACTTGTGTTAAGCAACAACAGGCCCGGTCAGGCGCAGGATAGGTGACCGTCCTGTGACTACAGCTAGTGACATTTTTCCGAGCGCTTCCGTGCTTCGCAAGGCACGCTAAGCCGTTGATGCCGGCTGTCATGTAATGGCAGTCGTTAAGCCACGTCAGAGGCCTTATGGGCGGCTTGATAACTTCTGACAGTAAGGCCCGCCACTGTCTAACAAACCTCCACCAACCCGGACTTGGCCTCCGTGGTGGAGTATGGCCTAACCTTCTTGCGATGCAGGCAGAGACCCATGCCCCAGCAGTGGGGACATACAAGTGCTGATAACAAGCACTAACGCTGATGCTTCCAATTGAAAAAATACATGGCTTTCCTTCTGGGACTTTGTCCTTTACAGGGTGATAAAAGACTTAAATAAACACCGATATACTACAAAAATTTATACAGGTTTGAGCAAGTGTTTCTGAATATTATGTTTTTCACAATACAAGCATGTTTAAGCTATATTTACTAAACAAGGGTTTTCGAGTGTCTAAATATAAACCAAGCCGTGTCATCATGAAACACAGTATTGAGGTAAACATTACCAGTTTTAGCTTTTGCTGGTCTTAGGTCCAAAAAATTACTACTAACAGGATTGAGAGAGGTCTAATCATCATCAACCCTTTATGTCCCCGCCGAGGGGCACGGGTCTCTTCCCTGAGGAAGGTATAGGCGATAATCCACCACGGGGGTCAAGTCCGGATTGCTGGAGGCTTGCAAGACTAGTGGCTGGTTTTACTGTCAGAAGTTTTCTAGCCGCCCTAAGGCCTCTGACATGGCTTAACGACTGTCATGTGCCGTGGCAGTCGGCACCAACTGCTTAACGTGCCTTAGAGGTCTAATACTTTTTGTAAATAGTATCTGTACTTTTTTTGGTCATTAGTGGCGCTATTGTTACTTCGTGGAACCCTTTAACTGTCCATTGTCCAATTGGTTTCTGGAACTTTGTCCTTTACGAGGTGAAAAAAGATTTAAAGATTTCTTTTGAAATAAATCCGCCTTTTACATCTGTATAACTGTAATTTAAGTATATAATTTTTTATTTAGCCTATAGGTAAACGTCCTACTGCAGGGCACTGGCCTTTCTCAGAGAGAGAGCCTGGGCTTAATTACCACGTGTGCCCACCGCGGTTTGGCAATATGGTTGTTAAAGTTATGTTTTTATTTTTTGTGTAATCAAGCCAGATCAATGCAATAACACATTTAAATTTTAAAAAAACCGTCCAAGTGCGAGTCAGACTCGCGCACCGAGGGTTCCGTACAAACCTGTATTATAGACCTGAGTATTTGGTATGAATTTCAATTTAATACCTCTACGCGTTTATGAGGAAATGGGTAGTAAGTTTAAAATTATTAAAAATAAATATATTATGAGATGTAACTAAAAATTTATGGTTTTCGTAATTTTTCCTTTATCTATGCTATAAGACGTTGCTTCGTACCAAATTTCAAGATTCTGAGTTCACGGGAAGCACCCTGTAGGTTTTGATTCCCTTGCAAGTGTCGAAAATTTGCGGCATAAACGGCTGTATCTTTTGATTGCGTTGGCTTAGAAGTTTGATTTTTTCACAGCTTCAAGGGACAGTAGACTTGAGTAATTGATATAAATTTCAGCTTCATACCTCCACGCGTTCCTGAGAAAAAGGGTCTTGACAGATGGACGGACGGACAGACGGACAACAAAGTGATCCTATAAGGGTTCCGTTTTTTCCTTTTGAGGTACGGAACCCTAAAAATGATAAATTTCCCCCTATTGACGGCTAAGTAGTTGACGCAAGGCGCGGAGACGTTAAGCGACAATGAAATTAAAATTAATTCGACTTCATTCATGCAGTGGTCATTGTAGGTACTACAATGTATTAACAGGGTCAATATCCTACAAACCATGCTCACAGCACACCAAACCAATTGTATCCATAAAACACTGCCCTGTTGGTCTTGCAGTGCCACGTCTGATTACCATGCCGGAGGTCGTAGGTTCGGTTCTCTCTGGGGGCCGTCGTACTTGGCTCAAATTTACGGCGGTTTACATTTTACATTGTACATTGACATTCAGCAAGCAGAATGTAAGTTCTTTAAGTTGAAATAAATTGATTTGATTTTATTTGATAATCAAATCAATTTTTCAGTCTGGGTATATTTCTTTGTTTTTTATGTCCTTCCGCGGACATCGCAGATCCGCGGTGGGCACGAGTGGCTATTACGCCCATACTCTCTCTTTCTGAGAGAATGCCTTTGACCTGAAGTACACACTACAAAAAGTTATGTCCTTAACTGCTTACTATAGCACAGGGTATCCTAGTTGGACAAGTAAATATTGTGTTATGTGGAAGTTACTATTCGATCGATATCAACCCTTTATATTTATGTCCCCACTATTGGGGCAGGGGTCTCTTCCTGTATGGTAGGAAGGTTAGGCCATACACTACCACGGGGGCCAAGTCCGAGTTGGTGGAGGATTGTAAGACAGTGGCGGGCCGTACTGTCAGAAGTTATCAAGCCGCCCACAAGGCCTCTGACATGGCTTTACGACTGCCACTACATGACAGCGTGCACCAACGGCTTAGCGTGCCTTGCGAAGCACGGAAGCGCTCGAAAAAATTGCCACTAGCGGTAGTCACGAGATGGTCACCCATCCAGTACTTGACCGCGCCTGTTGTTACTATTATTGTGACATTACTTGCTCTGAAGCTATATTATATATTTATTTATATAGTTCATTCTTTTCTGGAAGTGCTGGTAAGGGACGTCCCAGGTGGACATACTTCGACCAAATAGGGCATGTATTAGCAAAGGGGAAGATAAAAAGTACCCGGAACCGGCGTGCGTGTAAGCAACGACTTATGAACGTTGATGAAGCGAAGGTGATCTGTCAGGATCAAGTGGCAGTCCTTGGTCTCTGCCTACCCCTCTGGGATACAGGCGTGAGGTTATGAATTCAGTTCGTTCTTTAAACGTTCAGGGAAATAATAACGTAGGTAACTATGGTTGATTTTAACAACTTCACAACTTAGCTTAAAGCTTGCGATACGCGTCTATGAAACCTATGATTTCCCAGCCCAGCTAGAAACTACAGAGGTTCATTCAGCAGTCCATAAACAAAAGCAGCTGTCTGGATATACCTAACTAATTGAATATAACGTATGCCTTCGTGTTATCGAATTAGATTGGGACAAGAGATGCCAATGTCAATTTGGTCGCATTTACCCAGCTCCACTTCGCGATGAAACACAATAGCCTTATATAATAATAATATAACACAGAAAGCGTGCGTCGTAAAATGACACTAATCTGGCTTGACATCTGCCTCGTATCTTCTACACAGCGCCTTTCTGCCGTAATAACAGCACTTGGAGTACTTTTGCCAAATCTCTTAATCTGTACGCAAGGCGTTATACGAATATTATCTTCGCCTTTTCCTGACGACCACGATTCTTCGTTCACACTTCTTAGATAGGTTTAATAATAAAAAATGTAGCCGAAACGAAGGAGAATAAAATAAGGGGAAATTCAAATGTTCGGGCAATAATATTTTCGTAGAAATCTATGGCTTTTGCATGTAGAATAGAATAGAAGGGAATGGAACGGAACCGAACGCAACGGAACGCAACGGAACGCAACGGAACGCAACGGAACGCAACGGAACACAACGGAACGCAACGGAACGCAACGGAACGCAACGGAACGCAACGCAACGCAACGCAACGCAACGGAACGGAACGGAACGGAACGGAACGGAACGGAACGGAACGGAACGGAACGGAACGGAACGGAACGGAACGTAACGGAACGGAACGGAACGGAACGGAACGGAACGGAACGGAACGGAACGGAACGGAACGGAACGGAACGGAACGGAACGGAACGGAACGGAACGGAACGGAACGGAACGGAACGGAACGGAACGGAACGGAGCAGAACAAAACAGAATAGAAAAAAAATATATGTGACTTCAAGCGAAATGAGATATGATTTTTAAAATGTCCACTTGCACCTTCCTTTACTCACACTAGATGCGTGAAGGTACCACTGACGCGGCATTACCAAGGACATTGTTTTAAATAGAGTAGGCTTGCACCAGCTCTTAAACCATCCAGACAGCTTAGTCGGCCTAGCCCACAGGAAAAACAAATCAATTCGTACGGAACCTATCATTTGCGGGTTTCCACACGATTTTTTGCCTTCACCATTGTGGTTCACCACCGTGTGGTATTGCTACACAATTTTGCAGATGTACATAAGTTACAAAAAACAGTCCTTGGTACAAGCCGGGATTTGAACCAATGACCTCCCGATTGAAAAGCCCACGTTCTACCGCTCTAAGTTTTTTCTAAGAAATAGGTACTCTTAATACTCTTAGGGCCGATTCGACCAAACTATGCTTGGTATAAGTGCTAATCTTGGAATAAATCGAGAAATTCTCTTGTTAAATTCTAGATTTATTCCAAGATTAGCACTTATACCAAGCATAAATAGTTTGGTCGAATCGGCCCTTAGTACGATATTGTATTTTAGTGCAATAAAGATTTTTTTTATTTGAATTGGAACATAATCGTCATTATTAGGTAAGTGTACTTAACGATACTATTATTTTACATTTCATTTATTCTATTCGTTTTTTAGTTAATCTATTGTATGTTTATTAGTTACTTATTTTGTGAATGAAAACTTGTTTGAAATTTTAAATTTCTATTAAATTTATAGTTCAATGTTTGTACGCCTGAGTGGCAAAACACGCTGGAACAATACTATTTTTTTTAACACCTTTTACGTATGTTTTACAAATAAATAAATCGTATCTTATCTTATTGTATGTCCAATTTGATTTACATTATTTTTAATGCACTAACCCGTAATAAGGACAATTTTAAAAACCTATTTAGAGGCTAAAAATTCCACCCATGCCGGGATTTGAACCCGCGACCTCTGGCTATCCGTGCCAGCGCTCTTTCCAACTGAGCTAATGGGCGACTCACCGGCATCAGTGAAATTTCGAACCTCTTTACAATATTCTCTGTATTACGTACAGGGTAATACAGAGAATATTGGAATTTTTAGCCTCTAAATAGGTTTTTACAATACGATTTATTTATTCATACTTTTGTTGCACGTACATTAAAAAAACTTACAATGCCGCGGACTTAGATATTCAGCATTATTGGCTTTATTTCTACGATCGCACTGCCTCGCGTGGAAATTAACCTTTATTCGTCAACACACACAAGACATCCGAGGCTAAAGTATCTCCACCTACGAAATTGATGAACCTGCAACTCAACTCACACCTGTGAGAGGCGGAACAGAATTTAAAACTTCACTATCACCCTGAAACGTGAAACTTACTCCCAAAGTTTTACCAATTAAATTAGCCTGGTTATCAATGGCACGCAGAACGGAGCCGCTAATAGTGTTTCCGAACATCGATATGGTTTTAAATAATGCCTTTGTGAAAGTTTCATCGGGAGTTCCACTCAAAAATGTTATGTTTAATATGTTATGAGTTTCTTAATCGTATTTTTGATCGAAGATTGATCAAATGGTATAGCGTCCTGTTCGATTCCCAAATATGAATGAAACGTTAAGTTTTAAATAAAACTTCTTTGTTTTACGTGCTTTTATTGCTTATATCATAGATTTCGGTAAAATAATTGGTTGTTATTTATTCCTACTGTTATTAATTTTCCTCTCCGTTTAAAATGCCATAACTTCCTCCAGATCCAAACCATAAAATAAAAAAAATTGGAACGAAAACTTAAATAAAGTGGTTTTACTTACTTAAGGGCAAACTCGAACAAGAGATATCAGAAAGAAACTTAACTCTTTCACGCCCATTCACTACAAAGTGAATTTTATGTTTACCACAATTGGCGATTCTGTACGTAAGTCAGACCAAGTCAAGAGCGACAGAGAAATCACGGAAAGAGTCTTATAAATAAAAGTATATGTCTTATAAGTAGCAATATCTAAAAAGCACCATCAAGATGCTTTTAACCTTTTACAGCTATTGAAAGAGATTTATAACATACAATACTTCTAATTATAACAATACTTAAAAATTGCAGACTTAGAAATTGTAAAATGATACGGTTCCCGAGGCTTGGCTGCCAAGAAAAGCACATACGAGTATGTACTATTTTTAGAAGTTATCCGTAGGTAGACTCATTAATTTTGCCTTCATTAGATGCTTTCTCCAATCGTTCCGTTTATTAGGATTGATCGGCCCACAGCGCTCATCAGAATTTTAATCATTTAGTACTCAATAAAGGTTACTGTCAGCAAAACAAAACCGATACTGATGTTTTTACGCCTTCTCAGCGTCTTTGGGGAACTGTCACTTTACATAAAACTGTTTTTATGAAAATTGAGGGTATGGAATAAAAGTGAAAATGTCAGTGAACTTCATTTATTGCCGAAAACAAATTTATACGTTGTTTATACAAGATTGGTGCACAATTCATAGCAGTTTTCTTTGTAAAATGTTAAAAATATATCTTAAAAACAAACTAAACAATGGCAAATGGCACAATGGCCCCGGCAAATGGACCCATGCTCAGCAATATGCCGCCTAAAGACACATCAGGCGCACCGGTCATCGGTATAGTATCAACCCTTTGCATGTCCCCACTGCTGAGGCACGGGTCTCTTCCTGCATCGCAGGAAGGTTAGACTATTCTTTACCACGTGTGCCAAATCAGGGTTGGTGGTGGATTGTAAGACAGTGGCGTACTTTCAGAAGTTATCAAGCCTTCAAACCTTACTGTCAGAAGTTATCAAGCCGCGCACAAGGCCTCTGACATGGCTTAACGACTGCCATTACATGATAAACGGCACCAACGGCTTAACGTGCCTTGCGGAGTAAGGAAGCGTTTGCCATCTAGTGTGATGCAATGAGCCCCCAGACGCTGTATTTTTTTTTTATCTCATTACGTTATTTTTTATATTATTAAGCTACTTACATTATTATATTTACCACTTCATTAAATATAATAATGTAAATAGTTTACTAACATAGCATAAGTCAAATTGTTACAAACACTATATGGGCCTTGCCTGAAATAAATGAATAATAATAATAATTTTTGAACTAAAACTTTCGTAAGCACAACACATTGTAGACTTTTAGTCCGGATTTACTTACCTGGTCAAAACCAAAAACCAAAAAACCTGGTCGGACTTTTCTGATATAACAACACCCGTAAGTAAATCCGGACTAAAAGTCTACAATAATAATAATCATGTCATTACAAACAACATTGCAATCGTGCAACAAAACTATACAAACATGTTTAGAGGATATTATAGGGGCTTGATCGTGCTTAGAATTGAAACTGAACTAAAGTATGTATAAACCCTTTAATTAGTGTATGATTTCATTTATTATTAATGAATAGATCTAGATTCGATCTCTCAACCTATTCGTAAAGTTTCATTAAAATCCAGCACTTCATTTATAAACTATAACCAATCCCCGTTTTTATGAGAAATATCTCGTGAGGAGCCTTTTGAACTAAGTTCCTTGCAACATCCAATCTATTAAAATAATAAAATTCAAATCGCATGAATATTAGAGCTCGGAATATTAGACAAATACTCTTATTTTCAGCGAAAGTTAAATTAAATTGCAAAGTATGATAATTTCACCTGCAGCGGTGCATTATAGAAGAGAGATTCATTACAGCTCAAAATAAATACCACAGAGAGGCAGCTTCGAGTAAAAATGTTCACGAGAGATTTATAAGAACTTTCCGTAATATTGAGTTTGGGCAATCATTTGCATTTTAAATAGTTCTCTACGTTCCTTCTTCCGCTCGAAGGAAAGTCTTCCATTGAATAATATTTGCACTTAAAGAGTCATATATATCACCCAGTCAAAGTATGCCGGAGTTCAAAAAGGGAGGGACGCTTACATTTTTGATACACTACTTTATTGTTATTGTTGCTTATCAGAATTGTTTTTATTATTTGTTAATTGTTATTTGTTATTTGTGAATTGAATTCTTGTTATGAAGTGAATAATTGTTATTTGTTGCTTATCAGAAATGAAATAATTATTTATTTATTTTATTTTTATTTTATTTTTATTTTATCTTATTAAGGACATCAACAGCGAAAACAAATTATTTAATTACAATAATAAAAATACAGTTCACAGGGCCAAAACAGATATCCACAGATAGACAGTTCTTAGTTAGTAAAAATATACCACGACAACGCTTTGTAATAAAGATAAAAATACAGGCTTTTTAAATTTTAACTGTTATATTAAATATAGCACATTACAATTAAAACCAAGATTTGCCAACTTGAAAAGTATGTGTTAATGTGTGTGTGTATGTGTGTGTGTGTGTGTGTGAGTGTATGTGTATGTGCATGTGTGTGTGTGTATGTGTTTGTGAGCGTATTTGTGATGAATAAGTGCGAGTAGGGTTGGGGGGAGGGTTCTCTAATATATCACGTATTATCATTGAGTGTATTTAAAATACTATGTTTAAAGGAAGTCTTAGAGCCTAGGAAAGGATCGTCTGAACCAAAACACTTATTATAAAGGCGGATCATACGTACCAGGGTTGAGTTCTGGGCATAGTTTGTATTCACAGAGGAAACGTGAAACATCTTATTACAAGTATGGCGAGTTCGACGAGCAGGGACGGATAAAGACAATTCCGAAACTAGCTCAGGACAATCGAGTCTGCCTGACAAGAGGTCATGAAACAACAACATGTCTAGTAGCTTACGCCGGTCTTCAAGGCTCATTAAGCAATGATATCTGCAAGAAGAGTCGTAATCAACATTGAAGCACTTATTTCTAAAATTTAGATGTTTTATAAACATTGACTGTATGCGTTCTATTCGATGAACGTATGAAATGTTGAAATTGTGGTGACCAAACACAACTGGCATATTCCAATATACTTCTTACAAAGGCAAAGTACACCATTTTTACGCACATTATATCTTTAAAAGGCTGACATACACGCAAGACAAATCCTTTTAATAAAATTTACTTTTAAGGCTGCTGTTACGCTCTCACAGTTTAAAGTGATTGTAATAAAAAAATTGTACTTTTGTTAAAGTGGTTTAATCGTTTTATAAATAATAAGATCGCAGATATAAGACATATTTGGCTCACTCTGTATTTAGTTTTTGATGTACTAAATTCAATTTCCGAATTAACAATTTTGGAAACACTTTTCTACGAGTATATTAAAAACTACATCTATGAAAATATGTAATAGAGATAATTTCCGTAACTTAATTATGTATCAAACTCTCACACCACATTTATTATAAGTAACTCATTTTATTAATGTATAACATAAAAATGTGTGAGCGAGGAAACATGTTCCACATAGGAACAGTCTTAAAAACCCGTCCACACTACAACGGGCTGACGACGGATGAGAGCTGGTACGAAACATACTAAATTAAACCTTAAATTCTTTCAACGTTATAGTCATAGGGCAAAATAAGCCTGCCCACGTGTCGACAACGGGCCGGGTCGACAGGCGGCCGAGGAACCAGAAACGATGAGAGGGTAGAATCACCCAACTGAAAGGTCCTACTTCTGTGAGAAACTATGTTATTAAATATTAAAAGTGATGTATTTGTGGATCTAAGTAATTAAACGTGTGAATAAAAGTGTAACTAACCAGTGCAAACATTATCTCCAAGCAAATTTGTGTAATAAGTGCAAAAAAGTACAAATACAAAATTGCATAGAAAAAGTAAACAACATCGTAAAACTATGCCCAATCTTCACATATAACTTATACTACTGTGATACGAATTTACCTAATCAAATCATAAAGTGCAACTTTCAATCAATTAGTCCAAAAAATAATAACAGTGATTGGTGTTATGAATCGTCACTCGACATAACGGCGATCTATTTTTAAACACACTCCGAACACACCTAAGATAGGTAGCTCAAATACGAATGACATTGTGCAGACCGCTTGCCTCAGTGGTTAAGGCGACGGAGTCAGCGTACCGTGTGAGGTTCAGAGTTCCAACCCACAAACGCCTGAGATACTCTTTTTGTTTCTGAATTTATTATAACTAAGTGTGAAATGCAAAGTTTCATCGAAAACATAACGTTCCGGCGTACCAAGAACCGTTCGGAATCCGAAATTAATAGTACAGCTAACTCTTTCAATGAGTTATCAAATTTAGATGGAACTACGAGCAGCCTGCCACTATTATCTGATGATGACGAGGATACAAAAACAGAGCTCCTACAACTTAAAGCTAGGATTGATAGTCTCACGGCCGAGCTAGAAAGCGCACATGAAGAAATAGCCACTCTTAATCTCGAAAACAAGACTTTACAAACAAGTAACGAGGATTTGATTAAACAAAACGAGCTACTTAAAAGGATTACGTCTTCACCTACGAAACAACTCAAAACGCCAAGTAGGCCACAAAAACAAAGTCATTCAAGGAATAAGAATACTAGTCCATCAACACCAAAAAATGGGAAGAATATCAAGTATATCAAAAAGTCTCAGACTAAGACACAAAATAAACCTTCAACTTCTACTCAAGTATCGACCACCCCAACACAACACTTGTCCGAAGAATTAAAAACAGAAAAATACGACAGGAACTTGCATACAAAAGTTGCCAGAAAACCACAACTATGCATCATAAGCGACAAAAATTATACTAATATGTTGCCAAGTATAACAGAAAATTTTCAAAAAAAAATTTGATTACTGTCATCACACAAAACCATCAGCACGTATAGGGAATCTTCTGTTGGGACTCGAGGATAAACTCATAAATTTTACATTTGACGACTTCTGTGTCATTCTATTAGGAGAAGCAGACTTTGAAGTATCACAGGACTATGCGAGTCTGGTCTGTGAAATAAGAGAAACCCTCAGCAAATTCAAACACACAAATATAATAATATGCCCACCTACATATATTTGTGGCGCTTTGATCTATAACTACAGAGCGGAACTATTTATCAGCCTTCTGCACTCAGACATAGTGACATACAAATACGCCTTTTTCCACGACACAAACTACAATCTTTCCCTCGATATGTTCTCCGCCCGAACGGGAAAATTAATAAAACGAGGCATACAACAAATTATTTGCGATTTGAAGGCACTAATTGACACTTATTACTCACTACCGACAACATCTACCACCGTCAAGATGGATGAGAAGACTAAACACAAGAACCAGAGTTTTTTTCGAGACTAAACATATACATATAATGCATCAAAATATTGCTGGACTTCTAAACAAAGCTGATGCTCTGAAGGTCAGCTTGGATGAACTTGACGACAAGGAGGTGCCTATAGATGTTATATGCATTACGGAGCACTTTATTCCCTCAGGCCACGAACACTACATGCATCTACCAAACTACACAATGTCAGCATATTATTCACGATTAGAAAAAAAGAGAGGTGGATCCTGTATTTTAGTAAATAACGACCTAAAATGGAAAGAGATACCAGCTGTGGCGAAATACTCTCTTGTGAACACATTCGAATGCTGCGGCATTGAGTTAGTTGACTACAAAATAGCTATCATCTGCATATACAGGGTTCCGAAACAAACAAACTTGGATGAGTTCTTCACGAGATTAATAAATCTGCTCAAATATGTCACCAAATCTAAGTACAGTAATATTGTCGTAGCAGGTGACTTTAACATTGACATGATGCAAAGTAATAATACAACAATTGAGTTTGAATGTCTATTGTTAAATTTTAATTTAAAATTAGCCTTAAGACAACCTACTCGTCTGATAAGTAAAACATGTATAGATAACATCGCACATGACTTTAAAAAAACCTGTAAAACTCAAGTCTTAGAATTGGGTCTATCCGATCATACGGCTCAGCTACTGAAAATTCCAGTTCAAAAACTTCTGAAACTAAAGTATTGGCGTAAGTTAAAACGAGATTACAAACATGAAAACATCGTTAAATTTCATGACTGCATAAGCACATTGACATTTTCTGAAGTCTACAATTGTGATGATCCGACTGCAGCCTATAGTATTTTCATCGAACTTTTCAAACTATTTTATAATCTCTGCTTTCCTGAAAAATACGTAACAATACAAGTTAAAACAAAAACCAATTGGGTATCTCGGGGCATAAAGATCTGCAGTAGAAAAAAAAATGAACTCTTATGGAAATATAGACTACAACCTACTAAAGTAAATAAAATAAAATTACAAACTTACTCAAAACTATTTAAAAAAATTATAAATCAGACAAAACGAGCACAAAACAACTACAAAATACAAACATCAACCAACAAAAGCAAAGCAACATGGCAAGTGATAAACAAATCTCGTCTAAACTTACCTAAAGAACCAATCACAAAAATAAAAATTGGCAATAAATTTATTATAAATCCTACACATATTGCAGAATCCTTTAACAATTATTTTATTGACAAAATAAAACCAATACCAAATTCAGGACAAAATATCACTTCTGCCATAAACAGTACACAAAAATCAATGTTCATGACAGCAAGCACTCCTTATGACATTTTCAAAATAATAAAATACTTAAAAAATACAAATAGCGTTGGACATGACGGAATTTCAACAAAAATAATAAAATCTGTAAATGATATAATTTGCTATCCCTTGAGCCATATAATCAATGTATCTATTGAAAAAGGAATATTTCCTGATGACCTTAAACTGACTATTACAAAACCAATATTTAAAAAAGATAATAAAGAAGAAATGCAATTTTATAGACCGATTGCATTAGTACCAATATTTTCAAAGATATTTGAGAAATATATATACGGCCAAATGAACAACTATTTCGAAACTAACAATCTACTCTGTCACGAACAAAAAGGCTTCAGGCGTAACAACTCAATAAATATGGCAGTATTTGATTTTATAAAACAAGTCATCTGTCAGGTTGACAAGACCACTCCCGTTTGCTCAATATACTGCGACATGACCCAGGCTTTTGACTATGTCGACCACAAAACTTTAATAAAAAAACTCGAATCATATGGGGTGCGAGGCAATGTTCTTAAGCTAATTGAATCGTACCTCTCAAATCGCCGCCAAATAGTTGAAATCTCAAGTCTAAACTACACATCAAAAAATGAAGAGCTACACAGATCTTACGTGCGGAATATAACATATGGCGTGCCTCAAGGTAGCGTATTAGGACCCCTTCTATTTATTATCTATATTAATGATTTACCGAAGACAATTGTGCACCCAATGACATTATTTGCTGATGACAGCACCATGACTATTAAATATAATGATAATATAAACAATTATAACAATGACATTACTAATTCACTGACATCTGTAGTTTCCTGGCTAGATAATAATAATTTAAAAATCAATCTAAATAAAACTAATATTATGCATTTTTCCCAGAGATCAAATAAGATTACTGACCTTAGTTTAAAGTTTCGCGACACCATTATAAATGAAGTTGAAACGGCAAAATTTCTTGGCCTAACTATAGACAACAAATTAAATTGAAAAAGTCATATAGACAACTTATGCAAAAAACTAAGCTCTACAGCATATCTACTACATAAATTATCTACAACAGTAAGTGTAGAGGCGCTTCTTACCGCCTATTACGGTCTAGCTGAATCAACTCTTAGGTTCGGTATAATATTCTGGGGTAATTCCACTAATAAAAACCTAGCTTTTAAAACTCAAAAAAGATGTATACGATCCATGTTTCGCATGAAGTCCATAGAAAGCTGCAAGCCCATGTTTCATACCCACCGAATTCTGACACTTCCGTGTTTATATATATTTGAGGTAGCTATGTTTGTACGGAACAACCCTCATCTATTTCATTCTCTAGGAGACACGATACATAGGAACCTCCGCAATAAAAATAGACTACGCCCATATCCAGCTAAAACTACTATGATGCGAAAAAGTATTTTGTGCATGGCGCCTATAATCTTTAACAAGATACCAACACTGTACAAAGAACTAAATGTAGATGTATTTCGAAAGACATTAAAAGATCTACTTGTTGAAAAATGTTATTATAAAATTGAAGACTTTCTAAATGACACATTGTAACTTGTTTACCCTCTTAATAACTTTATTATATTTGTATGCCTATGTACTGGTAGGACCATAGTGATCTGTAATTTAAGACTGACCACCAATTATGTAAAATAATTACCTATGATCCACAAATAAATTAATTTGAATTTGAATTTGAATTTGATGTTTGCTGGAAGAAATCTCTTTCAGAGATAACCTCGCCTTTGTACATGTTTTTTTTTTAATGCAATGCCCTGTTAAATGTATCGTGTACAATAAAGTATAGTTAAGAACACGTTCGTGGCCGCAGAAGCGCTCGTGGCCTAGGCGAACGGAGTAATTGGAATCAATCACTTGGTTAAGTAACAACAGGCGCGGTTAGGTACGGGATGGGTGAGCGTCCCGTGACTACTGCTAGTGGCATTTTTCCGAGCGCTTCCATGCTTCGCAAGGCACGTTAAGCTGTTGGTGCCGGCTGTCATATAATGGCAGTCGTTAAGCCATGTCAGAGGCCTTACGGGCGGCTTGATAGCTTCTGACAGTAAGGCCCGCCACTGTCTTACAATCCTCCACCAACCCGGACTTGGCCCCCACGGCGGAGTATGGCCTAACCTTCCTGCGATGCAGGAAGAGACCCGTGCCCCAGCAGTGAGGACATACAAGGGTTGATAACGAAGAACACGTTACAGGCTTTTTTTGACTTGTGTTTTAGACTCCATCTTTGTAAGTATTTAATGGTAACTCCACACTACCTAAGCGGCAAGACAAGGCGACGCGAGGGTGAGTGTAGATAAGGCTCTTGTCTCCGCTCATGTTACCTCGCCTCACTGCATTCGATGTCAGTATTTGAGCCGGAATCAAAACTCATGAGGCGCGAGCGCCTAGCGCACTATCCAAACTCTCGCGTAAGCTCTCAGTTAGCTGGAGCAGCGAACTAGTAGTACCACGGGAACTAGATTTTTTGTTTCTAGAATTATTCGTATGAGTTTCATGCGAGCGGTTATAGTATTTTTAACCACAGACAGCGGCAAACGCAACCAATTCATCCACGTCCGTATTGTAAAAATGTTAAAATGAAACGCATTCATTGAGTGAGTCCATTTGTACCTGTACCTCTGTATGTTTATTTTATGGCTCAGCCGTGATTAAGCGAGCGACTGTGCGCAGGAAATCCCGATATTTCATATTTCTAACGGGGCTGAATAAATTTTTACCTGATCTAGCCTCGCCCTCTAGCAATCAAAGCCTTCAAATAGACTCTTGTTCTAAAATGGGCCGTGTTCAAACTCATGTCAATTCAATGTGAATGCTAGGCTGTAGCATATTGCAACGCCGTTTATTTCTGACCGTCGGCAAGATTTTCCTGGTTAGAAAATAGTTTTGTAGCACAATTTTCTATGTAGCTTATAAACGTCCCACTGCAGGGCACATGCCTTCTCTCAGAGAGAAAGAGAGAGAGAGAGGAAGGGCTTAATGACCACGTGAGCCCACCGCCGATTGCCAACTTCGAGCGCTGAGTTATTTAGAAATGTAGTATTAATGGACAGCAGTGCAAAAATAAAGCCCTATGATTTTATTGCTTTTTCGAGAAGAACAGAAAAATAGGGGACACGTATTTTTTCTTTTGACGTATTTATTTGGAAATAATAGTTATTTTTAAGTTTTTAATTGATTTTTTAGAGCCGGAAGTGACATAGGCTAGAAGGCAACATAAAACATAATCTTTGCCTCTACTTTACTTTACTTGAAAAAAAAACTTGTCATTGCAATTCGTAGATAGAGTAGAACTCCCTCTACGTTGCAATTCGATTCCATCTGACACGCCAGAGACTAAAAGATGTTGACAATTGACATTTTACTTTTTTTTGGGTGACAAAGGCAAACACGTAGATACCACGATGTAGAGCCGCTGTGCCGGCTTTTTTTTATTTGTATAATTTTTAATATTTCTCTGTAATAAGACTACAGAAAAATCTTTGAGTATTTCCTGTATTCCTTGAAGCTTAATCTCCAAATGGTTTTTTATTTCAGCTTCATATTTCTTTGAATTATTGACCATTAGAGGGATATATTTTTTTTCGGTAGTTGTAAATTTTTCCTAGTAGCCAGGTGTAGAGCGGCGGTAGCCCGGTGGGTAGAACAATGGACTGGACTCGGAATGACTTTGTTTTCTAATAATTGACTTTTCAATATTATGTGCATTTGAGAAGTTATAGTTTTAGTAGCAATGTCACTCTCTAACGGTGAAGAAAAATATTATGAAGAAACTTTGGGTGTCTAAGGTGTTCAGATACCTCAGTGCTTGAATTTAAAAATTCACGTTGGGCACGCGTAGTAATAAAGCCTATAATCTCTCTCTCTCTCTGAGAGAAGGCATTAGTCTCGCAGTGGGACGTTCATAGGCTACAAAAAAAAGTTCTTAGTTGTCACCGCAGTTAAAGTGGCCAACTATTGGGCAGGAAAAATATAAACTGGTCAAATCGCTGACACGAAAAGAAGAAGAACAAGTTAAAGATAGGTATTTGTATTTAGGAGTGAAACCGTCCCCCTTCCTCGATTAGCCAAGGGAATTTTGTAGTACCCTGTACATGCTAATAACGTACGTACGAGATTACACCACTTAAGGTCATCCGCATAATGGCACAACGCCATAATTCACCGCTCGGGTATGTCAAAAGATAGCGCAAGCCGTCCCTTAATATATCAACCAGGTTAGGTTGCTTCGTAGTCATGTTTTGTTATTGAGACTCCTAATCGTCTTAACTCAATAGCTCCAACAATGGGTGTGTGATCTCGTGTATTGTGCAGACAGAATGGAAAGGATTTAGTAGGGCGAGGAGGCGCGTAGTCTCAGTAACCAAGAATCACACTTCAACGCGAAAAGGTGCGATCACATGGGTAATTAAAATTGATCAATCCTGGGGGAATTCCGTCAATTTAGATATTAGTATGGCGAAGTAATTAGTTCAGATTTCTCTAAGTAATAAGTTACTACAAATGTTGTTTTCGTGTTGTTGCTCGAGGCCTAGTGGAACCGCGTGATAAGAATCAATCACTTGGGTTAAGCAACAGCAGGCGCGGTCAGGTGCAGGATGGGTGACCATGCCGTGACTACTACAAGTAGCCTTTTTTTTCGACCTCTTCCATGCTTCGCAAGGCATGTTAAGTCGTTAGTCCATGTCAGAGGCCTTATAGGCGGCTTTATAACTTCTGACAGTAAGGCTTGCCACAATCTTCTACCAAGCCAGACTTGACCCCTGTGGTGGAGTGTGGTCTAAACTTCCTGCCATGCTAGAAGAGACCCGTGCCCTAGCAGTGGGGTCAAACAAAGGGTTAAAATCATCGTCATCATCTTTTGGATTCATATCACAGGCAACGAATATTCATATTTATATTTATTTATGAGGATATCGTCCGCTTTTCACTTGATAGAGCCCTACGTTGAGGGGTCAATGTGCAGTTCAAATAGATACATTTCTTCATGTAAATTTAAAAAAAGTTATTGTATAAAAGATGTACCTTTTATAGCAACTTTTACATTCAACAGTTTGTTGGCAGACTTACTCTCACTTTAAAACTAAGTTACAATATATGAGCCTGTGCGTTTTATGGACTACTAATTCATGCATATATCTATAACATTGTAACGAATGAATGAAGAGAACTTGTTAATGTTCTCCTATTTCTGGCAAACTGACCGTTTAAAGGCACCTCGAAATATGTTTGAATGATATTATGTTGAGAATAAATCGCTACAGAATAAGCTCCCAAATCCTTGCTCTACAATTGTGGCTCACTTTTGCTTACCGCCGCAAAGTGAGCAAGAAAGTACCTAGTGACTTCGCACTACCATCTCAAAAGCCAAAAAATATAAAATAAAAATTACATTTGCTGATATAAGATTTATATAATATTAATTTAATATATTTTTTTCAGCGAGAGCAATAACGGCGCCTAGTAAATAAACTTTGGAACACTTTTGGGGAATACAGTGTACAACGTGAAAAATTGTCAGCTTTTATACGAATATACAAGGTATAAATCTGAAATCTTGACAAAATAACGCTGGCAAAATACTGTTAAATCTAAATCAATAATAAAATCATAAAAAACTGCTCACAGACTGTGCAACTTTAGTGTACATAGTAGAAATAAGTTTTGTTATTTTTATTAAATTATACTAACAAATTTATGGGTGTTTACGCTTGATATTTTATTTTATTTATCAGGCACACAAAACAGATATTAGCCAGTACATCATCAAGATAACATAAACTAACATGTAAGATCCAGACTAATCTCCAAAACATGTGTACACAGCATGGTTACATTAATATTAAACTTAGACGAGTTACTTAAACTAACATAACATGCATTTTATATATCCTTTCACATTCAATAAACGTTTGATCAAGCTGAGAACAAAGAAAAATTGTAACAAAGAAATTAGAAGAATAAGAAGAAGGAGGCAACTAATTTTTCGGGCTGATTATACTTTTTCCAAATTCAGACTTTAACAATCCAAACAATGAAAGAAATAAATAAATAAATAAAATAATAGTAAGCGGTCCGCAAAAGAAGGAAGGGAGTTATTAAATCATCTGTTTTTGCTGCATCACCCTCGGTCACGGGACCCATTATCCATTGCGTGCGAAGTCAAAGTTGGTTTTTCCTTCCGTTTCCTTGAATGCGTGAATTCATGATTAAACTACATTGCCTGGTAACATGACTAACGATTCCTGTAAATACGACAAGCTTGATATTTACGCGCTGTCTAATTAACTGAGTTAAGTTTCGCCTCCAGCCAGACATCGTTGTTTCAGGTACTTATTATGGCAGCGTAATTATTATTCAGTGAGAATGCTTGAACTCTACATTACCTGGTAGTATGACTTTCTTTTCCTGTAAAAACGGCAAGCTTGCAATTTACGCGCTTTATAATTAACTCAGTCTTATTTTGCTTTCACTCGGACATCGTAGTGCCACGGTCTCACGATAGCTTATACAATATTCTCTGAGAATGCTTGAGTTTGTGACTGTTCTAATTTACCTGATATCATTACTAACTATTCCTGTAAAAATGGCAGGCTTGCAATTTAGGCGTTTTATAATTAACTCAGTTTTATTTTGCCTCCACTCAGACGTCGTAGTACCAGGGTCTCACGATAACTTATTCAATATTCAGTGAGAATGGTTGAATTTATGAAGTAATCTACATTACTTGGTAACTTGACTTACTATTCCTGTAAAAATGGCAGTCTTATTTGATGATATCGACCCTGTGTATGTCCCCACTGCTAGGCACGGGTCTTTTCCTGCATCGCAGGAAGGTTAGGCCATACTCCACCATGGAGGCTAAGTCCGAGTTGGTGGAGGATTATAAGGCAGTGGCGAACCTTACTGGCAGAAGTTATCAAGCCGCCCATAAGGCGACTTAACGACTGCCATTACATGACTGCCGGCACCAACGGCTTAGCGGGCCTTGCAAAGTACGGACATCTTATTTTGCCGCTACACAGACGTCGTAGTATCAGATACACATTTTAGCTTATATATTATTCAGAAACAATTTCGAGAAGGAGGCCAAGAGGTGGATCCAGCTGGGCTGGGCACCGTTTGGGAAACTACGCCGAGTCTTCTCGTCATCCATATCGCAATGCTTAAAAACAAAAGTGTTTAATCAGTGCGTTCTACCTGTCATAACCTACGGAGCCGAGACATAGACACTCACGAAAGGGTTGGTCCACCAGTTCAAAATCGCTCAGCGAGCTATGGAGAGAGCTATGCTTGGAGTTTCTCTGAAGGATAGGATTCGTAACGAATGCATCCGACAGAGAACCGCAGTTATCGACATAGCTCAGAGAATCAGCAAGCTGAAGTGGCAGTGGGCTGGCCATATCTCGCGAAGAACCGACAACCGTTGGAGTAAACGTGTCCTTGAGTGGAGACCGCCATTCGGCAAACGTAGTGTAGGACGCCCTCCGACTAGGTGGGATGACGATCTGCGAAAAACTGCAGGCAGATGCTGGATGCGGCAAGCTGAAGACAGGGCGCTATGGCGCTTATTAGGGGAGGGCTATGTCCAGCAGTGGACTAGTATAGCCTGACGACGATTATTCAGTTCGTTGTCTACTTAACTGTCTTGAAGCTATTAATGGCTATTCAGGGGTACAATTCTATTAAGTTACAAACCATATCATTACCATTTACATACAGGCACAAACATTGCTTCTGGCCCCACACTAGGATACCCTGTGTCGCGGGAACCAGAAACAACGACGTCACAAACCTGTAAACATCCAAGACCTGGGGTTTTTTTGTCCCCAGCTGGGATTAGAACCCGTGACCTCCTGCATGGTAGGCAGATGCGCTCGCTCTACGCCACAGAGGTTTTCAAACAAACACCGAATATTTTCATGACTAGAAAATTGTAACAAACACTCTTAGACTGTCGTCTATTATTTTCAGCATAGCCGTGTAGGCGACTTGCGCCAAGAGTAAGGGCGACTAGTGCCAAGTCCTAGATAAATAAGTAAATAGACTAGTACGTGCTAAGAACTTAAAGGGCGACTTGCGGTAAGTCACTAGTTAAATCAGTAAATAGACCTGGATGCAAACATGAAATTGATGTATTTTCTTAAACTTTATTTCATGTTTTATATTTTTCGTGTGCAATAAATTATAAAGTATAGACAGATGCTTGCCATGAACTCCTAAGAGCGACTTGCGCAAAGTCACTGAATAAGTATGTTAGTAGAAAAGTAGTGCTATAAACACCAAAACCCTGGCATCATGTCACTAGATAGGTAGGTTAATAGATAATATCCGGGAATAACGGAATAAATGGCTGATTGACAGACATAATTTCATGGAGTATTGTTTTTTATTCATTTTTTTTTATTTTATGAGATAAATTTTTACCTTATCTATTGCATAGAACTAACCCATAGATAAACATAGAGATTGTGCCGTCAGACAGCGTTGGCGCGATCCAGCCTAATGCATTTCGTAGAATTGAGACCCTGGCAACCAGCGCAACCGCATTTTTATGACTTTTAAGTACCTTTCGCTCGTCATTTCTTGCTTAAAGCTAAATGCATCGTGGCGTCCTATATAATAGACAATAGAATGGCCAAGTGCCCACCGTAGTTTGCGAGTGGGGTTTTAGTGTAGAATGAGAATGACGCCATTACAGCGGGAGAGAAAATGTAAAGAGCCACGGATAAATAGGCAAGGGCGCATTCAGGCATAGCTAACGGACCTAACCCCTTTCCTCACTCCACGCTACAAGTCGATATCAGGTGAAAATTTACACTTTTCTTGCAAAGTAGCCCAGTGAATGTAGGTGCAAGAATGTGATGTATAAAGGTTCATGTGTTGTCGACTGCACGACTTAGAACTGTACTACGGGTCAAGCACTTTTTGTGAAAAAAAGGAGTTACTTTTAAAATTCTGTACCTTAAAAGGATGAAACGGAATCCTTCTAGGATCTCTCTCAGGTCCGGATAGCATTTAGTCAACAAAACATATTTATGGTAGTTTTTACCCGTCCGTCCGTCCGTTCGTCCTTCCGTCCATCCGCCTGTCTGACTGTCTGTCCGTCTGTCCGTCCGTCCGCCCATCTGTCTGCTGTCTGTCTGTCTATCTGTATGTGTGTCTGTCTCACTGACTGCCTGACTGACTGTCTGGATAACATTTAGTCAACAAAACATCACGCAAACATAGGGGGTAAAATGGTGGTGGTGTACCTGCTCCAATCCCCATTGTGCCTTCACACCTGCACTCTGGAGGAACCTAACCGAGGCCAACGCTGCTGCAATTGTAGTGGCCAACTATTGGTCGAATCGCTGACACGAAAAGAAGAAGAAGGGGGTAAAGAAATTACCATAAATATCTTCTCTGCATATTTGAAACGCGCATTGTTGAGGAAACCGCGTGCCGCAAATTTTGAGGTCTCATTTAAGTAGCGACGCCTTAATGATAGCCATCTTTGTAACAAACCATTAGCACATATATTTAGGCACTCGCCCACCGCCCTTCATAGCGACGTCTCAATATAATTAGTCGAGCAGTTCGTCTCCTATATTTGAGCTCTCTGTTTTCGTAATAAAATAAAGAACTTAAGCATCTCTCAGTAATGTGTTCCATTAGCTAGTGTCACATCAGTTTTGTTTCTCCTCAATGTTGTGTAGGTACGTTGTGCCTTCAATTAGTTTATTAGGGGCGCACATAAGATTTTCACTCATTTTGGGAAAAGAAATGATATAGGTCCATCTAAAAAAATATTGAAATAAAAGAAAACGCCTTCAAATGAAACACTGAACAGAAGCTATAGTTTGTTCGTTTTAACACTAGATGGCCCTTGCTATATGGCGATATAAAAAAAACTATCGTTCAGTGGATGAAATAAAAACATATCATCAGCAACAAATATATTAAAAAAGAGTCATTTAAAATAATAAATATAAATAAATAAATATATAGTAAAACTAAACAGCAGTAATTGAAAAGCTTGATTGAGAGGAACTCCTTCCATCCGCTTCCGTATGTATAGGGCGTTCACATTAACTTGACGCGTGAGAGAATTGGTAGCACTTGGTTTACTATTACCATGTTAAATAAGAAATCATTCCCATTACTTGGGGAAAATAAAAGGATTGAGGGCTTGTTTTACCATCTTCCGATTAGGTCCAAAAGCTAACTCACATGTTATGTCCTTCTTACAAATTCTCTCACGCGTCAAGTTAATGTGAACGCACTGTATGGTCTTTGCGCATAGTATTGCCAGTTGTAACAAAAACATTTCTACTAAAACTATTAAAAATATCGCTCAATGGAGGAAATAAGAGAAAACGTATTATCATCATCAGCAAACTATTAAAACAGAGTCCTTTAAAATATAGTAAAACTGAACTGAAATCATTGAAAAGCCAAATTGAGTAGAACTCCTTGCATCCGTTTGCATATAGTATGCCAGTTGTAGCAAAGACAGTACTATCCTCCTAAGCCCTGGAGGAAACAGTTACTTCAAGTCTTCTAAGGTTTCCGGACTTCCTACTAAATCATTGATTATTATAATGATTATATTGAAAGCTGCTTCGTGATGTCATATTTCTAGGCTGGCGTCCTAGGCTTAGTAATAACAGCTTTTACTACGGTACTGTAGCAGTATTGTGGTAAAAACATTCTACGCAACGCTTACGATTCCTTTCTATCTACCTCTAGCATCTGCGAAGCATCCGGGACTTGAGACTCCCGCTTCGTCTCTGTGACATCCGCACTAAGTTTTTATTTCTTTTTCATTTTAATGTTTCCCCTCAAAGCCACAAGTTCGTCTTAGTAATGTGGCTTTTATGTCTACTTTTCTTTTATTTTCTGCGACTACAAAAGAAACGACGTACCCAAATATTTGCCTCAAAACATATTAAAATGAAATTTTCTTAGTATCGCGGCGAGAGCCAATATGTAAAACGTTAGTGTCTCAAACTATTGGAAATTTGATATTTCACGCTTTACCTTGTCCATACAGTAAATATCACTTCGTGTAAGTAAGAAGGTAGATGTATTTTGCGATCACGTTTTATATGTAAATGGGCTTTTCCGTCTGCAAAGTGCTCTTTTCTCAGAGTTGATCGTGTGACTGTGACGTTAAATGAATTCAACGTGTGCCGTGGCGACGACGCACTTCTACTAGGGATATTTGGACGTTTCTGTCTGAGAGTGGTAAAGTTATGTATTCAACGTAGATAATATAATGGTACACTGTACAAACGTCAGAACTACCAGCTTTAATCGGTGCACTCTACTCAGTCACGTGACTTTGCAGCAACAATGTGAAAGTTTGATGTGCTGTCGACTATACCACTGATTTCGTTATAAGCGTTGGTCTTTGCATGTACAAAAGTTAACTAATTTGGTGTCTAGAAGAGTACGGCTGTACGTGCAATAATTCGTATCCACTCGATTATGTTCGTATATAATTGGTTGCGTTTTCGTCGTCAGTTATAGCTTCCCAGTCTGCAGCGCCGTTTCACGTAGTATTGTTGAACACGTCACGAACAATTGTCGACGTCACGTAAAGTGGCTCGAATTTTAACTGGAAAATTTGCTAGTTACACGAGTTTATTTAAACGGTCTAATCGCGATTGTTATACGCCAACACACTGCACAGTAATTTGGCGATATTTGTAAATCCAGAAATGTAAAGGTTTTCTTTGTTATTAATAAATAAAATAAAATAAATTCAGATAAACTTAATTGCACATGTCTTAATTACCACTGTAACTAAAACTTATTTATGAACTGAACTTATTTTTTAGTCATTTAAAAAATAAATTAATAAGTTTTTTGATAGTAAAATTTATGTTTTTAATAAGTTATTGTTTATTTCTTTCTGTGTACAATTAAGAATATTCTATGTATCTATTTATCTAATATTTTTTTATGCCACACCTGGCAATAAAGTGGCTTTTTCCGCACGCTGCGCGTACGGTAAAAGCCGCTTTCTGGCCAAGTGTAGACATGAAAAGATGTACACAACACGGGAGGTAATAAAGAAAGCTCTCGATCGCATATTTACGTCCCTCGCTTGCAGCTCGGGCCGCAAACTTCTGCGATCTCGGCCTTTCTTTGTATTACCACCCTAGTTGTGTAATGTACTTAATACAGTTGCTCAAAAAGTGGCGTATTGCAGGGACAGTCACCCATCCTGCACCTAACCGCGGCTGTTGTTGCTTAATTCAAGTGATTGATTTCAATCACTCGGTTTGACTAGGCCACGAGCGCTTCAATGAGATTTATGACTCTTATGAATTTATGAAGAAATTTGTTCTTAACGTTTTACTTAACGTTTATTTACTTTTCGTTATCTCGTTCTTGTACTTTTCACTGATCTCAATGAAAAGTAAAAACTTGACAAATCACACCGCTTATTAATAATTCGTAACAACACAATAGCTATCAAAACAAGGTCGGCACCTATTGATATCGCATTTTTTTTTTCATTACTACCTCGGTGGCCTTCGAAGTGTTTCAATCAGAGTTAGGCGACCCGAATATTAAGCCAAAACACTTAGAAAATATAATACTCTAAGAAGTTATTTTAAATTCCACGCGCAAACAAAGATCGTTAGTCATCTGGAACGGTAAGGCTTAAAATTTCAAGGGTTATTTTAAAGCTCTTTCACAAGAATAAATTTGAAATATCAATTCTCATACCTAAGTTGTGCTTTGTAATATAGGTAATGCAGTCTTTTGACGACCTCTGAGGCGTAGCGGTAGCACGTCTCCCTACCATGCAAGTGGTCCCGGGTTCGAATCCCAGCTGGGGACGAAAAAAGCCCAGGTCTTGGATGTTTACATGTTTGTGATGTCGTTGTTTCTGGTTCCCACGACACAGGGTATCCTAGTGGGGGCCATAAACAATGTATGTGCTTGTATGTAAATGTTATGTTAAATGTTAAATTTTTAAGTTATCATAATAGTAACATCATCATCAACTCATTATGTCCCCACCGAGGAGTATGGGTCTCTTACCGCAGTCTGTGACGCTCGTGGGGTAGCTGAAAATCAGCGCTGAAGACTTGTCCATCAACATATTGCTGTCGTTATCAACCCTTATATGTCCCCACTGCTGGGGCACGGGTCTCTTCCTGCATCGCAGGAAGGTTAGGCCATACTCCACCACGGGGGCCAAGTCCGGGTTGGTGGAGGATTATGAGACCGTGGCCGGGCATCACTGTCAGAAGTTATCAAGCCGCCCATAAGGCCTCTGACATGGCTTAACGACTGCCATTATATGACAGCCGGCACCAACGGCTTAGCGTGCCTTGCGAAGCACGGAAGCGCTCGGAAAAATGCCACTAGCGGTAGTCACGGGACGCTCACCCATCCCGTACCTGACCGCGCCTGTTGTTGCTTAACCAAGTAGGAAGCAATTCCAATTTTTTTGTTTATTTTATTGTAGAGATATTTACCAAGGAAACAGAAGAAGTTTTGAGCCAAAGAAGTTTTGAATAAGTTATTAGTAAACATTATATCTTTTCTGCGTTTTTTAGAAACTGTACACACGGTATCATTAGTTACCATGCGGTGTTGAATCAATATAATTCTTTGGATGAAGATTTGTCGCACAGTCATCAATTTTTTTTCTGCGTACAACATTGTAGGGTAAAGGAACGGCAGTGAATGACTTACTTTGAGAACAGCTCTTTGGGCAATTTCAAGTGATACTCGTAACATAGTAGTTTTCTTTGCTCCACCCCACGTGTCCACACAGTAAATTAATAATGACTGACAAAGCGAACGGTATATAACGTTAATAATACGTAAATCAGCTAAATGTCTAATATTTTTAAAAACTGCTAGCAGTTTACGTATTCTTGCAGTTAGAAGTTGTATATGCGGTTTGAAAGTAAGACATTCATCCAAGGTTACACCTAAGTATTTGACAGTGGATTGCTTATCTAGTTTTGGACAATTACAGTTGTTAAAAGAGTATGAGTTGAGGCAAGCAGTAGAATGACATATCAGATGGTGAATGAACTTTGGGGCCTGAGACCTGTTTGAGATTGAAAATGTGATGTAGGTTGTTTTACTTGCATTAAGACTAAGAAGGTTAATTATGATGATGATTATGTCTTGTCTATGTACTAGTCACTAGTACATAAACAGAATTGTAAAACAAACGCAATTTAATAGAAGAACAGCGCCTACATATCAGAAACATGAATAAATTACAGCCACGTCAATATTTTTCACAAATCATCCGCATAAGCGAGGAGATCCGGCGGCGGCGACGTGGACTAATCTATGGTCGACGACGACGACGTCAGGCTATAGTAGTCCACTGCTGGACATAGCCCTCCCCTAATGAGCGCCACGTTGTGCTATCATAGAGGGTAATGCCCATAATCCCCACACTGGGCATGCGGGTTGGGATCGCAGTTCGGTAGAATTGTACTGCAGGGGGCGCTGCTGCCCACCCCCCGGTTTGGTCTATGGTGCCTTTTTCTAAAAAAACAATATTTTGGCATCTACAGAAGCGTGTACAAATCTATTTAATAAATACAGAAAAACCTATTAATCACCTGTTATTGATGTATTCACATACTATTTAACACTTACATCTAGTATAATCATATTGTACTATGTAACTTTTCTTAGATTACCTACTATTCCTTTTTTAAAGAAACTTTATCAAATCATAGGGTGCAGTCTGACTTACCATCGTGCGAGTCGTACATATAGATGACGGTCTTCCAGCCGTAGTAGGTGATCGTGTCTATGACAGCTCGATGGTAGTCCGGTCGCAAGCTCACTGCGTGGTCAATCAATCCGGATGATGGTGGCTTTACCTGCAAGGAAAGGTATTGGTTAAGAAGAAAAAGAAGAAGAAAAACATTTATTTAACGCCACATAGACATACCAAATTTGACAAGAAAAGGAATGTTAAAAACCTATTTAGAGGCTAGCATTCCATCCATGCCGGGATTCGAACCCGCGACCTCTGGCTATCCGGAGGGAGTGCCAGAGGCACTCTTTTAAAAACCTATTTAGAGGCTAAAAATTCCACCCGGCATGGGTGGAATTTTTAGCCTCTAAATAGGTTTTTAAAATGCTAGTGCTCTTCCAACTGAGCTAATGGGCGACTCACCGGCATCAGTGAAATTTCGAACCTCTTTACAATACTCTCTGTATTACGTACGTATCCCGGCATGGGTGGAATTTTTAGCCTCTAAATAGGATTTAAAATTGTCCTTAGCACGGGTTAGTGCATTAAAAAAATATAGAATAAGAAAAGGAAAATACAGAAAATAACTCAGGAATACACTATTTTTATTTTTAATGCACTAACCCGTGCTAAGGAACAAATTTAAAAACCTATTTAGAGGCTAAAAATTTCACCCATGCCGGGATTCGAACCCGCAACCTCTGGCTATCCGTACCAGCGCTCTACCAATTGAGCCAATGGGCGACTCACGGCATCAGTGAAATTTCGAACCTCTTTACAATATTCTCTGTATTACGTACAGGCAGCGACATCTGACTTAAGCAAATTGCATTACTTACAGCCCCGACTACCTACTTTGCAGTTAGGTTTAACATCGGAACGATATCACTGTACCCACATGATTACACTATTTTTATTTTTAATGCACTAACCCGTGCTAAGGAACAAATTTAAAAACCTATTTAGAGGCTAAAAATTTCACCCATGCCGGGATTCGAACCCGCAACCTCTGGCTATCCGTACCAGCGCTCTACCAATTGAGCCAATGGGCGACTCACGGCATCAGTGAATTGATGTGATTAAAATGAATAAAATGATTAGCCTCTAAATAGGTTTTTAAATAACTCAGGAATAAAACAAAAGCAGAAAAAAAGAGGAACTACAAATGAATGAAATGAACATAGATTCCAACGCTACACTGTATGTTGGAATCTAAACCAACATTGAGATTTAATTTTTATTGTGGCAACACTCTGTTTTTTTCTGCCTTCTTGCCTTCGACGATATTACAAGTGCACACGCATATTTTGACTTTTATTTTTATAAATAATCCAATACTGAAAAACAGACCCTGAAGCCATTGATTTCTTCATGTTTTTTTTATGCGGGTGCACTTGTAATATCGTCGAAACACAGTATGTCGATGCAGTGGAAAAAAAGGCCTCACGCTCAGTATAAGCTGAGGGTTTGCACCCACAACACTGCTTTTCTTTAAGGGCCTTAAGACGCTTCATCATCATCATTATTAGCCATTTGACGCCTTCTGCAAGACATAAGAATCCCTGATGGTTTCCCAACCTCCCCGGTCTTGTGCCACCCACATCCAGCGACTTCCCGCCACCGTAACCAGGCCGTAGAGTCAAATTCTTACATAGTTTTTAAATACAATGAAAGAAGCACGACCGACGGTTGATATTTGCCTCAATTTGGTAGTCTACAAAGCAATAAAACATCTTCAAAAGAGGTAGATTCGTAAGGTATTTATAATGGTCCCAACACTTATGTATGGTAGCTAGACTTGGGTGTGGCAAAAAAGTAGAATTAATGCAGTAAAAATGCGGTTCTTGAGAAGTATGTGTAGTGTTACTTTGAATGACAGGGTACGCAATAGTCTGATTAGAGAACGTTGTGGACTGAAAGAGGATCTAGTGACTAGAATTGAGAAAGGAATGTTGCGTTGGTTTGGACATGTGGAGAGGATGAAGGAAGAAAGATTGACGAAACAAATATATATTGCGAGTGTGAGTGGAAGGGCTGGTAAGGGACGTCCCAGGCGGACATACATCAACCAGGGATCTATTAGCAAAGGGAAAGATAAAAAGTACCCGGAACCGGCGTGCGTGCATTCAACGATTTGTGAACGTTGATGAAGCGACGATGATCTGTCAGGATCGTGGCAAGTGGCAGTCCCTGGTCTCTGCCTACCCCTCTGGGATACAGGTGTGAGGTTGTGTTGTGAGGTAGATGTATGTATGTACAAAGCATTAGCAGTACAATGTCATTCCAGGGGTAAACCCGCGCAAATTAAATAGGCATCTCTCGCGAAGAAGATAGAATCGCGAGCGGCGCCGAGTTAAGTAGCACGGGTTATACCATTGCAACGCGATTGGTAACTAGACTACCGATTACTTTCGGATATTATAACATAATGAGTTTGACTAACCAGAATGAGTTAACTAACCATTATGGCTCACTATAAAGTGGTCAACATTTCTTTTATCACTCAATAATGTCCATTGTTGTTTGAACCTAGACACCGTAAGATTAACCACACTGTATGTAGCAATCTAAACTGGTCACGTTGATGACGAACCTACTCTGCCGCAATACAGTTTCTAACTAGTGCGGAGAGTAGTGGTAATCTTCGACTGTTACCAAGTTACTGTCTTAAATCTTAAAGTACCCCATGATTAAAGATATGTACAGTCTTTTATTCTTACTTGTCCATTTTAGTCAACAACAGTCTACCCGTAAATTATGATTTTTTAGTCGAAAACTACCATATTCCCATAAATGAAGTCATCGAGGAGACCATTTTAGACAACACGCTGCCAATTTTATAAAGAAAGTTTATGAACTCGCGAGAAAATATGTAGTTTTGGCATCAAATATCAATTTTGAGGTTAGAATCTTGTTTACTACATTGGACAAGTAAGGATAAATAGACTATATAATAAGGCGTTTGACAACAACAATACTAGAACTAAATAGGTCATGTGACTCAGACGTTGTATTACTTGGTAAAAATGTAATTTAGTTATAGATATACTGTGTAACAGTATGTCATGTTAGTTTTTGTCAAAATAAACGATTTGATTTGCAGTTCACAGTTTGTGTGGCTCACTTCGTTACAAAACGGTTATACCGCAACACCTAGCTAAACGGAAGTTAAAGTTTCTTAACTACCGGTGGGTGAAATATTTTCCGATACGAGATATACGAGTATTTCGGTTGACGTGTTACACATGGAAACTTTTTTAGAAACAAAAATCCGCAGTTATCTCACCAATCAGGTTTAAGTGCACTATTATTACTCGTCCAAAAACTTGATAAAAAATTCGCGCAGTCGCGATGAGTTTACGATGGATACGTTAATGCGCTTCGAGGTGCTAGCTAGCGCCACCAAAAGAATACAAATCATAACTTAGATTTTTAGAGAATTTAGTTTATTAACAAATCCGCTGAGTTCGAAATGAGCTTCGTCACTCATAATAATTTTTTGTTGAAAGTTTGGGTCTCTGTCCAGCTTTGTTAGCATAGCACTACAGTAATCACGACGTCATTCATGATCTCGAGGCCGAAGTTCTTGAGTTATCTGTACCTTATTATGGAAACAAACAAAGGTCTTTCTTCAAAATTGTCTGTAGAGAAGTCCTCTTAATTCCGAGTTGTTGCGAACGTCGCCTGGGACAATGTGGGTTCTTCGGCTACACTTTGACGAACAATTTGGATATTCTGCTCTGTACGAGCCTTTCTGTCATGATGAGGAACTGCTTTATCTGTTATAATGCCATACTGCTCAAATTTATTCACTAAACGAGCTATTGTTAGCCGCGAAGGTAAGTTATTTCTATTTCTACCAAAAATCGGCCGCAATTTTCTCAGAGTTTCCGCAATACATGATTGGGTTGAGTAAAACGTTTTAATAATTAAAACACGTTGTTCTGTCGTAAAACGCTCCATAATAAATTTGCTGTATCTACACAAAGTAATTTTCATGCAACAACTGTCATATTTACCGCCAAAACAAAATGGCGGCAAAAAAAAGTTGTATACCTCCAAGTTGTAGACTTGGGCAAAGTGTGTCCTTAGAGGGAGTTGTTATATCTCATATCTTTACTCACCGAGACACACTATATCTCTATCATATCTCGCTCACCACTTGTGTCCTAGCTCATACGACGTTCAACGAACTAAGTGCGGGTGGAAACAAAAGACACAAGTGGCGAGTCAGTCTAGTCTCACCTATTCCCTACTTTACCTTTCTCTCATCGCTCGTTGGCTACGACGAGAAATGCGGCCGAACGTAACCGATGTCAGACGATGTCGATCTCGCTCTCGCGCATTGTGTATGAGCTGGATAAAGTAGCAGGAAATGACTACCATACTGATTTGAGAGTTGTAGGGAGTAAGATATAATTTACATCTCTGGGATATGAATGGGATACACTTGTCGGTGAGGGAGTTGTGTGTCCACTCATATCTGGCTCTTGAGCTCTTGAGTTGGCCACCCTGTACTTTATTGCACACATAAAAATCATAAAGAAAGAACAAAATTATAAAAAAGTGTATATGGCGAGCTTATTTCATAAGAAATCTCTTCCAGCCAACCTATTATTGTTCCATTAGTGGCGCTAGTTAGCACCCAAAGCGCCTTAAGGCCAGTTTTGCAAATAAAACTCGAAATAACTTATTAAACATATTTACACATTCAGTCATTTCTTGTAGTTATTTGTGGAGAATTATAGCAATACTTGAGACATGTATTAAGATTTTTAACGCATTAAGACTTAATTCCTTGTGTACTATATTATTTACTTACTGTAGATAGAAATTAATTTAAACATGCTGTTAGGAGTAACGATTTCGCAAAATGAAGTCACAAAATTGTTTGGTATTTTCATCATCACTCCTGCGAAATCGAAATAGTTAAGAAATTTGAAAGCGCTGCCTGAAATTCAGTTTCTATAATTTCCTCCACGAACTTCAGGTATCAAAGCTAGGTTATGACCAACAAGTGGCAAGTGAAAACATTAAAAGTACAAAAAAGTAGAAATTTATTCACCATATTTCTTTAAAGGTTGGTCTTTATAGTCCCTATCCGAACTTTGACAGGTATCAAGGCAAAGTTTACGAAAAGTTTTTCTATAGTAGGTACCATAAAGTAAAAATTTTCTGTAGTATCATAAAGTATTAAAATGTGAAAATTACTTTACTAAATCTCGCGTTTCGCCTCTAACACGAGGCATCCTCAGGCTCACACTTGTGAGCCTGAGGATGCCTCGTGTTAGAGGCAAAACGTTGCGCGTCAAACAAGACGTGTCTTGTCCATGCAAATTCTCCACCACAGACTATTTTAGTCCACATTCCATAGTGTTTGAAGAAACTGTATTTTTATAAGTAAGGCCTAGTGAGTAGATCAAGACAATTACTAAAAAAAACCGGCCAAGTGCGAGTCAGACTCGCGCACCGAGGGTTCCGTACAAACCTGTATTATAGACCTGAGTATTTGGTATGAATTTCAATTTAATACCTCTACGCGTTTATGAGGAAATGGGTAGTAAGTTTAAAATTATTAAAAAAAAATATATTATGTGATGTAACTAAAAATTTATGGTTTTCGTAATTTTTCCTTTATCTATGCTATAAGACGTTGCTTCGTACCAAATTTCAAGATTCTGAGTTCACGGGAAGCACCCAGTAGGTTTTGATTCCCTTCCAAGTGTCGAAAATTTGCGGCATAAACGGCTGTATCTTTTGATTGCGTTGGCTTAGAAGTTTGATTTTTTCACAGCTTCAAGGGACAGTAGACCTGAGTAATTGATATAAATTTCAGCTTCATACCTCCACGCGTTCCTGAGAAAAAGGGTCTTGACAGACGGACGGACGGACAGACGGACAACAAAGTGATCCTATAAGGGTTCCGTTTTTTCCTTTTGAGGTACGGAACCCTAAAAGAAGAAGAAAAAGAATTTGGACGCCGCCAAGACGGACACGTCACATACAGTGCTTTAATATTCCCACGCATTCAAATAACTATAGTAATAATGCTGTATTAACCCGTCTGCCTAGAACATATGGTAAAATTTTTGCTGATCTCGACATCTTTGATGGATCAAAATCTTGTTTCAAAACGAAAATAAGAAAATTCTTACTAGATAACGTAGACTCTTGATATATATTTATGTATATATATATGAATATGTTTATATTACGTATATTCATGTAGGTGTATGTATGTGTAAGTGTGTGTATACGCGCAATTTCCTACACCCATTAGGTGATATGAGTTGACTCACTGAATTTGTACAATGTCGTCCTCTTTAGTTCTAATTACAAGCAGCCGCATTCCAGTGTTTTCTATTCCAGAAAGATCAACATCTTTCTGGGATGGAAAATATGGGAATCATTTATGTCAATGAAGGATGCCCTCTTTTCTATATAAAGGGATCATTAATAAATTTAAATTAAAAAGCACGTAAAATACAAAAAAAAAATATATGTTGTGTATATATGTTATTTTGTTATGCAAATTCAAATGTTACACTATTTTTATTTTTAATGCACTAACCCGTGCTAAGGAACAAATTTAAAAACCTATTTAGAGGCTAAAAATTTCACCCATGCCGGGATTCGAACCCGCAACCTCTGGCTATCCGTACCAGCGCTCTACCAATTGAGCCAATGGGCGACTCACGGCATCAGTGAAATTTCGAACCTCTTTACAATATTCTCTGTATTACGTACAGGCAGCGACATCTGACTTAAGCAAATTGCATTACTTATACAGCCCCGACTACCTACTTTGCAGTTAGGTTTAACATCGGAACGATATCACTGTACCCACATGATTACACTATTTTTATTTTTAATGCACTAACCCGTGCTAAGGAACAAATTTAAAAACCTATTTAGAGGCTAAAAATTTCACCCATGCCGGGATTCGAACCCGCAACCTCTGGCTATCTGGTACGGATAGCCAGAGGTTGCGGGTTCGAATCCCGGCATGGGTGAAATTTTTAGCCTCTAAATAGGTTTTTAAATTCAAATGTTATTCTGATTGTCAGCGAAAACCTGTCATTGGCTTTAAATCGAATTCATCTTATTCTTTGTAAAAATGCCTCGTGTATAAGCTGTTTGTTTTCCAATAAACAATAAAAACAAAAAACAATAAACAAAGGAATAAATTGTATTGACATTTTTATGTTAATGTTATGATATTCTAATTAGATATGTACAAAAAGAATAAATGTGGAGTTTCTTTGTTTGTTTCTTCTCCATATATTCTATTAATTGTGAAACTAACACCTTTGTCGTTCATTTAGTAAACATTTTGTTTTTATAGGGAACAAATATTTTTTAACTGTAACTTTGACTTCTATAAAGCTTTGTATGACAAAACTATTAATAGCTCTCTTTGCTCTACTGACGTTAAAGCGTTTCGGGGTGCTAACTGGCACCATTAATGGAAAAAATCATAACTTGTTTTAATAAAACATCAAAAATCGGTGATAACTATTTTAAGAATAATTAGCCAAGAACGTACCTTCAACATCCTAGAACTTTAATCGGTTACCGCCAAAACGGCCGTTTTTAGCGGAAACCGATTAAAGTTCTAGGTTTTCGATCACAGGTTCTAGACGGTAGGTTCTAATACTTAACACAGATTTCAGGATTTTTGATGTTAACTTGTTTTATAATCCCTTGAATTCAGTACCAAAGTGTGATTTGATTGCTGCCAGGCTTAGAAGTGTAATAGAGAAATGTTTGAAATATTGTGAACGTGGTGAATTGAAGGCCGTCCTAATTGTGAAATTATGATTTTTATTGTTCTTTTTTACATCCAATTAAAAAAATTACAGTTATGTTACATATTGCTTAACCTGTTAGATTAATAAATGTTAAAATTACTTACATATACTTCGTATAAATTGTTTATAATAATAATATTGGCCTTTTGCATCTACTTAATGAGATGATTTTTACAGCGTCCAGTGGCATCTTCACTCACACTAGATGGGTGAAGGGACCACTCCGACGCTGTAGTGCCTGGGACATGGTTTTATAGATGGTGCAGGCTTGCCCAGCACCTATACCATCCTGACAGCTTAACCGGCCTAGCCCACAGGAAAGACTAGTCAATACGTGCGGAGCCAATCAAGCCGCGGGTTTCCTCACGATGTTTTCCTTCACCGTTAGCGTGTGGTATTGCGACTACAAATTCGCAAATGTACGTAACTTTGAAATTAAACAAAGTCATTGGTACATGCCCGCACTCGGGATCGAACCTGGGGCTCTCGCTTGCGAGTCCATGGTTCTACCCACTGAGCTACCACAGCTGTTATATAAATTGTATAAATTGTATAATTGTATAAAGTGTATAAATTGTTTAATGCATTGCTTTCACTGTCATCATAATAAACCCATTGTTTCCCCACTGAGGGGCACGGGTCTCTTCCCTAAGGAAGGTAGAGGCCATACTCCACCACGGGGCCAAGTCCGGATTGTTGGGGTCTTACTGTCAGAAGTTTTGAAGCCGCCCCAAGGCCTCTGACTTGGCTTAAGGACTGCCATCTATCGACGGTAGCCTGCACCAACTGCTCGTAGCCCCGGCTACCTGAGTGATTTTAAACGATTACAATATAGTGCATGGATAAATGATCGTCTATCACTAACGCTCACTGTCATCGTCGTCGTCAGGCTGTAGGCTATAGCGCCCTGTCTTCAGCTTGCCGCATCCAGCATCTGCAGTTTTTCGCAGATCGCCATCCCACCTAGTCGGAGGGCGTCCTATACTACGTTTGCCGAGACCCTCACTGTATTGTTATTTAATTTCAATAAATAAATAATAACAATAACGACGTATTATAAAACAAGTTATGATTTTAATTCCATTGGTGGCGCTATTTAGCAACCCGAAGCGCCGTAAAGGAAGAGTATTACAAAGTCACATGGCCATGGGAGAGGCGAAAAAGAAACGATCTGTTATAACCCTACTATGCACTAAATGCTTAGTTAGCACAGCAACACACTGAAGTAAATTTCCATGCTGTAAAGCACAGTGTCAGCATTTCCTCATGCATGTCGTATTTTCAACTTATAATTTTAGTTAGAATCTGGCATTCGCGAAGAGCGGTCAACACCGCTCCCTCCGAAATTTGGGAAGTCATAATTGTCCGTGTAAATCTCTAATAAAGTAGTGTTAGTTATTTTGTGGTTTTTTTTAAAAAGACAAACGCCCGCCGCGTCCTAACAGATCGCATTAAGTCTCTTTTTGTCGGGTGTTATATTTCCCGATAGACACTCAAGCACTCGGGAGCTTTCCACACAAAAAGTGTGCATCAAAAAGCGGTGGCGCGAGAGAATATAATAACATTTACATTTTCCACACATTTATATTTTACGAGAACAGGTGAAGGCACTGTCGCTGACAGACGTGAAGAGACTACTATTGAATTACGACTTAACTGTAGACCGAAAACACTTTTGTTTACTCTTGCCCCGAGGAAAATTAACAGCCGCTTGAATTATTTGCAGCTGAAGCACTTTAACTGCTGTATTTCGACAATCACAGCTGGCGTTCGTCATTTTGTTTTGCCGTTTTGGCTCTGGATGGTAGCAAAGAAACAGAATTACAAACCTAACTCTTCTTTGTATTCGCAAAAGTAGCTTTGTTAGTGATATCTTAGAGAGGTTATAAATAATATAAACGTCCGAGAGAATTAATTCCTCGTCTCAGAGTTATTTTTTCGAACAACAAAGATGTGTACGATTTTTAGACATAGACGTCGTTTGACCAATAATATTTCGGACCCTCGTTTCAAAGCCTGTACCAATGCCTAGTTTTTTTTGTAGGTTTCGCAAATTTTGAGAATGTTTAGTAGCCACACTTCTCGTTATCACGGTCTCGGGAGGAATCCCGAGTGTAAGGGTGTATTCAAACATCAAAGCTGGGAATATCTAATCTGCGGTGGGCACGTGTGGTGGTTGACCGAGAAAAGACTTGTGCACTGTAGAGCGACGTGTGCTGTGTGTTATACAAATAACAACAAACCAAAAGCAGCTGCTGCTTGTTCCAATCTCATGGTATATTTTGAATTGCTCGTAGCCCCGACTGCCTGAGTGATCTTAAATGATCACGAAGGTCAAGCAATACAGGGCGCGTTCTGCATGGATGGATGACGGTCTATGACTGACGCTAGTGGCATTTTTCCAAGCGGTTCCGTGCTTCGCAAGGCATGTTAGGCAGTTGGTGCCGGCTGCCGTCGGTAGATGGCAGTTTCTACGCTAACTCAGAGGCCTTGGGGCTGCTTGAAAACTTCTGACAGTAAAACCAGTCACTAGTCTTGCAGGCCTCCACCAATCCGGACTTAGCCCCCGTGGTGGAGTATGGCCTATACCTTCCTTAGGGAAAAGACCCGTGCCCCTCGGTGGGGACATAATGGATTGATCATGATGATCATATATTTCGCAAATTTCAGCTTTGTGGAGCTAAGCGTCTCTGAGCTAAGTAGCGAACAGATAGACAGACAAACGTGGAGGGCGAGTATAAAACTCTAAATTAGGCCTTTATTGATTAGTGTTGATGATTATGCGCTTGATCAGACATACAACGGAACTTACTTTTTCCGGGAACCACGGTGTGACGAAGGGCATCTGGAAGGTATTGGTGTAGGAGTGCAGCGTATCAAAAGAGTCCGGAGTCACCGCGCCCAGCATCGACCACACGCCGCGCGCGAATTGGTTGCAGACTAGAAACAAAATAGAGTGATTTAAGGATTTATGCTAAGTAATTTATCATTATCTTATAATAAATAAAAAAATATACATAAATGTATTATTTGAAGCGTTACCCATCATGCACCTGACCGCGTCTGTTGTTGCTTAACTCAAGTGATTGATTCCAATAACTCGGTTCGACTAGGCCACGTGGGCTTTAGAATTCGGGATTAATTATTAATTTTCTAAACATTTTATTTTATATTACTTTATTAGTGTGTAACCTTTAGCAAAGGGGAAGATAAAACGTACCCGGAACCGGGGCGTGCGTGTATGCAACGACTTATGAACGTTGATGAAGCGAACGTGATCTGTCAGGATGTGGCAAGTGGCAGTCTCTGGTCTCTGCCTACCCCTCTGGGATACAGGCGTGAGGTTATGTATGTATGTATTAGTGTGTAAAACAGATAACAATAATTAAATACGGAATAACAAAGATCTAGAATGTCACCCAAAGCATACACACACTTGAGAGGAAGATTTAGACAAGCAATAATAGTTGAACAATTTTGGAGGTAGCTTAAATGTGGTCGAAGGTTTAGTTAGTTGTCTACGTGCTTAGCTTCAGTAGCCAACAAGGCACTATATAACAGGAATAAATTATTGTTTAGAGATTGTTCTCAAGGGGCGTCCGGCGCATACTAATATAATAATGATACAATGTTCTGCACGGAGTCAAATGGCGCTGATATTGGGTCAGAGATAAACTGTTATTAGGAAACATCTGATTTATCACCCTGTAGTCCGATAACGCGGAGATTTGTAAATTAGCGCTCGTGGCCTAGTCGAACCGAGTGATTTGAATCAATCACTTGAGTTAAGAAACTATAGGCCCGGTCAGGTGCAGGTAGGGTGACCGTGTAGTGCCATTTTGCTAGTGGCATTTTTCCAAGCGCTTCCGTGCTTCGAAGGCACGCTAAGCCGTTGGTACCGGCTGTCAAGTAATGGCAGTCGTTAAGCCATGTCAGAGGCCTTATGGGCGGTTTGATAACTTCTGACAGTAAGGCCCGCCTCTGTCTTACAATCCTCCACCAACCCGGACTTGGCCCCTGTGGTGGAGTATAGCCTAACTTTCCTGCGATGCAGAAAGAGACCCATGCCCCAGCAATGGGGATATACAAAGGTTCGATATCATCTGATTTATCACCCTGCGGTCCGATAAAGCGTAGATTTGTAAATTATGGTTCTACTGAGAGGCGGCAACAAATTTCCTATGCCAAATAAAATACGCCCGACATTTTTGGCACAAAGTATTATAGTTGAATGCTAACGAACTTTTTAAGCTTACAAAGTGTACATAGTAAGCTTAAAATAGGATACTATCTAGTTAGATCTGGGAATCCCGCTCTTAGACTCATAGTTGGGCATTTGCACGTACCAAGCGGTAAGGTTGCTAAATACCTCGGACACTAGGGTTTCCTCACGAAGTTTACTATCACATTTGGTGAATGGTATTGCTATTATATCTTATAGTAGCTTTAAATACGATACTAGTTAGTTAGATCTGGGATTTTTGCTCTTAGCCTCATAGTTGGGCAATTGTACGTACCAAGCGCTAATGTTGCTAAATACCTCGGACACTAGGGTTTTCTCACGAGGTTTTCTATCACGTTTAGTGAGTGGTAATGCTATTATGTCAGAAAAAGAAAAGTACTTGTTGAAAAAAATTGTCATTAGTACATGACGAGATTTAAACCGATATGTGCTCCCGAATGTTCCATACAAAATAGGTACTACTGCCATAAATAGTAATCAATCCTTGCAAGAAGTCCCCAGTGCTGGGGACTTCTTGCATCGTAGGAAGGTAAGGCCTTGCGGCTTAAAGTGCCTTGCGAAGCACGGACACCCTCGGAAAAATGCCACTAGCCGTAGTGACGGGACGGTCACCCATCCTGCACCTGACCGCGCCTGTTGTTGCTTAACTCAAGTTATTGATTTCAATCACTCGGTTCGCCTAGGCCACGCGCGCTTCTCCCGTAAATGACGTACGAGTTTATTTGAAAGGAAACAGTAAAGGCAGTTTAGTTACATTCATAAGTGAGTATTGAATGTCCGTTTTCTATTCAATTGTGAGTTCGCCAATAGTTTCTCCGGCTGACGTTCGATATCGTATTTCCCGCCACGCACGCATTAGTGCCCTCGGCGCTCCAAGTGTTGTTAAAGGGTGTTCGTGTTGAAATATGGATGTGGTAATAAAAAAAAACAGCAAATATTGCTCCGTGGTTATCCCACAGAGGGCGGGATTGGCGTTCCGATCACGTTTCCTGCTATCATGATTCGACCCTATAAACTAACGGCAACTTTGCCGACTGTAAAGTGTTTAATACTCGGGCATACTCGTACATACTCGTGTATGGTGCTAAAATTTCGCAGTTTCCCAAGTTTCGTAACTTCAGTGTGTGTGAGTAGGTAAGCACAATACATTTATCGTTTAAATTGGCCGTTTGTTACCCAGCTACAGGACTCGCGAAGGTCTTTGGTAAGTTTAATAATTATTTTGTTTTTGTTCACTGAAACAATACATAGAAGTCTTGGGGTCAAATTACGTTATGTAATCCGGACTTCTCGACTAGGATTTTTTAAGTTAGTTTTTTTTAGGCACTTATTGACTTTGTCAACTTAACTGTGGTCAACTTAATTTGTGCATAACATAATATTTACGTACAGGCACATACATTCCTTCTGGCCCCACACTAGGATGTGTCGTGGAAACCAGAAACAACAAGATCACAAACATGTAAACATCCAAAACCTGGGGCTTTTTTTGTCCCCAGCCGGGGTTCGAACCCGGGACCTCATGCAGCGTAGTCAGATGCGCTACCGCTGCGCCACAGAGGCCGTCCGTATCCTTACTCACACTTCGCATCCTAATAATATCATAAAGACGAAAGTTTGTGAGTATGTATGTTTGTTACTTCTTCACGTCTAAACGGCTGGATTGATTGTAATCAAATTTGGTGTGGAGCTCGCTGACATCATGGATTAACACATAGGCTACATTTTATTGCGGGAAAATATCTTATTCCCATGGGAAATGGATTAACCGCGAGTAACACCGCGGGGCACAGCTAGTAATATGCCTCAGGCACTAAAGAGTCTGACTAGTCACTTCACCTATGTAGTGTCGGTTTACGATGTTGAACGGAGTTAAACGAATCTAGGCATATACATAGACAAAGATCTGAATTGATACAAAGAATACTTTATATCCCGGTACATGTACCTAATGCATTCCCGTGGATAATATTTTATTGTATACGAATTTTTTTTCAAACTAGTCTCTAACTATATTTATTTATTGCGTTGTCATGGTAACAGATCGTATTAACGGATTCTGTGGCGGTACGATTTCGCAGGGATAACTACTTACAAATAAGGGTAAATCGAGTTCCCTTATATGAGAGATCCCTAAAGTCCCGGAAATTAGGGGTCCTACTTGTCAATACAAAAAGTAATATAAAACTATTAAAAAAAATAGCAAATACTCCATACATTTTTAATACCGCAAGTAACAGAATATATTAATATGGAACAGAATATATTTTTCGTGTCTTTTAAGCTTTCCGCATAGTAAAAGTGGTTTGTGGTGACAAATTTAACCCTATATATTCGAATATATTTGGGAGTTGTGTAACAGCGTTTGTTATTACAGCAAGATGTTTTGTAATGGAGGTCATCTTCTAACAATCTAACTTCTTCGTTAAAAGATAATTCTCGTAACAGCGTGGCAGGCGCTTTCCCTAAAGATATCTACTACTTTTTTTTATGTTTTCTTAAGCAAATACACATAAAACTGAGAACGAAAATTGTTTCACTAGTATAGGCGTCACGTCGATAATACCTAAATAATGGTGTAAAACCAATTTGTTACCCGTAATGACTTATGGAAGCATGACTATGGGCCTCAAAGAAGGCTCAAGGTCACACAACGCGCAATGGAGAGAGCTATGTTAGGAGTTTTAAAACGTCATCGAATCAGAAACGAGGTGATCCGCAGAAGAAACGGAGTTAGAGATATAGCTCGAAGAATGAGGGATTTTCTTTTTATTGTTTTTAAATACTTCCCTAGTCGCTGGATAGATGGCGCTGAACTTGGAGAGTTACTGCGAGGTACGAAAACCACATTATTTTATTATTATTTCTCTTGGATTTTTGAGATCATAAAACGAAACTCAAATCACAATGCTGAAATAAAATTACAAGGAAAAGAAAACAAAATACCTAACAATATTTTGTTGATCAATGTTTATCAACCGTCTCAAATCGTAAGACACGGCTAGTAACGTAGTCAGTTCAGCGCCATCTACACACTTCTTGAGAACTGCTTTTTATTTTTACTACTCAAGAAAATCTCCCATTGCTAAGTCGAAGTGACAGTGGGCGGGGCACATACCTCGAAGAACCAAGACCACGGGCCGGACGACGCAGACACCCTCAATCAGATGGTCTAACAACCTGGTTGCGGTAGAGGGGAGTCGCTGGATGCGGACCCCACCAGACCGTGAAGCTTAGAAAACCATGAGGGAGGCCTATGTCCTGCACTTGGCGTTGGCCTTTGATGACGATGAATATAGGCGTCCGCTCAAATTGAACTACGATCGGCCTGAAGGTGATCCTCTTAGAGCACCTGGATCTTTGAGACTTTCAGTTCTGGCGGAGGGCGTCTATGCAGTCGGAAGCTTTGATCTCCTTCGCCCCCAACTACGACTAGCTAACATACGGATGACCCTGGAGGAATTTCCAGATCTCTGAGGCCTTCAGTGCTGGTGGGAGGCCGGCCAAGCTATAGCCTTCGACGTTAACTACGATCAGTCATCCTGGATGACTATCCAGGAGTTTCTGGCCCTGTGAGGCTTTCAATTCTGACAAGGGGCCCCTTGCCTTGACGGCTGGTCTTAGTTAATGGCGAAGGCAATACAAGCTATTGCCTTCGCCATTAACTAAGACCAGCCGTCCCGGATGACCCTCCAGGAGCTCCTAGGTCTGTAAAAATCTGGCGGAGGGGGAAGGGCGACCTATGGGTATGGGTATGGATATGGTAGTTTGATCTTTACAAACGGCCAGCAGACTTTTTACCATCTGGGGGCGTCTTGTCTGTGATGATGATGATGAATATAAGCGTCCGTCCATATTGGGCTACTACGATTGGCCAGAAGATGGGTGAAACTTTTAGGCTTTCAATTTTGGCAGGGGAGCGATGAAGCTTGATCACCTTCGCCCTTAACTACGACCAGCCAGCAGACGGATGACCCTCCGGGAGCTGCTAGGTCTGTGAGGCCTTAAGTTCTGGAGGGGAGGCATTCAAGGCACTCTTGTTTGGCTCCAACAGTACTTTGAAATAAGTCATGAACATGAAGGTACTATAATTGTGAGCAATAAATAATTTTACTTTATTTTACTTGTAGGTATTGCCAGTGGCAAAAGTTAGGTGGGAGCAAATATAAACCTCTTGGCTATTCCTATCAGACAGGTGCCCCCTCCTTTTCACAATTTCATGTTTTTATTGCTCGAAACTTTTCTCATTTCGCACTCGGTATTGACACAGGAGTTAGGTAAATGTTGACTCCGAGTCAGGATATGTCGGGAAACGTCGCTGTCGCTCGATCGATCACATTTCACGGTTTTCCATCGGACGCTGTGGTATCTACGCGATATTTTTAGGATTCCGTGCCTAAAAAGGATACCACTGGAAGGGTCCCGTGGTATCTTTTTTGTACTAACTAAGGGTAGTTAGTTAGTTTGACCTGAGATTTCCGCACTTAGCCTCATAGTTGGGCCATTGTACGTAGCAAGCGCTGAGGTACGCTAACACCTCAAACACTAGGGTTTACTTACGATGTTTTCCTTCGCCGTCAGCGAGTAGTATCGCTACTATAATTTCACAAATGTACATAACTTAGAAAACAGTCATTAGTACATGCCGGGGTTCGAACCCACGACCTCCCGATTGAGAAGCCGTAGTTCTACACCGCTCCGCTACCACCGCTCCATAACACGGGACTCTTATATCAAAACTGAAATAAAAAAAAATATTTCAACGTAGATTTACATTGTATTGAAAATGTGTAACTAACATCTAACCAAAAATTGTGAAATATGCATTTTTTTGATATTATACGTTTATTCCAACAATATGGTATTGAATGAAAATGCACAGTGTTATCCCCTGTCATCGAGTTGAGTTGAAATGGAGAAAATTATAACGAAAAGGACCTCAGCTCTAACAAATTTTTCTCAAATGATCTTAAGTATGAAATGAAATGTAATGTAAAGATTTTATTCAAAATAGCGTAGAAACTGCAGCTTATGAACGTTACAATTCAAACTAGATGTCCACTTCAAAGTCTAAATCATTTTGGAGAAAAAATGGACAAAAAAACTCCAAACTTAGTCTTTACAAATTACAATATTAGTCAAAACAAGGAACACATGGGACTTCCTAACAAGGTCCCATGTACAATATTGCAACAATATGCAATATTGTTGATTGCATAAATGTTAGTCTGCTCTTACTAAAGTAGGAAAACACCTATACTACGGCGGCCAGAGATACAGACAGCTCCCGTTCACAAGAAAAACATTGTGATAATTACTTACGTCTGTCTGACGGACTGTCTGTAAGACTGGCTGTCCGAACGTCCGTATGTGCGTCTGTTTGTCCGTTCCCATGATTCGCAGTGCATACAGTCCATAATAGAATATAAACCTTACACAGTGGGGTAGTCTTAAAGAAATTTTTGAAAGAAAAATATATTTTTTCTCCAAAATGATCGAGATTTTGAAATGGACACCTAGTTTTACTTGTAATGTTCAATTAGTCACGATTTCTGTGTAACTTTGAATAAAATACTTTGATTTTGCAATAAGGCTGCCATATATATTTGAGTCTTTCATTTACTATCAAAATGTCCATACATTTTGATAGTACATGAAATACTATCTTCTGCCTACTATAGAATATATTTTTCTATTGTCCATCCAAACTAATCTAATCTGTTTCTTTACATTTTTTTATGTTATGTACCCTGGTGTATATGTAAAGTATATATACCATAAAGTATATTCTCATCTCATCTTACCTTCCTTCAACATACATTTGGAAGGGGATTTTATCGATTTTAGATCACAGCAGCGGTAAAAGTGCAGCCTCAGATAACACGTCTATAGGAAGACGAGGCGTCACCTCGTATGTCGGGCTTTTCTCATCTCCACCAATAAGAAATAAATGAAAAAATCCGCCCGGAGGGTTCCGTGTCAATGTAAATATAATACAGTATTTTCTAAGGTTAACACGAGCACTAGACATAATAAAAACTGTATCTATAAACATAATACACGGACACGTGTAATCACAGTTTTTTTTTGTAAATATAATGTTACGTAATACAGAGAATATTTTAAAGAGGTTCGAAATTTAGGTTGTGGCCAGTTCCTGAATAGTGTAAAGAGGTTCGAAATTTCACTGATGCCGGTGAGTAGCCCATTAGCTCAGTTGGAAAGAGCGCTGGCACGGATAGCCAGTGATCGCCGGTTCGAATCCCGGCATGGGTGGAATTTTTAGCCTCTAAATAGGTTTTTAAAATAATGTTACGTATTTAGCTAAATTATCCATGAAGCGGGACAAGCTGAAGACAAGGTGCTATGGCGTTCATTAGGGGAGGGCGAAGTCTAGCAGTGGACTAATATAGCCTGAAGAAGAAGAAGAACCGCGAAGGAAAAGATCGTGAGTTAAATCTGAGTGTCTGAGGTATTTAAATACCTCAGCGCTTGAAATTGCCAATCCGCGGTGGGCACGCGTGGTAATGAAGCCCATACTCTCTCTGAGAGATGGCCTGTGCCTTGCAGTGGGACGTTTATAGGCTACATAGAAAAAATATATATAATATCTATACCATAAAAATGAATCGCTAAATGTGTTGGTAAGCGCAAATCTCGAGAGCAGCTGAACCGATTCCGCTAATTCTTTTTTTTCAAATTTTCCTTGAAGTACGAGGATGGTTTTTACGGAGAGAAAAATAAAAATAAGTAAAGAATCGACTGTTACGCGGTATGAAGTTCGCTGGGTCAGCTAGTAATATATATATAATGATGACATTACACTAATATTATAAAGGTAAAAGTTTGTGAGTAAGTGAGATGTTTGCCCCGCGCTTTATCGATGTTCCTATGTGAATAGATATTTTGCCGCAGTAAAACGGAGCCTATCTGTTAACTCCATACCAAATTTTATAAAAATCGTTCCAGCGTATAGACGGGAAGAAGTAACAAACATACATACTCACAAATTTTCGCCTTTATAAAATTAGTGTGATGTGATAGTCTGAAGTAATGTGATAATTTTCAACAGAGTAATTGTTACGTTTCAAGAGATAAAGCCCATTTTTGCTTCGTGGCCGGGCAGACAGACCTTGTAGGCGTGTAAATAGAGTTTCGTTGGTACCATTTAAGAGTTCGGGCGGAACCCTAAAGCCCGTCCGCCCATAGGTAAAGCTCCGTGGTTAAAAATGCTACTTCAAACGGCTAGAATAATGGCTTCCGCTTTAGATCTCACTGAACTAGTATACATAGGCTGCTACTTATGTATGCGGAATCTGGGATTCCAATAATTTTAAACGCAATGTCTGACCTCCATGGTCAAATTCGTTCTTTTTTTAAATACTGGCCGCTAATATTTTTCTCTTATGTACGTTAGTGTTTAGTTTTTGTTGGGTTTAAAATGTCATATCGCTGAAAAAATGGAACTCACTCGTGAAAATATTCGTGCTATGATTTATTACGATTTTCGACGTGGTTTAACGCAACAACAGTGCGTAGATCAATTAACTTTGACTTTTGGTGGTGAAGCTCCATCAAAAACGACTGTGTATCACTGGTTTAGTGAGTTTCATCGCGGGCGAAGTTAAAGAAGGTCGCCCGAAATCGGTGGTTGTGCCACAAAATATTGAACCTGTGCAAAAAATAATAATGCAAGACCGCCATGTTACGTATCGCGAGATAGAGGCTTTTTTGGGCATATGTATGACGAGCATTCATAGGATATAACATGAACATTTGTCTGTAAAAAAAATTTGTTCGCGTTGGATCCCGCACAACTTAACTCAGGATCAAAAAGATGCTCGCGTCTAATGGTGCAAGAAAAACTTAAAAAAATTCAACGGAGGCGACTCAAAATCTGTTTATAATATCTACACAGGTGACGAATTCTGGATCTACGCGTACGATCCCGAAACTAAACAACAATCAACAGTTTGGGTGTTTTAAAATGAGCCGAACCCTACGAAAGTGGCTCGTGCAAAAAGCACTGTAAAGCAAATGGTGGCCTGCTTTTTTGGTATTAATGGCCATGTGGCTACAATACCACTGGAGAATCGCAGAACGGTTAATTCGGAGTGGTACACGACCATTTGTTTGCCGGAAATATTTGAAGAAATACGCCAAAACAATCAGCGACGCAGAATCATACTTCACCATGACAATGCCAGCTGTCATACATCTCAGGAAACCACTACATTTTTGGATGGTCAAAAAATAGAATTGATGGGTCATCCACCCATCTGATTTGGGTGATTTGGCTCCCAATGATTTCTATTTATTCCCAAATGTAAAGAATAAATTACGTGGTCAACGATTTTCGACCCGTGAAGATGCCGTAGATGCGTTCAAACAGCACGTTTTGGAGATACCTCAATCAGAGTGGAAAAAGTGTTTACAAATTGGTTTCATCGAATGCAAAAGTGCATCGATCATAGTGGAGAATACTTTGAAAAACAATAAAAGCATATTTAGCCATATATATTTGTTTATTTTTTCTATTCCGCATACATAAGTAGCAGCCCTCGTAGAAATACTTCCAGTATCCGTACTCTTGACGCGCAGGAGACGCGATTATTCGCAATGCACGTTATGCCGTAGATGTCGGCTGTCATGTATTGGCAGTCGTTAAGCCATGTCAGAGGCCTTATGGGCGGCTTGGTAACTTCTGACATTAAGGTCCGCCACTGCCTTACAATCCTCCACCAACCCGGACTTGGCCCCCGTGGTGGGATTTGGGCAACCTTCCTGCGAAGCCGGAAAAGACCCGTGCCCCAGCAGTTACAATCATTCGATATCAAGAAATCAGACAAGGCACTTTCTTGTCTTAATACCTACAGACCCGGCGAACTTCCTACCATCTCAGTATCAATAAATCTTTGTTAAATTCATTTTAGGGTTTTGTTCCTCAAAAGGAAAAACGGAACCAATTTGCGGGCATTTAGATTCTAGACGTATCTTTGTCATCCGACAAATTATTTTTGACTAAAGCTAAATAAAAATTATGCAATTTTTTTAATTTTTATCCTCTCTAGTAACAATAACTTCCACACAACAATCACTTATTATTATTATTTATTTATTTTCCATGTTTTAACTCCTAAAACATAGGATCAAAAACATAAAATAAATGCCAATTTGGGAGGCCTTATGGGCGGCTTGATAACTTCTGACAGTAAGGCCCGCCACTGTCTTACAATCCTCCACCAACCCGGACTTGGCCCCCGTGGTGGAGTATGGCCTAACCTTGCGATGCAGGAAGAGACCCGTGCCCCAGCAGTGGGGACATACAAGGGTTGATAACGAAGGGTGGTGACGCTGCCGTTGTTTTCGGTGTGTTCCAATTATTCCATACTCGCCATTTCTATCGCACGGAGAGCGGCCCCCCTAAGGTCGTCTCGTGTGCAAGCCATTGGCAGTGAACATTGCATCAACCTCATATTCCGACCAAAATATCCGTGACATATGCCAAAGAATCCATCGCTTCTTGGAAACATCGATGGGCCTAAAAGGTACTCGAGCGGAGGCCACGAACTTGCAAAGTGTAGGATGCCCCCCAACTTGGTGGACCGACGATCTGAGGCAGATTGCCGGCAGTGGCTGGATGAGATGGGCAAGGACAGTGAAAAGTAGCGTGCCTTGAGGAGGCCTATGCCCAGCTGTGGTCCAGGCCGATCTACTAATTGATGCATTTCCGCAGGCGCAACTGATCTTGAACCCAATTCTTCCCGCGGGTGTCGTAAAAGGCGACTAAGGCACACAAACCGGGGGGTGGGCAGTAGCGCCCCCTGCAGTACAATTCCACCGAACTGCGATCCCCAACCCGCATGCCCAGCGTGGGGATTATGGGCATTACCCCCTATGATAGCACAACGTGGCGCTCTTTAGGGGAGGGCTATGTCCAGCAGTGGACTAGTATAGCCTGACGACGAACTGATCTTGGCGTCCAGTGGCAGAATTTATCCCGTGTTATGGTAACCAGACAAGGACCCACAAAAATATAAATAGACCCAAACTGAGACTATCTTTGCAAATCAACATCATCATCGTCAACCCATTATGTCCACATCGAGGGGCACGGGTCTCTTCCCCAAGGAAAGTATAAGCCATACTTCCCCACGGGGGCCAAGTCCGGATTGGTGGAGGCTTGCAAGACTAGTGGCTGGTCTTACTGTCAGAAGTTTTCAAGCCGCCCTAAGGCCTCTGACTTGACTTAACGACTGCCATCTATCGACGTGAACCAGCACCAACTTCTTAACGTGCCTTGCGAAGCACGAAACCGCTCGGAAAAATGTCTCTAGCGTTAGACATAGACGGTCACTCATCCATGCACTGAACGCGCCCTTTGTTGCTTAATCTTCGTGATTGTTTAAGATCACTCAGGCAGCCGGGGCTTCGAGCGATTCGAATGTTTGCAAATGTCCAGCGGAAAAGAATGTTAACGTGCATTTAATTCCCCATCACACATTTCTATTGTTTTCTGTGCTCCGATTATCATTTTCCCGAATTCTGCTCTTTGAATTCACGTGCGCCGGCCTGTTGGGTGAGTTCTTGTGATATTTAACGTAACAGCCAGTTTTTCCTATTATTTGATGTCCGTCGGGATGTGTTATAGGGATTCGACAAAAGGGCCAACCACAACGTTCTATTTTTTCGAAGCTTCTCTAGCAGCTCGAAGTTCCCGCTCCTAGCGACCGCGTAGCCTTTTTTAAAACATTAAACTCGCTTTATGTGATGTCAAATGAAAACATAATACAATAAAAATTCTCGTGTGTGGAGAGAACTAATTCAAACAGGAAAATGTTCCATAAAATAGTCCTAAGCTTCCTTTTTGGAAACTTCTGACGTAGGTATGGCTCAAGTAGTTTCTAAATTGCCGATTTAACGTTCCGTTTTTGTCTGGATGTATTTTCTTAATACATGCAATACCTACCAAAAAAATTATATGTTATTCAATTCAGTTCAATTCACCAACCGGGACTTGGCCCCCGTGGTGGAGTATGGCCTAACCTTCCTGCGATGCAGGATCAGATCCGTGCTCGAGCAGGGACATACAAAGGGTTTTTTACCATTCAATTAGTGGGATGAATTAATGGCATATGACGAACAAAAATCATAATAGCATTTATTGGTTTTCGTATTTAGATAGATAGATAGAGATAGAGAACACTGTATTGTACATAAAAAAGGAAATTACACAGATATTTCTTAACCTAAGAGTAACTACATACATACATAACCTCACGCCTGAATCCCAGAGGGGTAGGCAGAGACGTATTTAACTATTTCCACCAAAGGTTTCCTTACGTGTAGCCGAAAGTTTCACAGTTTCAGTGGGTACACAACGAGCTGGATAATTGACAGCCATTCCGCGGATGGTAAAACAATAACAGGACCCGCATTAAGAGTTATTTCGAGGACTTCAGCCGCCCCCACCACCTTCCCTCCCGTGCCCCTTTGTCGAGAACTCCACTTATTTTGATTAGGAGGCGGCCCCACTGCGTGCCGTCTGAAGCCACAGTTCCACGTTCCGCGTTCACTGCCGTCCACACAGTGGACTAAACAGCCTAATTTTTTTTTATTTATATATTTGGTACATCAAAAACATAAACATTATACATTACACCAGGGCAAAACATGGTAAGTTATGATATAATATTTTTCTTTTGCATCATTGGTGCATCATCAATAACCCATTATGTCCCCATCGAGGGGCACGGGTCTCTTCCCTCAGAAGTTATATGCCATACTTCACCATGGGAGCTAAGTCCGGATTAGTGGAGGCTTGCAAGACTACTGGCTGGTCTTACTGTCAGAAGTTTTCAAGCCGCCCTAAGGCCTCTGACTTGGCTTAACGACTGCCATCTATCGACGGCAGCCGGCACGAACTGGTTAACGTGCCTAGCGAAGCACGGAACCGCTCGGAAAAATGTCACTAGCGTTAGTCATAGACGGTAACCCATCCATGCACTGAACGTGCCCTATGTTGCTTAACCTTAGTGATCGTTTAAGACTCAGAACGACAGACTCACTCACTCAGTCGGCCAGGGCCACGAACGATTCATTGGTGGTGCATGGGGGGTGCTTTATATCATGAGGGTGTTTAAAAGAAGCTTCCAAGGCAGTACTCACTCAGCCCTTACATCTGGCGCACCCTATGCAACAATCATCGAGTCCTTACGCTGATTGGCAAATGCTTTCACTACTATGACTTGCCATCAATACACTTAGAAGAAGATAAGATAAGATAAGAATATTCTTTATTGTACACCAGGAAAAAACAAACAAAACATAATTACAAAGATACAGTACAATTGGCCGCCTTATTGCTTAGAGCAATTTCTTCCAGGCAACCCACGATGGAGAGTTGCTGAAGGAAAAGTGAGACGGGTAGTTGGTGCAAATATGAACATTAATATACATACTTATACTTAAAAATAATATACTTACATAAATCATAACATATAACACATAAAACAATTTATTATAAACATACACAAACTTACATTATTTACAATAAAGAAGAAGAAGAAGATTATATAATTATTATTATGGGTGTATTCCTCTTTGTTTGGTGACCGTAGTACAGGATATCATTGTTAAGGACCAGGACAAATGACTCTGTGTTGAGTGATTCAGTAAGATAAGATAAGAATATTCTTTATAGTACACGAGAGCAAATATTATAAAACATGTAAAGATACAAAGTACAATTGGCGGCTTTTTTGCTAAAAGCAATTTCTTCTAGACAACCTTATGACGAAAAGTTGCTGAATGACACAAGAGACGGGTAATTGGTGCAAATATGAATATATTAATACACTACGCGGGATTCGAACCCGCGACCTCTGGCTATCCGTGCCAGCGCTCTTTCCAACTGAGCTAATGGGCGACTCACCGGCACCAGTGAAATTTCGAACCTCTTTACACTATTCAGGAACTGGCCCTAAGAACACCCTATAAATATGATTAATTTCTGATATGAATTCTGTCTCTTCGAGTTTGTTAGAAAAGAGCGTGACAGAACGTTCCTTAAGTATTTACTTAGTATTCTTAGAATTCTCAGTTCATAAACCTCTAAGAACACTCTATTTCCATTGTACAATAAAGAATATTCTTATCTTATCTTATAAATAAGAATATGAAACTGGAATCTGGCAGCTGCCTGAGTGATCTTAAACGATCACGAAGGTTAAGCAACATAGGGCGCGTTCAGTGCATGGATGGGTGACCGTCTATGACTAACGCTAGTGGCATTATTTCCGAGCGGTTGCGTGCTTCGCAAGGCACGTTAACCAGTTGGTGCCAGCTATTGTCGATAGATGTCAGTCGTTAAGCCAAGTCAGAGGCCTTAAGGCGGCTTGAAAACTTCTGACAGTAAGACCAGCCACTAGTCTTGCAAGCCTCCACCAATCCGGACTTAGCATCCGTGGTGGAGTATGGCCTATGCCTTAGGGAAGAAACCCGTGCCCTTCGGTGGGGATATAATGGGTTAATGATAATAATATTGAAACATTTAGTGTGTTATTTATTACACAGAAATTCTGTGTAATTTTTTGTGTTCTTTCCATTTTATATTTCATATATATACGCATACCAAAACAAAAATGCATTGTTACAATACATTGCCAGAGACTTTTTTTTTGTACGTAAAACAATTTCCCAGGCTCTCATCGTCCGAGTGGTCCCTTCCCCTCCCTATTTAGTGAGAATGAAGGTTCCACTGGACGCTGCATAAATCATCTCATTACCTCGATGCAAATACCAAAGTTTGTACGCATATCGGTCAGCAGGAATAACAGACAGCGCTATGTTAAACAGCACGCGTTTTCTGCTGCAATTGTTTTGTAGTAAAACTTCATTCAACGGACCCCGACGCTCAGAGTTTTGTTTTTATTTTAATTTAATATCAACAACCTTACGTAGGTACCTAATGTGAACAAATGAGTTTATTGTAATTAAAAAGTTACGATAGTGCTGGTTTAATAAAAACAAATATTCCGAATGTGATTGGAAGGGCAGGTAAGGGACGTCCCAGGCGGACATACATCGACCAAATAGGGGATGTATTAGCAAAAGGGAAGATACAAGTACCCGGAACCGCCGTGGGGGCATGCAACGACTTATGAACGTTGATGAACAGAAGATGATCTATCCGGATCGTGGCAAGTGGCAGTCCCCGGTCTCTGCCTACCCCTCTGGGATACAGGCGTGAGGTTATGTTTGTATGTATTTATTTAAAAACATTATGATGATGATGTACCTATCACTATAGTACCAACATCCAGAACAAGTATACCTAAACTATATTCTGCACCGGATTGAAGCGCATTAGGCGCTCCACCGGGCGTTTACAAACTCGAGTGCTGTCGGCTTTATTATTGCCTCACGCGTAAATCGTCGGGTGGCGAACAAAATGCCATTGAAATCGAAAAAGTTTCGGACAAATGGAAACACAATTCCGTAACAAAGTTGCTTATTGCAGACAATCTAAGCAACAAGCCCACGGACCGAAATAAGTAATAAGCATCCGTTACTCGACCCATAAAATCTGCATACTATTTTGTAATTTTACGACTGTATATCTGGCAACGGGCCAGATTCAATTTAATCTTTGTACAAAGCCGTTCCGCCGCGGTCACTTCTCGTTCCTTTCCTGTGCACGGAACGTAAACTGGGAATTTCTCTTTACATCAGGAACTGCCCGCTCTGATCTCGAATCACATTTGGACCGTCATAGTTTATAGAGACGTCAAACCCGAAATGCAGCAGCAAGTGGTGGTAGCAGTGTGGTAGAACGTCGGCTTATCATTAAGGAGATCGATAAAGATAAAAAATATAAATTTATTGCAGAAAAAAATACAAATCTAGAGCAAGAATGTACATAATGATGATGGCCTCTTTTCCAACACATAGGTACCCATCTCCCATGAACTTATATGAAGTCCGGTCCAACAGAATCCATCGGACACAACGATTCCTCCTACTTCTATCATGCATTCATCTTTGCAAAATACATGTTTCGTAGGTATACAGGCCTACACTAGGCGATGCATGTCCCGTGGGGGTTGAGGTCGTGGGTTCTAATCTCGGCGTGTACAAATGACTTCGTTTTTTAAGTTACGTACATTTGTGAAGCTATAGTAGCAATAACACTCGCTGACAGTGAAGGAAAACGTCGTGAGGTAACCTGAGTGTCTGAGGTATTCACGTACCTCACCGCTTGAAATTGCGAATCCGCGGTGGGCACGAGTGGTGATAAAGCCCATACTATCCCTATGAGAGAAGGCCCGTGACCTGCAGTGGGATGTTTACCTGCTGCATAATTTAGTTGTCAATCTAGCATAAAGTTAGACCGTATTATGTTACACGAAGAATTATACCTGTGTTATATGCCTAATCTATATGCCTAGTAGAAGCGCTCGCGGCCTAGTCGAACCGGTTGAATGGAATCAATCACTTGAGTTAAGCAACAACTGGCGCGGTCAGGTGCAGGATGGGTGACCGTCCCGTGACTACTAATAATGGCATTTTTCCGAGCGCTTCCGTGCTTCGCAAGGCACGTTAAGCCGTTGGTGCCGGCTGTCATGTAATGACAGTCGTTAAACCATGTCAGAGGCCTTATGGGCGGCTTGATAACTTCTGACAGTAAGGCCCGCCACTGTCTTACAATCCTCCACCAACCCGAACTTGGCCTCCGTGATGGAGTAAGGCCTAACCTTCCTGCGATGCAGGAAGATACCCGTGCCTCAGCAGTGTGGACATACAAGGGTTCATATGGCAAATATACAAAATAAAATAAAATATAGACCACCTTAGTTTGATCAAACCCAAAACCCAAACCCTTTGGACTGGTTTGTAATACGACTGTTTGGATTTTTCGTATTTCAGTTCCGCAGTAGATAAAATATCCCCAATTAAATTCCAATCTCACCAATAAACAATAAGTTATCCAATAAACTGGTACGTGCCGTTCCGTTCAGTACGGCATGGTATTCACCTTTGAAGCTTTGAACTCCAATGAGTTATACAAGGGCACTGATATAAATAAATGTAATATCTGGCAGTCACTTTAAAAATAACCGCTCAGTCTGGACGAGATTGCAATAAAAAACCAAAATAGTATTTTTACGTGTCCATGCACGGTCGTCCCACTGCATGCGGCGCACAGGCTTTTTCTCTTATTAAGAGCAAGAAAGGCTTAATTACCACGCGCCCACCGCGGATTGGCAATATTTTTGTTAATTATTGAGTAGAATCGAAGCGTTCGAATCAAATCGAAGCGTATCGAAGCGCTCGTGGCCTGGTCGAACCGAGTAATTGGAATCAATCACTTGACTTAAGCAACAACAAGCGCGTTAAGGTTCACGATGGGTGACCGTCCTGTGACTACCACTAGTGGCATTTTTCCGAGCGTAATGGCAGTCATTAAGCCATGTCAGAGTTCTGACTGTAAGACACGCCACTGTCTTACAACCCTCCACCAACCCGGACTTGGCCCCTTGGTGGAGTATGACCTAATCTTCCTGCGATGAAGGATGAGACCCGTGCCCCAACAGTGGGGACATAGAAGGGTATATTATGAATAGATTAGAAAAAAAAAAAATTTACATAATAAATCTTATAATTTACACAAAAAGAACACTTATATAAGAAACAGAAAGATAAGAAACAAAAACATTAACTCAAAATGTGCTAAAAAGGTTTCCGCCCAGTTTAATGCCACGACAGAGCCCTAGCACTGATTTTCAGCGGATACCTAAAACTTCTTACATAATATTTTAAACTTAGATCCATAATAATATACAAAACAAGATCTTTGTTACGTAATAATATTATAATTAAAACTGTTTTAATATGTACGGATTTCACTCGTTTATTAGATTTTTACAATTTTCCGACGTTTCGGCACTTTTACAGGTGCCGTGGTCACGGATGACATTTAATTTAATTATGTCTAGTACTCGTGTTAACCTTAGAAAATACTATACGTAATAATATACCTAATTTTTCATTTTCCATTTTGACATACACAATAAATAAAAGATTATGCGACAGATTCTTACAAACATAACATAACATTTACATACAGGCACATACATTGCTTCTGGCCCCGCACTAGGATACCCTGTGTCGTGGCAGAACCAAATATTTGATTTTATTTTCGACTAGCTATGTCCCGCGACTTTTCGATTTTTCTATGGGAATAAGATATTTCCCGCAGTAAAACGTAACCTATGTGATAATCCAGGGTGTCAGCTAACCCCATACCAAATTGTATTAAAATCGCTCCAGTCGTTTAGACGTGAAAAAATAAGAAACATACACACTCACAAACTTTCGCCTTTGTAATATTAGTGTGATGTGATGTGATAGTGTGGTTATATCGAAACAACCCAAAATCTTCACTTGCTCGCTAATTTGTCATCTACATGTTTTCTTGCAAACTGTAACTCCTACGTAAAAGTGTTGTGTGAGAAAGTAAGGAAATGTATAAATGATGGGCGATTCTTCATTTACGCCTCGAGTTGAGAGCCTTTTTTTATTTAGCGACCGTTTTGGCTCAAATTTGGTATAATAAGGCTTTTTAGGTCGCAGACTGAGGCCGTTTGTACGGCGTAAAGCGTTATATTTTGTACAAATGTACGGTGGCCCCAAGTGGGAATCGAAACTATGACCTCCGGCATGGTCATAAGGTAATAAGACGTGATACCAATAGACCAACAAAGCAGTCGCCCAACGTTACGTGTTCTTTGCTACGAGGTGGGCCCTTTCTGCATGGTTTGCAAGCGCTCGTGGGCTAGCGGAACCGAGTGATTGGAATCAATCACAGGCGCGGTCAGGTACTGCATGGATGGGTGACCATCTCGTGACTACCGCTAGTGGCATTTGTTTCGAGCGCTTCCGTGCTTCGCAAAGCATGCTAAGCCGTGCCGGCTGTCATTTAATGGCAGTCGTTAAGGCATGTCAGATGCCTTATGGGCGGTTTGATAACTTCTGACAGTAAGGCCCGCCACTGTCTTACAATCCTCCACCAACCCGCACCCGGCCACCGTGGTGGAGTATGGCCTAATCTTCCTGTGATACAGGAAGAGGCCCGTTCCCAACAGTGGGCCACTAGTCTCTTCTGGTATCGCATATAAAGGTTAGATATCGATATTGGGCGCTTTCTGCATAGTTTTCTGCATTACCTATCTAGCAGTTCGTTCAACCACGTTACAGAGCGGCTCGTCCCAATTTTAGATCTTCACCAGAACATGCCTGTACCCAGGCGGGCATACCCTCGGATAGCCGCTTGACCTAAATATTATGGAGTGATCAGTTGGTGATGTTAGCGAAGAGATCTCGCACGCTGGGAGCAGAGGACAGGAATGCCGGGACGGTCATAGCGGATTTCTATTGCCAAATCTACCTCGGTGGCTAGGCAGCGATAGTTTAGCATTACGGTGAAGGTCTATTTTAGAATTTTATCAGAAGGCTCCAAAAGGTCTCTGTATTGTAGACTTTTAGTCCGGATCTACTTACGGGTGTTGTTATATCGGAAGAGTCCGATCAGGTTTCGCTCCGATTCGCAGAGCTTAATCATGGTGAGCAGAGACGGAGCTCGCGTCGCTCGTCTCACACTAGATCCGGACTAAAAGTCTACAAAGTGTTGTGCTTACGAAAGTTTTAGGTCTCTGTATTCTCAAAAGGAGCAGCGTAATGTATTTGCAAACTTGGGGATAAATAGGAAAAAATGGGACTATACATAATAATCAGTGTTCATTTCTTACAGTTGAATGGAGTAGTATTCAAACTGTTTATCCAGATTTTCAAGTCATGCATCGTTTATTTTACAAACGGGGCACCAATGAAGTTTAGCAACGGCGTACGATAAATAATAACTCTTCTACGGCTACAGAAGAACATCAGAAATATCATACAGATTGACATAAAGGTTCAATCAGATTCGGAGAGCTAAGGCACCGGCGTGAGTAAAGAACCACAAAAATACGTGTTAATGTTGGTAGAGCAAGTGCAATATCTCCGACAACGAATAAACCATTCAAGAAATTAAATTAAAGAGATCACTTTTAGTAATAAGGTCGCCGTCTGTACTCTTAGGTTAAGAAATATCTCTGTAATTTCCTTTTTTATGTACAATAAAGTGTTCTCTACCTATCTAAACCACTTTTGTCTACCTCGGTTCAGCAGTTGTTATATAAACGTGGAAACTGTTAATAGTTGCGTCACTTAAAAGCACAGACTAAGGAAGGTTTTCCTCTATTAGGAGTTTTTACAAATGGCTGTGAAGTTTTTTTTATTTTTAAACAAGAAAAGTTAGTTAAGAAACTTGCCCTCTAATCAAAAATGTTAATTCGCTTAACCCGGGTCCTCACCACACAGATAATAATCTAATATGATGACCATTGGTTAACTCCTGTAATATATCTGCAAATAAATTTGTCTCTAAGGTTGATTTTTGTAAGGATTACGATGTAAACATAATTGTCTAAGATACTGTACAACACGATGTGATTTATTTTTAAATAAACAATCATCTAAAAATAATTATCCAAAGAGCTGAGTCTCATTAAGCGACATTATTTATCAGATCAATGCATCATTAGCTAACAAAGCGAAACAGTAATGTAAAGAAAGGCGGACTTCCCGAAAATTATCGTAACTTATCGGAACCATTTCCTAAGAACCATGCACCTGTAATTAATCCAATGCCCGGTGCACAAACTTTAGTGTGATCCTTACAATTGTGGAAAGATCCTTGAAATGGGTAGGTACCGACATGAAACTGAGAACAATGAACGGATCGCAGATGCAGTGCTTAAATAATAACTAAATGCAAGAAAAGATAATAATCTAATATGCTATTTAAATGATGTATGAATGCTATTTTAACTTACAATAACATTCTATATATGGTTGCGCAGTGGATCAGAATACGCTATTGCAAGAAGCATTTCATAAGGAAAATCATAATTTGGTAAACTAAAACAACTCCTCAACACAGTCAAAATTAATTTCACATCAGTATTTTACTCGCCATGCCTTATTTTCAAAATAATTTTGATTAGATTTCTTAAATGGATAACAAAATTTCACTGCTAAATAACAGCAGCAGACGGATGACAGTAAGTACTCCAAGCCCTTATTATTATTATACTTTTTTGCGCACAAAACATTTATTTAACAGCCCATCTTCATCATGGGTCCCAAATATCAATAAAATCAGCGACAAAACCCCAAAACTATTATTATTATCGTCACGTCATCACATCAAATAACATCACAGTAAAATTATAAAGGCGAAAGTTTGTAAATTTTCACGTCTAAACTGCTGGAGCGATTTTAATAAAATTTGCTATGGAGTTAGCTGACACACTGGATTAACACATAGGCTACGTTTTACTGCGGGAAATAGTATATTTCATTACAAGTGCGGAAAGGCTGTCATTGCAAAGAGTTCCGACAAATGTCTACCCGAGCCGAGGCGCAGCCGAAGGCGAGGGATCACAGTCGGAACAAGTTGCAATGACGGTTCCGCACGTGTACTGAACGACTATTTTTAATACAGTTGCGAAAAAAATAAGCAATTTAATAAAGAAAAAATATTTGGAAAATGGCGCCAACCGTAAAAGAATATAAGCAGAGATTTTTTTTTCTTCATTCTGGTAGGCAAAGGGAACTATGCCCATACAGCCAGTCTTCAGTAGGATTTTTTCATTGATATGAAATGAAAATAAAATTTAATGAGATGAAATGAAATGAAACCTAACCTACCTAACTCATTCAATCAAATCATTAAATCTGATATTGAAACAAATTAGTAGCTTCTTTTAGAAATATACGTATTTGCATGAATCATAAAAACTTCTATGAATTTTTTTTAGTAAAAACTTCATGGTTGGTTTTCCTTTTTAATAGAGATTATTTTGACAGTTGGGAAAGAGAACGCACGAATTCGGGAAAGGTAAAAAAGCACGAGTGTGTAATAGCCCACATCCCGCACGCTATACGTCCCTGCAATACGCCACTTTTTGAGCAACTGTATTAAAAATATCTTATTTCCATGGGAAGATCGATTAACCGCGGGTTACACCGCGGGCACAGCTAATTATTATTAGAATCTTTCTTGCAGAAAACACATAGTATTTGATGCAAAGATGTAATGGAAGGCCATGGAGACGAAATAAAGAATGTAAACAAACGGGCCGTTACTGAGTTACATTGCGATAGTGAGCGATTATTATCACTGTCCTTGTCACACGTGTGCGGTAATGGCGTCATTTGATCGACGACAGCTGTCGTTGCGTATTTCGTAGTACAGGAAAACTTTCAGTACCGCAGTTGTCAACATTTGGTGTCATCCGCAATTTTGTGAACTATAATAGTTCATTCCTGTTTAGATTGCATTCGAAGTGATACGAGGACAATTTTCATAGCCATATTGACAACATGATTGATAATACTATGAATAGTTTTGTCATAAATACGGCTGATTCGGACTCTTCCGGTTAATCATGTTTGACTAATACAGACGATAGCGATTAAAATAGAGAATCCGAAATTTGTATAACTATAATTTATTCAAATACGAGGGCTGCTACTTATGTATACGGAATAGAAAAAATAAACAAATGTATATGGCTAAATACGCTTTTATTGTTTTTCAAAGTATTCTCCACTATGATCGATACACTTTTGCATTCGATGAAACCAATTTGTAAACACTTTTTCCACTCTGATTGAGGTATCTCCAAAACGTGCTGTTTGAACGCATCTACGGCATCTTCACGGGTCGAAAATCGTTGACCACGTAATTTATTCTTTACATTTGGGAATAAATAGAAATCATTGGGAGCCAAATCACCCAAATCAGATGGGTGGATGACCCATCAATTCTATTTTTTGACCATCCAAAAATGTAGTGGTTTCCTGAGATGTATGACAGCTGGCATTGTCATGGTGAAGTATGATTCTGCGTCGCTGGTTGTTTTGGCGTATTTCTTCAAATACTTCCGGCAAACAAATGGTCGTGTACCACTCCGAATTAACCGTTCTACGATTCTCCAGTGGTATTGTAGCCATATGGCCATTAATACCAAAAAAGCAGGCCACCATTTGCTTTACAGTGCTTTTTACACGAGCCACTTTCGTAGGGTTCGGCTCATTTTGAAACACCCAAACTGTTGATTGTTGTTTAGTTTCGGGATCGTACGCGTTGATCAAGGATTTTTCACCTGCGTAGATATTATAAACAGATTTTGAGTCGCCTTCGTTGATTTTTTTTTAAGGTTTCCTTGCACCATTCGACGCGAGCATCTTTTTAATCCTGAGTTAAGTTGTGCGGGATTCAACGCGAACACTTCACAATCTTTTTTACAGACAAATGTTCATGTAATATCCTATGAATGCTTGTCATACATATGCCCAGAATAGCCTCTATCTCGCGATACGTAACATGGCGGTCTTGCATTATTAGTTTTCGCACTGCTTCAATATTTTGTGGCACAACCACCGATTTCGGGCGACCTTCTTCAACTTCGTCCGTGAGCTTACTGCACCCGCGATTAAACTCCCTAAACCAGTGATAAACAGTCGTTTTTGATGGAGCTTCACCACCAAAAGTCGAAGTTAATTGATCTACGCACTGTTGTTGCGTTAAACCACGTCGAAAATAGTAATAAATCATAGCACGAATATTTTCACGAGTGAGTTCCATTTTGACATTTTAAACCCAACAAAAACAAAACACTAACGTATATAAGAGAAAAATATTAGCGGCCAGTGTTTAAAAAAAGAACGAATTTGACCATGGAGGTCAGACATTGGTTTAAAATTATTGGAATCCCAGATTCCGCATACATAAGTAGCAGCCTATGTAAAAATGTTTTGAACCCCTGATACTTTGTTTACATTCCTTATCTCGTGTCATTGGCCTTCCTTTTACTTTATGCTAAGTAGCATTTTCTTCAGCAGTGGGTAGTGCAAAATACTAAAAGTAGGAGGGTGGGGGATTGAGAGGTAAGTAGATAGCAATCATGACTTAAAATGTTAGAGAATGACCAACGATAAAACGCTTATAACCCGAAAACCACAAGCATAACTTTACTGTCCTGTACGCACAACTACTACCCTTGCTGAGGCCACCACACCATTTAAAAGGCACATTAAAGGCAGAAGGCAATCACTGTAAGATTTGATCAATCTTTTCAAAGCGGGTGGATTTAACTTGAACTTGAAAAATAAACATGAAATAACAAATCACTTTTAGGCTTGAGCAAGGAAAAATACAACCTCCACATTAACAAAATCAAGGTTGAGATGCATTACAGTTTTACAGATGTATGAAGTCTGTCGAATCGTCGAAATCACTAAAGCAACGCTTTTTTCGCTTTTTTCCTATATCAAAGCCGTTTGACCCACTGGGTTGGCTTACGAGTGCACAGCGATGAAAAACATCTTTCAAAAGATTCGCATGAATATTGCAGGGTATTTGAAAAAGATATATGTTCAATGTTCAATGGCGTTTTCATTTCGTCTCCTGTTGAGGATTTTTTGGATGCCTCTATAATATACACACACACAATAATATCTTCGAAATGTTGCTTGTTCTGTATCAATTTATTAATGCCTACTTACTTCATTTTAAATTTACTTTATTTTTCTTTTGTTAAGTGTTAATATGGAAGTGTATATGGAAGGGTTATTACATTTTAACTAGACCAGACTACATAAATCGTGCTTTACACTGCTTATTCTGTTTTTATCAAGTTTTATTCTGTTTTGCAGTGTAAGTAAAATAGAGTTGAAGTCGTTCCAGTTTTAATATTTATGGAATAGAATAATCTTTATTTGGCACATAAAATTACAGTAAGACCAGCTTCACTTAAAACTTAACACGTATATGTACCAAAAAGATCTCCGCTCAGCTTTATGCCATGGTTGAGCCACGGCGCTGATTTTCAGCGGATGCCTTACACTTATATACTAAAACACATAAATCATTATTTCGAGTTTCGGACAACAACATTAGAGATGAACACAGGATACTGAACAATAATTTATCTGTAAGTCTTTTCGCTTAGTTGGTAAATATCAAGGAGAATTCTTGTAAATATACGTATGCTCTACATATACTAAAACATTATATCGACATGACACAGAGCAGGCAATTACTTATTTATTTATTTTAATCAGTATCACATTAGGCTCACTCAACTCAAACTCAGTATGCAAGTAAGATTTAACACAACCAAGGAGGTCTCAACATTACATGTGTAGAAACAAAGGGTTATATTAAGCATAACATTAAAAAGCCAATAATGTGTAAGGAATAACTTTACTGCAGGTCCTTTTGCTTAACGAGTAAATATTTCTTATAATTTAATTTAAAACAGCCTACTGAAGGGGACTTTCTAATAGGTGGAGGGATATTGTTCCAGCATTTCGCGGCGCAGTAACGGAAACTTCCCCGAAATGCTGATGAATGATGGGATGGGCAGACCATTCTGAATGGGATACGAGACTGACGTTTACTAAAGCTTAACTTGTTGTATAAGTATGTAGGTTGTTGTTTTTCAATCACACCGAAAAGTACAGTTGCAAAATGCAAGGCTCGCCGTGACTCCATACTAAGTAAATTATTACTATTTAAGTAAGGAGTAATATGCGCTCATGGATCCTCGTGTTTACGTTTAGGTGGTTACGTATTTTATAGAGAACCCGAAGTCTATAAAAGCAGCTTTTTACGGTTTCAAGTACATGTTTTTCAAATTATAACCGTCATCCATTATCACATCTAAATTCCTCGCCTCTATTACCTGTTCGATTTTCACGCCTTCTAAGTTGAGCTCAAAATTCTGACTGTTAATTTTTTTAATTTGCGCTTTAGTACCAATCGCAAGAAACTTAGTTTTAAGAGGATTTAAAGCTAGACATTTTTTTCGGGACCATTCTGATATTTGATCTAGTTCTTTATTAAGTTTTACAATTTCCTCCGTCGTTTTTGAGGGATTAAAAGATCTATAAGCCTGCATGTCGACAGCATATACATGATATTTACTGTCGATTACAATATTTGCTAAATCAGCAGAGTAAAGGATAAAAAGTATAGGTCCCAAAATAGAGCTCTGGGGGACACCTTTATTCACTATTGCAGGGCTGGAGTATTTATTAATGCCTCTACCCCCACAAACCTCGACACTCTGGGTACAATTGCTCAGGTAGCTAGAGAACCATTTCATTGAAACACTTTCAAAACCATAATAGGCCAGTTTTGCTAACAGTAAAGTTGGACTTATACTGTCAAACGCGCGCGAAAAGTCAAGTAAGACCAAAATTGCTCCCTCACCAATATCCTGCCCTGCTAGGATGTCGTCAACAACATCCAAAAGAGCTGTCGCCGTACCTCCCTTCCTAAAGCCTGACTGTTTCGAAGGGAGAATATCGTTAACCTGTAAGTATTCTGTTAATTGCATTGACACAACTTTTTCTTTAACTTTGGACATAAAAGGCAGAACACTTATTGGTCAAAGATCTTTTAAATCTACTGGGTTATTGATTTTAGGAAGAGGTCTCACTTTAGCGACTTTCCAGGCTTCGGGAAATATTCCGGACTGAATAGATCGATTAATAATAGAAATGATTTTACCAAGCGTACGTGGCATTGTCAGAAGCACCATATCTAGAGTGATACAGTCGAAACCTTGAACATTCGTTTTAAAGTTCTTTATGATTTTCATAATTACGTCTTGATCTACTGTTTTGAGACTGAAAGTTGAAGCGTTTAAGCGGTTAAACCAGTAGTGCGTAAGTAAAGATATATCGATAGAACCTTTATCAGGAATATTAAGGAAATGGTCATTAATGCAGTTGGGGTCATAAAGTTATAAATCAGCTTTACAACATCACACAGTTCTTTCTATACTTTTAGGAGGTCCCGTGATGTCTTGATACGATTAATTATGGCAAAAGAAGTAAATGATTTTGATACGATTCATTTGATCATACTACTTTTTAATTTTTACTACCTTCGATCTTCCTGCCGTTGATCCGATCTTCGGCTCTCCTCTTCCAGTCACTGCCCACCGCTTTGCAAAAATCGTCGCTCCACCTGGTCCCAAGGGGTCCTACGTTACTTTTGCCGATTCGCGGTCTCCACTCAAAAACCAGTCTACCCCAACGGTTATCAGTTCTGCGGCAGATATTCCACATTTATACATTTTAAATTCATAGACAGACCGACACGAGAGTGATCCATTAAGAGTTCCGTTTTTTTATCGGAGGTACTATCAAGAAGAACAAACAGTCGTCGCTGAAAAAGTCCACAACAAGGCTTAAAAATTCTGGAATTACCCGCCTCAGCAGGCGGGACCGAACTACAAGAAACTAAATGAAAGGTTGCTGCCCGCCGATGAAAATTCAACTTACTTGACCCCAAATGAATTTAACAGGGTTAAAATTATTTAGTAGTCCGTTTTCTGGATCTTACAATGAGTTTAGGTGTGGTCCTAGATGACTACATACCATCAGATTTATTATGCCTCTAGAAACTATAAGAAGCGAGCTCAAGTCAAGCAGGTCATTTGAACTGATTGCGTCCGGAGCCCTACAACAAGAAAATATCATGTCAGAAAGATGGACGGATAGGTGGACAAACTCTGAGGCGTCCAACAGGGATCTGACGAAATATCCAAACTCAAGAGTTCCGGATAATATTCTACCCCAAAAATACTGGACCCAAATCTGTAGGTGTCGAATTTCGTAGGGTAAATGCGCCGACCTGATGCATAGGTGGAAATTCAGTATAGACCTCACTTGCATATGCGGAGAGGTACCGACTATGTGCCACATTACTGACCACTGTCCGCTATGGCCATAATTGGACGCATTCGGAAGATTCACGAAGCAGTCAAGGAAGAGACCTATTGGATTGATGGCGTATTTTAACCGGCTGTACGCCATACGCAAAATTATAATAAAATTTTCATCACTTTGCAGTAATATCATATTACGCGGACGCCAATTCGACCATAAAGGGCCCAACTCCATTTCACACATGACGTGAAACAATTTAAACATCGACAAAATGATGAGCCCAATTGCTGAATTCATTACCATAAACGCATGACAAGCCACGTGTTAATTTCACAACTTCAAAGTATCGTTAACGAAACAGATGTTACTTGCGCTAAATAAATCGGGGCCCACCAAAAGCTTGAGTGACTGGCTCGTTAAGGCATCCCGCACAAGTGTGCCCGATAGAAACTTAGTTAACGCTCCCAACTAACTTCCACTATTAGTTGCCAATATTGTAGACACAACAGTAGGCATGGGCCTCTCATACTAGACGTTATAAGCGTTGAGTACCGTGCGGTTCGGTGTGGGTGTGCTAATAAAGTTTAGCTTGCCAACTTCTGGGTCATGTCTATACAACTACATAGAACACAACCAAACAGCTAAGTGTGGCAACTTACGCACACTAATGCATATTCTTTATTGACGGCCTCTGTGGCGCAGCGGTAGCGCATCTGCCTACCATGCAAGAGGTCCCGGGTTCGATCCCCGGCTGGGGACAAAAAAAACCCCAGGTCTTGGATGTTTACATGTTTGTGATGTCGTTGTTTCTGGTTACCACGACACAGGGTATCCTAGTGTGGGGCCAGAAGCAATGTATGTGCTTGTATGTAAATGTTATAATAATAATAAATAATAATAATAATAATAATTTATGGACACATTACACATTATGTTATGTTATTGCAAACCATTAATTTGAAACTTTATTACATAACATTGTTACAAAGGCGATGGCGATGTATGTAGATAGATAAATAGAAACCACTTTTCTGTACATAAAAATGGCAATTAGGCAGATATTTCTTAACCTGGGAGTCCAGACGACGGCCTTATCACTCAAAGCGATCTCTTCCAGATAACTTTGGGATGGACTGGACTAATATATTGCAGAAGGAAGTGGATGTACAAACATACAAAATGGCATAGAATACAACGCTTAAATAACAGTGTTAATGTATGAAATTATAGCGATAAGACCGCCAATTGTATAACATTACTTAGATTTAAGAATCATGGTTGCAATATTTTTCTGGTTTTGTAATATAGTGTTCTCTACCTATCTATCTATCTATTATCAACAGGACAACAGTAATGTAATCTTTACTAATGCCCCGATAAGTTTATCTTTAAGACTATTTCCATAAGCAGCGGAACGATATAAAAAAATCAGTATAGAAAGTCATAAAAACGCCGCTCCCCAACGCAGTCTGGCGTTTTAACTTTTTATGACGGCTTTGAGAATGAAAATTCAAGGGATATCCGCGAACAAATAGTAGTCCCCCGAGAACGGAAAGTGCCGTAAAAATCCGCATTTTCGTCATTAGTCTCCGACGTGTTTTGATCAGGGCGCGGGCGCCGCGCTCGGCGACCGACAAACCCACCTCCCTTTATCTTCAACTCGCAATTTAAAACGAGCCTCCGTGAAAAAAAACTGGCCATGTGAGTGTTGGACTCGTGCACCGAGGGTTCCGTACAAATTTGTTAGTAGGTACTTCAATTTCAACTCTTGTATGTCCCCACTGCTGGGGCACGGGTCTCTTCCTGCATCGTAGGAAGGTTAGGCTATACTCCACCATGGGGGCAAGTCCAGGTTAGTGAAGGATTGTAAGACTGTAGCGGACCTTACTGTCAGAAGTTATCAAGTCGCCCATAAGGCCTCTGACATGGCTTAACGACTGCCATTACACGACAGCCGGCACCAACGGCTTAACGTGCCTTGCAAAGCACGACAACACTCGGATAAATGCCACTAGCCGTAGTTACGGGACGGTCACCCATCCTGCACCTGATTGCGCCTGTTGTTGCTTATATTAAGTGATTGGTTCCAATCACTCGGTTCGACTAGGCTACGAGTGCTTTAGGCAGATAGGGTAGGGTGGGTAGGTACTTACTTACATAATATTATATAAATTGTTTAGAAATCGAGTTGCGCTGTTTTCTTCAATTTTTTCTCCAACATCAAAGACAAGTTTATAGAAATAAATTGTGTTTTTGGACTATAAACTAGGTTTATAGGTTTGCACCGGTACCTTAGATCGAGGAGTTCTAGAAGAGGTCATACAAACATTCGGCTGCAGAATGTGACCGAAAACTAAATACAAAGATAATATTTCATAGTTCTCTTTAGAATAGAAGCTTCAAAATGAATGAATGAATCCGTTATCCACCAAACAGTGAATAACTGAACGAAAATGTTTGAACAAATTACTAATTATAACTTAACAATAACGCTTTATGGTTCTCAATACCCATTTCCGAAAGTCTTCTTCAGATCATGACTAAATTAGTCTTGTACTACTTTTACGATTTTTTTAAACATATACATATTTTACCGTTTGTTCCCTGTATTTGTAATATAAAACGATATCACTTGCCAAATTTCATAGTTCTAGGTCAATGGGAAGTACCCTATGAATTTTGATTCCCTTAAGTGTCGAAACTTAGGTTTTTTGCGGCATAAACAACCGTACTTCTTTTGCGTTAGAAGTATGGAGTTTTCACAACTTCAAGGGACTGTAGAACTGAGGACTATGATTTTAATTTCAACTTGATATATCAGCACATTTCTGAAATCCATAGACGGATGGACGGACGGACAACAAAGTGATCCAAAAGGGATTTCGTTTTACCTTTTGACATACGGAACCCTAGAAACGCCACGAAGGGAACTCAATTTACCTACCTAGGTAGACATACAAAGGGAAAATGCACAATTTGCTCAAAGGCTCAAGATTTAGATTTATAAGGCGCTTGCGAAATATTCACCTCGCCGATACACATATGAATTTAATTTCTATACAATGCGAGAATAAAACCCAACGGGATTATTTACACTGAAAACTGAACTCCTTTGTGCGATCGCGTTCTGATACAGTACAATATACTATGAAAACACTAATAGCGTAAAGCTGTTTTGTTAGCGTATCGAGCGAGCTAAGAGGGTTGCGGACACAATAGAGAACTTGCACATTTTTTTGCAATCCCATTAGAGAGCCTAGAAAAGATGAATTATCGTGATCGTTTTTTTTTGCTACGACCTATTATATAATATACACTGTCAAAAACTAGTTCTAGTTACCTATGTGGTACAAAAATGCACCATACGATCGGGCCTAAACGATGAGGTCAGAAGGTGCTCGTAACGCCTTATAATGTAGAAAGAGTTTCATAGATTTAAATAAATGTGATTATTACACCATGGCAACTCAGGTTTTCAAAACGCTCTTACTAATATTATTATTTAATTACTTATTAGGTCCTTCAACAGACGCACACTTTACAAACAAAAACAGTGCATAATAATCACGACACAGTGTGAATCCAATTACTGACAAGCACAACATTCACAACACATTTACTCATTACGATCCAGTATTAAAATGAAAATAAAATTTAGGTATCTACCTATTACTTCTGTTACCATCAATGTGTTGTCACACTTAGGAATTTTGTTATGAACCTAAACTCTTATTAAAACATATAGAATTCAATAAAAAACTGAATCTAATGAGTCTCTCATTATTAGAGTAACTTGTTCTTGAGTAAAAATCTGTTAAGCTCCCAAAACATTTTTTTTTATATTGTGGATGAAAATCGTCACTGATTGGGTCCCGTGCGATGACTCCCGAAGATGATGTGGCAAACTAACCAAATATTTGCCTGGGTGGTAAGAATTGGCCAAATACGACCGGGAATCTAAAGGGGAGGCCTTTTCCCAGCAAGCTATAGAAAAAAACTGTCCAAAGGTTGTGTAGGTACCTATATCCTCCATGGGATGAATACAATGCCACCCCAACCTAAGTCCGAGGCAAGTTCCCCATTGTCGAGAGCGGGCGATTGGCCGCACCCTTCTGGCAGATTCCTCTCACGCGCTGCGTCTACGGCACTGTTCGTCATTATACTTAACCGCCTCGAGCGTTTGTCGTCCACGACAGCCCGATCGCGCAGCGAATATATAATATCAATCCCTCAGACTGTTACTATAGATAGATATCTTTATACCTTTCTATAGATAGGTATCTATATATATCCAGATATGTAGACAGACAGACAGACCGATGGACGATCCCACGGTCAGACGGACGGATGGACGGTTGGAAGGACGGTCGGGCGGTCGGATTGTTGGACGGACGGACGGTTGGAAGGACGGTCGGGCGGTCGTTTTGATGGGTGGACGGATGGCCGGAGGGACGGTCGGGCGGTTGTTTTGATGGGTGGACGGATGGCCGGAGGGACGGTCCGGCGGTCGTTTTGATGGGTGGACGGATGGTCGGAGGGACGGTCGGGCGGTCATTTTGATGGGTGGACGGATGGCCGGACGGTCGGGCGGTCGTTTTGTCGTTTTGATTGGTGGACGGTTGGCCGGAGGGACGGTCGGGTGGTCGTTTTCATGGGTGGACGGATGGCCGGAGGGACGGTCGGGCGGTCGTTTTGATGGGTGGACGGATGGCCAGAGGGACGGTCGGGCAGTCGTTTTGATGGGTGGACGGATGGACGGACGGATCCGCTTTGCGAATTTTCTCACACAAGCATTGGTGTCGGTGGTGGTGTGTTCGTGTGTTGCTTCTGTTTGAAAAAGTGGGCGGTGCATTAGCTAACCGCATGGTGCTTCTGGGAATTTTTGGCGGAATTTTGTAAAGTTACATACATACATAACCTCATGCCTGTATCCCAGAGGGGTAGGCAGAGACCAGGGACTGCCACTTGCCACGATCCTGACAGATCACCTTCGCTTCATCAACGTTGATAAGTCGTTGCATGCTCGTACGCCGGTTCCGGGTACTTTTTATCTTTAGTAAAGTTATTTTCACATTTCAATGCTATCAATAATTATAATAAAACATACTGTCAGCATCGAGATGCCACGTAAAAAATTCACCAATATAGAGAATAGCGTACATTTTCACGCACGTCTGGGGCGACTGACGGACTGCGAGAGAATCAATTTGCGTTATTCGCAAAATTTACCAAGTGGGCTAGAAAATCAGAATTTTTGTTTATTGTGTACGCCAGCACAACATTCGACCCCTGGTAATCGGATTAACTTGATATATATTTGCGCGAGGTTTCGTATTGAACATTTTCGCCTCACACCCGTCCATAATTTTGGAGGCGAGGCTTCCATTGTGTTGCCTGCTCCTAGCCGTCATGCGGCTAATCAAGAGAGAGCATGCATCAAAATTTATTACGAAACAGGACAATACTATTTTCGCCGTTTCAGTGCAAGTCGGTCTGAATTTTACATACATACATACATAACCTCACGCCTGTATCCCAGAGGGGTAGGCAGAGACCAGGGACTGCAACTTGCCACGATCCTGACCACCTTCGCTTGATCAACGTTCATAAGTCGTTGCATGCACGCACGCTGGTTCTGGGTACTTTTTATCTCCCCCTTTGCGAATACATCCCTTATTTGGCAATGTATGTTCGCCTGGGACGTCCCTTACCAGCCCTCACTTTCGCAATATATATTTGTCTCGTCAATCTTTCTTCCTTGAATTTTGTTGCGAGATTTTTCGATATTATTGAGTAGATGCGCTCGTGGGCTAGTGGAACAGGCGCGGTCAGGTGCTGGATGGGTCACTACCGCTAGTGGCATTCATACAAGACTGGTACAAAAAAATACCCAAAAAAATATATTTTAACATAAGGCCCTGGCAAATGGACCCATAATCAGGAATAGCGGCCAACATACATGTGACACTATTCGGCGCTGATTTTCAGGAAAACCATGAAGACAAAAAATATTTGTATGAAATGTAGCGCTCCTGGCCGAGAAGGAACGAGTGATGGGATCACTTGGGTTAAGCAACAGCAGATGCGGTCAGCTGCTGGATGGGTGACCATCCTGTGACTACCACTAGTGGATTTTTTTCCGAGCGTCTCTCTGCTTTGCAAGACAATTAAAGCTGTTGGTGCTGGCTGTTAGGTAATGCCAGACGTTAAGCTATGTCAGATGCCTTAAGGGTAGCTTGATAACTGATAGTAAGGCCCGCCACTGCCTTACAATCCTCCACCAACCCGGACTTGGCCCCCGTGGTGGAGTATGGCCTAACCTTCCTCTGATGCAGGAAGAGACCCGTGCCCCAGCAGTGAGGATATACCAAGTGTTGATATCATCAACTTCATTGAGTAGAATAACCCTATTAAGCTCTGCCGTACTTTTCGACGGTACCCCGTACGTACAGCTTCATTTATTACATTTATATAGCCTATACAGGTCCCTGCTGCTGTGTGTGCCCTCTGCTGTGTGGTGTCGGCCTAGAGAATAGCACCAACCCAATTCTGACTAAGACTAAGGGACACAAACCGGGGGGTGGGCAGCAGCGCCTCCAGCAGTACAATTCCACCGAACTGCGATCCCCAACCCGCATGCCCAGCGTAGGGATTATGGGCATTACCCCCTTTGATAGCACAACGTGGCGCTCTTTAGGGGAGGGCTATGTCCAGCAGTGGACTAGTATAGCCTGACGACGACGACCTACCGACTGTATTCGTCATACAATCCATTTCAGCCAAAGGTCAAAAGGTAGGTATGTCCGGAAGAGTTCGCTCTAAGTCGCTATAAGGTCGCTAATTGTATAACATTACTTAGATGTAAAAAATCGTGGCTGTAATTCCTTTTTTTCTGGCTGTGCAATAAAAGTGTTCTATATCTATCTTTTTAATTGGCTGCTTACAGTAAGTCTTCCTCCAACCGAAGAAAAAAAACATGTCTTTTTTTACAGATATTTTTTGCAAATAGTTATATTCTTTTTGTTGCACTAACCCGTGCTGAGGACAATTTTAAAAACCTATTTAGATGCTAAAAAATAGTCATGTTAATAGTGATTTTAGGACCTACGACCGAGACTAGTGACCTAGGATCACGAACCTGGGACGAGATACTAGATAGCATTTACGCCAAAAATAGTTTTTTGTTAAGTAGTCTGTAGACATAAAATATTATTATGGATAATTTTAGTTGTGTAGAAGACAATGTTAATTTAGTAAGATAAAAAGAACTGTTACCAAGAGCTTGCCGATAAACTGCATTAGCAGTTTGGCAAACTATTGATATTGTAATCTTGCATTGTTTACAGTGAATAAATATATAAATAAATAAATAAATAGTAGTTTTTGGCTTTATTGCTACTCCTGGGATTTAGCCTTAGGGAGAGATTGTACAAACACTTTTTGCCAAAAAATCTCTACAAATTGGAAAACATCCTTTACTAAACATACTTTTACCTCGACCCTAGTTAAAAGTAGAGGTTGTCTGGAAGAGATCACATTTACTGATAATGCTGCCATCCGTTTACTGATAATGCTGCCATGCGATCACATTTACTGATAATGCTGCCGTCTTAGGTTAAGAAATTAATTTCCTTTTTTTATGTACAACAAAGTATTCTCTATCTATCTAAAGAGCAACTTGGTCATCTTTGTTCAAGCTCATTTACGAGCTACGCATCTGTCGCAGATGACCAGTCTATATTCATGGAATTATCACGGAGTTGGCTTAGATCCACACTACGAAATCCAGCATGTGACATAGACGTGAAACCTATATCAATGGTAAGCATTGGCCAAGTTGATTTCGAAAATTTCCATAAACGGCACATCAAAATCCTATACACGTTCTGAACTTGTATTCCTAAATCTAGTCTCCATTACCTTAATAACTTCCCAAAACAAATCACTTGTCGTGAGCTGTATCATAAAAGTACAAATATATAGGTACTATATTCAGTTTTTAAAGCTTCGATACAAAGCATCAGATCAAAACACATTTCAGTATCGTACTAAAAAATATTCTTATACACGGTGACATGATTTCCGCTGTTCCTGGAACAATTCATACAGAGACTACCATTTTTTTTTGCTTTGAAGCGCTGTTTGAGAGAACGTAGAAAGAAACTTGTTTTAAAATACAAACTGAAATTGACACGTTTCAGAAATTGCATCGTTTAGGCGCAGCCTAGTCGTTACGCTTTGTTATTTTAGTAAATCATTCGTAGTTTCTTCTAAGCTTAGAAGGGACCACAGACTACCCTTGTGTTAGCCCCAGACTCTAGGAGTAATGGAACCAAAAAAGAAGAAATGGCTTCTAAGAATTTCAAGCGAGTTCTTCAATCGCTAAAAATACTCCCATGTTCAAATGCGACAAAGCTGACTCACTCAAATTATCGACTTGGAGAGAAACTTGCAAAGGATTCGGATGGCAAAGCAACTAGGGTAAGCAAGTGTACAAACATTGGTGCGATTTTTGCGCCCGTCTCAAAGCGTTTTGATCAGCCTTCCGTGACTCTGAATAAAAAGCGACTCTCATTGAAATGCAAGCGCCACTGACGAAGCGGAGATCACAAAGAAGAAACTTAATTTTATGACCCGGACTTACTTTTCAAAGGCAGCCAACTTCTAATGACTCTTTTGACTATAGAGCTGCGATAGTTCAACTTCTCTTATCAGCAACATCAGGCGTATTTCAACGGTTTATAAGTAAAACATTTGTTACTCATAAAATACTGTAAATTACTCTTATTAGCAACTTCATCATCTTCATCTATGTCAGCCGGTGTCAGTCCACTGCTGGACATATCCCTCTCCCAAGAGACCCCACTGAGCCCGCAACAGCGACTAGTTGCCCACAAAGAATAAAAATTCCTTTTTCACAACCGGTTGCGAAGTTTAGTTGCCATGGCGGCCGAAAGGGACTTCATGCAGTCTCAATAAAATAAATAAAATGCCGTGCGCGGCAAACCAATCAAATGAGTAAGGGATAAGCACTCTTAGTGGAACCCCATCGGCATCCCGTACATTTTTCCATCAGTCTTAAAGTACGGTCAGATTCACTTAACCCTAGATTACAGGGACGCTCTAGGGGACAATATTCTTCATTGGAAATTCAACTAATAGCTCGGGATGGCATCCCGGATGTAATGCATCGTTATACGGGGCGAGCTACTCGAAGGTATCTCTGGGTTATCTCTGTACGGTCAGCGACAAAGCCACGTTTCTTGATGATGTTCTGTTGCTCGTAAGCAAGTTTAGGCTCTGACTGTACTGAAATGGTGAGAGGTAGAGTTCACGGTGAGCCACCAAAAAATCTGTAGAAGCCTGGCTCATGACCACTGTACTGAGCGCGACAAAGCGATAAAATGTCGCGCTATCTCGCCCTTACACGGGATATAAAGCAAAGTGACGGTATTATATCGCTGCCGTGCTGCGGGGACTGGTGTCTAGGTGCGCTTAGCTTTATCGCTGCCAGCGTGAACAAACTGCCTTGCAATAACCTAGTTTGTAAATGAAGTTTCTCCCAATGCAATTTAATTACAAAGACAAATATTTTGTAAAGTGCAATACGGAGCTTGCAGCCAATCGAAATTGTCCCAATGAAAAAAAAGGAAAATTATATTTATGGTGACGTACGTACGACTACTGACTGCCTTAACGTACAGCTGGGTCCCGAAAATGGCAATTGCTTGTTACTTCGGAAAAGGTTCAACGTAGTCGCAAACTTGTCGCAAGGACAACGTCAAAGAATCTCTAGTTTAGAAGTAAGTATTTATTATTATATATTGTCAACAAAATGATAAGTCTTATAATGTCTAACCCGTCTTCATCCAACGCTTTACACACAATCACTTCAATTAAGCAACAACAGGCGCAGTCGGGTGCTAGGTGGGTGACCGTCCCGTGACTACCGCTAGTGGCAATTGTACTAAGCGCTTCCGTACTACGCAAGGCATTCATGTAATGGCTATCGTTAAGCCATTTCAGAGTCCTTATGAGCGGCTTGATAACTTCTGACAGTAAGGCCCGCCACTGTCTTATAATCCGCCACCAACCCGGACTTGGTCCCCGTGGTGGAATATGGCCTAACCTTCCTGCGATGCAGAAGGAGACCCGTGCTCCAGCAGTGGGGACATACAAGGGTTGATATTATGTATCGAATCGAATGTTTTATTTATACTTTATGTTTTATATTAAGTACTGCGTATCCCACTTACATTCTGCCAAACTTCTATGTTTACAAAGCTTGGACTACAGTCCAAAACACAATATATTTAAGTTTATTTTATAGTACAAGTGACTGTATTCTAGTGACTGTATTGTAGTCGCCCATTAGCGCTCGGAAAATGCCACTAACGGTAGTCACGGAATGGTCACCCATCCCGCACCTGACCACGCCTGCTGATGCTTAACTTAAGTGATTGATTCCAAATACTGTATTTGACTAGGCCACGAGCGATCCAAAAAGAAAAAATAATATAACTTAATGGTTCATTTATTTAAACACACTAATGATTATATATTTGAAGGAAAACAAACACCTACAATATGGTGTTTGTTTTCCTGGCATGGCAGATATTTAGTCAAGTTTAAACTTATACTTTTGGTTGGATTGGATTGATTGGAATCAATCACTTGGTTAAGCAACAACAGGCGCGGTCAGGTACGGGATGGGTGAGCGTCCCGTGACTACCGCTAGTGGCAATTTTCCGAGCGCTTCCGTGCTTCGGAAGGCACGCTAAGCCGTTGGTGCCGGCTGTCATATAATGACAGTCTTTAATCCATGTCAGAGGCCTTATGGGCGGCTTGATAACTTCTGACAGTAAGGCCCGCCACTGTCTTACAATCCGCCACCAACCCGGACTTGACCTCCGTGGTGGAGTATGGCCTTACCTTCCTGCGATGCAGGAAGAGACCCGTGCCCCAGCTGTGGGAAAATACAAGGGTTGATAACGATAACGTATATTACCATATTTATAAATAGGAAATAAGTAAGTAATTCAGTACACGTCCCAAAATAACAAACATAACATAACACATCATAATCTCAGTGTTGTATCCAGGATGGAGAGTCGATTCTCGCCCATGCTAATTGAAAGGGTAGACGCAAAATGTTCGAAAGCATATACATTATATGCGTAGACGCAAAATAGACATTATAAGCGTAGACGCAAAATAGACATTATATGCGTAGACGCAAAATAGATATCATAAGCGTAAACGCAAAATATTCGAAAGCATAGACATTATAATTATGCGTAGACGCAAAACAGACATTATAAGCGTAGACGCAAAATATTCGAAAGCATAGACATTATATTATGCGTAGACGCAAAATAGACACTATAAGCGCAGACGCAAAATATTCGAAAGCATAGACGCAAAATATTCGAAAGCATTGTAAAACATTGTAAGCGTAGACGCAAAATATTTGAAAGCATAAAAGTAATATAAGACAGTTCGACAGAGTCATTAGACATTTATTTTCTCACGAGTGGGTAGTCTGGATATTAAGCCCATTGTTTCTCTCTGAAAGAAACCTGCGCCGTACAGTGAGACGTGCATAACCCGCATTTATTTATGTTATCTCAAGCTATACAAATAATATCTTAGCAATGCCTTGTCCAGGGCCCATAATGTGAGACTTAAAACATGTGTAATAATATTGGCCTTTTTGCATCTACTTAATGAGATGATTTATACAGCATCCAGTGGTATCTTCACTCACACTAGATGGGTGAAGGGACCACTCCGACGCTGTAGTGCCTGGGTCATGGTTTTATAGATGGTGTAGGCTTGCCCAGCACCTATACCATCCAGACAGCTTACTCGGCCTAGCCCACAGGAAAGACTAGTCAATACGTGCGGAGCCAACCAAGCCGCGGGTTTCCTCACGATGTTTTCCTTCACCGTTAGCGTGTGGTATTGCGACTGCAAATTCGCAAATGTACGTAACTTTGAAATTAAACAAAGTCATTGGTACATGCCCGCACTCGGGATCGAACCTGGGGCTCTCGCTTGCCAGTCTATGGTTCTACCCACTGAGCTACCACCGTTGCAAAAAACATGTGTAACATCATTGTATTATACCATTATGATCGCTAATAAATGAATATGAATATAAATATGAATATTAAGTGAATTAACGCAATATTAAATTATCGCAAAATTTTTTACTTTAGATCATAATACTAGCACTGTATTTAAAAAGTTACAGATAGTTCCACGTACTCATTTCACATACTTCCATACTTCCAACATATCATACATCTAACATAACCACATATCATACATCTAACATAACCACATACTCGTACTTCCTAAAAGTTCGGGTTTGAATTAAATTCTAACTAACATTTTGCTAACTTTATGTGAACTTTCAGTTTTAGTTAACGTAAAATAGTAATTTATCACGTAGAGAATCATAGTGCGAATAAGTGTTTATAAGCACTCAGTCTGTAAACACATTTTGAAAAAAAAAGACTTGTTTTGGGTTTCCTAGAATTGGAACAAAAATTGTAGTGAAAGTGTAAGTATAAAAATGACTAAATATCTGCCATTTTACAATTATGCTGTTTGTTTTCCTTCAAACATATAATTATTAGTGTGTTTAAATCAATGAAATATTAAGTTGTATTATAGTATTTTCTAAGGTTAACACGAGCAGTAGACATAATTGACAACATTTCATTTTTTTAACATACGTATTTTATTGTCTTAAAGGAAACTAGATACAAAATAAAACGACCCAAATTTTTTTATTTTCTGAAACACGCACGTTTTCTTATATTTTATAAATTTTAAAGTTTAAAATATTTTTACCGGAAGTGACGAAACAACGAGGCTCACAATATGTTTTCCTTTGCCTAATATCCTAAAAAAAACATAGTTACAAACAAATGTCGTTTTAGTATTGCCAGAGCCATGTTAAAAAACAGTTTCTGTATTTTTTTAACATCTGCAAATATGTTTTTCTTTTATACAATTAAATCAGCTTAGTTCAATTCATCGTCCCTTATGTACGTAGTTGTTCCTTTTTTTAATTGCACTTTGTGTTGGCAAAGCCTTTATCTGCGTTCGGAGTGTTTTTGCTGCCAGTTTGTTACTTTTGTAGCTACTTTTTCAAGGTTATTTATAATTTTAAGTATAAAGTATGGTAACCCTTATACTATGTTGTGTGGCTTGCCTTGCGTAACGTAAACAAACTTTGTGTAGTATTAAATTTATTTCTCTCTACTCAATTTTGTTCAATCTGTTCACGAAGCAATACTGCAGTTTCATTGGTTTCCAAGTTGTCATACACATCGCCGCCCATCATTTCGTATCGAAAAATTACTAAATACACACAAAGTATTTTTTTAGGTTAGATCTTGAAATTGACTTTTTTTTATCGTGGCACAGGCATGTTCACTGAGAGCCATGGTGTGACGTCATCAGCGTATTTTTGTGTTTTTACCATTTTCTCGGAAATGCAACCACAGAAAAAACTGAAATAAATGTTTACGTGCTTTACAAAGCCAAATCTCGAAATGGTTTTCGAATTAGAGCTCCATACAATTTTGAAATGTTGTCAATTAAAACTGCTTTATACGGATTTATGCTCGTTTATTACATTTTTACAATTTTCCAACGTTTCGGCACTTTTTCAGGTGCCGTGGTCCCGGATGACATCCGGGACCTGAAAAATAAACGAGCATAAATCCCTATAAAACAGTTTTAATTAAGTTATATCATTTTTTCTTTTTGAAGCGCTCGTGGCCTAGTCAAATCCAGTGTTTGAAATCAATCACTTGAGTTGAGCAACAACAGGCGTGGTCAGGTGCGGGATGGGTGACCATCCCGCGACTACCGCTAGTGGCATTTTTTCTGAGCGCTTCCGTGCTTCGCAAGGCACGCTAAGCCGTTGGTGCAGGCTGTCATGTAATGGCAGTCATTAAGCCATGTCAGAGGCCTTATGGGCGGCTTGATAACTTCTGACAGTAAGGCCCGCCACTGTCTTACAATCCTCCGCCAACCCGGACTTGGCCCCCGTAGTGGAGTATGGCCTAACCTTCCTGCCATGCAGGTAGAGACCCGTGCCCCAGCAGTGGGGACATACAAGGGTTGATATCGAAATGAGTCCCCACATTATGGCAGAGTATTTAAAAATCTTTCGTCTTGCCTATAGAATTGCCTATAAAATAGAAATTGAAAGGACTGAGGTTGATTTGTAATCACGTTTTCGCTTCGCATTGGTTAGGTTAGTGCATTCAGCAAGTTATCAACGGCTACCACGTCGAGTACGCATTTAATAGAGCACCACACTCATTGTCGTGATATTCAGAGCTCCACGAGTGTGGGCTGGATCGACTCAACCGGAGCCGAGAGCAAATACGCTTTTGAACTCGGATTACTACGCTTTTGTCGGACGCCGTAGAGAGCCACACATACTCGTATTGGGAAAGTGATGCTTAATTTTTGATCATTAGAATTGCATTTCGATTGAGGATATTTGTTTTTTTGTATTGTTTCTTAGCGGTTTGGGTGAAAAGGTAAAAATAACGATATTTGTGAAAGGGTTATAATTCAATTCAATTCAACTGAAGTCAATTTTTACTGCGATAAATTACAGTAACAAGGTCTTAAGTAGGTATTGTTCATACAAAGTACATGTGTAATTTTACCAAGCACGGCATGGCAACATCATAATAATCTATAATATAAAAATGAATCTTCGAATGTGTTGGTAAGCGCAAATCTCGGGAGCAGTTGAACCGATTTCGCTAATTCTTTTTTTAGGATATTCTTTGAAGTACGAGGATGGTTCTTACGGAGAGAATTTTTTTTAAATTAAAGAATCGACTGTTAGGCGGTACGAAGTTCGCTGAGTCAGCTAGTATTAATATAAAACAACATAAATTTTAAAATCATCTTAGCATTTCGAAATATTCTCATAATCCTACGTAAAACAACAATTTATTAAATTAATAATAACAAAAACATTACTCATTTATGTCACTTGGTACACCACTACAATGAAATTATTTCATTTAAGGCACTAGCTTAAAACAAAGATATTTATGTAGAATTTTTTTCACGAAGAAATCCAGTTCCAGTAGTATTTCTTATGGCCGATTCGACCAAACTATTTATGCTAAAAACAGCAACAGCGTAGGCTATGACGGAATATGCACAAAAGTTTTAAAATCCGTCGCTGTTTATATAAGTGAACATTTATGTTATATACTGAACGAATGTATAGAGAAAGGCACATATCCAGAGGCACTAAAAACCAGTATAATTAAACCATTATATAAAAAGAAAGATAGGGAGCTGATGGAAAATTATAGACCGGTGGCACTCATACCCATTATTTCAAAAATATTTGAAAAATATATTGCCTCTCAATTATATAATTTTATTGATAAAAATAATATTAGGTCTCAGAACAAAAAAGGATTCCGAAAGAATAAAAATATCAACATGGCTATTTTTGATTTTATAAAACCAGTTATTACAAACGTGGACAAGAGAACACCGGTTTGCTCTATATATTGTGATATGACGCAAGCATTTGATTACGTGGACCACAATATACTTTTGACAAAATTGGAAATGTATGGTATACGAGGCAATCTTCTCAAATTATTAAAAACATATTTGATAAACAGAGAACAAGTTACCACAATAACTAAAATTGATTTAAAAACTAAATATGAATACACATATCAGTCAGAGACAAGAACGACTAACTACGGCGTACCACAGGGAAGTGTGCTGGGGCCTCTCTTGTTTATATTGTATATTAACGACCTGCCGAAAGCAACCTCTCAACAAATATCACTCTTTGCCGATGATAGTACACTTACTGTTAGTTGCCAAAATCCTAATGAATATGAAAAGGACATAAATGTAGCCATCACCGGAGTTGTCACTTGGTTAAAAGATAACAACTTAAAAATTAACATTGATAAAACTAAAATTACACATTTTTCTCAGCGGCAAAACAACATATTTATCAATGCTAAATATGGAAATAAATCTTTATCTATAGTTTCAGAAAATAAGTATTTAGGCTTAATTATAGATAGTAGACTTAATTGGAAAAGTCAAATTCAGGAGGTATGCAAAAGATTAAGTACTTCTGCCTACGCCTTACATAAACTCGCCTCCGTAGTAGAAACCAAATCACTTTTGATAGCGTATCATGGCCTGGTTGCATGCCATTTGAGATATGGTGTTATCTTTTGGGGGAATGGTACTGACAGAGAACTTGTATTTAAAGCGCAAAAAAAATGCATCAGACGTATGTTTATGTTGGCAAATGACATTAGCTGTAAACCTTACTTTAAAAGGTATAAAATCTTGACGTTTCCTTCAATGTACATTTTAGAGCTAGCCCTTTTTGTAAAAAACAATCCTGAATTATTTGAAAGACCAGAGTTAAGAAATAGACGAGATAATGATAAGGTAAAATTACCACGATCGAATACAGCACTCATGCACAAAAGTGTCATATACATGGCACCTTTAGTTTATAACAAATTGCCAAAGACAATTAGAAATTTGAATTGCTGTTTATTCAAAAAAAAACTAACGGAATATCTTATTGACAAATGTATTTATAAACTCAATGAATTATGTAATTGACTTTTAATGAATTTAATTTTTTGTAATAAGTATATTGTGTTAATTAGTTTCTTGGCATGATATTTTAAATAATAACTTCGAGATTGACATAATGTAATATAGAATTGTACTATAGAATTGACATTGCATGCTAACTTGACATTATATTTTTTTATAATTTGTATGCTGTAAGGCAAAATATGGAGCACAATCTTCTGCTGTACATTACATCTGTTTTATATACTTACCCATATTTAACAAATAAATTATTTTAAATTATTTTGAATTTTGGTATAAGTGCTAATCTTGGAATAAATCGAGAAATTCTCTTGTTAAATTCTAGATTTATTCCAAGATTAGCACTTATACCAAGCATAAATAGTTCGGTCGAATCGGCCCTTAATGACTTCCGATACTCATACATAGTTATTTTTTAAAGGGGTCTAATCGCGATTACCTATTTATTGGATAAACACAGTTGTTAATTTGTGTTCACATGAGAGCTTTACATACAAAGGCCCAACAAGTGCGCAAACACGTCTAACTAAATATCATTGTTAAAGAATTTGATCACCGGAGCTTCCGGCGAAGTATCATTCTACTTAGGGCTGATTTTTCAATCCTCGGATAAAACTTAACCTCCCAATAAAGTATTACACAATAATATAAAAATGTCACCGTGAAACAACAAAAGAAGGGCAATTAGAACATATTTTTGAATTGGTTGTTTAATATAATATTCGACGAATAAGCTTTATCCGAAGATTGAAAAATCTGCCCTCAGAAGGATGTCCATTGTAGACTCTCTCAGAGAGAGAGTATGTGATCTTAATCACCACACGTACCCACTGCGGATTGCCAATTTCAAGAGCTGAAGTATGTAAACACCTCTGATATTCAGCTTCCCCCACGACGTTTTCCTTAAGCCGATATACGTACTAGGCTGCGTTATTCGATATCTATATCAACCCTTCTATGTCCCCACTGCTAGGGCACGGGTCTCTTCCCGCATGGGAGGAAGGTTAGGCCATACTCCACCACGGGGGCCAAGTCCGGGTTGGTGGAGGATTGTAAGACAGTGCGGGCCTTACTGTCAGAAGTTATCGGACATGGCTTAGCGACTGCCATTACACGGCAGCCGGCACCAACGGCTTAACGTGCCTTGCGAAGCACGGAAGCGCTCGGAAAAAAATCCACTAGCCGTAATCACGGGACAGTCACCCAACCTGAACCTGACCGCGCCTGTTGTTGCTTCACTCAAGTGATTGATTCCGATTACTCGGCTCGGCTAGGCCACGAGGCTGCATTATTACTGCACTATTATTTATGTGCACGTTTGAATGAACCGCCACCGCGTTGGTGTGTTCCAACCTTTAATCTATTCCATAGACAATTCCAATTAGTTCAGTTGTTCCGTGAATCTGGGCACGACAGCGGGAAATGGCGAGTCGGAAGATGTTTGCGTCTTGAAGCTCCTTTACCTCCTGCTCTATTGTTAGCGATGTCAGTTGGTCAAAATGCAACAATTGACTGCCGTCACGAGCAGAATTTGTGTACGAGTTATAACAGTAATAAGTACATTGCACGACAACCGAGACCCTTGAATATGCGGCGAGGACATGTCATCTCAGCAGAAGAGGTGTGGTAGCGGGGCGGTCAAACGCCGCCTTCTCAATCGGGAGGACGTGAGTTTGAATCAGAATTGATTATGCAATGACGCAGATTTTAAGTATACATTTGTGAAGTTATAATAGCAACCACCCGCTAACCGGGAAGAAAAACTTCGTGAGGGAACGCCAGTATCCTGCTCCCAAACTGTACCCTGTACTCTATCCAGGTAACCGAGCAAGGACGTCACAAACATGGAAGGACACCGAACTGAGGCCAGTTGTAACCGGGAATTAAACGGCGTGGTAATGCCTAGAGCTGCCAAAGTTGTGCTGATACATATTATCTAGACTTCACCGAGGAGTAACTAAGCAAACTTGAGCGTCTTCAAAACTTCTACATCCGGTTCATATTTGGTCAGCGCAAATATGACCACGTTTCAGAATTTCGTGGCTCCTAATCCATCTCTGCCTAATGAGCATATTCTCTGTTCTCTATTGCATACAGTTTAATCAAGCAACTCCTTGCTGTCTGAAAGAGCGCTTTCAGACAGCAAGGTTGAGTTTCGTCACACTTTGCATATCCTTACTCTTCGCTATTATTGGCGCAGATAAATGTGAGCCCACCAAAACATAAATATGCAAGAGGTTCCGGGTTGAAATCCCGGCTAGGGACAAAAGAAAAGCCCAGGACTTGGATGTTTACATGTTTGTGATGTCGTTGTTTCTGGTTCCCACGACACAGGGTATCCTAGTGTGGGGCCAGAAGCAATGTATATGCCTGTACGTAAAATGTTATGTTATATACTCGTATTCTCGAATTGAAAAATACATTTCTTTAGACAAAAAGTTTTTACATCTATCTTTTGATTGGATTTCACGACTTTTATAAGATTGTTTATCTGATGATGTCTGTTTGATGATCACTATTAAGCGACTTAATATTACTGACTTTACTTTTTATTTCAATATTAACAATTAGGCTGAGTTCACATCAAACTAACTGTCAGCCGCCGAAAGTGACCGAGCGTAACACTGTTTATTGTATTTTCATACATATTGGTCGTACAGTCAGAAGTTATCAAGCCGCCCATGAGGCCTCTGACTTGTCTTAACGACTGCCATTACATGACACCCGGCACCAACGGCTTAACGTGCTTTGCGAATTACGGAGCGCTCGGAAAAATGCCACGAGCGGTAGTCACGGGACGGTCACCCATCCTGCACCTTACCGCGCCTATTGTCCTTTACCCTTAACTAAAACATTCCCTATTCAATTATTTGTGGTGGTACAAGAATGATTACAAATAGTCCATCCTTAGTACTAATTTATTAGATTGAAATGGCATTAATTGATTTGAAATCCTCTTGAAGCCCTTGAACTTTATGCGGTGAATGGTTCAACTTCTCAGCATTCATCTCCATTAAAATCTATTTCCTCCTCAGTGTTCCTCTCGTTATGAATGTGATCTGAACAACTAATTTTATTGACCAAAGTATATCTGCCTATTTAGAGGCTAAAAATTCCACCCATGCCGGGATTCGAACCCGCGACCTCTGGCTATCCGTGCCAGCGCTCTTTCCAACTGAGCTAATGGGTGACTCACCGGCATCAGTGAAATTTCGAACCTCTTTACACTATTATCTGTGTTACGTACAGGCAGCGACATCTGGCTTAAGTAAATTGCATCACTCACAGCCCCGACTACCAACTTTGCAGTTAGCGGAATGATATCACTGTACCCACATGATTATAATATTTCTATTTTTAATGCACTAACCCGTGCTAATGACAAATTTAAAAACCTATTTAGAGGCTAAAAATTCCACCCATGCCGGGATTCGAACCCGCGACCGCTGGCTATCCGTGCCAGCGCTCTTTCCAACTGAGCTAATGGGCGACTCACCGGCATCTTAGCACGGGTTAGTGCATTAAAAATAAAAATAGTATAATCAAAGTATACCTGATTCAGATTTTTGGCTGGCATTAGCTGGCTCAGATATAATTTTTTTGTTTGTTCCACATGAAGTATCGGTGCACACATTGGCCCGAAGCGCTCGTGGTCTAGTCGAAGCGAGTGATTGGAATCAATCATTCGAGTTAAGCAACAACAGTCGCGGTCAGGTGCAGGATAGGTGACCGTCCCGTGAATGCCGCTAGTGGCATTTCCCGAGCGCTTCCGTGCTCTGCAAGGCATGCTAAGCCGTTGGTGCCGGGTGTGATATATTGGCAGTCGTTAAGCTATGTCAGAGGCCTGAAGGGCGGCTTGATAACTTCTGACAGTAAGGCCCACCACTGCCTTACAATCCTCTACCAACTTGGTCCCCGTGGTGGAGTATGGCCTAACCTGCCTGCGACGCAGTAAGAGACCCGTGCCCCAGCAGTGGGGACATACAAGGGTTGACATCGATATCGAACATTAGCCCATTTGTATATGGGATTTCTCGAATGCTATATTACTCTTTGAACCTTACACGAAAAAATACACACTAGGCGACGGTAAATACCTTAAAGCGCGCAGTGTAGGACCAAGGACTTAAGTGAATTTCTTTTTTAGCGGAAATCGATTAAGTTTCTAGGCTGTTGATCCTAGGTCATGTTATGATTAAAATGTATGTAGTATGTAAAATATAACAAAACGTGATAAAACATGATTTTTTTAGTTAAGCAGCTAAAAATGCCCGGAAAAATACTACGGATCCCTACGTGCGCTATGCTCAGAATGCCTGTCCTACCACTTGACCGGTTTTACCCATATTCCATCTTCAGGGTTCTTTGTTTACTTAGGTAAAAAATCTGTAAGGACGGGGCTTGTTACGAAATAAATAATAATTTCTAAAATTCCGAAGAGCTTGTATTTGGCAACGACATTGTTTCTAAGAGATTTGTCAATCACAAATTGTATATTTTTGTAATATCAGGATATTTTGAACCTGTACTCGCTATCTGTGAAGAAAAACATCGCGAGGAAACCTGAATGTGTGTTGTGATCAGATGTGCATTAATAATTTTATGAACTGAGTCTTGATATTACAAATGCGCGGTGAGCACACGTAGTTATTAAGCCCGTACTCTATTTCGGACAGAAAGTCCTACGGTGGGAGTTATACTTCTTCTTCTTCAGGCTTTGCTGGAAATAGCCCTCCCTTAATGAGCGTCACATTGCAAGGTTGTGACCATGCCCATAATCCCCACGCTGGGCATGCGCCTTGGGGTTCGCAGTTTGGTGGAATTGTACTGCAGGGGGCGCTGCTGCCCCCCGGTTTGTGTCTCTTAGGGCCGATTCGACCAAACTATTTATGCTTGGTATAAGTGCTAATATTGGAATAAATCGATAAATTCTCTCGATTAGTTCTCGATTTATTCCAAGATTAGCACTTATACCAAGCATAAATAGTTTGGTCGAATCGGCCCTTAGTCGCCGTTTACGACACCACGCTTGCTGTGTGGTGTCGGCCTAGAGTATAGCACCAACCCAAATTCTTCCCGGTGGGAGTTACTAATATTTATTTATTTAGGTGACTTAAAACCTGGGTTTTATATAATGGTCTTAAATTTGTGCTTTACATCCACTAGCAATGTCACAGCCTTTGGTCATTGTCATTGAATTGTGGTCTCTATGCCCATTGTATTGAATGCATACAGTGTTATGCACTATAATTGAAATACATATATATTTTTAAAATTTGCGCAGTTAAGAAATAACCATGTATATATTGTCAAGTCAATGAGCGAAAATATAAAAAGAAAAAACGGTCTTCACCCTCCATTCAGCGCATGTCGTAACAAAATTAGTAATTAATAAGTTAATTTAAAACTGGGTTTTAAATTAACTTATTGCTGGACTTTATAATGAGTTGTTTCACTGACTTGAAAAATTGTGTTGGGATTATGTGTTTTATTCAGTCTACACTAAAAACAGTGTAGTGACATTGGTAATCGTTAATCTTCTGTATTGATATTTTCATATCCAATGTCGCTTGTGCCCCTTTAGGGCGGAAGGGAAAATTGAGAGTGGTAAACTTAGGAGTTTGCCGGTGTAGAGGCTAGCATTTCACAGGTTAGCAAGTTGGAGCAGTATATTACGAAATTGCCACTTTTCCGAGGCCGGGGTGTGGTGATGCCGTCCTCCCTATATTTTAGTAGACTTGATTAAATCAACGTTAACGTGGAAGTATCAAGTCCAAAAGTAAAATAACGGTATATTCCTCCATCTACAGTTGACTATGGTTATTGTATCAAGACTCAGCCTAGACTTAAGTTACCTAGCAATTTCCTTTTTATGTACACTACAGTGTTTTCTCACGAAATCTACTCACATAGTCAGGAGCTTGGAGGCATCTGTCGTGTTGAGGACGTCAACAGACACTAAAACGTTTTCTTCACTACATTTTTCTACTAAGTAGAGCTTTTATTGAACCTACAATAAACATACATTCTTTTTAATAAACTAACCCGTGCTACGGACAATTTTAAGAACCTATTTAGAGGCTAACAATTCCAACCATGCCGGGACTCGAGGTTGTAAATTTCACTGATGCCGGGTAGTGGTCCAGTAGCTCAGTTAGGAGAGCGCTGGCACGGTTAGCCAGAGGTCGCGGGTTCGAGTCCCGGCATGGGTGGAATTTTTAGCCTCTAAATAGGTTTGTACAATACGAAACTTCTCGGTGATTCAAGTATTTTCACCTGACTGCGATGCAGCTCAAAACGACTATAATGTACTAGACTCATATGGATTTGTTTGTATACATGATTCTACTATACGTGTGTATGCCACCAAACCCCTCTTAAACGGCTGGACAGATTTGAATGATTTTTTTGTATGCATTTGGGTGGCGCCCTGGTTGGTTTAGATTCACAAATAAAGATGGCGCTGCATGCAAGACAACATCTGTTAGGTCTGCTAGTTACACTCATTAGTATACCCGATTATATGTTTCCTCATAACTCCTTAACCCTTTTGCGGACGCGCGGATGTTATAGCATACATAAAAATTAAAAGAACAATAGATTTTAATAACGTCCGCGAAAGTAAGCAGTCATCAGATATTGACAAATAATATCACAATCGAATCGTTACAATTGCCTGAGTGTCGTGCTTTATACGATATCCGTATCTATCCGACAAAATAACTCTAACCCCCGGTTTCTGGTACAACAACGAACCGTTAATCTATTGTTAACAGCTGTCAGTTGGCCAAAGTGCAAACAAACAAAACATTTGACAGCTGTTAACAGTAGATTAAAAGATTGTTAGTGAACGAGAAATTGGGGGCAAGACTTTAGTAATTCGGAAAAGATCGGATCTTTTCCCCCCACTATTTCTGTTGAGTAAATAGCACTGTTTATATGTAGTTTCGATATTAACTCTTGTATGTCCCTACTGCACGGGTATCTTCCTGCATCGCAGGAAGGTTAGGCCATACTCCACCACGGGGGCCGAGTCCGGGTTGGTGGACGATTGTGAGACAGTGGCAGGCCTTACTGTCAGAAGTTATCAAGCCTCCCATGAGGCCTCTGACATGACTTAATGACTGCCATTACATGACAGCCGGCATCAACGACTTAACGTGCCCTGCAAAGCACAAGCGCTCGGAAAAACGTCACTAGCGGTAGTCACGGGACGGTCACCCTTCTTTCAATTGACCGCACCTGTTATTGCTTAACTCAAGTCATTGATTTCAATCACTCGGTTCGACTATTTCACGAGCGCATACGTAGCTTGGTACTATTTAATCTTGCTACCCATATAGTGGATGGCAGTGCTGCTGGCGCTAAAATAAAAGAAAAATACTAAATAGACGACGACATAAAAAAAAATCTTCCTTAAGTGCCCCTCCATTACTGGAGGTAGGCTGTCAGCTCTTTACAGCAGTCTCGGTTCAGTGCAATTCTGAACAGCTCCTCCGCCGTTTTAACACCGGACCACTCTATGATGTTGCACAATCATGACATCTTTCCCGGCATTTTTTTCCATCCATATTGCCCATTAAAATATTCTGCAGTATTAAAAAGCAAGCGGGACCCATATTTAACATTGTGATTCCTTATGACGCCCATACTCTATTTAACTTTACTTGTCCAATTTACACTATTTTTTTTTTTATTTTTAATGCACTAACCCGTGCTAAGGAACAAATTTAAAAACCTATTTAGAGGCTAAAAATTTCACCCATGCCGGGATTCGAACCCGCAACCTCTGGCTATCCGTACCAGCGCTCTACCAATTGAGCCAATGGGCGACTCACGGCATCAGTGAAATTTCGAACCTCTTTACAATATTCTCTGTATTACGTACAGGCAGCAACATCTGACTTAAGCAAATTGCATTACTTACAGCCCCGACCACCTACTTTGCAGTTAGGTTTTAACATCGGAACGATATCACTGTACCCACATGATTACACTATTTTTTTTATTTTTAATGCACTAACCCGTGCTAAGGAACAAATTTAAAAACCTATTTAGAGGCTAAAAATTTCACCCATGCCGGGATTCGAACCCGCAACCTCTGGCTATCCGTACCAGCGCTCTACCAATTGAGCCAATGGGCGACTCACGGCATCAGTGAAATTTCGAACCTCTTTACAATATTCTCTGTATTACGTACAGGCAGCAACATCTGACTTAAGCAAATTGCATTACTTACAGCCCCGACCACCTACTTTGCAGTTAGGTTTTAACATCGGAACGATATCACTGTACCCACATGATTACACTATTTTTTTTATTTTTAATGCACTAACCCGTGCTAAGGAACAAATTTAAAAACCTATTTAGAGGCTAAAAATTTCACCCATGCCGGGATTCGAACCCGCAACCTCTGGCTATCCGTACCAGCGCTCTACCAATTGAGCCAATGGGCGACTCACGGCATCAGTGAAATTTCGAACCTCTTTACAATATTCTCTGTATTACGTACAGGCAGCAACATCTGACTTAAGCAAATTGCATTACTTACAGCCCCGACCACCTACTTTGCAGTTAGGTTTTAACATCGGAACGATATCACTGTACCCACATGATTACACTATTTTTTTTTATTTTTAATGCACTAACCCGTGCTAAGGAACAAATTTAAAAACCTATTTAGAGGCTAAAAATTTCACCCATGCCGGGATTCGAACCCGCAACCTCTGGCTATCCGTACCAGCGCTCTACCAATTGAGCCAATGGGCGACTCACGGCATCAGTGAAATTTCGAACCTCTTAATTTTAATCTTAATTAATTTGCTTAAGTCAGATGTTGCTGCCTGTACGTAATACAGAGAATATTGTAAAGAGGTTCGAAATTTCACTGATGCCGTGAGTCGCCCATTGGCTCAATTGGTAGAGCGCTGGTACGGATAGCCAGAGGTTGCGGGTTCGAATCCCGGCATGGGTGAAATTTTTAGCCTCTAAATAGGTTTTTAAATTTGTTCCTTAGCACGGGTTAGTGCATTAAAAATAAAAAAAAATAGTGTAATCATGTGGGTACAGTGATATCGTTCCGATGTTAAAACCTAACTGCAAAGTAGGTGGTCGGGGCTGTAAGTAATGCAATTTGCTTAAGTCAGATGTTGCTGCCTGTACGTAATACAGAGAATATTGTAAAGAGGTTCGAAATTTCACTGATGCCGTGAGTCGCCCATTGGCTCAATTGGTAGAGCGCTGGTACGGATAGCCAGAGGTTGCGGGTTCGAATCCCGGCATGGGTGAAATTTTTAGCCTCTAAATAGGTTTTTAAATTTGTCCAATTTAGTAAACAAGATTCTTACCTCAAAATATTTGATGCCAAAACTGATGTATTCTCGCAAAATAAATTTGGCCGCGTGTTATCTAAAAAGCGTCCGAAGTTACTTCATTTATGGGAATATTGCAGTTTTCGACTAAAACTTCCTAAATAGGTACTTTACCGGTAGAATCTTGTTTTTCTAAAATCAACGAGTAAGGATACATAGACTGTATGTTGGCTGGTCCCGCCTGCTTAAGCCGCTTCGGATTACTAAATAGCGCTATCAATCGAAAAAAAGACATAACTTGTTTTACGAAGTTCGCTGGGTCAGCTAGTAAATAATAAAACTGAGTGCTTAGTGCGAGTTTTTTAACTACTCGATCGCGTTAACGTAAACTCATGTTTCTATGGCATCGAGGAAGCGCCACCTAGTGACAAGTATGGAAATTAAAATTGCTGAGTGCGAGTTGTAATGGTTTACGTTGAGAAGCGAACACGTTTACCAAAATACGAATAAACGCGAGTGCGAGTTGTACTGTGACAGCGTTTTGCCAGTTCGAACGGTTAACTTACTCATACTCACTACTCAATGCTCGATTAACGCGGTAGTAAAGTTATTCGATTGGATCTGTCAAACTCGCACTAAGCACTCTGGAACGACTTCAACTATGTGTTTTATTTATAATGTAAACAGAAAACTTGATAAAAACAGGATAAGCAGGTAAAGGACGATTTATATGGCCTCGTGAAATGTGAATTACTCGTAGTAATACTAAAGAAGATGAAAGAAATCTCAAAAATGGGTAGCAACATTTTAAATTTTGAAAATTGTAGACCGAATTAAAGAAAGATCATAAAAATGGTGTAAAGAGGTTTGCACCGTTAAAAGCTTATATTTTTAGCTACTTACTCAGTCGCGACAGCTTAAAGGCGTCTGCTGTGTTGATGATGTCCACGTAAGCTGTGAAGTCTAGGCGCCGGCTGGAGTTGAGGCTGGTATGCTGCATCATGGCGAATTTGAAAGCATTTTGGATCTCGTCCGTGTTCTGATCGAACACCACGCCTGGAACAAAGAGTAAAGTAAAAGTGTATTTCTCACCATAAAGAGCAACATACAGGCGGGGTATAAGCCTTGACGGCTTTACAAAATCACTTAAGAGCTAATGGTACAATTATCAATTCAACTAATTGCCAAACTAGGTGGTCCTGTATTTTGGCAATTAGATTTCTTTTGTACTTAATGTGCAAATCAATTTCAGACATTATTAATTTAAGTATTGTGCGTCTCAAGTATACGGATTCATTGGTTAATATGGTTAGTTATTACTTAATTGTACGCGAATCTGTGTGTGTGTAAATGTATAAGATTAAGTGCTGTGTGTGACTATGTTTGTGTGACGATTCGATTCGTAACGAATGCATCCAAATAACCAAAGTTATCGACATAGCTTAGAGAATCAGCAAGCTGAAGTGGCAGTGGGCTGGCCATATCTCGCGAAGAACCGACGACCGTTGGAGTAAACGTGTTCTTGAGTGGAGACCGCGACTCGGCAAACGTAGTGTAGGACGCCCTCCGACCAGGTCGGATGACGATCTGTGAAAAACTGCCGGCAGATGCTGGATGCGGCAAGCTGAAGACAGGGCGCTATGGCGCTCATTAGGGGAGGGCTATGCCCAGCAGTGGACTACGTAATATAGCCTGAAGAAGAAGAAGACGATGTATGTGTGAGAGAGACTTTATTATTATTAGAATTAAATAGAATATTTAATTCTAAGATAATGCACATGACATACTACATGAAGACACACTCATTTTTCTACCCCGCAAAGGTGGTAGGAGTGGCTACCGACATAAGGAGGACTGCAGGCGTCACGATATAAACTCAAATAAACCTTATACAAAATTTGACACCTCCCTTTCGCACCCGTATGGGATAATTTACCATGCAAGAGGTCCCGAGTTGGAACCCCGGCTGGAGACAAAAAACCCCAGGTCGAGGATGTTTACATGTTTGTAATCTCGTCGTTTCTGGTTGTCACGACACAGGATATCCTAGAGTGGTTCCAGAAGCAATGTATGTGCCTGAATGTAAATGTTAATGTTATGTTATTTGTTTTTTTATTTTGTAATCGTAGAGCTTATTTGGCATATATTTGTTAGGCTGCCATGCGGAAAAAAGGGTGCCACCTTCACGCAAACACCTTTGGCCATCTCTATCCGACATAGTTAATATTAATCCATTTATATCCATTAATCCAAAGCCTACCGGAGGCATTATGTGATAAAAGTCTCAAAAAAAATTGAAAAGGACGTTTAAGCTCTTTGTTTTGAGTAGTTTGAAAACCCATCCTATGCTAAGACTTGGAAAGTACTATCGATATTGGTCGACTATTTTGCGTCTAAGCTTTCAATTCGCCTGGGAAAAAATCGGCCTCCTGGTCGTCACACCATCTCCGCATCGGTTTGCCACGTCGCCGGTAGCCATCGCACTTCACCCAATCACAGACAAAAAGTCCAAAAAAATTGGAAATTCTTGTTTCCTCATTTCGGTAAGCCTACTCGACAGCGCTTATTATACATACAACCAGAGAGTTGTGGTTGTATGTGTAAATGAATGAATAAATTTGTGTTTGAAGCTTTAAAACACAGAAAAGACGGGAAGAAGAAGGAACACGAAAATGAGGTTGCTAATTGGATTTCATTCATATCACGTCGAGAAAAATACACCTTTCCAACAACTGCATTTCGACAGAATTCTTTGCGTATTTCAATTAAATTGGGTGCTAGTCTATGAATATGACTAGAGCGTGCGCGAGGCATGCGCAATTTATTGTTTTGAGAGCATACGCGTTTGTACGTACTATTCCAGTGCCAAATTTATGGCCTCAGTCCGAGGAAAAATATGGATTTATCGCCAAAGCTTTGTTACAATCATTATTACCGCTCCCCTTTTATTATGTTCCGTAATAAATGTCGGTAGGCTAAAATGCAGATGGATTTCTCCTCAGTATACCAGCACATATATCGTTTCTATAGTTTGATTTCGTATAAATGACACATAATGTTTGTTTTTACTGCTATAAAAAATGTTTCGGCATTTTTTTAATCAAAAATTATCATTGTTTCTTATATGTTTTAATAATAACTTTCGATAAGTCTATAGTTTTTATGCTTTTTGTGTTTATTGTGTAGCCGAGACATCTCCAAAAGACTTAGAATGGCTTGTTCTCTTCACTAGGTTACCACCGCTTCATGTAGTAGGTAATTTTCCTTTAAAACTTCGGAATAAATTGTCGACCATTATTGATGAATACATTCGGGGAATAAAATAAAAATCATAACTTCAACATAATTTTTATAATACGATTATTTTCTATCTTGACTATTTTTAGAACCTTTAGTCTAGAACCTAGGATCAACAACCAAGGACCTCATACAAGGTACTGAGAAGAACCTAGGTCTAAGAATCTAGGAATTTATAGCAGCTTTGCCAAAAGCGGCCGTTATTAGTGGAAATCGATAAAAGTAGTTTGCTGATCGTAGGTTTCAGACTAGGTTCCAGAAATAATTGTCAAGTTATTACGATTTATGATATTCATAGTAAAAAAATCGTAATAAAACAAGTTATTATTTTTATTCCATTCCCCGAATGTTTTCATCAATGGTCGTCAAGGTATTCTGAACCCTGGAGTAGTGCTCTATTGTTTTTTTTCTATTTAACAATTTAACAAAGATAATTTACTACAATGGGCTCGGAAACGAGAGCCCCAGGTTCGATTCCCCAATGACTTTGTTTTCTAATTTATGTACATTTGTAGTATAATAGACTGTGAAAGAAAACATCACGAGGAAACCAGAGTAAATAATAAATAAATATTCATGGACTTATTACACAGATCTCGTTAGCCCTATACTAAGTACAACTAAATGACTTGTGTTATAGGTGCTAACTCGACGATAGATTTAATACAATAAATACATAGATAACATCCAAGACCCGAGACAAGATAGAAAAGAAAAGAGTGTCTCGTTATCAACCCTTGTATGTCCCCACTGCTGGGCACGGGTCTCTTTCTCATCGCAGGAAGTTTAGGCCATACTCCACTACGGGGGCCAAGTCTGAGTTGGTGGAGGATTGTCACTTTCAGAAGTTACCAAGCCGCCCATAAGGCCTCTGACATGGCTTAACGACTGCCATTATATCACAGCCGGCACCAACGGCTTAACGTGCCTTGCGAAGCACGGCAGCGCTCGGAAAAATGACACTAGCGGTAGTCACGGGACGGTCACCCAACTTGACCGCGCCTGTTGTTGCTTAACTCAAGTGATTGATTCCAATCACTCGGTTCGCCTAGGCCACGAGCGCTTCCTTCCTTCAAACCTGAGTGTCTGATGTGTTGAAATAGCTCAGCGTTTTGCCAAACCGCGACGGGCAAGCGTGGTAATTAAGCCCACACTCTCTCTCAAAGACAAAGTCTCTCTTGCAGCGGGAAGTTTATAGCCTACATAAAAAAAAAATTAGCACAGACTTGAAGTGAATAAAATTTCCGGCGTCTTACATTTTATCGTAAAGCGAATGGTTTTGGGGGGGCAAGAAGTCGCCTTATGTTCCGCCCGGCCACGGCAGATGCCTGTAATGCCTTCGGCCTTTTTGTTTATTATCGTCGGCTCTTTTACTAACTTTGCACTCATGACATAATACGGATTCCCGATTCCTACTGGGGGCCGTCGTACATTTGTACATAATTGTGGTCTCAGTCTGGGTGTATTTCCATGTTTCCTACGGTGGATGTCCTTGTCCGATTGCAATAAGTCAGTGGCACAGGGTGTTTTACGGAGTAGTTTAGTTTTTATTTTGGCTACTAGATGGCGTTATTTGTTTCCTATATCACAGTAGATATAGAGAACACTTTATTGGTTTTAGTATGGTTTTATCCAAGTCAAATCTTTATAATTAAGCAGAAAAGAGGGTGCCAAATTTCGCGGAGTGTCCTAACGTAACCATCCAGACCTGACGGAAGCAGAAGATTATATGGAAGTCAACCGTGGGTTTGATAACAATTTAATCTAGATGATAGGATTTTAAATGTCTAATACGCAATAGTAGCTAGTGGAGATAAAACAAACCTAGATAAAACAATAGTAGCTAGTGGAGATAAAACAAAAAATGTAAAAGTTTGTGAAGATGTTTGAATAGAACTTATCTGCTGATCCCTCTCTTTCTGGGAGAAGACCTGCGCCTATTTAGGCTACATACAAGAAACTTTGTCGCGAACAAATGTACCTACGAGTACATGAGACTTGACGTACGGATATAGAATGATCTTGAGACATGGGGTTTGCGGAGTCAGCCAGTAGAACATTGTATCACTTAACCGACCCATATCGTCATTGCAAACTTTAACCCTGTGCGATCTGCGCCAAATACCTATAACGCGGCAACGTAGCGTGCAATAAGTTCCATAAAACAACGGCCAAACTTGTGATTGATAGGTTCATAAATTCGAACGCAAGATTTCCTTGACACGAAACCCACGCAGCTTTGGCACTTTAACGACCATTGATGAATTATTTTGGTCCTCGGCCATTCTTAATCTAAGGAATCCACCGTGGCCCGTGGTACTGAACGGAATGCAGGTATTGTGAATTTAATCTATGCTATAGGTACTGCGCGCAAGGATTACACTATAAGATAAGATAACATAGAAATATTCTTTATTATACACTGGAAAACAGTACTTGATAAAGTATCATATATCTAATAACACGATCCCTCTAAGATACTTCACGAACTCTTTAATTGTCTAACACAGCAAACTGTATTTGAAAGATATTTTTTTAAATAGCTACTGTAACCAGCTGATGTCTGCAACTTCATCTGCATACGGGGTGCAAAATTAGTGTTGTTTAATTATTAATTAATACATCGAAATAAACCTGAATTGAACAGCATGTAAAAGTTTTTATGCTGAGTTTATAAAGTGAAAGTGAAATGTTTTTATTGCCAACAAAAAAATTAACATGGTACAATAACTGAGAAAATGTCTTAAGAACTAAATTTGACAAAAGGCCTTATGCTCAGCTTAAAGCCGCCAGGGAACATGCTCCACTGCCGACGCTGATTTTCAGCAAAAGCCTTAGAACTTTAAGTTAAAGGATAAAAAATTAATTACCGAGTCGCTGAGTGCAAAATAAATAAATAATAAAAGTAATCATTTTAATAAAAAATAATAAAAATTTACGACGAAATTACCTTCTTTGCTAGTTGTTTACAACGGTAGTAATTGGTACTGTAAAAATTTACTTATTGAAATGCTTAAATTCAATAATAAATACCTTTTTTTAATAATCCTTTTTTATCGAAACCCTAGCTTAGCTCTGGGTTTCGATTTCATTGAAACCTAAACAAAACGTAACAATATTGATATCAACCCTTGTATCTCTCCACTATGGGGGCACGGGTCTCTTCCTGCATCGAAGAGACCTTCCAGCAAGGCTAGGCCATACACCACCACGGGGGCCAAGTCCGGTATGATGGTGGAATGTAAAGCAGTAGCGGGACCAACTGTCCGAAGTTAACAAGCCGCCCATAAGGCCTCTGACATAACTTAACGACTGCCATTACATCACAACCGGCACCAACTGGCTTTGGCCGTCTTAGTTATTTTATAGTTTTGGTGGAGCCGACTCATTTCAAATAATACTGCAGAAATGTAAGTAAACATCTCATAGCAGTTAGAGGTTTCTGTTAATTAATCTATCTATAATATAAAAATGAATCGCTGAATGTATTGGTAAGCGCAAATCTCGAGAGCGGCTGAACCGATTTCGCTAATTCTTTTTTTAGAATATTCCTTGAAGTACGAGGATGGTTCTTACGGCGACAAAAAAATCAAAGAATCAACTGTTAGGCGGTACGAAGTTTGCTGGGCCAGCTTGTCTATCTTCTATAATATAAAAATGAATCGCCGAATTTGTTGGTAAGCGCAAATCTCGAGAGCAGCTGAACCGATTTCGCTGATTCTTTTTTTAGAATATTCCTTGAAGTACGAGGATGGTTCTTACGGAGAGAAAAGTAAAAAAAAATAATGAATCGACTGCTAGGCGGTACGGAATTCGCTGGATCAGCTAGTAAATAATATCTGTTTTAAAGACGATTCTAAAGGGAGGGCTATATATTATGTAATATGTATAATATATAGATACCTATTTTCGTGATGACGAGAAGAATCAACATTTTCGGATTTATATGGTTACTTAGTTACAATGAAGTCTTAGGTTGTTTGTTACTATGAAGTGATTGAGTACGCAGTGAGTGTCGCCCTGAGTATGTACCGGATAACGCGCTATATTAATCTGCGTCATGTAAACAAATGTGAGGCGTATGTCAGCGGCCGGGGCCCGTTTTCACTGGCCGACTAAACACCGTCTTAATCTCCGTTTCAGATATAGTCCTTCACGGTCTATTTATCCTTACTTCTACAATTTACTAAACAAGACTCTAACCTCAAAATTGACATTCGTGAACTTTGTTTATAAATTTGGCAGCGTGATATCTAAAATAATGTCTCGGGTTAGTTTATTTATGAGAGTATGGCAGTTTTCGACTTAAAAGTCTAGTCACGATTATTTATTAGGTAAAACGTAATTACAGTGCTACACAAGAAATAAGTCTCGCGGATGTACCTGCGCAGATGACCAAATTTTGGATGTGCGGCAAGTTGATCGACCAATCAGATAGTTTCATTTTATGGCAGGCCGCGCGCCCTTGTTGCTATTGGTTGATTCAACGTCATCGATGCAGGTGACTATTAGTTTGGCAGTATTAGCGTGAGCGAAATAGGTCGCGCTACTGTGGCAATCAATTCTGCACCTTGACCGTATCGGTTAAAGATTATATTGAATGCACTTATAGCTTCGGGTACTTTCGTTACACTTCTTCCTAGTCTGCGCGAACGTAGATTCCCGAAGGGACTTTTATGATGTGTAGTGTACCTTGTTTTCTGACGTTTCGGCAGCGTTACAGTTGCCGTAGGCACGGGTAGACTGAAGTGGCGAATACAGTCAATTATTGTGGGTAGTCGGTCACTTTTAATTTTTCGCAGCTGGTCGACATACCACTCACTACGCCCACGGACGGGTCCTGTGATAAAGCTAAGCGCGCACGGGTTACTTTTGTCACCGTGACTGTTTCGTCACTCTTTTCAAGACCGTGGATATGTATGGAGATGCGCGTATGTTACGATGTGACATCTGGGTGACATTTCGCGCATCTCCATACTATCTACGGAGTGACGAAACAGTCACGGTGACAAAAGTAACCCGTGCGCGCTTAGCCTAAAAGCGTGATTTGTATTTACTTAGCACTGGATTTCAAGTACTTCAAAGCTTGAATCCATCCTGTCTATTGAAATTCTTGTGTTTTTGAATTTCAATTGCTTCCCGAACGATTCTTCTTTCGGTAATACTACGTTTTACCCAATAACTAATCGTTATTAGACCCGTTTTATATATAACTATGTATGAGTATCGCGAATCATTAAGAAATACTAAAAAATCATACTTTAACGGAAGAATCTTGTTTACTAAATTGGACAAGTAAGGTCAAATAGACTGTAAACGTGGCGCAATTACGTACGAGGAAGTTTTGGAGAGTGAAGCGTTGGCTGTGAGCTAAATCAGTGTCGCCAAAGAATGAAACACACCAAGGCAGTGGATGGTGATCCTTACATACATAAAATAACCCTGTATCCCAGAGAGGTAGGCAGAGACCAGGAACTGCCACTTGCCACGACCCAGACAGATTACTTTCGCTTCATCAACGTTCGTTAGTCGTTGCATGCACGCACGCCGGTTCCATAAAAGTTAGAGATATTTAGAAACTGCGGTAGTAAAATTATTAAGAGGTGTATTTATGTGCTTCTTGTTGGAGATGTCTGTCATTTATGCACTTAACCTGGAATTAGAAGAAGCTAGGAGATGCTTAAAAGTATTTATCGTACATAATCTATTAATAATATAGGAGTTGTATTCTTTCTGCTTGAAGGACAACTGTTCAAGAACTATCAAAATACGTACAAGTAAATAAAAGATTCAGATTCACTAACAACATTTTAGTTGTTACTGAGGGGCCACATTGTGAAAAAATATAAAAAATTTCATTTGTCAAATTCTATAAGTGAAATTGATATGAGATGAGATGACTGAGTGAAGGAAAACATAGTGAGGAAACCTGTGTGTCTCAGGCCTACAAATACCTCAGCGGTGGAAATTGAACATCCGCGGTGGGCACTCGTGGTAAATAACCCCATTCTCTCTCTCTCTCTCTGAGAGACTCTGCTCTACAGTTGACCGCTAAAAGGCTACATAAAAAAATTCAAAACTTTTATTTGTTATATATAACATATTTTATGCCACACCTGGCAATAAAGTGGCTTTTTCCGCACGCTGCGCGTACGGTAAAAGCCGCTTTCTGGCCAAGTGTAGACATAAAAAGATCTACACAACACTACAGTACATTACACTACACTACAGTAATTTATTGCTATTTTACCTCGACTCTATGTGTACAAGTCCCGAAAGTTTAATAGTACATTACACAACACGGGAGGTAATAAAGAAAGCTCTCGATCGCATATTTACGTCCCTCGCTTGCAGCTCGGGCCGCAAACTTCTGCGATCTCGGCCTTTCTTTGTATTACCACCCTAGTTGTGTAATGTACTATTAAACTTTCGGGACTTGTACACATAGTTAGAGTCGAGGTAAAATAGCAATAAATTACTACGCGATTAAGCCCCGAAAGTATTCTAACTTTAATTTGTTCTCATGAGAAATAAATAGGTACTTAAAACCTGAAAAAAAATCTCTTAAGTGTGTAAGCATAAGTGGTAATTGGGCACACACGTGGCGTGAAAATCGACGGAAACTGCTTACACTGTTTTGTTGTACGATGAGGACCGTGTTTTCATAAGGCTTCGTCGGAGCTGTTTTCTCATCATCGAGAAGCACCTGTGTACCTCAGCGTCAAATTATTCATCGGACGAATATCAGTTTCCGTGACAACTTTTGTTGAGAAGTTGGCTCTTGCGTGAATTGCTTGTGGGCTCATTTATGGGCTCAGGTGCCATGAGTAGAAACTCAATAGTCTATTTGAAAGGTGTGTATAGGGAAGAGCGGCTATAAAGGGAAATTTCCCGCCAGGCAGATCGTATTAGATGTGTTCTGTGGATCGTATGCTTGGGGACGGCCAGTCCGACTGTTGTTAGTCGGACGTTACATTTATGGTATGTCATTGAAACACTTTGATTGCGTGATGCAGGAATGTTGGACTTTGTAGTGCGCGCGCAGAGTAGACTTGTGCTCGCCACATGTGTAATGAGTACTCAAAAAGTGATCATTTTTAAACATATCGACCTCGATGGCGCAGCGGCTTGGCACGCTGTCAGTAAAACTGAAGGTTCGATCCCCAGCTGGGCCAAACTAGAAAACGATCTTTTCTAGTTTGTGTCAGGTCTTGGATGTTATCTATGTATTTATTGTATTTAACCTATCGTCGAGTTAGTACCTGTAACACAAGACATTTAGTTGTACTTAAAATGGGGCTAACGAGATCTGTGTAATATGTCCACGAATATTTATTTATTTATTACTAGCTGACCCAGCGAACTTCGTACCGCCTGTTAGTCGACTTTATTTTTTTTTATTTTTCTATCCGTAAGAACCACCCTCGTATTTCAAGGAATATTCTAAAAAAAGAATTAGCGAAATCAGTTCAGTTGCTCTCGAGATTTGCGCTTACCAACACATTCAGCGATTAATTTTTATATTATAGATAGTTATAACGTATTAAAAAAAAAGAACTACAAATGCTGGGATCGGAGGGCTGACGCATATCTCGGTCAGAGGATAAGTCTGGCCATCCATTGCCAGCACTCTGGGCTCCCTGCCGAGAGACACCGACCTGGGGCAAGTTTTTTATTTGTAAATATAAAATTATAGGTATTTAATAAAAACTGTATTAACACAGATATTTACTCGTTTAATTTTACATTTTACAATTTTCCGACGTTTCCCGGAAGACTAAAATGATGTAAAATTAAACGTGTCTAGTGCTCGTGTTAACCTTAGAAAATTATTATAGGTATTTATTTCTATTAGTTTATATTAATTACGTTTTGAGTTTTCTTATTGATTCAATCTTTAATTTAGTATAAGTTTGTATTTATTCATTCATTCATTCATTCGTTCGTTCGTTCGTTCGTTCGTTCGTTCGTTCGTTCGTTCGTTCGTTCGTTCGTTCGTTCGTTCGTTCGTTCGTTCGTTCGTTCGTTCCCTTACTCACTCACTCACTCACTCACTCACTCACTCATTCATTCATTCATTCGCACAGGAATTAGTGACGTCACTGGTCAGTAAACTAACAAACGTCAAGTCAACTCTCCGGTTCTCAGATCACTATATTTACTGACCAATGACGTCATTATAGATTCAACCAATCCTGACCGTTTTCGATAAAAAAGTTACAGATTCTGCGAAAAACTGCCGGCATATGCTGGATGCGGCAAGCTGAAGACTGGGCGCTATGACGCTCATTAGAGGGCTATGTCCAGCAGTGGACTAATATAGCCCGAAGAAGAAGAAAAAGAAGAAATTACAGATACAAAGTTATCAAGTTTAATCGCTAAAATTTTTTGCAAAAACGATCCCTTTTATTTAGTTTAAATTCTTTAAATTAGTTTTATAACTCGTAATAGATACAAATGCATATACTTAATAGTTTTTGTTTCACACTGTCAAATAGCATATAGTGCGAGACGGTGTGTTTGCTCAGAATCTTGGTGTTGGTGATATTAATGAAGCAAATGGGCTGTAAATTTATAAATAGCATTTTTTATGTAGCCTATAAAACTCCCACTGCAGGTCACAGGCCTTCTCTCAGAGAGAGAGAAAGTATGGGCTTAATTAAGCCCGTGCCCTGAACTTTCGGTAATTACCACGCTTGTCACCGTGGATTGGCAATTCAAACGCCGAGGTATTTCAACACCTCAGGTGGCACAGTAGCTAAAACAATGGACTCGGAAGCGAGAGCCCCAGGTTTGATTCCCAGTGCGGGCACGTACCGATGACATTGTTTTCTAAGTTATGCACATTTGTGAAGTTAAAGTTGCAATCTCTTCTTCTTCTTCAACCCATAGCCACCCAATGCTGAGTGTAGGTCTCTTCCAATGCACGCCATTTATTTCGGTCTTGGGCTTTTCCAATCCAGTCCTTTCCTGCCACCTTGACCAGGTCGTCAGTCCATCTTGTTGGTTGCCTGCCCACACTTCTGCGCCCCTCGCTAGGCCTCCAAACCAGTACTTTTACACCCCATCTTTTATCTTGTCTACGGCATATTCTGGCAAAGTTGTACGACAAAGTACCAATACCACTCGTTAATGGTAAAAAAACGTCGTGAAGAAACCTGAGTGTTGTGACGGTGCAAACCTCTTTATACCATTTTTATTTCTTTTTCTATCTATCATTTTCAAATATTTAAATTTCGTCACACATTCTTCGATTTCTCTCATTTTTCGTTCACTAATACTTTATCCTTTGACCAGATCTGACTATTTTACCTGTTTCTCCGTTTTTTATTCAGTTTTCTGTTTTAACATTACTACAAATATCTACAAATAAAACAACACCTGAAGTCGTTCCAGTTTATTATTATTTATAAAGATACCCAACGTTTCAGTGTAAATAGTATAAAAATGAATTCGAAAATGTCACACGTTGGTAAATTTGTGTTAAGTGCTCCGCTGACCTGCTTTTAAGGCGGTTCGGGGTGTAACAAGCGCCACCAATGGAATAAAAATCGTAACTTGTATTATAAATTATAATACGTTTCTTTCTAAATGTGAACATGAGGAACCTTAACAACTGTGACAACTATATTTAGAACCTAGTCTCGAACCTAGGATCAACAATCTAGGACTTTTATACTACATTCTAGGCTATATGTTCAAAAAATAGTTATAGCAAATATTAAAATTTTTGATGTTTACTTTTTGAAAAAAACGTATAATAAAATAAGTTATTATTTTTATTCCTTTGGTGGCGCTAGTTAGCGCCCCTAAGCGCCTTAAGTATTACTTGGCCTAGTTCGTACTTGACAGCATTTCGTAGGCAATTACTGTCAGGATTGCGGCAAGTGGCAATTTCACTCTCCGTGAGTTTATGTTTCTATGTATGAAGCCTTTCTTGACAGCCTTCAGAAAAGGAGGAGGTTTTATTATTTTTTTACTATGTTATTTTGGAGAACTTCGTCAAACTTCTTAATATTTGAGTTATTAACATTCTCATTTCAAAACTTCAGAATTAAATGGTTTCGGGGAAAATTTCCCCTTTTTATTCTATAAAATGCCTTCATTTTTAGATCAAAATTTCGTTTTATTTACAATACTTATTTACATAGAGCGGTAGCGGTGGTAGCGGAGCGGTGTAGAACGCTGGCTTCTCAATCGGGAGGTCGTGGGTTCGAACACCGGCATGTACCAATGACTTTGTTTTCTAAGTTATGTACATTTGTGAAATTATAGTAGCAATACTACTCGCTGACGGTGAAGGAAAACATCGTAAGGAAACCCAGTGTCTGAGGTGTTAGTGTAGCTCAGCGCTTGCTAAGTACAATGGCCCAACTATGAGGCTAAGTGCGGAAATCTCAGGTCTAACTAACTAACTACTTATTTACATCATGTCTAAATATGTATTGCTATTTAATGGTGTTTGTTTGCACATGTCAAAAATTATACAACCTCCTTGCTACTTCAAACTTATTCTTTTTGTATAAATCGTCTTTTGTTTTTTTCCTCTTGTAAAAATATTTGCGCAAGCAACACGCTATTAAATAAATAAATAATAAATATTCAAAAAATTTTTTTTTTATATATATAACATAACATTTATACATATAAGCACATAAATTGCTTCTGGCCCCACACTAGGATACCCTGTGTCGTGGAAACCAGAAATAACGACATCACAAACATGTAAACATCCAAGACCTGGGCTTTTTTTTTTTGTTCCCAGCCGGGATTCGAACCTCTTGCATGGTAGGCAGACGCGCTACCGCTACGCCACAGAGGTCGTAATGGACATATTACACAGATCTCGTTAGCCCTATGCTACGAGTAAGTACAACTAAATGACTGGTGTTATAGGTGCTAACTCGACGATAGATTTAATACAATAAATACATAGATAACATCCAAGACCCGAGACAAGCTAGAAAAGTTCGTTTCCTAGTTTGACCCCGCCGGGGATCGAACCCGAGACCTTCGGTTGCACAGTCAGCGTGCTAAACCGCTGCGCCACCGAGGCCGTCTCAAAGCATTGATTCATTTGAAAAGTCGTCGTGTTTTTTCTGCGAGGATTTAGAAAAGCGATAAACTTCTTCAGTGTTATCTGGCAAAAATTTTAAGTAACAAGATATTCCACATGTTTAGTCCCATCGCGTGTTTTGGTCAGCACTTTATGGTACAACTTCTTAAGTCTTGCCCTTGAAAATCAGGACTTAAGAACCTCAATCAGTAATTTTAAAACTTTGGGTAGCCAACACCATGTAAATACTAGAAATAAACATAAACTTTCGTTCCCACTATTAAGGCATCCTTCATCATTAATACATCCTTCATGGGGCATTGTATACGCTTCTATAATAAAATCCCTGAAGATATATTAAGCTTGCCTGAATCGCGGTTCAAAAAATATGTTAAGCACACTTTGTGAAGCCAGTAGAATGTATGAGTGCTATGTTTTATAATAATTATGTAAACTATGTTAATTAAGGACTTTGAAAAGACTAAGTTTGGAGTTTTTTTGTCCATTTTTTCTCCAAAATGATCTAGATTTTGAAATGGACACCTAGTTTGAATTGTAACGTTCATTGAGCCGCAGCTTCTGCGCTACTTTGAATAAAACCTTTTCATTTCAATCCATTTTAATCCCAGGCACAATTTCGCGAAGCGAATTTCGAGCGCATGGCGAAAACACAGTGTTAACTGTAAGTATGTTAGCCCAAGTGATTGATTTCAATCACTCGGTTCTACAAGGCCACATGGGTCTTAAATAATACGAAACAGTACCTAATATACGCGACGCTTCGGCAATTTTCACCGTTATTCGGTAAGCATCCGTGACAAAGTAATTATTAAACGTAATACCTTACATTAATTAAAACCACGTATGAATTAAACGCTCTCTTACTTACCTTACATACATGAAGTATATGACACACCTTCATTATATTTTATAAATTAAATTACCCACACGTTTTTCGGAACTCACTGACGTGTACTTATCTTTTATCAAACATACTTTATATTTAAAAACCTATTTATTTATCTATTTATTTGTTTCTTAGCACGGGTTAGTGCATTAAAAATAAAAATAGTGTAATACTTTATATTTACTTTTTAATTCCAATGTCATATCATGTTTTACATACTTCTTGTTCGAAAAACCTTTTTTTGTGCAACAAGATGAAGAGCAAAAGACTCAGGTTCGATTCCCAGCGCGGGCACGTACTAACGACTAGAAAACATACCAGCAATACCACTCGCTAACGTGAAGGAAAACATCGAGAGACCTGAGTGTCTGAGGTGTTCAAATACCTCAGGGCTTGAAATTTGTAATCCGCGGTGGGCACGCGTGCTAATTAAGCCCACACTTTCTCTCTATGAGAGAAGGCCTGTGCCCTATAGCAGAACGAATAAAGGCTATATAAAAAATCCTTTTACACCATTTTGTGCCATATTACCTCTACAATATCTGTCTGATCATTTGTAATCCACAAAAAATGGTTTCTTGTATCTAAGCTGTGCTATACAATGAAGGTGCCACTGGACGCTGCATAAATCATCTCATTACGGCGATGCAAAGGGATGCAATGGGGACTTGAGTCAAACTTAGATTGAAGTAGCATTGCTTTTACACCACAGAAGACTTAGGAAAACTAATTATATTAAAAAAAACATTAAAATTGGTTTTTCGGGCATTTCATGTTGCCCCAGAAAGCACAAAATATTTATACTCTAATAATGTGCTTTCTATAATGTTTTTTTATGTTTTTAATAACGATTTTTAATGTTTTTTTTAATATAATTAGTTTTCCTAAGTCTTCTGCGGTATATATATATATATATATATATATATATATATATTCGATTTTTCATTGAATTTCTAAAACGCTGTAGATGCCTAGACCCATTATTTTACGAGATAACTTGAATAGTGATAAGCGCACCATAGATTGCTAGGCGCCGATTCCGATTCGGCTTCTAGACCACGTGCCTAGAAAGTCATAGTTAGTTAGACCTGAGATTTCCGCACTTAGGCTCATAGTTGGGCCACTGTACGTAGCAAGCGCTGAAGTACGCTAACACCTCAGACACTAGGGTTTCCTTACGATGTTTTCCTTCACCGTCAGCGAGTAGTATTGCTACCATAATTTAACAAATGTAAATAACTTAGAAAACAAAGTCATTGGTACATGCCGGGGCTCGAACCCACGACCTCCCGATTGAGAAGTCGGCGTACTACAACGCTCCGCTACCACCGCTCGGTTAGAAAGACATTTCGACAGGTCACACTATGAAAAGTTTTAGACCTAAAACATTTTTTGTACAAACTTAGAACTATCGCTCGCTTTAGCTACTGATTTTATCTTGGCACGTTTTTGTCAAATACGGTGATGAAAACCATCGTTAGGGAACCAAAGTGTCTGAGCTGTTCAAATACCTCAACGCTTAAGATTGTTAATCAGCGGTGAGCAGGCGTGGTAACTAAGCCATACTCTCTCTCTGTGAGATGGCCTGTGCATTGTAGTGGGACGTTTATAGGCTTTATAAGCCCCCTGTTTCTCGTAAACTAATAATATTTACTTTTAAAAATTGTCGTACATAAAAAACTACTGCTAACAAATCTATAGATTAACCAATTGTTACCATAGCTGTTATCCTAGTTTGGGACCAGGCCAAGCGATTGTGTTGTGAGGAAGATGTTGCTGTTATTTTTTTTTTAATATACGAGATTTCTGAGGTTCATCATGATATTAAAAAGGCAGAGATGAGATATAATGTGCAGCAAATTGCATCCGTTACGAGGTTCCCAGCGTACAATGGCGTCTACGAAATGGTTCGTAGCGGCGTAGCGTAGCGGTGCTACGCCGTAGCTGGGAAACTGTCGTCATCAACCGCGGGGCACGAGTTTTACATGATATAGGCGCGAGTTTTAGTACTTATGTATCTGTCCAAAAAAGTGCCCAGATTTTCATTAGAGTTCAATTCAATTAATTCTTTGTAATAAATTACATTATAAAGATGTTATTTAAATAGGCGTGCAAGTGTAATTTTACCGATAACGGCAAAGGATTTTTTTAAATTTAAAATTAATATATAGATAGATAGAGATAGAGAACACTTTATTGTACATAAAAATGGAAATCACACAGATATTTCTTAACCTAAGAGTACAGACGGCGGCCTTATCACTAAAAGTGATCTCTTCCAGACAACCTTCGGATGAACTGGACTAATATATAATACATTACGTATTCACATTTTAATCATTTCCAATTAAATATTAATATAAGGCTTAAAATGTTTAATTAACAAACAAATAAAATCTTAATCAGATAAATTGAAAGTCACTGCTAATTCATTAAATAATAATAAAATACAATGTATAACTATGTAACCTATTAAAATCTATTTACAATTTTAATAATATTAATTTAGATTATATGGTCACATAATAATAAGATATTGTTTTAATGTCTTTAGGAATCGCTTACCAGGGAGAAACTTGATATAAGTTTTTTTTTTAGCTTTATGTACGTACAGGTATGAAGTACAGGTAAAATTTAAAAACAAACAGATGTTTCCTTATTTGTAAGCTCACTTGATTTGTACATGATTTATAAAATGATTTATACACAAACAAAGAAAAAGAAACGAAATAATTGTGTCAAATTGATAACTTATGCACGTAGGTACACATTATGTTGGATGACAAGATACCACTAAAATATAGTTTGTACTTATAGTTCACATTTAATACGTGACGTTTATACTACTAGTCGCCAAGAGCATGCTCCCCACCTGACTTTTGTTGTTGGTAGTTTGTTATTAACGCAGACTGCTGCATGACTGGTACTTTTACTGTATGCTGTCGCTCTACAGAACTTCGAGCCTGCTAGAGGTTTTACCTCTTAAGTTCGTATTAATAATAATAAGCTCCACACAACACAATCACATCACCTGGTCCTAAACTAGGATGCCTTGTACTATGGTAAACCGGTTAGAGCGTCACAAACATGAAAATACACCCAGACCTAGCCCACTTGTACAAATGTACCGCATCATTGATCAGACAGATTATAACATAACATTTACATACAGGCACATACATTGCTTCTGGCCCCACACTAGGGTACCCTGTGTCGTGAGAACCAGAAACAACGACCTCACGAACATGTTAAAATCCTTAGATGTTTACCACAGGTCTTGACCTGTGGTTTTTTTTTGTCCCCAGCCGGGGTTCGAACCCGGGACCTCTTGCATGGTAGGTAGATGCGGTACCACTACGCCACAAAGGTCGTCATGTAGTGGATAATAGGGTAGGTATAGCAGTAAGTGTAGTAGGTTCGTTTTTATGTAAACGTCCCACTGCAGCGTACAGCCTTTCTCTCAGAATTTAATCACAGAAGCCTCCGGTAAAATATTAATCTAGCTAGAAGAAAGTCCATTGTGTACAACACATACGGTTTTTAACTTAGGCCTTGCCTTGAACTTGCCCACCGCGTGTGTGTAAACTGAGTTCGTGCTTTGCCACTCCCGCATGCGGTTTGTCTGATTTTATAAGACAGTCCTAGAAATAGTAATTTCGGTTTTAATAAATCACCAGCCCCTGCAAATAAAGTCCACTCAACTGCAAGTGTGCTACAATCAAACTGCACTATACAGCTGAAAAAACGTAAGCATATTTTTTTATGCAGCATATGCACGTGCTGGGCACAGGTCTTCTCTCAGAGAGAGTGAGAGAGAAAGAGTATAGACTTAATTACTAAGGTGGAAGGAAAAAGAAGGCCGGGCAGGAGAAGGATGTCATGGTTGTGCAACATCAAGGAGTGGACCGGTGTTAAAACCGCGGAGCTGTTTAGAATTGCACTGAACTGAGATCGCTGCCAAGAGCTGACTGCCAACCTCCAGTAATGGAAAGGCACTTTAAAGAGAAGAAGAAGCCCACCGCAGATTGTCAATGTCAAGCGCTGAGGTTTTTGAACACCTCAGACAGGTTTCTCCCGATGTTTTCCATCACAGATTGCGAGTGGTATTGCTGCTATAAGTTCACAAATGGGGCACGAGTTATTAAATATCTTCACCACAAACAACGGTCACCCATCGAAGCACTGAACGCGCCTTGCGTTGCTTAACCTTCGTGATCGTATAAGATCACTCAGGCAGTCAGGGCTGCGACCGATTTATTAAATATTATAAATAATCCAGGTTTTTTTCAATGTGCGTCAGTGCGCACCTGCTACTGACGAATTAACGACGACTTACAGAGATATTTTAATTATTTATGCAGGTTCCGTGTACCAGAAAAATTAAAGCTCCCTTTTTCATAATACCCACCTTTTCAATTTTACCCTATCTGATGACTGATTTTGCAATATAAAATGGACTGGCGTGAATTCGTGGAGCTCATCCTTTCTGTAAATTTTAATTTCGAAAATTTATCTACGCTTCCTTCTCAACTGAATGAAGTAGGGTTGAATTGAGTCGCTGCTTTATACATCAAGCCATTTTTTTAACAATTAATGGTATAATGATTATAGGTGATAAGCTGTCTTAAGAAAGCTTGAAGATTTTTTCAAGGCTACAATCATGTCGGTGAGATAATGAGATGATTGCTACAGTCCAGTGTCGTCTTCACTCACACTAGATGGGTGGAGGGACTACTTGGATGCTGCAGTGCCTTAGACATGGTTTTAGATGGTGTAGGCTTGCCCAGCACCTATACAATCCTGACAGCTTAGTCGTCCATAGGAAATAATAGTCAAAAGGTGCGGAGCCAACCAAGCCACAGGTTTCCTCACGATGTTTTCCTTCAAAGAGCGTGTGGTATTGCGGCTACCAATTCGCAAATGTACGTTAATTTCAAAGTTACAAAGCCTCTAAGGCATTTAACCAATGCACACTGCCTATCCTCACAGACGGTGCTGAGACATGAACACTCACAAAGGCACGTGTGGAGGAAATCCAAGTTGCACAAAGGGCTATGGAGCGAGTCATGCTAGGCATTTCTCTTCGCCGTCGTGTGCGTAACGTCGTAATTTGACAGAAGACAAAATTGGACGACGTGGACACACGGATCATAAAACTTAAGTGTCGATGGGCGGTGCATGGTTTGACGAGAATACGGACTGTGGAGAAGGCCTTCAAAGAAGTGGTGGATAAGAACTGGTCATCGTTTGGCGTTCTCAATCTCAATCTTCATCGTTATACCCTTACACGATGGGTTGATGACATTAAGGCGCTTTAGGATGCTAACTAGCGCCACCAACGAAATAAAAATCATAATTATAGAACACGTTTCAAAAAGTAAACATCATCAAAAAAAATGTATATTATAATAGTTATTTGTTATACAAGAGTGCAAAGTTGCTTTTTAACCGCGTGTTCAATTTTGATGACCGAGCAAGCGAAGGATTCTAAAATTGAATCACGAGCGCAGCGAGTGATTCAAAATAAGAATCCTAAGCGTTAGCGAGGGAATCAAAAGAGCACGAGGTGAAAAATCTTTGCACTCGAGTGCAACTCGTAACATTTCATTCCACCTCAGCGAGGAAATGACTAAATGCAAAATAAAAACGTTTACAATCACAAGAGAGGTACACTTTTTAATTCACAAACTTAGTGCACACGATGTTCTAAATTCATTTCACTTTATCCTCTAGAGAATAAAAACGGCTTTTCCACTCAGATATTGAAGATTAAAAATACTCTTTCCGAGATGGTGGGATGAAAAATAAATTACGATTTTTATTCCATTGGTGCCCTAGTTAGCAACCCAAAGAGGCTTAAGAAAGCTGCAGGCGGTCAATGGATGAGACTAGCAGGGGACTGGCGAGGTTGGCGTGATGGTGAAGAGGCCTATGCCCAACAGTGGGCGTCTTCCGAGAGCCTAAAGCTCATGGAAGACGCCCACTGTTGAAAAACATAATTTTCTTTTAATACAACATAGGCAGCTAAAAGAAAATATGTTTCTTTTTTATTGGTGGCGCCAACTAATGAAAAAGGTTCATATTTTCTTAATAACCCGTCTTTGGGAAAAGTGACGATAAATTCAATAAAAAATCTTGATGAATTTGGGCCCGTTTTTGAATTGAGAATCGCTAAGTAAATAGTTAACTGCAGTGCTGTCTCTTCGAATTTCTCAGAAAAGAGTGTGACAGAACGTTTCTTAGTGAAATTCTCAATTCGGTAACCAGCCCGTAGTAGCTCGGTTTAGAATCCACTGACAAGTATCCAGGTCCAAGAATCTAGAAATAAAAAGCAGTTTTCCCAAAAACGGCCCTTTCTTAGCGGATCTCGATTAAAGTCCTAGGTAGGTCTGTAGGTTCCAAAAGTCGTCACAGAATATCAAACAAGATAATGGTTTTTATTCCATTGGTAGCGGCAAGCACCACGTACCGCCGCAAGGAATTTGTTGGAGCATTGCGAACAAAGCCGTCGCTGCAGGAGGTGTACTGGTGATTGCGGTCTGCGCCGATGCAGCACGGCGTCACCTATCTCGGGGCGAATGTCTCGTCATTAAGACCGCTTCTGAGCGGCACGTGCTGCAAATGAGGGGCGAAACCCCCATTGTTTAGGCTGCATTCACGCCACGCTGCTGTTAGGGCTTTACACTGCCGCTTCTTACCTACACAGCTATCGATAAGTTACTGTGTAAAAAAAACCGGATTAATAAACTAGGCGTACAGTCGGATGAGGTAGCATCCCTAAGCATTATTGTTCTCAGTCTAAGGCGCTCTGTGAGTTGTGCATGTAAAAACAGGCTCAAAACTGATACCCGATCGCTAGTAGGACTTTTTACTAACATAACAGAACCTCACGCCTGTATCCCAGAGGGGTAGGCAGAGACCTGGAACTGCCACTTGGAACTGATCCTGACAGATCACCAACGCTTCATTAACGTTCATCAGTCGTTACACGCTCGGTTCCGGGTACTTTTGATTTTTGATTAATGTATTAGCAAAGGAGAAAATCAAAAGTACCCATAATATAATGTACACCTATTTGGTCGAAGTATATCCGCCTGGGACGTCTTTTTGATTTGTCAATCTTTCTTCTTTCATCTTCTCCACATGTCTTTGTTACCAAAAAATATTAAATAATGTACAATAACTGAAATAAATCTTAAAAACAAAATTTGCCAAAAGGCCTTATGCTCACTAGTATGGATAGTATCGAAAAATTAATTTTCTCAAAAATGTATCTGGTCAAAAATTTAAATGCGGTTGCTCAGTGGGTAGAACAATGGACGCGGAAATGAGAGACCCAGGTTCCATCCCAGTGCAGACATGCACCAATGACTTTGTTTTCTAAGTTGTAATACCACTCCCTAAGGGTGAAGGTAAACATCTTGAGGAAACCTGTGGAACTCAAATAACTCAGCGCTTGCAATTGTCAATCCGCAGTGGGCACGCATGGTATACAAGCCCATATTCTCTCTCTCCCTCTCTGAGAGAAGGTCTGTGCCTTGCAGTGGGACGATTATACGCTACAAAAAGACTAACAAATTATTAATTTTGTATCAATTTGACAATACACAGATAGAGTTGAAATTGTTTTCCAGAGATTTATGTTCTATAATATACAAAAGAAACAAGGACTTTCTTCGATATCAACCCTTTATATGTCCCCACTGTTGGGGCACGGGTCTCTTCCTGTATTGCAGGAAGGTTAGGCCATACTCCACGACGGGGGCCAAGTCCGGGTTGGTGGAGGATTGTAAGACAGTGGCAGGCCTTACTGTCACAAGTTATCAAGGCGCCCATAAGGCCTCCGACGTGGCTTAATGACTGCCAATACATGACAGCCGGCACCAACGGGTTACGTGCCTTGCGAAGCACGGAAGCGCTCGAAAAAAATGCCACTAGCGGTAGCCACGGGACGGTCACCCATCCAGTTCCTGACCGCGCCTGTTATTGCTTAACCCAAGTGATTGATTCCAATCACTCGGTTCCGCTAGGCCACGAGCGCTTCAGGACATTCTTAAGACTAAGCAAATGAGTCAGCTTTATAGATAATGACTTACTTTCCTAGTACGAGCATAACCCACCTCTAGACACGTCTACTAAAGGCGCAGCCAACCACTATCTGAATTAAAGGAAGCCAGAACTAATAGACGATCTGAAGCAGACATATCTTGGAAAAGCAGGCCTTATAATCCTTTAACGATTATCACTTTAATCTGTAGATGGGTGTAATCATATCTAGAGTGGGGAAACCATAGCGTGTACGGCCACCGCCCGCGTTTTGTGGTTACATTCCATTTAACTTTGGCGCCCATCTCAACCCTACATTTACGCCTCAACGAGGGTATACGTGAATTTAATTAATCCCTCCTCAAGATTATTTTATTGTTTATGCCGCTTTTTCACGGTCTTAGTACGCTCGGACCGAGTGCGCCATCCGAGTAAACTAATGCTTCTGATTGGACGGTTTGTCGTGACAACATCAAAATAGTTATATATTTAACGGGTCAAATCGCGATTATTTATTAGGTAAAGCGTAATTACCTTATTTCCCGACGTTTCGGCAGCGTTACTGTTGACGTGGTCTCGGATAAGTCTACCCGAGACCAGGTAATTACGTTTTACCTAATAAATAATTGCGATTTGACCCGTTTAATATATAACTAAAGGAAGGCCAATGAGACGAGATAAAGAATGTAAACAAACGGACCGTTACTGAGTTACATTGCGATAGTGAACGATTATTATCTCTGTCCTTGTCACAAGTATGCGGTAATGGCGTCATTTGATCGACGACAGCTGTCGTTGCGTATTTCGTGGTACAGGAAAACTTTCAGTACGGCAGTTGTCAACATTTGGTGTCATCCGCCATTTTGTGAACTATAATCGTTCATTCCTGTTTAGATTGCGTTTGAAGTGATACGTATTTTTTCGTTTCCGTATTTAGTAAGTTTATTGTGTTTATAATCCGTTACTGTTAGTTTTCTTGTTGATTTTTGCTGTTACTGTAATTAGTTGTTGGTTTTAATTATGGAATCACAGCCTGGCGGCTCTAGACAGCCTAGGACTCTTCCGGTGGATTATATTTGACAAATACAAAAGACAGCGATTAGAATAGGGAATCCGAAATTTGTATAACTATAATTTATCCAAATAAAAATGTTTTGAACCCCTGAAACTTTGTTTACATTCTTTATCTTGTCTCATTTGCCTTCCTTTATGTATGAGTATCGCGAATTATTAAGAAATACTAACACCAAAATAGCCAATCAGAAGCATCAGTTTACTCGGATGGCGCACTCGGTCCGAGCGTACTAAGACCGTGAAAACCTGGCATTAAGGTTATTAATATGTAGCTCTGTCCTATCGCAAAATTATCGCTGAAAGAGTGGGAAAATGAGTTTGAGTCAGTTGCTGAAATAAATGACTGATGTGTACTAGGCATATGGCAGGGTAAACGACACCCAAATCCGGCGTGCATGTATGAAACGACTAATTAATGCTGATAAAGAGAAATATTGATTGTCTGATCGGTTGATTGAAAATTCTTTATTGCACAAAGAGGGGTTTAATACTAGCTTACGAGTAATACTAATAAGTATTTTCTTCCAACAAAACTTGATTATGTGTATAATGGAAGGGGGTAATGCCATAAAAGATTTATTGCGAAGAGTATACTTACATATGTATTTATATATAAATATGTATACATATATATATATACAAAATATGTCTATTACGTGAACTAAATTACAATAAGGTTACATATTTTATTAATTTATATACCAAATACATCGACATAATATACACTCTTTATATACATACATACATACATACATACATACATACATACATACATACATACATACATACATACATACATACATACATACATACATACATACATACATACATACATACATACATACATACATACATACATACATACATACATACATACATACATACATACATACATACATACATACATACATACATACATAATCTCACGTATGCAGAGACCAGGGACTGCCACTTGCCACGATCCTTACAGGTCATCTTCTCTTCATCAACCTTCATAAGCCGTTGCATGGACGCACGCCGGTTCCGGGTACGTTTTTGTCTTCCCCTTTCCTAATACATCCCCCATTTGGTCGATGTATGTCCACCTGGGACGATGTACGCCCAACTATATATACAACAAATACAGAAGCAGGTCTGTCAGGGTCGTGCCAAGAGGCAAACTCTGGTCTCTGCCTACCCCTCCACAAAACAAGCGTAAGTTTATGTAATATAATGTGTATGAAGGTTATATATAAGACCGCCAACTGTACATATAACATTACTTAGACTTAAGAAATCATGGTTCCAACTCTTTTTTTTTGGTTGAGCAATAAAGTGGTCTCATAATCCACTCCAACCACACTCCAACCAAAGGTTGTAAGGAAGAGATCGCTCAAAGCGATAGACCGCCGTTTCAAGTAATTTTTTCTGGCTGTGCAATAAAGTGTTCTCTATCTATCTCTATTTAAATAAAAAAACGTCAAAACATCAAATGGCTCTCTCTTCATGAAACAGTAAGGTCAGCAAGAGTTAACTACTTATGATAACTTGCGATTTATTCCTATTATTGTAGGTAACAAGTTTAAAAAAAACAGGTGATGCAGTTTCCTTGTTTTGTTTCTTTGTCGTAAAGTTTGTTTCTTTCTGGTGTCATAAAGGCACAAAATGCATAGTTATATATTAAACGGGTCAAATCGCGATTATTTATTAGGTAAAACGTAATGACCTTATTTCCCGACGTTTTGGCAGCGTTACAGTTGCCGTGGTCTCGGGTAGCCTGAAGTGGCGAGTACAGTCAATTATTGTGGGTAGTCACTTTTTTTTTCGCAGCTGGTCGACACACAACACTCACTACGCCCACAGACAGGTCCGGTGATAAGGCATTTACAATTCTAGCACAAAATACTACGACAAATCGATCAAGCGACAATAAAATGACTGGCTGAAGTAAATGAAAAGTAGGAAGAAAAGTTATGTAAATTCGTAAAATTATGAAGAGCAAAATTAAATGTTATGTTATTTCTAAAAATAGAAACATTAATTGTATCGCAACACGGCATTACAGAAGTCAAAAGTAGAGGCTGTCCAAGCCGTGATTTAAGTCTAGCGTAATGAGTGCCTACAGAAACAAGATTTCCGAGTCTAACGCGAAAACAACGGGTGCCACCCGGCTTAGGGAAAGATCTAAAAAAAGTTAATAATTTGTCGTCGCCTCAGTGCCTTGTCTTCTTTCTGAGATTTTGAAGGAAGAAATTTTTACGTACCATTTGCAATAAAATATTAGGGAACGCAAAAAAGCAATTTTTGTCTTGAACAGATACGTTTTACTCAAATATTACATTCCATTTAACACGATTTTTATACTAAAAGATTGTTTTTAAATAATCGAATTGTGATAGACACCCTCTTCAGACTAATCATTCTCTGAATATCTGCGATATTTTCTAGTATTGTAAATTCGAAATGAGAAAAATTTCTGTTTATACTAAATTTATAACAAGTTTTACGAAGAGAACGAGTTGATTGTTATAAGGGTTCCGTAGTCAACAAAGATTCTGTCGGCCTGTCTATCCACGGCTTAGCACAGAGGCGAGAAGTACTAGAAAGCTGTATTTGGCATCGATACAGATAATTAATCACGCCGACCAATGGTGGTATAAAATCTTTAAAGAAAAAAAATACGTACCACCCCGACTCCTCAATCAGTGATGCTATTTGTATTGGCTACTGCATAGTAAATGGTATTGTCAGATTGGTAATTCAAAATATTTTTGGGTGTAGGAAATCTATTTTTAGATTTAAGTGTTCGTTTGCGAAATATTAGACTTTAAAGCGCAATTTTGTATTAGACTGTAGGCGTGATCGTTGCAAAGACGAACCGTTTTATAAGACCGTTTTGTGTTCCGCGACGATAGGACCGTTTTACGTTTCATTATAAAGCAGTGCCAGAGACTCTAAAGCAGTGCCAGCGTTTGTTCGTCGCGAGACCAGTTCTTAGATTGTTTGACGCGGATATGTCCTTTAGTGCTATATTAATAGAGCCTAGAACGTAATGAGATCATTGCGAAGTCGTCGTCGGCTCCTTGCTCGTTCCGTTCGTTTTGGTCTGTGATACAATAAAGTAATCTTTATGTCTATGAGTATACAGTCGGAAAAAATAAGTTGTTTTACACGATATTCGTGTAAAACAACTTATTTTTTCCGATGTTTAGTGATTTCGTCTCGTTCGCACTCGTTTGACCGTCCTCTGCGCCTTGCTCGTTCGCATACAATGAAACCAGTTGCGAACGAGGACCGTTTCGAGGACCTGTTTTCGTTCCAGAAAAAACGGTTGCGTTTCGTCGTCGATAAATCGGACAACGACCCACTCCTATTAGACTGGAGTGTACCCCACGCTCCCGTATAAATGGTTGATTGTAGAAACCTGAAAACCCCAGGGTAGGAACAGCATTTTAAAAAGGAAAACTATGACGGCTATGGAAGCGCTACGAATTAACGGGTAAGTTAGCGACTAATATTATTATGGTAGGAGAACTTCATGGAAATTCCGTTGAACAATACTTTGATAAAATTGTTTGGCAGTTTTTGATGAAGTTGTTAGTTCTGTAAAGCGGGTATAATACCCCTGCTTCTTCGGCACCATACAATGTGCATGATCCAACAAGCACTTTGCAGGTTTTTCACCTAACTGTCGTTAACTGATAGACGTTCGAAGATTTTTTACGTTGATGAGGTCAAGTTAACATCTCCAAACAGATTAGTATGTTTACATATAGCCACCATGTTACTTCATTATAGTTCAAGAAAAATATACAGTCTTTGTTTAGGCATTACAAAAAAAATTGTAGTGATAATTATTGAAAACAAAACATAACATAAAATAACTTCACGCCAGTATCCCAGAGGGTTAGGCATAATCATTGAATATTCACAAGGCACGTTAAGCCGTTGGTGCCGGCTGACATGTAATGGCAGTCGTTAGGCCATGGCAGAGACCTTATGGGCGGCTTGATAACTTCTGACTGTAAGGCTCTCGACTGTCCTACAATCCTCCACCAACCCGGACTTGGCCTCTGTGGTGGAGTATGGCCGAACACTCCTGTGATGCAGGAAGAGACCCGTGCCCCAGCAGTGGGGAAATACAAGGGTTGATATCGATTGAATATTTTGATAAATCAACAATAACCAGTGCGGTACACTCACGATTAATTACATCACACATATCTAATGTCCGAATCAAGAGCTCGTACGAAATTAATAGAATTCCTGAGTAGCCGAGCGCAGATGATCGGATTTGAGATGCGGATGTTATGCAATTGTGGGGCTCTGTGACGGGCCCGTGGGAGCTCCGGTGAGCCCTTAGGTCTGTGACAGGTGGCGCAAAGCCTTAGGCCTATGACATACTAAACACTAGCTAATAATAAGACATTTGGGAACCTTTTTCGGGTCTTGATTGTATTTTTTTTTCCAAATACGGTAGAACATGTTACGCGATTTAGTCGTCAGTCACTCTGCATGATTTCAGACAGCATTTTACGCTCAATTATGACGTTTAATACGTTGATCTTGTGCCGTTGTCATCCAGAAAAGGTCTTTTCTTGAATATTCTTGCCTCTCTATGACAATTTAATAACTGGCTTAATGGTGTCATCTCCATTTGGCAGTACATACTATAGTTATACCAAATTGTATTGGCCACTTTAGTTTTTTATCAGTCTTAGTAGTTTTTAAAATTATAATGAGATTTTTTTCACAATGGGCATATATATTTAAGTAAAAAAATTATAAATCCAAAAATCGTTTAAATTTTTTCTTTTGATTTTGAACTCAAGCTAACAAATCCCCTCGTTAATGCACAATCTTAGTTTTCACAGATCATCACATTCTAAATATGTTAATTAGAAATAGGAATATAAATAGAACCGATTTGATTATTTTACATTTAATAAATAAGCACAATTGTCATGAGGCAAATCAAATGTGAAAGTGTAAACTTCTTTACCAATTTAATAAATATTGTTTCCAAAACAGTTATAGGAAACAACAACGACTCATTAAAACAAAAAGAATACAATAACACTTCCTTTTATTTCTTTACTAAAACAATGAAAGGAAATCAGAGTTAAAAGAGCAATATTTTTGTATATTTTAGAGATATAATGAGCATGTGAGAGTAAAGATGCGAAATTGAGTACATGAAAAATGTAAGATGGTAACTGTAACGCTGCCAAAACGTCGGGAAATAAGGTAATTACAAATAAAGAATAATAATAATTACGTTTTACCTAATAAATAATCGCGAATATCCCCGTTTAATATATAGCTATGTATGAGTATCGAGAATAATTAAGAAATACTATGTAAGATGGGGTACGTGATCTTATGTGTATATGTGAGAAATGTGTGTGTGAGTCTTTTGATATCATAATTTTGTACGCAGTAGTTCCTCGGATGTACTACAATTTATTCAACGGACTTAAACTTATTTTTTTATCCTTACCATCAGTAGACTCCAATTATTGAATTCCTGATGCATTCATTGTCAGTTATCAGGCTGGATAAACAAGTGACCACTAACAATATTCATTAAAAAAAACTATCTAAAAAGTGGCCAATCTTCATTACACTAACTATGCATGATACCCATCAGTCATTTTCATTGCTATTTAAAGAAATAAAGCCTTAACCCGCCGACTTTCTACCCGATGAATACTTTAGTAAATTTTATTGTGTACCACTTTTTCTGGCATTTCAAAATGTCTCTTTCGCGAATGTCCACTTCTCGAAATGTCATTTCCCTTTTCGTGAAACACCTATATTCGTTTATCGCTTTTTAAGAGTTACAATGAAACATGAAGCAGACAGATCACATACTGACAAAAAGTTTTAAAATAAACCACGCTCGAATAACTGCCAGATAGTTTGACAGAAATCGACACTCATAAATCCCAGTCAACCCTTTAACGGGCAGAGCTAGAATAAAAAAATCACTGGTTTCGGACTTTATTTAAAAGTGATAGTGATGGTGCAGTTTCAATACTCTACCATTGCGTGGTAGGCTTCAATAAATTATTGCCTGTAATTTCCCACAGTATTCTGAGATATTTTAAGAAAGGTCTAAGGATGCAGCACCTACTGTTTTATGACTATTTACATCCGTTTGCTTTTAAGTTTTATCTGTACTCGGATCTGTTTCTTCCTCATCATCATAATTACCATCAGCCCACCGCTGCCCACTGCTGGGTTTAGACCTTTTCCCTCAAATGCCATCTCTTACGGTCCCATGCCATCCGCATCCACGTTTTTTCCTACCTTGCATGAAATAAATAAATATATATTCTAATTTAACAGTCGAAGTGTAAAAAGAACAGTTCAGGTAGTAAGTACATCTTGCCGTTTCAGCTCAAAATTAGTTCCCTAAATATCTTGGCGAGAAACGGTATGTAGGTACTTACTACACGCGTAACTGCTTTTTTATAGACTCTCTAAGGTGTTGACAACATCAGCACCATAGCTAAGAATGATGTTACGACAGTTACATGAGTCCTAATAGTTTATGGAGTTTCACTGGACTTTACAACCTCATAGCAAGGTAACGATATGATAATCAGGTTAAATAAATCTGTCTCTGTCAGACATGGATTAGTTTCTTTCGGAGCTAAAGAAAAGTTTTTGCTAACATCTCTAGATCGTACTGTCAATTTGACAGCCACAGTCATGTTAATGTAATGTGGGTAAGTTGATTATGATTAATTTAAAATCTGGCGTCAAATAAAGAGTACTGATATTTACTGCATCGAAAATAAATCTTTTCATATACAAATGTCTAATGTGGAAAATATTGGTGATTAGATCGATCACTGAATCAATCCACTGCCTGTTATAGGCCTCCCTCCCGTCAGAAAGAGAAGAAGTAGCTTTATAAACATCATAGTCGCGAAATAAATTTCAATTCAGCGCCCCAAAAAATTAATCTTAAGCTATACTTAACAAATTTTACTTGTCCTGAAAGTGGAATATAATACCTTAGATTGTTCCAAGCAATTCGGCTGCAAACCTTCATATAGTTTTTTGTGTTCTTTTTTGTTTGTTGTCTAAAACAAATCATGTAGTTTTTTATGTTCTTGTTTGTTTGTTATCTAAGACAAATTATGTTATTCTTTGTTTGCTTGTTTGTTTGTTGTCTAAGACAAAAAATGCTGTTTTTTGAGTTTTTCTTTGTTAAAAAAAATATTTCGTTCAGAGCATAGATCGTGGCATCACACATTCCGAAAATTCACAGAAATCTTCGACATAAAAAGTGGCACAATAAAGTACATAAAACTAAACTAAATTTTTAAAATTTTTAAGGTTTTTAAAATTGTCCTAAGCACGGGTTAGTGCATTAAAAATAAAAATAGTATAAACTAAATGAATCAAAAATACCGCCCGGGACACACCCGACCCAAAAGTTCCCATGTCGCTAGCCTCATTACCCCGTTGCACCGCCAGCGAGATCCTTTATTTCCTTATTTATTACTAAAAGATGTTCAAAACGACATTATAGACGTGACATTGCATTCAATTCACGATAAGGTGTTTGTCAAACCATAAGGCCAAATATATGTACGTACATCATGACAGTCTATGAAGCAACTAACATTACTATTTCTTCTTCTTCAGGCTATATGTTAGTCCACTGCTGGACATAGCCCCCTCCTAATGAGCGCGATAGCGCCCTATAACTACTTAAAATAACCAAAACTAGAATATAAGACCACTTATGAATTTTAGAAAATACGACATGCTTTAGGTCTTAATCGGTAATTTGTGATAACAATTATGACACTTTGATTTTAAAACTGTACAAAGATAACATATTCGACGGATAGGGCTATTGGCAGCCATGTTTGTACTTAGTGATGGGATAAAGAAGTTTGCGTCAGGTATGCCCCGGTACGAATTACTTGTGTAAAACAAATCATGTAGTTTTTGTGTTCTTGTGTGTTTGTTGTCTAACACAAATGAGTCGTACTCATCCTGCTAATATTATAAACGCGAAAGTTTGTAAGTATGGATATTTGTTACTCTGAAATTTATTTTTTTCAAACATAATTATTATATATTTTTACGATACTTTTAACAATCAATGTCGATTTTATAATTTTTTTTCTGATTAATAATAAACTTGGAATAATAAATTACCCTTTCTATTGTTTGTTTACCTTTTGTCACAAGCTTCAATAAATAGGGTATATGTATGAGCATTGCATGTCATCAAGAAATACTATCAATGTCAAGAAATTGATAATAGGCATCGACATTTCTTGAATAAATTATTAGCAATGACGAGAAAACAATTTTATGGATTTTATCGTGCTGATAGTGTTTTAATCGCCCAAGTACGTAATACTATATTTAGTAATATCTGAGCGTCAGGTATGCCCCGGTACGAACTTACTTGTGTAAAACAAATCATGTAGTTTTTGTGTTCTTGTGTGTTTGTTGTCTAACACAAATGAGTCGTACTCATCCTGCTAATATTATAAACGCGAAAGTTTGTAAGTATGGATGGATATTTGTTTCTCTTTTACGTAGAAACTACTGAATGGATTGCGATAAATGTAAAGTAAGTAAGAAAAAATCTAACATCTGCGAGCTATTCTGGCGTGCGCAGCCAAAACCTTTTGTACGCCATTCTAATAATAAGCTACTCGAAATACTAATCCTGCGCATACAGAGTCGCGGGCACTAGCTAGTGGACTAATAAAGCAACTGAAAATATCATCCTTCCTCCGAAGTTGGTGCGTGTGCACAAGTGTGCACATGCCCGCCTGCGGTGCCTTTCACAAATACGGGCCTAACAAGCGCTCTATGATCTGCGGCGCTGTTTGCTCGGTGTCCAATGCATAATGATTAATAGAACAAATCTGGCTGAGATGCAGATTAATGTTTGCCCTAATTGAGTGGCTGGGGTGAAATTAATCGATGTCTAGATTACTAGACTTGGGTTCATGTAAGAAAACAATAATATACGGGTGTTCCAGAAAGGTCCGGTGAGACTTAAAGGGGTTTTCTACTCATAAGTACAAAAAAAAAATCTTAATTTGGCAAGAATTTTTTTTCTTTATATGTAGTTAAAAATGTCGTAAATACTACATACTATTAGCGAAATTAAATAAAATTTCGATGTATTTTTTTTTCATTGGTATGACAATATCAACCTATTTAGAGGCTAAAAAATTCACCCATGCCGGGATTCGAACCCGCAACCTCTGGCTATCCGTGCCAGCGCTCTACCAACTGAGCCAATGGGTGACTCACCGGCACCTGTGAAATTTCGAACCTCTTTACACTATTCTCTGTATTACGTACAGGCAGCGACATCTGGCTGAAGTAGATTGCATCACTTACAGCCCCGACTACCTACTTTGCAGTTAGGTTTAACATCGGAACGATATCACTGTACCCACATGATTATACTATTTTTATTTTTAATGCACTAACTCGTGCGGATTTTTTTAAATTTGTTTCTTAGCACGGGTTAGTGCATTAAAAATAGTATAATGACAATATCACTTATCAACTTATACTACTTGCTTCATGAAATTGTATGATTTGGCACTACTTTAAATTGTAAATGACATTGTAATATTATCCATTATTTTGTTATTTTATATCTAGAATTGAGAACACTAACAATATTTGTACGCCGTGAGGGAAAATATGGCGGACAATTTTTTTATCTTAACCACCTGCATGCAAACACCTATATTTGATAAGATAAATAAAGACATTGTATTGTCGGACTCGCACGCCGAGGGTTCCGTACAAATTTATAGATAGGTACTGACATAATATAAATAGTTTAGGAATCGAGACTCTGCAGACAAAAAATAAAATAATTATGAATTCCGGAACTAAGTTAATAATGTATTAAAACAGATCGCATTTGGACAACGTGCAATTTGATCCTCATCGCCAATACACAAGTGATATATTTGTTTTGATAGGTCATGTCAATTTTTAATTGACATGACCTATCAAAACAAAAAATATAATTTTTTAATAATTTTTTTAAATACAAATTTTAAAAAAATCCACCGTTTTCATGTACAGTTGCGTCTAAAAGTTGTTTATCTTTTTATGTAAACTATGTCTTTTCAATATTTTTACATACGTACATACATAACGTCACGTCTGTATCCCAGAGGGGTAGGCAAAGACCAAAGACTGCCACTTGCCATGATCCTGACAGATCACCTTCGCTTCATCAACGTTTATGTCGTTGCATTACTGCTGCAGTCAACAAGTATTGATTACTAAACCACTCAACATTTTTTTACTAAAACTCAAAGAAATGCACGGATTGGCCTTATATTGCACTTTTGGCTCGGTAATAAGTGTACTATATATCGGTAAGAATGTCCTTTGTGTGTAATAAGTAAGCGGTCTCAACCAAGTTATAAAAATAATGAGAAAACACTGACCACACATAAAATGGAAACAACAACATGGAAATAGTTTGTTGAATACAAATTGAAAGCTCACAGCTTTGTGAGTTCGTCTCTGTTAATAAGGAATCTATTTCCCCTCCGAAAACTTAAAGGGTTCGTAGATCTCACTAACCAGGCGAACTGCAATATTACATAAATTGACGTGATGCGTCAAGACGATAATATATATGCGCCTAAATAGCTCCGACAAGAGCTTATTGTCGTACACGTTGAGATTGTTAAACTAGTGAAGTAGTTCCACTACCTCGACAGTGTTGTAGACCCACTTGTAAGAGCAGAGGCGGATATTGTGTCCCGTATCAACAAAGTTTGTGCAGCTTAAGCTAAAGCAAGTGTGGACCTGCTCGAACGATGTCCACACTTGTATATCCCCACTACTGGGGCACGGGTCTCTTCCTGCATCGCAGGAAGGTAAGGCAATACTCCAACACCTGCTCGATCACTTTCACTTAATTATTTTGCGTATGGTATTCAGTAGGTTGAATCGCTCGTAGCCCCGGCTGCCTGAGTGATCTCAAACGATCACGAAGGTTAACCAACGTAGGGCGCGTTCAGTGCATGGATAGGTGACCGTTTATGACTAACGCTAGTGGCATTTTTCCGAGCAGCTCCGTGCTTCGCAAGGCACGTTAAGCAGTTGGTGCAGGCTGCTGTTGATTGATGGCAGTCGTTAAGCCAAGTCGGAGGCCTTAAGGCGGCTTGAAAACTTCTGAGAGTAGGACCAGCCATTAGTCTTGCAAGCCTCCACCATTCCGGACTTGGCCCCTGCGGTGGAATATGGCCTATACTTTCCTCAAGGAAGAGACCCGTGCCCCTCGGTGAGGACATAATGGGTTGATGATGATGTTTCAGGAGGTTAAAATTACGAAAGAGAGGTCATCAATCCACTCAGTGACTTCCTAGTTAAATTCGTGAATTTTTCGAATAACTCATTTTATAGACTATAACGGACGATGGTCAGTAATGTAGCACATAACCTGCACTTCTCTATCTCTGCAGGTGAGGTCTGGAACAAATTTCCACCTGTGCATCACATCTTAAGTGTGTCTTAAGCTTCTAAACTTTTTGCATCACAACACACATGAGCGAGTTTTACTTGAACGTCAAGTTAGTTTGGTATGTCGGTTCCATGTGTCTCACATGTTCTCTTTACGATTAGATGTTTTTTCTTTTGTTGTATTTCGTGTATTTTGTTTGTTTACTTTCCGTTTCTGTGGCGATTTGAATAAATTAAATGTCTTTCTTTCTATGAAGGTAGGTAAAATCATCTCTTTATTAAGAGACTAACTTGGCAAGTCGAAAACAAAAGATGGTGGCCCTTATACCATCTGAAAGCGGTAAAAAAAACATAAACTTGACTCGGCTGAAGAAGTTAAAGTTCCGTACAAGACCGCAAAAAAAATATATAGTCTTCTTCGCGTCTGATGCCTCTGATAATATTAAAAGAGCATTATCAACTTAATGTGACTGAATTCACAAGGTAAAAGCGATGTAATCCACGTAGTGAATTCATGATGAAATAGTATTGTTAAAAATATAGTCCTTAGTGAAACAAAACAGAAAGTAAAGCTAGCTTATCTTGAATAGTGATAAAAGCAATATGGAAAACCTACAAATGTACCCAAGAACGGTAACAACCTGGAACGCAATACAATTGAATTGAAATTGAAATTGTCCTACCACTTGGGTTCGCTTGTTACGAAATAAATCGATATCAACCCTTGAATGTCCCCACTGCTGGGGCACGGGTCTCTTCCTGCAACACAGGAAGGTTAGGCCATACTCCACCACGGGGGCCAAGTCCGGGTTGGTAACAAGTGACGAAATAAATAATAAAAATAATATTTTCTAACATTCCGAAGAGCCAACGACATTTTTTCTAAGAGATATTTCACATTTTGAACTTGAACTCGCTCGGTGAAGGAAAGCATCGTGAGGAAACCTAAGTGTCAGTGGTGCTCAGATATCTCAAGAACTGAATATGCTAAACCGTGGTTGGCACGCATGGTAGTTAAGTCCATACTCTCTCTCTGAGAGAAAGCATTTGCCCTGCAGTGGGAAGTTTACAGACAACATTAAAAAAATCTAGCTTTTTAAACTTTTGTTAGCGACTGTACGAATACCCGCTAGATTGTGAAAAAAAAAGAGAAATCGTAACACATAACTCAAAGCTCATTGTATTGGTGTTCAAAAGTAACTTCCATAGCAGATTTCCCATTATCCTTTATAGGTCACCTGTTAACCTTTATTGTGCAATAGAGAATTTTTCAATTCAATTCAAAAGAGACGAAACATCCCATATAAAATAGAGAAATGCCACTTTAAGATACATCGACTTGTCTGATCTTAGTATAATTTTCGCTCGGGATTTTTATTTATGAAAGCCAGCCCTGAGTCCGCAGCATACCCAGTACATACCGTCCTCTCTCTAAGCATTAACCAAACTAAAATTCCTGCAAGCACACACATAACTTCGCGTCCTCGGCCATTTTGTGGCGCGCCCGAAGAGTTATTGGTTGACATCAACGTAATGCTGAAACGGAACCTCGTACCATATAAACTCAACGAACAAAAAGGGCCTAAAAAAAGGAGAGTATAGGAAAATATCGTGCGGGGTGGAGAAGTCCGATTCCCGCGACAATGGCACGCGATGCTCTTTCAAGTTGAACTCGTAATTTATTTCGCTTTGTGATTTTTCATCGTGTGTCTGGGCTGCGCCATTTCAACAGTCACATTTCATCCGGTGCCAGCGTCACTTTTCATCCAGGCTTCACGCGATGTGGCCGTGATGTACCCCCTGGCGCCCCCGCACACCCCAACCACAAACAAATTATTTAGACGTCTAATTCAAAAGGTTGGACTGCCTCGTTGGTTTGCGGTGTCATGTCTGATTAGCATGGTGGAGGTAGTGATTTCGACTCTCTTTTGGGGCCGCCGTACATTTATTTGTACATTTGCTCTCGGTGTGGGTATATTTTCATGGTTATTATGGTCTTACCTACTTACCTTAGTGCAGTGTATCCTAGTTTGGATCCAAGACAAGTGAGTGTATTGTGTGAAAGTAATACAATAATTTTCATTTGATTTAAAAGTTGTCTACTCACAGCTTTATACCTACATCGGTCTCTTTTTGTGTGTAATTTGCGCCATTCACAGGCTACTTATGAAAATGATCACATTCGCAAGCAAATAGATGGGCAGAAGTTTGTGAAATCGGTGACAGGTTTTTAAAAGTTTTTCGCTTACTGCATTTGTAAAAAAGGTCAGTTTTGGCCTCTGGTCTTCGTTGTGGCTGTACGAGCACAGAGGTTGAATTCTATTAATGATTAATTGGTCAGTGGAATGCTGACCTTGACACATAACAATTGAAAACTATTCGTTTGGTTGGGCCGATAGTCACTAATAGGATACAACAGTTAAGGCGCTATACGACGCTAATTAGCGCCCCCAATGGGTTAAAAATCTTCTTTTTTTAAATATATTTTCTCAAAAAGTGTACATAGTGTACTTATGTGTGGCAGCGAGACTTGGGTGTGGCAAAAGATGCAAGAAAGTAGAATTAATGCAGTAGAAATGAGGTCCTTAAGAAGTATTTGTAGTGGGTCAAATCGCGATTATTTATTAGATAAAACGTAATTAAACGAAATAAGGTAATTACGTTTTACCTAATAAATAATCGCGATTTGACCCGTTTAATCTATAACTATGTATGAGTATCGCGAATCATTAAGAAATTGTATTTGTAGTGTTATTTTAAATGACAGGAAACACAAAAGTCTGATTAGAGAACGATGTGGACTGAAAGAGGATGCAGTGACTAGAAGCGAATAAAAGTGGAAGGGCTGGTAAAGGACGTCCCAAGCGGACATACATCGACCAAATAGGGGATGTATTAGCAAAGGGGAAGATAAAAAGTACCCGGAACCGGCGTGCGTGCATGCAACGACTTTGATGAAACGAAGGTGATCTGTCAGGATCATGGCAAGTGGCAGTCCCTGGTCTCTGCCTACCCATCTGGGATACAGGCGTGACGTTATGTATGTATATAGATAATGAATCTTAACAACTGTACAAATGTTTTAGAACTTAGGACTTTCATCCATTTCCGCTTAAACGGCCGTTTTTTCTGTTGGAAAAAAATGGTTTTAAGTCCCAGATTCTTGGTACTTGTCAGTAGGTTCTATAAAGAGCTCCTATTTATATTAAGATGGATGAAGTTCACTTTATCCAAAGACGCATTATATAAGATGTGATTTTTTTTCGTTAGAGCCTTAAAGTCCTATGTTCTTGTCAGTAGCTTGTATAAAGCTACATTTATTGATACTTCTGAGGTTCACTTTATCCAAAGACGCCTTATAAAAGAAAATATGATCTCATGTTCAACTTATATATTTGCGAATAAATTTATCTCTTACGTTGATTTTTATAAGTTTAGCAAACATAATCATCTAAGATACTCTACAACAAAGAGTGTTTTCGATTTAAAATAAACTATATCTTATATTTTCCATTGGTGGCGCTAGTTAGCCCCGCCTAGCGCCTTTAAGTCCTAGATTCTTGCATCTAGGTCCTTGTCAGAAGGTTCTAAGAATAACTACTACATTTTTATTGAGACTTATGCCGTCCACTTTTCCTGCGCACGAGTCAAGTCAAGATATTAAACAGTGTATTTAATTTAGTTTAAATTGCTATGTATTTATTAATATCTACTTAAGTATTTGTAGTGTAATTATTGTGTATTATTTATCACTATGTATGTATATAATTGTGAGTGTGCTTGTATGCGTGTAAGTATGGCTGCATATGAGAGTGTGAGTGCGTGTTTGTTCCGTTTTGATGCTCCGTGAGTCACCAGAAGGCCCTTGCTGAAAATCAGTGTTGTGGGTGCAAACCCTCAGCTTATACTTAGCATGAGGCCTTTTTCCGCTGCATTGACATACTGTGTATCGTTGGAATTTATTTTCATGTCATTCATCTGTAGTTCGTCTTTTCTTCTGCTTTTGTTTTACTCCAGAGTGCTTAGTGCGAGTTTTTTAACTCCTCGATCGCGTTAACGTAAACTAATATTTCTATGGCATCGAGGAAGCGCCACCTAGCGACAAGTATGGAAATTAAAATTGCTGAGTGCGAGTTGTAATGGTTTACGTTGAGAAGTGAACACGTTTACCAGCCAAAACAAGAATAAACGCGAATGCGAGTTGTACTGTACGAGTTATTCAGCATTTTGCCAGTTCGAACGGTTAACATACTTACTCATACTCACTACTCAATGCTCGATTAACGCGGTAGTAAAGTTATTCGATTGGATCTGTCAAACTCGCACTAAGCACTCTGCTTTCTTTTCCGTATTTTCCTTTTCTGTCAAATTTTGTATGTCTATGTGGCGTTAAATAAATGTTATTCTTCTTCTTCACTTTATCCAAAGATGCGCATAAAAGAAGGTATATGCCATTATTTCCCTTAAAGCCCTAGGATCTTATCAGTAGGTTCTAAAAAGAGCTACTACATTTTATTGAGACTTATGATATTCAATTAAACCGAAGACGCGATATTAAAGAAAATACGTTTTTTTTTTTTTTTCATTAAAGTCTTTAGTTAGCACCGCCTAGCGCCATAAAGTCCTAGGTTCTTGTCAGTAGGTTCTAATAAGAGCTACATTTATTATGTACGATGTCCACTACTACATATCGTCCACTTTATCCAAAGACGTGTTAAATAAAAAGGTATATGCCTCTTTCCCTTAAAGACCCAGGTTCTTATCAGTAGGATCTAAAAAGAGCTACTACATTTATTGAGACTTATGACATTCACTTTAACCAAAGACGCGATATAAAAGTTTTTTTTTTTTTCATAAAGCCACGATGTCCACTACTACATTTATTGAGACTTAATATGTCGTTGACTTTATCCAAAGACGCGTTACAAAAGAAGATATGACTTTTTTCCGTTAGTTAACACCAGGCGTCCATCTATTATCACGGCCATTACTCGTTAATTTAGCGAACCCGCATCGCCACGGTGCGTTGAGCCGCGGATTTACTAAGTTGGAATTTGTCAATCCTCCGGGTGATTTACTTGACGGTAAGTCTGTCTATCCATCGTACTCAAGAGCGGTACTGTTCTGAACTACTAGCGCTGTGTCAGTCGTGATTTTTTTTAAATCTTCATTTACTTTAGGGACTTTTGTACACATGTTCCATGCCAGTCATGATAAAATCAATATGATTGGAAAGTAACACACATAAGTATTGCGTGTTTATTACGCTAAGAGACTTATTAATTTTCAAGTGTAATATTTTATGCCAGCCAACTAACAGGTGCCGATGGAGTAGTGAAAAACAGTGGAATAATGTTTGAATATGATTGGCCTTTAAAATTATACAAAGAAAATTATGCATAGGTATATACAAAGATAAATTGTATATACATATCTATAAACAGTCATAATTATACATATTCACATGCCTGCGTTTGGTAGGATAGTATAGTATCACATATTGTTGTTCTGAAGATGAAAAGTATTCCAGAACTCTACCCTTTAAAACGCCGACCGACAGTGCCTGAAAAATGTAGTTACAGCGGTAGCGCGTGCCATAGATCCACCACTGTCGCGGTAAAAGAACTGGAATAGCCTGCCATATTCTCTGCGATTTCGAGAACTAAATGTTTGCATGCAAGCTGAATCCGATGCGCACCACGTGGGCTGAAACGTTCGCGTAGATAATGGAAGGGAGGGGTCATGAAGGACGCCATAGAGGAGAGTCAAGATACGAGCATTCCTGCGGTTGCGGATGCTTAGCCAGTCTAACTGGGAACGGTATTGGTAAATGTGGTCAAATTTGCGGAGGCTGAAGATATAACGTGTACAAACATTCCACTACGTAGATAAACATCCATTGTAGGGTGACTCGGTTGTTTGTTACGAGTTTACACACCCCGTGCTAACATTCCAGTTTTTGTCTTATGTTTATAATCTTGGGGAAAAAATATTTGAGTTATTTCTTGAAATGTGTGATAGCCTCTTGTCACAGGAAATTTGTAACAAATGAGGATTTAAAAACCTATTTAGAAGCTAAAAATTTTTCACCCATGCCGGGATTCGAACCCGCAACTAAAAACTAAATGAGGATTTATCACTGTTTCCTAGGTCTAGTGGTGCCACGTTTGATTGCCAACGATCGGTGGGTGGGTGCATTTCAATCTGACGTCCGTGCCTAGAGTGCGACTAAGCAAGGGGACATTATAACATTAGGGGATTATTATTTTGGGGATTGTTAGGCATATATTTTATTTCCCTTTTAAGGTTCGTCTACCAGATCAATCACTTCAATCTTTATGACATTTTTTAACTATAGTGTGGCCATTAGTGGTGTGCCTCCCTGACTCACTGACTCCACTCTGTGAGGTATGCGCGGCGAGGTGGGAGGTGGCGAGGTGGGAGGTGGCGAGGTGAGGCGAGGTGGATTGACGGCGCACTGACAGAGCGCAGCAGCCGATTCTCCCCCCGTCTCGCCGCGCGCATAAGGAGTGCACAGCACTAATAGCCTCACTATAATTCCGTTTTTTTTAGGGTACCGTAGTCAACAAGGAACCCAGACATATAGATAGATTGATGACACTTTTTGGCTCAACCAGAAAAAACAGAAAGAATTACAACCACGATTTCTTATATCTATCTATTGTAGGTAATTATATACAATTTACGGTTTTATCGTTTAAAAGGATCTCTTCCTGACAACCCTTAGATGAAGTGGATTCAGTGGTTATAGATTGGCCATGTCCGTTCGTCTGTTCGTCCGTGGCATACCTCAAAAATCATTAGTACTGGAATGCCAATTTTAGCACATGATATGCTTACAAATGACCAGGATTTTTTTTTTGTACTTATCATCCCAATTACGCGTGGACAGCCATCAAAACAACAGCTTCGGGAGGGACAAGAACATACAAGGACATACATCTAGCACATAATCCGAACGAATGGAGAGAGCTGGTGGCGGAAGCTGCCCCATAGTCACGTCCCTCAGACAGGAGGATAAAGCCAGGAAAAAGAAGAAGAAGAGAATCATCCCAATTAAGGTTTTTTCCAGTTTGCCCCATAGTATTTATAAATACTGTGTATGGAAACCATTTTAAGATTCAGGGTTCTGATGCAAAATATTAAGCTTTGAGGTTGAGTGGAGACCGAGACTCGGCAAACGTAGTGTAGCACAACCTCCGAGCAGGTGGGATGACGATCTGCGAAAGACTGCCAGAAGATGCTGGATGCGACACGCTAAAGACAGGGCGCTATGGCGCTCATTAGGAAAGGGCTATGTCCAGCAGTGGACTAATATAGTCTGAAAAAGAAGAAGCTTGAGTAGGGCGTCCCCTGGGTAACGGTTAATTGTAGAAATGTAAATAAATTAAAGATAAGTACAAAGGAAAACTATTATTACGGTCAGTAATAATAATAAATTTATAGGCTTTGCAAGTTAACGGGCAATAGTCGACAAACTTATAAAAGGAAAACTTCGTACAAATTTAATTGAAAATTTGGTACATTGACTAAGATGGTAGTTGTGTATAGCAAGCATCCCGCTCTTCTAAGGTTCGCATATTTTAAGGGCCCATTACGGAACCACACAATGCATTTTGACCCGCAAACGGTGAATTTGAAGCAGATTTTTAATATTGAGTTTAATTCATTTATTTACAGTCATATATTTTTCTACCATCACCAAATGTTGACTTATTTAGCGATTAAATTGCATTTCAATTAAATGCTATGTTAGACATAGCGCAAATCCTTTCATTGGACATAATAACCTTTTTGTACAGTAAACGCATGCGGCGAAACGCAAATTAAATCGTAACGTAATTAAGTTTTCAACGGACTTAATTAAAGGGCGGAAAATTCTTTAGATATCTTCATGTCAGTTTTCCATAATTTCGCTTCAAGCTATCGGCTCACCTTTACTGAAATTGCTGGGATTGCGAAGAAACTATTTCTCAATCAAAACGTGAACCCGATGTCGAGAGAACGAATTGAGCCGAACTCGGTAATCACAAAATAAGTAGCTTTATTCTACGACCTTCTCTGAAATTGTTACTTCAGCGCCATCTGGCATATTATGAAATGTTAAAAGGCTAGTTGCCGTGCGCGTAAAACCGCTCGTGGCCTAGTTGTACCGAGTGATTGGAATCAATCACTTGAGTTGAGCAACAACAGGCGCGGTCAGGCCCGTGATTATCGCTAGTGGCATTTTCCGAGCGCTTCCGTGCTTCGCAAGGCACGTTAGGCCGTTAGTGCCGGCTGTCATGAAATGGTAGTCGTTAAGCCGTGTTAGAGGCCTTACGGGCGGCTTGATAACTTCAGACATTAAGGCCCGCCACCGTCATACAATCCTCCAACAACCCGGATCTGGTACCCATGGTGGAGAATGGCCTAACCTTCCTGCGATGCAGGAAGAGACCCGTGCCCCAGCTATGGGGACATACAGGGGTTGATATCGATATAGATAATTGGCGCTGGCAACAAACATGAAGCGAACACCCCATCACTAGACGCAAATTTCAAATGAAACATCATCTATCACCATTTTTAGTACAACTGAATTGTGGACTAAGTTTCATAGTCCGGTAATGGTCGTTTCAATCTCACTATCGGTAGTTTAGTAACGAATCGCATTGCAATAGTATAACCCGTGCTACTAAACTCGGCACCTCGCGCGATTCGTTAAACTTCACGAGAGATGCCTATTTAATTTACGGGGTTATACCCCTGGAATGACATTGTACTGCTGTTGCTGTTTAGACTACCAAATTGAGGCAAATAACAACCACTGTCGTCCTTACAACATTCTATTGAAAAACTATGCAAGTTTTAGACTCTAGGGCCCGGGCTTGTGCCGTCCGCATCCAGCGGCTCTCCGCCACCGTAACCGGGTCGTCAGACTATCTAGTGGGCGCATACTTACATACACTCACGCTTTTATAACGGAAGCGGCCAGAGCTTACTACTTGTCACGATCCTGATAAATGTATCTCACTCCATCAGCAAACATTAATCCAGTCTTGCCGGTTTGAAGTATTCTACGGACTATTAAAATTTTAGTAAGTACAGAGTATTGTTTCCTGTTAAATGTTGCTTATTTCTTCTGCAGTTTTGTAAGCAAAATGTGCTGATTCCGACGAATAGGATGTTTGCGAGATTTTTCAGATGCTTGCTACTGACGGCGATCATTGGCGACATTTCTTTTGAATCTGGGTCATTCGCTGCTCGGCATCGCTTGCAGACAGACTAGACATGCCAAGAGTGATCATTACCGTTTTGTTACTTTCAGTGTTCCTCCACAATGTGTTTGTAAGTGTTTTAATAAGCCAGACACTTCAATCTAACTTTAGTGCTGGATTGAACAAAAAAAATTAACTGTAATATAGAAATATGTTATCCATTGTGTTCCGTACACTACAAAATATTACGAATCTATGAATTGATAGATGAATCAAGATTAAATATTTTTTTGACGTAGGGACGCAATTGCAACATTAAACAATAGATAATTAGAATTTACTTAAATAGATTAAATTACTTGAATAGTAGAACCAACTAACCAACCACTTAAATTATTCAAAAGGATATCTAAATTGAAAAAGCTGCGCATTAAATAAATAAATATATAGTACATATTTCGATTGCGATGCTCATACTAATCTTGAGCTGTTAAGCATCTAACTATCTACTCATACACGGATCTAATTGCGATTATTTAGTAGGTAAACTGTAATTACCTTAAGTTCCAAGGTTTCGGCAGCGTTGCAGTTACCGTGGTCACGGGTAGACAGAAGTTTCAACTACCGAAACGTTGGGAATATAGGTAATTACGTTTCACTTAATAAATAATCACGATTAGAACCAATATATAATTATATCTAAATAAATTTGTGTTCAATATAAATAACAAAATAAATATTTGTTTAAATAAATTCATTCAGCCTTCGTAAACATAAGGTTGATTGATTGATTTTAGGTGAGTGATATCAACCCTTTGTGTGTCCCCACTCCTGGGGCAGGGATCTTCCTGCATTGCAGGAAAGTTAGGCTAGGTTAGTTATACTCCACCACGGGGCCAAGTCAGGGTTGGTGGAGAATTGTAAGACGGTGGCGGGTCTTACTGTCAGAAGTTATCAAGCCGCCCATAAGGCCTCCGACAAGAATTAACGACTGTCCTTACATGACAGCCGGCACCAATGGCTTATTTTCATTTTAGGTGTACTGCGTAATCACACAAAGCAAGAAGGCTACAGAAGGATTGGTGTTAAAAATGCTTTGGGACAAAGTATTTAAAAGCCTCGACGCCAACACGAAGGAATATGCCATCAAGAAACTGAGAGAAAAGAAGGAGTACGATCAATTAGTGACGCAACTGCAGAAAGTCAAGAAAGAAAAGTTAGACCACATTCTCAACTTGGTTGCAGAAATAATGATCGCGTTTGCATCGTAGAATAAGTACTAAATTCGCTTTAGATCTAAAGTAGGCCTCCACTTAGACTTGAACGGTCTTTTCGCGATATAAGAATCTGATCTCACTTGTTACCCGACAAACCAAAACTGGGCATGGGTCCATTTGCCGAAACCTTTATGTTTTAATATTATTTAAGTAACGCTTGCTACGAAGAAAAACGCCTTTGATTATTTACTAGTCTTGTGTGAACGGTCTTTCTTTAAACGGTATTTCTGCCATAAATGAAATCTGATCTCACTTGTTACCCGACAAACCAAACTTAAGCATGGTTCTATTTGCCATGTACTTTGATTTAATATTATTTCTGGAACATTTGTAACAAAAAAAACGCTTTTGATTATGTACTCGACTAGTGTCAATAATATAAAGTTTGTGTTTTGGGCAATAAATGCTTACACTTTCATTTGAAAAAAAATATGCTGACTTGGTAAATTGTAAACAGTCTAAATTACCCAACCCGGGCTCGGACCCCGTGATGGAGTAAGGCCTAACCTCCTGCGATGCAGAAAGAGACCCGTGCCCCAGCAGTACATACAACGGTTGATAACGAACGAACGAACTAAGAAATGTCGTGACTTTTAAATTGTAAACAATGTAAAATACAAGTTATAAAACATTATAATTCTAATTCTATGTACAACTGTGTGGTAGGTCTTGTATAATTGAAAACAACGGGTTATTATCTATGATAAAGTAAAATAAATACTTACCTCTGACCCTATAAATCAATATGCATACAGAAAAGGGAGCAAGTACTACTCATGAAAGAAAACACTACCAACCATAGCTATCGGGGCACAAAGTAAAATGTTAATTTGAATTGAGAACTATTCAATTAATTAGAACACTATTCAGTTTTATTTCATTCAAGTTCCCTTACACATATTAATTGTTAACGGTTCTTTATACCCATCACAGGAAACATTCAATGACTATCTGTTTTCAGCTCGGCTTTGTAATATTATATCATTTTAGTTACTAGGTTTTATAAATATTATATAGGTAAATAGATAATTTCTTTCACATGTATTCCTCGAGGCGTGGATCCAAGTTCCAAATACAGATAAGCCAAGTTTTGTCAAGACTATTTGTACATATAACAACAAACGTAAACCGTAGGGTGGATTAAAAACTTTAGCCTTTGCAATGAGATATTTTTTTCAGCGTCCAGTGCCGCCTTCACTAGATGGGTGAAGGGTCTTGTTTTAGATGGAGTAGACTTGCCCGGCACCTATATAAAGATGAAGATAAGATAAAGATATTTATTTACTAAAAAGAGATTTCCATGTTTACAATACTTGCAGTATATATCATCCTGACAACTTAGTCCGTCAGTCAAGACGGATCACAACAGCCAATAGAAATCGGCATAGTGTCTGTTGACTTACCCTTGGGACGATGTATATCATTTATAAATAAAAAGAACTGGAACGACTTCAGGTGTGGTTTTATTTGTAGATTAGTAGTATAATACTTTAATAAAACGGAAAACTAGATAAAAACGGAGAAGCAGGTAAAATAGTCAGATCTGGTCAAAGGGTAAAGTAGTAGTGATGAAAAATGAGGGAAATTGAAGAATGTGTGACGTAATTTACATATATGAAAATGATAGACAGAAAAAGAAATAAAAATGGTGTGAAGAGGTTTGCACCGTTACACCCTTAGTTGTTAAGTCTACAATAGCTCTCCTTAGTTTTAGGATTAGTAATGTTCGACGTTTCGGACGTAAGCTACCCACAGTTACGTGTTTTCAGAAGATTTATCAACGAAGACAAGGCCGGTGCGAGCTCAAGCCTTTCTTAAGTGACCCTCGCTGAAGTTAAAAAGTATATAAATCTGATCGAATGTTACGAAAATAATGGTTGTCAATTATATAAATTATTGTTGAACCTTACCCTTATTCATTACACTTACCATTACCCTTATCCACTTACCATTACTTTACATTTGTTGGGGATCCAACGCTTAAAGTGTTAAGTAATAAAAATAGGTAGTTAAAATGATAACAACCTCCATAATGCAATGAAAACACAGTAGGATTTATGGAATGGGCAACTGCTGGTATCCAAAAGAGTAGGGACTCCCTGTATGTTACAAGCGAGAAAAAAACAAAAAAAAACAGAAACTTGTGACTGCAGTTTTATAGGTTATAGTATACTCCAAATTATTTAGGATCGTCTGCCCTAAAGCTAAATAAAGAATAAATGAAGGGTTTTTTTGTTAACATCCTTACCTCATAATCTATTAATTCTCAAACCAACAGCTTTGACGTTCACTAAGTAAACATTTGGTTTTTTTAAAAAATATTATTTTTTAATTTTGTCTTAACTTAATACTAACGACTTTACGAAAGACACGCAAAAAAGAAGTGTTGGATGATGAATCCTATCACCAGATCTTGATCAAATTTATATGGGACAATTCTGGAGGCGCCTTTCAAACAAAAATAAAATCAGACGACGTGATCAACAACTATTGCTTATTACATACCATAAAATATACCGACGATTCGAGAAGCTCCTTCTTGTTTAAAGTCTCTTAATTCGGTCTATCGAAAAGTAAATAGGACAACACAGAAACGGAACTATCTAATATTAAATTGAATTGTGTTGTATTTCCTTAAACCTACTTAAAGTTGTCTAGAAGAGATCGCTTTAAGCCATTAGTCCGTCGATTGTAGGTATACTACTAAGAACTAGATATTAAGTTCCTTATCTCTGTAATTTACTACGGTACAATAAAGTTTTATGTACCTATCTACAGACAATACAGAAAGAAATTAACTACAGCACTCAGGTGTAGGTACTGTATTTAATTTCTGTCTTCAACTAATTAAGTAGTTAATTAGTTGAAAAACAGTCTAGCGGGACCCTGACGCATTCAGACTCAACAATATTTTATCCATAATTTTTACAAAGCATCTCTCGGATACTAGCTGGAGGTTTTGAACATTTTTAATTGCTTATACCTGAAAATAGGCACATTGTTACTGTAATTTTGTGCTAGTGGTATTCAAGGAGGTCTGCTTCAAGCAAAACACTAATTACACTGGTAAAAAGTGGAAATATGTTCTGATACAGCGCTCTGTTTCTCAGAGCCATCTGAATATAGTTCTATGAAACTATCCCCAGGGTAAGATACATAGGCTGCTACTTATGTATGCGGAATCTGGGATTCCAATAATTTTAAACGCAATGTCTGACCTCCATGGTCAAATTCGTTCTTTTTTTAAATACTGGCCGCTAATATTTTTCTCTTTTATACGTTAGTGTTTTGTTTTTGTTGGGTTTAAAATGTCATATCGCTGAAAAAATGGAACACACTCGTGAAAATATTCGTGCTATGATTTATTACGATTATCGACGTGGTTTAACGCAACAACAGTGCGTAGATCAATTAACTTCGACTTTTGGTGGTGAAGCTCCATCAAAAACGACTTTGTATCACTGGTTTAGTAAGTTTAATCGCGGGCGCAGTAAGCTCACGGGCGAAGTTAAAGAAGGTCGCCCGAAATCGGTGGTTGTGCCACAAAATATTGAAGCTGTGCGAAAACTAATAATGCAAGGCCGCCATGTTACGTATCGCGAGATAGAGGCTATTCTGGGCATATGTATGACGAGCATTTATAGGATATTACATGAACATTTGTCTGTAAAAAAAATTTGTTCGCGTTGGATCCCGCACAACTTAACTCAGGACCAAAAAGATGCTCGCGTCGAACGGTGCAAGAAAACCTTAAAAAAATTCAACGGAGGCGACTCAAAATCTGTTTATAATATCTACACAGGTGACGAATCGTGGATCTACGCGTACGATCCCGAAACTAAACAACAATCAACAGTTTGGGTGTTTCAAAATGAGTCGAACCCTACGAAAGTGGCTCGTGCAAAAAGCACTGTGAAGCAAATGGTGGCCTGTTTTTTTGGTATTAATGGCCATGTGGCTACAATACCACTGGAGAATCGCAGAACGGTTAATTCGGAGTGGTACACGACCATTTGTTTGGCGGAAGTATTTGAAGAAATACGCAAAAACAACCAGCGACGCAGAATCATACTTCACCATGACAATGCCAGCTGTCATAAATCTCAGGAAACAACTACATTTTTGGATGGTCAAAAAATAGAATTGATGGGTCATCCATCGTACAGCCCTGATTTGGCTCCCAATGATTACTATTTATTCCCAAATGTAAAGAATAAATTACGTGGTCAAGGATTTTTGACCCGTGAAGATGCCGTAGATGCGTTCAAACAGCACGTTTTGGAGATACCTCAATCAGAGTGGAAAAAGTGTTTTACAAATTGGTTTCATTGAATGCATAAGTGCATCGATCATAGTGGAGAATACTTTGAAAAACAATAAAAGCATATTTAGCCATATACTTTTGGTTATTTTTTCTATTCCTGCATACATAAGTAGCAGCCCTCGTACACCATAAATAATCAATTTATAAGTAATTGTAGTTTTCTACATTCGTATACATCGCCTGATTATGACAAGCTCAAAAACATGTCAGGTAAGACATATTTTTGAGCTGGCCATGATCAGGCTTGGTCGTTGGTCCATGCGGCTGGAAGGACCAAAATATGAAGAGGTCTGGACTGATTGCGGAGGGTTTGGAGCACGGAAACGGTAGATTTCACATATTAAAGTATTTATTGTACATTAGAACGTCATTACAGCAGCTCAACGGTGACACAAAGAAGAGAAAAGTCACAGTGTTGCCACAGCTACAAAACATGAAAATAGCTATACTTTGTTGGGTTGCCAACAAGGCTTTCTAGTCTACGGAAGTAGAAAACAATAATGAAATGGAGTATTTGTGTTGTATCAAACCCTAAATAGTTTAATAAAACCTCAATACGTATTTTACCTTGACAACCGATGTATTTACTATGTCTTCCCATTTCGTGGGCAATGGGATAGTGTTGCGGAAAATAAAAAAAAATTTACTATATGGAAATACTCGTTTTCATTAAATCTCTTCAAAGTCCTGTCTAACAGCCACTACGTAAAGTTTCATGCGTCTGAAACAGTTTACGAAACACTTTTCCCGTCCACCGCAGCCACGTCGTTTAGAGCCTGCTTAAACGCTGACAGCGCATCTTCCGGCAACGGAACTCATATCCCTTTGAGCTGATTTTTTATTTTCGGAAATAAGAAGTCAGTGTTGACTGACACCAGGTCAGGACTGTAAGGAAGACTCAGGATATTGACCCACGTAGAATCCCGGAAGTTGAGCGCGGTTTGCGCGGGCGCTTTGTTGTGATTGTTGTGCCTGTTATGACAACCTCTGTGGCGTCGCGGTAGCCCATCTGCCTACCATGCAAGAGGTCCCGGGTTCAAATCCCGGCTGGGGACAAAAAAAAACCCGGGTCTTGGATGTTTACATGTTCGTGATGTCGTTGTTTCTGGTTCCCACGACACAGGGTATCCTAGTGTGGGGGCAGAAGCAATGTATGTGCCTGTATGTAATTGTTATGTTAAGTTGATTGTGATTGTTGGCCATAAATATCTAATAATTCAAGTAACTTCAAAGAGCGGTTGATCTAACTACTTACTTTCTAACTGCTAAGTCCCTAATATATAAATGAAATGTCAGTGGAACTAAGATCCTCAAAATATGCCAGTAAAAAGCTTTATAAAAAGTGTGTAGCTTCTGAATTGATAGATCAGTTTGTAACCAGTACCACGAATTGATCCCACTCGTATTTGAAGTATCTTGTTTTACTTTTCTATGTAAACTTAATTTAAGTAATTTGTAAGTCTGCCAACAACCTATCATTTAGTTTGGCGGAAACGATTGAATGTAAAAGTTGTATGTACGTTTTATAGAATAAACGTGATATTTTTTTATAATTTATCACTTTGTTGACTTACCTACATAGATATTGTTTACACCCTGCCATAAACTGAGTGAAACGATTATACTATTTTTATTTTAATGCACTAACCCGTGCTAAGGAATAAATAGGTTTTTGAGTGAAACGAATTATACACACTTTCAATAAAATGTTTCGGCATAAGTAGGTAATTATTCCACTCACTGAATTGCCTTTTAACCACTTTGACTGGCCAAAGGGTCACCCTTACAAGTGTTTTTGGTTTCAATAAAACAAGGAGACGCTCGTAACGATGATACGAGTGTAGGATCATTCCACTGTATAATTCTGAAATGGAATTGAATTGAGAAAAAATAAAACGCTTTTTACTTTGTTTTAATGGAGAAATTTACTGAAAACATTGTACCAATAATATTAATTACGTAGGTGCAAAAAAAAGGCCATACAACTACTATTAATTTATTGATACTAATGAAAAATTCTGTATTATATAGTATATATCTTGTATTTTCTCTTTATAATAATAAAGAGAATAATTATATTTCCTAAAAATATTCAAATAATATTTTCTAAAGCCGACTTGCGCCAACACTATTTAATAGCACCACTATTCACCTATTTAAGCTAAGCTCTATACAGTGAAGAAGTCTGGAAACATCTAGCATTTTCACATTTTCGGAGATATCCATACACAAATTGTATGACTGTCAATCCTCGCAGTCTGTAATCAGCTATTCGTTCGATTATATGTCCAGTATCCTGGCGCAAGTCCTGGGGACAGTCGTAGAAGAATTCTTTTAAAACTAATAATGGGAAAAAAGCCCCGTCTCTTTTTCCATGATACTCGTAAAATAAGTAAAATTCTCTATGATACAATACACTGGCGGTTTATTCGCTTTTACAAAAGATCGCTGTGGAAGAAAAAATATTCTTTTTGTCCTTTTTTTCTTCATCCATTCAGAATTGAGCCATCACAATATGCTCTAGACGATTTAAGGCAAGATCATCTGTCAATCGATGGTTGACAGAGAAGTAACTGAATTTCGAAGCATGTACACTTTAATGTCTAATTTACATTACAGTTAGGTGATTTGGTCTTTCCTGTGGGCTAGGCTAGGGCTAGGTAAATGTACAAGGCGAAGAAACTCAATCTGAAAAACAATGTCCCAGGCACTGTCCATATAGCTTGAGTGGCTAAATCATCTCATTACGTAGATTCAAAGGCCAAAGTGATTTAGTACGTAATTTAATTTTATTTAAGTGGTCCGGCTAGTGACGTTATTCATAGGTAATTTCATTAAGTTCGTTTACACAAAGTTAGGCCTTTTAAAATCTTCTGACAGTAAAACCGGCTACTAGTCTTGCAAGCCTCCACCAATCCAAACTTGGCCCCCGTGGTGGAGTAAGGCCTATACTTTCCTTAGGGAAGAGCTCTGTGCCCTTCGGTGGGGACATAAAGGGTTGATGAGGGTGACAATGATGACACAAAATTATCTACCAAAAATTATCCGGTGAAGCGCTCATGGCCTAATCAAACCGAGTCGTGCTAATCATAACATAACATAACACAACACAACACAACACAACACAACACAACACAACACAACACAACACAACACAACACAACACAACACAACACAACACAACACAACACAACACAACACAACACAACACAACACAACACAACACAACACAACACAACACAACACAACACAACACAACACAACACAACACAACACAACACAACACAACACAACACAACACAACACAACACAACACAACACAACACAACACAACACAACACAACACAACACAACACAACACAACACAACACAACCCAACCCAACCCAACCCAACCCAACCCAACCCAACACAACACAACACAACACAACACAACACAACACAACACAACACAACACAACACAACACAACACAACACAACACAACACAACACAACACAACACAACACAACACAACACAACACAACACAACACAACACAACACAACACAACACAACACAACACAACACAACACAACACAACACAACACAACACAACACAACACAACACAACACAACACAACACAACACAACACAACACAACACAACACAACACAACACAACACAACACAACACAACACAACACAACACAACACAACACAACACAACACAACATAACATAACATAACATTTACATACACGCACATACATTGCTTCTGGCCCCACACTAGGATAACCTGTGTCAAACAGCGACATCCTAAACATGTAAACATCCAAGACCTGGGATATTTTTTTTACCCCAGCCGGGGTTCGAACCCGTGACCTCTCGCATGGTAGGCAGATGCACTACCACTGCGCCACAGAGGTCGTCATGCTCAATCACTTGAGTTAAACAACAATAAGCGCCGTCAAGTGCTGGATAGGGGACCGTCTCGTGACTATCGGTGACGCATTTTTCCGAACGCTTCCGTGCTTCGCAAGGCACGTAAAACCGTTGGTACCGGCTGTCATGTAAAGGCAGTCGTTAAGCCATGTCAGAGGCCTTATGGGCGGCTTGATAACTTCTGACAGTAAGGCCCGCCACTGTCTTACAATCCTCCACCAACCCGGACTTGGCCCCCGTAGTGGAGTATGGCCTAACCTTCATGTCATGCAGGATGAGATCCTTGCACATACAAGGGTTGATATCGACTACGGTCCGATTGTTAGGCCTATGGGCGTTTGGGCTTAATTGCCACGCATACCCACCGTCTATTGGCGATTTCGAGTAAAACTTCTGACGCTTAGGTTTCCTCACGATATTTTCCTTCACGGTTCACCCCTGAAAATTATCTGTGCCTAATTTACGTGTAAACTAAGAGAGGAATTTCCACTTTCACTACGCTAAAAGATAGTTAGTGTAGACATGGAGTTAGAGAGGTGGAGAAAAATAACAATGCTGGGTTCGTTAGATAATTGCAGAGCTGTTAGGATCCCGTTGCAGGTACGACGTCACTAGAAAGAAAGAATCAAACGTGACTTGTGATTTCTTTTGTTCCCTACACGATAATATAAATGTGTGCTTGCTTTCACTATCATCATCATTCAGCCACAAGAGGTCCACTTCTGGGCATAGGCCTTCTCCATGGATTTTCAAAAAGAGCCGGTGCAATCGGCTTGCGTCCAGCGCCTTCCTGCCGCATGGATGAGATATGCTGTCCATCTAGTAGCTGGTCGTCCTACGCTGCGCTTGCCTATATTGGCATCACTCATTTTATTTTTGTTTTTGTTCATTCTGAAGAATGTCACCCAGGGTCCCACGGTCCCAAGCTAGGACCCAGGATCAGGGACAAAATATCACGGAACCCGTAACACATGTCGAGTCTGATATTAGTATTGCCGCAACACAGTATCATTATTATTATTATTATTCTTTATTTGGAAATTCAACAGCACAAAATAACAATAAAATATCAAACAATTATTGTAACAATAAAGCCAAAAATAGATATCACTTGTAAATATTACTATACAATATCAAGCAGTGGAGCAAATTAAATATTAATGTTTTAATTTAATGTAATTGGGACGTGGACGGGGCGAGGAGAGGGAGGGGTGTATGTGTGTACGTGTTGTAATGAACGGGGTGTGGCCTCTTAATAAAATTAATGCGAGACGCCACCTCGTCACGAAATAATAATATATAAACAAATTAAATATAACCTGAAGGGTTGTAAATTATCTTAAAACTAATTGGCCAAGTAAAATAGTCGTGATCGTCTAGGAAAATAATAAAAGACCCATACGTTGTGTTGTGAATTGAAAACAAGAGAAAATCAAATAAAGACAAGGTTTAAATAAAATCCGCAAATTAATTAACCGTACACATAATCAGTTTAAAATAAGAAAAACATGCAACTTAGCTTCATCAGCAATAGTAAACGCCCCAGGAATACTCAGCATCGAGACTCGATCAGCCTTAATACCCGCGACTAGCGAGAGAGTGAGCACTGCGATCCTTCTGTACACTTCATTATGCATGCCGATGCATTCCCGTTGTTTTTCTAGGAAGACTTTTAACATACGCGCCTAGCTAGTTTTACCCACAAAATACAAAATAATAATACGTAGAATAAAATTATACATAATATGATTAGGATATTATTAATAAGATACCGGCAAGGGGCATTTTATGAAGCTCGCAGTCAGCAACTCTCCTTCCTGTGAATGATATAAATGGAGGGATTCTAGATCTTCAGGAGAAAACCTAGAAGAAGAGCCTACAAAATGATGATGGGCTCCCTTCCAACACATACCCATCTCCCATGAACTTATATGAAGTCCGGTCCAACAGAATCCATCGGGCACAACGATTCCTCCTACCTCAGTCATACATTCATCTTTGCAACATACGCGAAACCTCTCCCGCATCTAACGAACCATCACACTTACATTCTTTCTTCTTTCTCTTCTCTTAACCTATTTTAAATTAAAATACATTTACCTATATTCCCTCTAATCTACCCCTGTTAAAACTTCCCTCAAGACATTTCCCAGCTTCCGAGTATGAGATAACAAGCTCTCCAACGTGCACACGCGCTGGGACAGGGCACGCCGCCGACTCTTACTCTTCTGCCGGTCATTACCCTGAGAGACTAAACGATTCTACTATTGAAGACATATTTCCCAAGCTTCAGAATATGAGATAACAAGCTCTCCAATGGGCACAGGCGCTGGGACAAGGCACACCGCTGACTCTTATTCGTCCACCAAGGAGTACATCTACAATATACCTTCCTGGCACAACTCTCGCAAGTGCACTGCAAAACTTCCGAGTATGAGATAACAAGCTCTCCAACGTGCACACGCGCTGGGACAGGGCACGCCGCCGACTCTTACTCTTCTGAACAACAGTACTCTCGCGAAAACCGTGGCCCTAATTGAACCCCGAAACTTACATCGCGTTTCACACCAAAGAATCGAAACGATCCCTAAGAGTAGGACAGAAGCTGAAAATAAAATCAGTATGTTGTGTCGCCCGATGCTCTGCTTCAAACTTGTAGATCTAGTTAAGGAGGAATGATATTTTCGCCATCTCTCGTTCAAACTGAAGACTCGTCCAGGCGATGATGTTAGTAAAGTACTCCTGATGCTGGAAATCCATCCTAGTCGTAGGTAATCAAAGTCAAAACGCAGAACCCATAGTGGGAAACTCAGGCGCTCCTTCTGGTCTCGCTAGTTAGTAGAATATCTATACTTAGAATACTAGTATAAAATTGAAATTATTGGGTTTAAAATATGCACGTACACAAAATAAACAAAATACTTAGATAACAATAATTATATACCACACGCGACGTAGAAATTCGGAAATCGTTTGTTCGATCTAAAAGACACCCCTCGACGGAAAACTCTTTGTTTTTGCGGAAAACCGACCGTTGCACTTTTCCCTTCCCTACTTTGCGGATTCTCTGCTGGCTAGCTTATTATTACACTCGCGTAGTCTTCACTAAGGATTTGGCCTAAAGAACACAGTAGATGCGAGAAGTCTAGACTTCTAGGTGAACTACCTCTCTCTCTGAAAGCTACGACTGAACTCCCCTTGCCATCTCCTTGATTTCCCAGCTCTCCTCGGTCCAACGCTAGGCTCCACCCCCAAGAATACATTCATCAACTATTTTATGACCTACAAAAAATATCTAAATTTATGGCCTGAAGTGGACGAACCCAAAACTGGCACAAAAACGCCAAACTCTTGAAAACCCACTTACACGACTAAATTTTTTTTGACTTTTGCCGGAGTGTTCCGTATTGGTCCCTGCAGTACTACGGATTGTAAGGCGATGTATGGAAAAACTGTAAACTCTGGATTTGTAGTCATTAAAAATAATCCTGACAATGGATATTGTCAGTTACATCGTTGTACGTCTATACGTTATTGAAATAATGAAGTCTTAATTACAACATTATTGTGGTTTGTTGATTAAACTAATTCTTAACATAATCTATCTGATACACAGTAATAATAGTCATTGTAGAAAGTATGCAAAACGGGGTAATTTCCATATAATTTTATTCACAAAATGCATGGGTGAAAGAGGATAAAACCTATTCCACTCGAATGATCCGTCAACATGTGGCGATACAGCTCAAATTTCGTTGAGTTTCTGGAAGGAGACTCTTACAGAGCCCATAATAAATGTTATTTATTATTTTCGAGAACTGTGAGACCCTAAATTTGGAATAGATGTAAGCAGGGCTGTATGGTAATGTTGTGATAAGAGGTTTGAGCTCCACTAATCTCGCCCCTATTACTGTGACTTACGATTAGTTGACATTTATGGGTTTTATTGCATCTGTGTGTATAAGTGTGACACGGCTGACACGACACTTGCGATCCTAGAGTTTATGGGTGAAGGTATAAGACTCATGATCCTATACGCTCTGAATTTTTAACCACACCCAATATAGGCGGCGCGTCACTTCCTAGGACTAAAATCATCCCTTCCTGAGGTCGAATAGTTCTTTAAGATCATAACAGGTGGCGTTACTTGTATCAATTTAGAAATATCTTGCTGAAAACTGTAAAGGTGAAAGGGTTGACCATTTCAGCTGTTACAGTGTGTGTGTGTGTCTTCGCGGCTTTAACATTGTGCGGTCTTAAGTTAGTCAAAAACCCTCAATGTGCGGTCGGACCTCATTGTGCGGACGTCCGCACAATATTTTGAGGAAGCTTCAAATATAGCTATCGAATTCTCGCGTTCTGATTGTTCGACTGGCGAAGTATGAGCAAATTTTCGGGGAGGACCTCATATTCGGTATTTTTGTCGAGTTGAGTTAACACAAACCAAAACATAGTTCAGGTGTGTACCACCACGTGGCGCCACCAGTCCCCATTGTGTATATAAGCACAAAATGTGATAAAATGCGGACCTGTAAAAAGGACCGCACATTATACGAGAAATTAGACTCATTAGAACCACCACGTGGCGCCTCCAGTTCCCATTGTGTGTATAAGCACAAAATGAGTACCTGTAAAAAGGACCGCACTTTATACGAGAAATTAGACTCATGCTAAGTATGTGTGTTCAATAATTGAGAGCATCACAGAGTTAAAGCACTTATCAGTGCCACTATAGCAAAGACAAAACACATCGTAGGTACTATTCATTGCGTTACGCAAAGATCCTGTTATCATTGAAGGGCTTAGGTTAGGTTGGGTTTGCATGGTTCTCAAGATTATTAGGTTTGTAGGGTTAATAATAATAATATTGGCTTTTTTGCATCTACTGAATGAGATGATTTATACAGCGTCCAGTGGTATCTTCACTCACACTAGATGGGTGAAGGGACCACTCCGACGCTAACAGTGAAGGAAAACATCGTAAGGAAACCCGTGGCATAGTTGACTCCGCACGTATTGACTAGTCTTTCCTGTGGGCTAGGCCGACTAAGCTGACAGGATGGTATAGGTGCTGGGCAAACCTACACCATCTATAGAACCATGTCCCAGGCACTACAGCGTCGGAGGGTTAATAATAAATAATAGTAAAAAAACAAGAAAACATTGTTCCTACCAAATCACTGCTCTAGATCCTTTGTTAAGACCCTTTCGGATTTTTTTAATGACATTTTAAAAATAGTTTTTTACATCTGTCCAAGTTCTTCTGTTCAGGTCAGTTCTTGGCTTAGGCATTCCTCACACTCTTTCTTGTTGGGTATTTTCTTCCTTAGCCAGTTGAGATCTTATTCAGGTATACACATTCTGTGAAAATTTCAAGTGTCTACCTATTACGGTTCAAAAGATAGATCTCTGTGATAGAATAGAACTTTTATTCTTAAAAAATCGTCGCAATTATACTTAAAGATAAGGTTAAACAGACAACGAAGTATTGTCAAGTAATAGGGTCTCGATTTGCACCCATTGGGTACAGCACCCTAAAAACGAGAGGAGACAAGAATCGTCATAGTCTAGAGTAGTCATCATGAGTCGTGAACCAATGGCTCCTTTCTCGGGTTATTAGACTTTTCCAAGGCCTTTGACTCAATAAACTTTGACTTGCTCCTTTCCAAACTTTCCTATTATGGTTTTGAGAGCAAAACTATAAAGTGGTTCGAGAGCTACTTATATGGCCGACTTCAGCAAGTGGTGGTACAGAAGGCAGATGGGTCTTACCTTAGGTCTAGATTTCGCGATGTGAGGCGAGGAGTTCCTCAGTGTTCGATCCTTGGACCTCTCCTTGATACCATATTTTCAGCCGATATTGTCAAGTGTATTAAACACTGTAATCACCACTTGTATGCGGATGATTTACAAATTTACATCTGTTGTGATCCTGACAATGTTGCTGCTGCTACGGTTAAATTAAATGAAGTCCATAAATGGTGTGTAAATAATTGTCTACTGCTAAATCAAAGTAAATCCAAAATAATGGTTATGGGCTCTAAAAAACAAAAAGAGTTAATCATGGCATCAGACCCCTTGATCTGTGTAAATGGCAAGCGTCTCGAATTTGTCGACGAGGCCCGAAACTTGGGTGTAGTGATGGACAGTAACTTACGCTTTGAAAAACACGTAGTTGAACTAGCGCGTAACTGCTTTTTCCGACTTAAATTGCTTTACCAACTGCAGAGATTTCTGAGCGTAAACATTAGGGTTCTTCTCTGCGATTCTCTAGTACTCTCTAAACTAGCGTATGCCTTTACCGTATACGGTCCTTGTATTTACGGTAAAACACAGAAATTGCTTCAACGAGTCCAGAACGCTTGTGCCCGTTATTGCTTTGGCATTCCCGCTCGGACGCATGTTACGCCATACATTAATAATGCCAATCTCTTAAAGATGGACAATAGGCTAAAACTTTTTATGGCAACTTTACTTTTCGGTGTAGTCACGTTGAAAAAACCAGTGTACTTGTTTGAAAAACTCATTTGGAGGAGAGCTATGGGAGGCGCCACTAGGATCACATCCAACCCACTTCGTGTGCCACATCACCGAACTGCCGCTTTCCGCGGCAGCTTCCGGTTTCAGGCAACGAAGTGCTGGAACGACTCCTCTCCGCCAAATAAAATCTAGGGCTACCTTTAGGTTACAACTTAGAAAGCTTCTGCTGGACCGGCAGAAATTGCTTTTGGTGTAACTAAATTTTATATTATTTTATCATTCCTTACTTTAATTTTTGGTGGATTTTTGATTCTATGGACATGTCTATTTATTATTACTATTTTATTATAATTATGAATTTTTAACATGGCCACTAATACTAATAATAATAATTTTAATTTTCGCTATATGACATCACATCACATAATTAATTTATTTCGCGACATTTGCGTAATTACTCGTTATTATTTTATTTTCATTAATTTACAACTTGCGGCTTCGTGTACCTGAAGTTCAGGATTGTTAAATATTATTTACGCACAGCTATTCAAGTAACGCATTATATACAATTTACACTTTATATAATTATCTTAGTTAATATTACCTATACCTCAGTTTGGCTCTTTTTTCCTCTACGAGTTGAGCACGCCGTCTTCTCTGGGTACCGGCATAATACCAGCGCTGGAGTATTTCCAGCACATGCTGAGCCGGAGCCCATTTGCATCTGCCACACCCACGTAACTAATTGACTGTATTTCTGGCACTTGCCATACCTGGTATGGCAAAAATGGATGTTCTTGTTTTCTGTGTCTGTTTTGTTGCTTTCATCTTTTTATTTTTATTATGTACGTGTTATGTGTGTGTGAAAATGCAAATAAATGGTTTATCTATCTATCTATCTATCTATCTATCTATCTATCTATCTATCTATCTAACTATCTATCTATCTATCTATCTATCTATCTATCTATCTATCTATCTATCTATCTATCTATCTATCTATCTATCTATCTATCTATCTATCTATCTATCTATCTATCTATCTATCTATCTATCTATCTATCTATCTATCTATCTATCTATCTATCTATCTATCTATCTATCTATCTATCTATCTATCTATCTATCTATCTATCTATCTATCTATCTATCTATCTATCTATCTATCTATCTATCTATCTATCTATCTATCTATCTATCTATCTATCTATCTATCTATCTATCTATCTATCTATCTATCTATCTATCTATCTATCTATCTATCTATCTATCTATCTATCTATCTATCTATCTATCTATCTATCTATCTATCTATCTATCTATCTATCTATCTATCTATCTATCTATCTATCTATCTATCTATCTATCTATCTATCTATCTATCTATCTATCTATCTATCTATCTATCTATCTATCTATCTATCTATCTATCTATCTATCTATCTATCTATCTATCTATCTATCTATCTATCTATCTATCTATCTATCTATCTATCTATCTATCTATCTATCTATCTATCTATCTATCTATCTATCTATCTATCTATCTATCTATCTATCTATCTATCTATCTATCTATCTATCTATCTATCTATCTATCTATCTATCTATCTATCTATCTATCTATCTATCTATCTATCTATCTATCTATCTATCTATCTATCTATCTATCTATCTATCTATCTATCTATCTATCTATCTATCTATCTATCTATCTATCTATCTATCTATCTATCTATCTATCTATCTATCTATCTATCTATCTATCTATCTATCTATCTATCTATCTATCTATCTATCTATCTATCTATCTATCTATCTATCTATCTATCTATCTATCTATCTATCTATCTATCTATCTATCTATCTATCTATCTATCTATCTATCTATCTATCTATCTATCTATCTATCTATCTATCTATCTATCTATCTATCTATCTATCTATCTATCTATCTATCTATCTATCTATCTATCTATCTATCTATCTATCTATCTATCTATCTATCTATCTATCTATCTATCTATCTATCTATCTATCTATCTATCTATCTATCTATCTATCTATCTATCTATCTATCTATCTATCTATCTATCTATCTATCTATCTATCTATCTATCTATCTATCTATCTATCTATCTATCTATCTATCTATCTATCTATCTATCTATCTATCTATCTATCTATCTATCTATCTATCTATCTATCTATCTATCTATCTATCTATCTATCTATCTATCTATCTATCTATCTATCTATCTATCTATCTATCTATCTATCTATCTATCTATCTATCTATCTATCTATCTATCTATCTATCTATCTATCTATCTATCTATCTATCTATCTATCTATCTATCTATCTATCTATCTATCTATCTATCTATCTATCTATCTATCTATCTATCTATCTATCTATCTATCTATCTATCTATCTATCTATCTATCTATCTATCTATCTATCTATCTATCTATCTATCTATCTATCTATCTATCTATCTATCTATCTATCTATCTATCAATGACCTTGAGTGCGGACGGATCCTTGGAAGAAGGCGAAATGTTTCTAAAACTTATGACATCATTATGTGGAAGGAAGTATTCAAAGAGCTGATATAAATAGAACTAAATCTTCAGAGTCAGAGGTCAGGATAGGAGTGCCACAGGATCGATTTTGGAGCCGTTCCTCTTCCTCGTATATGTAAATGATTTTCCTTTCATGGTTCAAAATATGTCAGAGATAGTATTATTTGCAGATGACACGTCACTTATTTTCAAAATTAAGAGACAAGAGAATGATCTTGACGGAACAAATAATGCTCTCACTCAGGTACTAAACTGGTTCACGTCTAATAACTTATTGTTAAATTTAAAAAAAAAAACAATATGTATAAAGTTCACTCTACCAAATGTCAAAGTAGTTGACAGCAAAGTTATATTGGGAAAGGACAAACTAGACTTTGTCAAAGAAACTGTATTTCTAGGTATCACAATTGATGCAAAGCTTCAATGGGGTCCTCATATAGAAAAATTGGCAAATAAGCTTAGCTCTGCAGCATATGCTGTTAAAAGAATTAGGGAACGCGGCGCAGCGGAGCGAACAGTTCGCGCGCGGCTTTTTAAAAATTTTACAGATTAAAATAGTTTGAAAACGCATTCACGAAGGAATATTATGAGGACTGCAGGTTAATGTGATTTAGTGCGTATTATAATATTGCGAAGACGCATTAATTAGATACCTACCTAAATACTAGAAAAGGGAGAGGTGATTGAGTATGCAACAACATCAAAATGCGGTCAGTGTGAAACTTCTCACAAACGGCACTAAATTGGGACAGGTGTAAATGCATTAATACTTAGCATAAAATGCGGTCGGTGTGTAACTTCTCTCAAACGGCACTAAAGTGGGGACAGGTGTAAATGCATTTGTACTTAGCATAAAATGCGGTCGGTGTGTAACTTCTCTCAAACGGCACTAAAGTAGGGACAGTATGTAAATGCATTTGTACTTAGCATAAAATGCGGTCGGTGTGTAACTTCTCTCAAGGCACTAAAGTGGGGACAGTGTGTAAATGCGTTTGTATTTTGCATAAAATGCGGTCGGTGTGTTTTTTCGCACGCGTTTGTTCGAAAGTGCGGTCCGACCGCATAATAAATTGGGACCGCACAAGCCCGATTTTTGACACAAATTATGAAGAGCTCTATCTCTGTCTCAGTCGTGTGTATGGAAACTTCAAATAAAAGTTCATGCCAGAACGAGATAGCTCCAGATTGTAGACAGATTTACACACTGCTAAGTCAACGGGAAAGGTAGGACCGCATAATGGGGAATTCTGACAAGGTCCTCACAATATATGAGCCGCGAACAAGGGTGTGTGTGTGTGTGTGTGTGAGGGTGTGTGTGTGTGTGAGGGTGTGTGTGTGTGTGTGAGGGTGTGTGTGTGTGTGTGTGTGTGTGTGTGTGTGTGTGTGTGTGTGTGTGTAATTAGTTGAGTAGCACCTGTAGAGCCTGATGTTTGAAGGATGCTTTGCTAGATGAGAATAAGTCAATTTCAGCGAAACTTGAATTATTAATCACGTCCGGGTAAATAAGTAATAAGCAATGAAAGTTGATTATTGTTGTTGTTGTTGAATAGTTGTGGTAGCGGAGCGGTAGATCGCCTGCTTCTCAATCGGGAGGTCGAGGTTTCGAACCCCGGCATGTACCAATGACTTTGTTTTCTAAGTTATGTACATCTGAGAAGTTATACCACCAAAACCACAAAATTATAAGAGCGTAACGCCAACAAACTGCTCTGCAGTTTGGCGACATTTGTAAAACCAAAAATATAAAGGTTATTTTTTTGCTATTAATATAAAAAAAACTCGCTATCCGTGAAGGAAAACATCGTCACGAATCGGGAGAGTCTGAGGTGTTCTCTCAGCGTGTAACGGTGCAAACCTCTTCACACCATTTTTATTTCTTTTTCCATCTATCATTTTCAAATATTTAAATTATGTACGTCACACATTCTTCGATTTCACTCATTTTTCACGACTACTACTTTACCCTTTGACCAGATCTGACTTTTTACCTGCTTCTCTGTTTTTATCCAGTTTTCTGTTTTAAAGCTACTATAAATCTACAAATAAAATCACACCTGAAGTCGTTCCAGAGTTTATTTATTAATTATAAAATTAAAATCCGCTTTGGGCACGCATGGTAAGTAAGCACATACTCTCTCTCAGACAAAAGTTCTATGCCCTGCAACGGGACGTTTATAGGCGACATAAAAAATAGTATAAATATTACGTTCGGTGCAGTATCTGCGGCTGCAGAAATGGATATCGAAACGGAATATAGACATCGAAAAATAAAGCATCGAGAATATGCGGTCTCGGGTCGACTTATGCGAAATCGATGTTTTTATTGCCTCTCCGTACCGCTCCACTCTTTCAGCCCAATAGAGGAATTGCACAAAAAAATGTTTTTATATAATTGGCAATACCGCTCGCTGACGGTGAGGGAAAACATCGTGAGGAAACCAGGGTGTCTGAGATCTTCAAATACCTCAGCGCTTGAATGCGTGCCCACCACGGATTGCCAAATCCGCGGTGGGCACGCGTGGTAATTAAGCCCATACTCTCTCTCAGGGAGAAGGCATGGGCCATACAGTGAAACGTTTATAGACTACATAAAAAAAATCGGATGGCCGTGTTAAGATAAATAAACGTGGTAGTTTTTTTCGACGACTTATAATTGCTATTAGCAAAAAGTTATAGGTACTTTGTACCTTTGTATTTGTTTTTTCCAGTGTACAATAAAGAATATTCTGAACTTGCCTTGTCTAATACTTTGATTGGCAAATCCTCTCAGCACAATGGCTTACGACGACACGCTAAGAAGATATTGTGACCTGTGGTAAAGTCATTCAAGTCACGTGATACAAAACGCGCCGAACAACATACATACAATACACATTTATTGGAGCAAATTAACGCATCGCAAGAAAGAAAATGCATACGTGTGTATCGTTGCAAATAACGTTCCACGACGTAACAACTTGAACGTACTGTCTTTATGGTGCGCTTATCAATGTACGAGTTATTTTGTCAACTAATGTTTAGAACACGACTTTAGAACTCGATGAAAAAACTTAATGTTTTTTTTATTGTTAGAGAAATTTTTGCATTTTTTGGGATCCTGAAAAGCCTGAAAAAATATTATTATGGTTAATGTTTATCTTTATACGTAATTCTACTGTACCTGTGTATGTTACTGAAGTCCTCCTAAAAGGCTGGACAGATTTTTTTTTTGTTTGCCCTGTACGGTTTAGATTAACAAATCAGCCCGGCAGATGGCGCTGCCTTTGGTATCTCTGCCGGGTCAACAAACTTTAAAAAAAAGAGTTTTTCTGTCTTCTGTGGTGTGAAAACAATGCCAGTTCAATTTAAGTTTGACGCAAGTTCCCCATTGGAAACGAGAAGAATTCATTCGCGCGCCAAGGATTTTCCTTAATTACGTCTTCCCGTTTTTATTCTGTTTTCGGCTAATGACAATTGGTAATTGATGCGACTTTTCGTTGACCTATCGATTCGGTTCAAACAGTCTAATTGTTGATTGAAACTCCAGTTAAAATTTTCATTGATTTCATTTTTCTATTCGCTACGTAGGTACGAAAAAACAGGTTAAGTTCAATTTTGCAAATTTTTGAAGGTTCCTAGAATTAAGGACAAAATGGGAACCTTGCAGGATCACTTTGTTGTCCGGCGGTCCGTCATGAACCTTAGAGAACGCGTTGAGGTATCGAGTTGAGTTTAAAACTTAATACCAAGCTTAAACAGTGCTTTAAAGCTGTACAAAATCGAACTTCTAAGTTAACGTCTGAGGCCTAAGTAAATGAAGTAATTTGTCGGGCAAAAAGAAAGGCTGCGGAACGCACTGCTCCAGAACATACGAGTATGCGGTAGTCCAACTACTTTTTTTTTATTTAGAGGAAAACAAACAGTAGTAGGTACAATGACAAATTCACATGATTTCTCAATTATTTAAAGTGTTATAGTTATAATTGTACTACCAGCACGGTTAACCACAGATTAAATAAATTGGAAAAACAGAACAGGAAACTAAATATTGTATTCTTGTGTCTTTTGGACATTGTCAAGCCATGCGTGCCTAGCGTTATAACCACCACTACCCGTCTGTAAGAAGCGGTTAAAAGAACATTATTATCCATCTCTATATCTCTCAATCATCTCCACTGAGCTTTATATTTATTTCTTTATATTTCTCTTTTGGTATATAAGAAAGGAAAAGGGAAGCGCTCGTGGCCTAGGTCAGGTGCAGGATGGGTGAGCGTCCCGTGACTACCGCTAGTGGCATTTTTCTGAGCGCTTCCGTGCTTTGCAAGGCATGTTAAGCCGTTGGTGCCGGCTGTCGTATAATGGCAGTCGTTAAGCCATGTCAAAGGCTTTATGGGTGGCTTAATAACTTCTGACAGTAAGGCCCGCCACTGTCTTACAATCCTCCACCAACCCGGACATAGCCTTCGTGGTGGAGTCCTGCGATGCGGGTAGAGACCCGTGCCCCAGCAGTGGGGACATACAAGGGTTGATAACGATATAAGAAAGGCTGTTGAACGCACTGCCACAGAACATAATAATATGCGCTAGTCCCAATAGAATCATCAAGAAGCGGTTAAAGGAGCATGGTATATCTCTATCGGAAATATATGGCTCAATATTCGTTATCAGCCCTTGTATGTCCCCACTGCTGGGGCACGGGTCTCTTCCTGCTCTTCTTCTTTTTATTTCAATATATTTTATTCATTTGTATTTCAAATCTAAATGTATTTCTATAGTATTTTCTAAGGTCGACACGAGCACTAGACATAATAAAAACTGTATTTACACGGATTTTACTCGTTTTAAATGTATTTCTATATTTAGATTTCTAGTTTTTTTTATTTTATTCTTTCTTTTGTACGAATAGGTTGCTACATAAGATTTTTGTAGTTGACGTAGTTTATTTTCTGCTTATATAGAACCTCTTTTTACTGCTTCTCCTATTTTCCAAGGTTTGCTGGAAGAAATCTCTAACAGAGATAAGCTCTTTTTTTGAACTAAAACTTTCGTAAGCACAACACATTGTAGACTTTTAGTCCGGATTTACTTACGGGTGTTGTTATATCGGAAAAGTCCGACCAGGTTTCACTCCGATTCACAGAGCTTAATCATGGTGAGCAGAGACGGAGCTCGCGTCGTCGGTTGCTCGTCTCACACTTAAGCTCTGCGAATCGGAGCGAAACCTGGTCGGACTTTTCCGATATAACAACACCCGTAAGTAAATCCGGACTAAAAGAGCTCGCTTTTGTGCATGTTATTACTAATATAATGTCCTGAGAAGTGTTTTTGTACAATAAAGAATATGAAAATGCAATGAAACAACGTTACATAACATACATAGCCTCACGCCTGTATCCCAGAGGGGTAGGCAGAGACCAGGGACTGCCACTTGCCACAACCTTGACAGACCTTCTTCGCGTCATAAACGTTCATTAGTAGAAAAATAAACATGTTCTCCGTAACGAGCTCAAAAGAAACCAAATATAATTCATTAAGTTTATTTTTAAGTTCAATTTTAATTGAAATAAATCGTCTTATCCTTTTATAATAAGATAAGAAAACCTGCCCGTTAATGTCTTGCACCACCTGTAGTTAACTGATTAAAAATGCTTACAACATTAAGTCCCCCATATTGCCATTGTATATTTTTTGTTACTTATGAGCAATTAATAATGACAATGAATACACTATTTTTATTTTTAATTCACTAACCCGTGCTAAGGAACATATTTAAAAACCTATTTAGAGGCTAAAAATTTCACCCATGCCGGGATTCGAACCCGCAACCTCTGCCTGTACGTAATACAGAGAATATTGTAAAGAGGTTCGAAATTTCACTGATGCCGTGAGTCGCCCATTGGCTCAATTGGTAGAGCGCTGGTACGGATAGCCAGAGGTTGCGGGTTCGAATCCCGGCATGGGTGAAATTTTTAGCCTCTAAATAGGTTTTTAAATAAATGACAATGAAGTAATTCGGTAACGAACAATAACAATTTCATATAAAAACATATATAAATAAGGAAACAAAATAAAAAATAACCTGACTGCTGAGCTTTAAGCAGGTGAGGCTAACCTAGGTACTTCACAATGAGTTACACTGTCGAATTTGGGTCCCGCCTGCTTCATCATCTTCAACCCATTATGTCCCCACCGACGGATCTCTTCCCTGAGGAAGCCATAGGCCATACTCCACCACGGGAGCCAAGTCCGGATTGATGGACCCGCCTGCTCAGTAGTTAACAATCACCAGTCTGGTTGTTGTTTTATTTCAGTTTTCCTATGAGGCTCTGGGGCCTTGAACGCTATACGTGGTCTCTCACAGCTACCCCACGTCGTCAGGCTATACTAGTCCACTGCTGTACATAGCCCAACCCAAGAGCGCCACGTTGTGCTATCATAGGGGGTAATGCCCATAATCCCCACGCTGGTGCTGCAGGGGGGCAGGGTACTGCAGGGGGCGTTGCTGCCCACCCCCGGTTAGTGTCCCTTAGTCGCCGACCCCACGAAGGAAATTATTTGTATGAATGGCGCAGCGAGGAACTTTTACAGAAGGCGCCGAGGAGGAGCGCTGGAGACCGAAACAAGGGAGGCACAAGGGAGCGAAGCGAAAATTTCAACTACAACAAAGCTAGTAATATAGCGCATTGTGCAGCCCTTCCGCTTGCGCTTCCCTCATGCAGCCCAGTGGGTCCATAAAGGTGAACGCGCACCTATCCGACCCGAACGAGCAGACCGCGACGATCTAAACGAATTTTTCAACTAAAACTTTCCTAAGTACTACCTACACATTATTAATTTAATTCCTTTTTTTTATTTAGCCTATAAAAGTCCCCCTGAAATGCATAGAGACATATCGATATCAACCCTTGTATGTCCCCACTGCAGGGGCACGGGTCATTTCCTGCATCTCAGGGAGGCTATGCCATACTCTACTACGGGGGCCAAGTCCGGGTTGGTGGAAGATTGTAAGACAATGGCGGGCCTTACTGTCAGAAGTTATCAAGCCACCCAAAGTAGTCTGACATGGCTTAACGACTGCCATTAAATGACAGCCGGTACCGACGGCTTAATTTGCCTTGCAAAGCACGGAAGCGCTCGGAAAAATGCCACTAGCGGTAGTCGCGGGACGGTCACTTAACTCAAGTGATTGATCCCAATCACTCGGTTCGACTAGGCCACGAGCGCTTCTACAGAGACAGAGTATGGACTTAATTACCACGCGTGCCCACCGTGGATTGTCAACTTCAAGCGCTGAGCACGATTCCTTAAGCTCTGTAAATCTGCTTGGATTGACCAACCAATGAACAAGGCGTGTCGTGTCTATATAAGTGTTTGTTTGCTCTATCGTAAAACCTGTAACACGTTCAAAAGACAAACTTGACTGTAGATAAGACTAGAAATATATATTAAAAAAACATATTTATAGCTAAAAATCGGTCAAGTGTAGACTCGAATGAGATTTAACTTACACCAAAAATTGTAAGTTGTTGTAAGTTGGATCTCATTAGGCTCGTAAAAGTGAACGCGCACCTATCCAACCAACACGAAGAAAACGATTTTTTTGCGCTAAAACTTTCGTAAGCACTAGATACACATTACGTATTTCTGATTTTTTTAAACTTTGCGACCTGATTTTTTTAAACAAAATTTGTTCGGATTGATTCTCTGACGAATATCAAGTAAGAGAATCCGGAATCAAACAAAAAAAAAATTAATTACCTTGAATGAAACCTCCCTCACAAACTGTCGCCGTCACGGAGGAATTGCTGTAAAAAAACTGAAGGTTACTAATTAGCAGGCTAATTCGCCTGACGTCATCAGAGTCAAAGCGATCAAGTCAGTTGCAGTTCACGGGCGCAAAGCATATCTGTGCACCTAGGAGATGCGCCGAGAAAATGCATTAAAATCTTTCGGTGGGGTTGATTCTTTCGGTGCGTGTGATGCTTTCAGTTCGGGTAGGTGCGCGTTCCCCTTAAGGCTCCCCTAACAGGCTTTGGGGGCTTAGAACTCTATACATGGTCTCCCATTGCTATGCCACAACGGAAATTATTTTACTTTATGATCCGCTATATTAAAACAAACAGAAACTATTAACGTTGTGAAGTTGTAAAATGTTTTATTAATAATAAAACTGGAACCACTTCAACTGTGTGTTTTATTTATAATATAAACTGAAAACTTGATAAAAAACGGAATAATAAGTTAAAGGAAAATTTATGTAGTAGGGTCTAGTTGAAATGTAAAGTAGTAATGCCAAAAATTCAGGAAATCTCAACAATGGAATGACGTAATTTTAAATTTTGAAAATGATAGACAGAAGTAAAGAAATATAAAAAAAATTGTGTAAAGAGGTTTGCACCGTTACACTACCCGGGGGCGTCCGGTAAAAAAATATTAACGATGTATTAATTGATTTTTTTTTTATTTGAAAATATCACCCCACGGTGGGCGCCAAAGTGAAGTCACAAAATGTTTCATAAATAATAAAACTGGAACCACTTCAACTGTGTGTTTTATTTATAATATAAACTTAAAACTTGATAAATAAACAGAATAAGCAGGTAAAGGAATGATGTAGTCGAGTCTAGTTGAAATGAAAAGTAGTAATGCCAAAAATTAAGGTCATCTCAAAAATGGGCGACGCAATTTTAAATTTTGAAAACGATAGACAGAAATAAAGGAAAAATATGGTGTAAAGAGGTTTGCCCCGTTACAACGTGAAGTAATAAAAGAATCTTAAATTTGGATCTACATGAAACCTCCTGAGTCCTGACTTTAAAAATAATAATCTAGTGTTATTTTTAAGTTAGGACTGAGGAAATCAAATTGACAGGAATGGATTTTTCGTGCTTTTGTGTAGTGCAAAGCGACATCTCAAACAAAACAATTTATTTTGATTTAGTAGACGTGCTTTTTTTAAGGTGCTATGTTTCTTACAAAGAATCGACCTTTACCATGTAGGCATTGCATAAGAATTATAAAATAAGGTGTGAAACTTTCTTAAGTATTACATATTATTAACTTAATTCAGGATATTATGTTAATGTATCATAGTGTAACCTGGTCGAAATAGGTATTTTTTATTCGGTCACACAGTCGGACCGATGACGTAGGCATATTAATTTGCTCTTGTCACTATGCTTTGACAGAACTGTAAAATTGTTGAAGTTCATTATCAGGGGATAATAATATTAATAATATTATAACAACATTATTTCTAATGATATAACTACTATTAGAAATAATTAACAGGGGTTCTTTATTTCAAGCACTCTCCTTCTGTGTGCTATAGCCTTGGCACACCCTGTATAGTTAGCAGCTTTCAGCGTTGGTTGGGATGTGACCGGAAGAGGAGGACTGAGGAGTCTTCCGGCGAGGCCCACTTATGTTCACTTGGACGTCCCAGACGACGCTGGATTGTTTATTCGTTCCCGCAGAGAGCTGGAGAGATTAGTTTTTCTCAACTGAGCATTTTATTCGCCAAAAAATAAGCAGTAGAACTAGGAGAACTTTTCCATTTTCTCAGTAGTTCTAAATTCTTGGACCTTTTTTATGCGTCCAACGAGATGGTAATAATTGTACAGGGTGTTAGAGAATCTTCGTATATTTAGAAATCAAGGGTTTTAGTCGTCAGTATAAAAAAAATTTAATAGTATATCTTAACAAATTAAACGGGTCTAACTTTTATGAGATAGATGGTCGCGAATTAAGGTAATTACTTTTTTCTTATAAATAACAGCGATGAGACCTAGATATAGAATAAAAAATTAAATATATAAGTAACAATTTTTCACATGGAGACAAAATAAAAGTTACTAAAAAAATTCAACTGTTGAATTGTTTATTTATTTATTCTATTTAATTTCTTCCATTCATGTAAACAGTAAACGCCTAATGCGAGAGAAACGATGCAATCTTTATTATATATTGTATCCAGATGTATGAACTAGTTTACTAAAAAAACATGCAATATGCATAGATGGTGTCTATTTACTTAGACTAAAACCCATAATGCATAAACAGGCTTGTGTGATATCGTCTAGTTCGCTTAGCATGCCACGCTCGAGAAATGCCCTTTCTCTGTGCTAAAATGTCAATTTCTCTGTCGAATCCGAAATTACTCGACGCTTATATGGCGACCGCGATCGAGATGGAGTCGAACGAGACTTTTCTATAACTGGTAAGATGGCGGCATTGCCGAGATGATTTTGTCGAGTTAGACACTAATTTTGATATAAAATATGAGACCGAGACATGTGTGGTAGCCACGGAGGTAAAGACAAGGCGTCAAGAACATAGTTTTGACAGGAAAATACATTTTTTTAAATTTTTTTTGTGTTCTTGCTGTATTACCATTTGTTTTTTATATACTCTCTTAATTTTACCGTACTTACCTACTACATAGAATTATTTTATCAGCCACTTATATTCAATATGGTGAATCTGTGTTGCGTTAGTGTACATTCTAAATAAGTCACAGAGTATAATAAAAGCGAAGCGCAAAAAAAAACACAGAAAAAATACATAAATGCATTAAAAAAATATCGAATAAAAATGAATGGTTGATTGTTACTTGCCTTGCAACAAAACGTAACTCTTAACTTTTCGCTGATGTTCCGCTATCGGCAATAATCAGCAACATTTTTTACAGTGTTGTCAGATAACAATACAACGCTTTTATTTAATATGGCAATAACTACTTTTAAATAGACAAGACTGCAGTCTAATGGCTATCCCGAGTCTCGGCAACCATGGTCGCACTTTCGACATGGCAAGTACTGCTACTCCTAAAAGCCTAACTCGATGTCGAGAGAGAGTCAAAACGTACATGCTAAGCGCACTGAGTGCATCGTCTTCTTCAGGCTATATTATGTAGTCCACTGCTGGACATAGCCCTCCCCTAATGAGCGCCATTGGGCCTTGTCTTCAGCTTGCCGCATCCAGCATCTGCCGGCAGTTTTTTGCAGATCGTCATCCCACCTGGTCGGAGGGCGTTCTACACTACGATTGCCGAGTCGTGGTCTCCACTCACTCCACTCCACTCCACTGAGTGCATAAAAATGCGTAATTTTAAAAGACCATGTTTTTCCACGCCGCTTGTTAGCTCTGGGTCGCCCCTTAACAAATGTGCAGCTGAGTTTGTATGTGTTGAAGATAATATTTTAAGAGGATTTTGTTCCACCCTGTATCTAAATCTGGGGTATTATTTTGTAGTTTATATACTATTACAAGTTAAATGCCTAGGCCAAGTAAGAAATAAGTTCCATTTAAATGTTAACAAAGTCAACCTTGACTTATTTAATATTAGAATTATATGTGTGTACGTTTATGTACGTTGACTCAATTAGTATTTTTTTAATTTGGAAAGTGATAATGCTTAATTTAAAAACTCCTTTTTTACCTGTAATTTGAATGCGACACTTAGTTTCCATGTGTGAAAACTATATTAATTCTAAGCTTATTTAAAGGTTTTACCGAGGGCGAAAATAAAATAAAAATAATAATTTCCTGTAAAGTCCTATGTAATATAGAATTATTGTACATACTAGGTGATCCCGCTATTATCACCTAGTAAATGTATAATAACACTATTTTTATTTTTAATGCACTAACCCGTGCTAAGGAACTAATTTAAAACCCTATTTAGAGGCTAAAAATTTCACCCATACCGGGATTCGAACCCGCAACCTCTGGCCATCCGTACCAGCGCTCTACCAATTGAGCTCAATTGGTAGAGCGCTGGTACGGATGGCCAGAGGTTGCGGGTTCGAATCCCGGCATGGGTGAAATTTTTAGCCTCTAAATAGGATTTTAAATGTATAATAATTCTATATTACATGCCATATTAATACGCATGTGTCCTTTTCTCACACTTACCAAACACATACAAAACATGTCATAAAAATCCATGAAATCGTTTCGGAGGAGTTCGGTAACAAACACAGTGACGCGACATTTTCATATAGTTAATAGATTCTGGATAGTACGATTTTAAGTAAGAAAGTCTTTTAAAAAGTTAGACTATATAAAATTAGGTTAGGTATATAAGTACGTCAGCAATTAAAAAATTAATCAAAAGAAGACTATAAAAGCGGCTCAGGCTTCACGCAAAAACCTTGTAAGGGTTAAGCGATACCTTGTGAAATGTAAATATTAACTGTGTCGTATCAATAAATACATAAAAAAATGTAAAAGTCAGCAGCTAAAGAAAATTTCACTTACCTATAACAATCTTTTCACTTGTAACTTGATCAATCACAGCGCTGTCGAGGTACACAAGGACCATCAAGGTCATTAACAACTTTTTCAAGCCGCCGAAACATTGTTTCGGCGACATTTTGACTGTCCAACTTCAACCAGTACCGTTCGGGCAATCACATTTTAGTTAGACGTCCTTGGCGCTCGAGCAGAGGATTTTTAAAGTGTTCATGAAATACTCGCGTCCACTGTGAGAACGCGTGAGTAGTCCGAGAAAGTTTGCGAGCAAGCCTCGTGGCGGGCGGAGTCCTTCAGAGTCTACTGTCGACTGAAACGGAGGCTGGCTGCCCGTTACGCCCCCCGCCCTTTCCCCTTCTCACCTCCGGCCACGGGCGCTTCTCCTACACGATACCCACGACTTGTTTTATTACTTTTATTTTTCTTTAATAACCCTCGCTTAATAGTCTATTTGGTTGCTCGATAGAACTTCTCGAATTTTTCGCTGTAATGTTGTTCGCACTTTTTAATCATTTAGCGAACGAAATTGTGAAGGCCCGGGAAAACGGCAGGTAATTTACCTGAGAGGTAAGAATGACAGTACCGGACATGTACCTACATATTATTTATTTTTCAGTGAGTAACGGCCTTATTCGATCGGCACTATCGCCCTGAATTGGAAGCTGTTGCGAATCACCGTCAGAAGTGGAAATCTCTGCTCCTATGCTCCCTTAGGAGTTAAAGTTGACTTAAAAACTACGTAACTATGTCAGTATCTATAGCTAAATCACATTCAGGTACTTATAAGCATCTCCTGATTTGCAAGCCTATCTCAATTTTTGCCGATCTTGTCCCGCCCGCGGGTTAACTGAGCCAATTGCATTGCGTTAAGTCCACTTTTTGTACATTAGCTTTTGAGCACCAAATAATGAGTAATAATTTACACGTTAGAGGGTACAAGCAGACTGGTAGGCCTACAGTGACGCATATAGGGTGACGGCATGGCTGATGGCATGCACAGGAGTCTGGCCCTGGTAATGAAAATGTTAAAGCCGAACCGAAGCCTGCTAAGCAGCGAAGCGTACCGTTAGCGGCATACGTTAACAACCGTTGTATATCCCTACTGTTGGGGCACGGGTCTCTTCCTGCATCGCAGGAAGGTTAGGCCATACTCCACCACGGGGGCCAAGTCCGGGTTGGTGGAGGATTGTAAGACAGTGGCGGGCCTTACTGTCAGAAATTATCAAGCCGCCCATAAGGCCTCTAACATGGCTTAACAACTGCCATTGCATGACAGCCGGCACAACCGTGCTTAACGTGCCTTGCGAAGCACGGAAGCGCTCGGAAAACTGCCACTAGCGGTAGTCACTGCACCTGACCGTGCCTGTTGTTGCTTAACTCAAGTGATTGATTCCAATCACTTGGTTCGCCTAGGCCACGAGCGCCACGAGGCGTTAGCGCATAGTAGCTTTGAAATAGTCTACCCAGGCGTCTGTAAACGTGACGGGTACACCCCAAAAGCGGTGAAATCACTTCTTTATCTTCTTTATCGGGGTGGCCCCATCTCTAAGTGCTGATGGAGCCACCCCGATAAAGAAGAAATCATTACACTCTACACATAAATTATGCCGGTGTCAGTCCACTGCTGGACATAGGCCTCTCCCAAGACACCCCACTAAGTCCCATCAACGGTTCTTCCTTTCCATTCCCTGCTCACCGATTTGCGAATGGTCTGGACACCTCGGGGGCGAGTCTCTAAAATGTATAGTCAATAGAGTCATATTAGTCCGGTAATGGTCGTTTCATTCACACTATCGGTAATCTAGTATCCAATCGCATTGCAATGGTATAACTCGGCGCCTCGCGCAATTCGATCTTCTTCGAGATGCCTATTTAATTGCACGTTTTATACCCCTGGAATTACATTGTACTGATATTGCTCTGTAGACTACCAAATTGAGGGAAATAATAACCATTGTCGTGCTTATACTATTCTACTGAAAAACTAGACTCTATGGCCTGGGAGCCGATTCTCGCCCATGCGAATTGAAAGCGTAGACGCAAAATATTCGAAGGCTTAGATATTCGAAGGATTTGTCGCATAAAAATAAGATACTCTAAATGAGATACCTAAGATAAGAGAACTCAGATCGACAGAGTCATTAGACATTTATTTTCTCAGTATAATTCAATCTAGCATGGCGTTCAGAATACAGATTTTGGCTGTAGCTCGACTTTTTAAGCGCTCGTGGCCTAGGCGAACCGACTGATTGGAATCATTCACTAAAGTTAAGCAACAACAGGCGCGGTAAGGTGCAGGATGGGTGACCGTCCCGTGACTACCAATAGTGGCATTTTTCCGAGCGCTTCCGTGCTTCGCAAGGCACGTTAAGCCGTTGGCGCCGGCTGTCATGTAATGGCAGTCGTTAAGCCATGTCAGAGGCCTTAAGCCATGGACGGCTTGATAACTTCTTACAGTAAGGCCCGCCACTGTCTTACAATCCTCCACCGACCCGGACTTGGCCCCCGTGGTGGAGTATGGCCTAACCTTTCTGCGATGCAGGAAAAGACCCGTGCCCTAGCAGTGGGGAAATACAAGGGTTGATAACGAAGTCATAAGCCTTAAGAGTCGTATGCGAATTATTTGCTAATGAAGTGAGAATTGGCGCCCGAGTCATAGGGCGTTCTACGCTACGTTGTACTGTTATTGCATAAAGCTGCACGTCCAATATTATGTATAGTGTGCTCTGAACAATGTGATTTTTACATCTTTGGAACACGAGCATACCTGCGGGCGATCTTATAAGCAATAACAGCCAATGCGCGTGACTCTCTTGGTACCTGCATCGTTCCAGAGGCCAGAAGTAACTTTGACCGAGGTATTCAATATTATATCGTATGCCTTTGAAGCGTAGAAATCGTTTATTATGCAGTACTTGCTTCGGTGAATCGTTTATTATGGTCTTGGAACCTAAAAACCAGAATAGTACTGATTTACTACAAATTTACAAAGGTGATAATAGTATCTTGGCTCAGTCTGATGCCTATAAAGTCGGGAAAAGACTATCTCCGTGAACGGGTATTATTATCGCGCTTTTCGGAATCCGCTGGTTGCCAATATCGGCCCATAAATTATAGTTATTTGACGCATTACATGGAAATCTATAATAAATAGCTGTGCGGCACTAGAGCGCTTTTGTAAGCAGCAGATATTGTTAGGAGTGTTGGTTGTACTCTCTTATAAAGTCATGTTTAGGTTCATAGCTCTATTTCTAACTTATCCTGTTTTCGCTTGATTTAAGTCAGCTGTCGGATGAACAAAGATTTATTCTTTTGTTTGTTTAATCGATTTCACGTTGATGAGTGCCTCTTATTCATTGATATAATCTAATTATCGTATGCCATTAAATTATAAATACTGTATAAAAAAAAACATACGAGCTCCGCCTCTATCATTATAAAGCTCTACAAAGCAGAGCGACTAGGTCGGACCCTTCCAACAACAAATCAAATAAGTCAATCCGGAATTAAGTTATTCTTATATATTAAAGTACACACTTTGCTGTATTAACTAGCCTACGACCTTTTTTCAGACCAACCAAACTTTCACAAAAAAACATAAAAATTGGTGAAGTCCTTACGAACACTGTGACACGAGATTTTATATATAAGAAGAACTATAAAAAAGGACGATCATAATGTTATTTTTAATAATGAGAGTCAACGACGTTCTGCGGAATCCCACTTATATGTACCAAAGCTGTTACTTCTGCGAGTCAAACCCAGGAGACAGCGTGGCTATATTATTGCAACCCATTCCCACCCAGTCTATATCGCACAGTTTATCAGCATCTTTATCAGCCAAATCATTACTCAGCACACATATTCGTAGGTCTGTCTGGCAAAGTCCAACAGTGACACTGCTCGAGTAAAACAGTTTTCTTTTCATTGAGATTATTACAAAAATTATGTACATGAGTTAGTTGCGTCAAACTGCATAACAGTTGGTTGGCATGTGAGAGCAATATTATTATTTCGGTTTTTATAACCAAGAGCATTAAGACCAATAAAATTGCATTCAAACAAAGTTCGGACGTGAGAGAGCTTAACGCTTGCAGCTAACAAAACATTTGATAAGAACATGTCATAAGCAGGTGCAACTTACAACATTAAATATATTCAGTACCTACTTTGAGATGTTGTATAACTTTTATCTATAATATAAAAAAGAATCGCTGAATGTGTTGGTAAGCGCAAATCTCTAGAGCAGCTGAACCGATTTCGTTAATTCTTTTTTTAGAATGATCCTTGAAGTACGAGGATGGTTCTTACGGAAGAAAAAATACATATATATATATATATATAAAGAATCGACTGTTAGGCGGTACGAAGTTCTCTGGGTCAGCTAGTAAATAATAAAAACTGGAACGACTTCAACTGTTGCTTTATTTGCAGATAGGTATTGTTATTTTATAATAAAATAGAAAAACTGGATAAAAACGGATAAGCAGAGTTGATGGGTAAAGTTGTAATGATGAAACTGAGGGAATTTTCGTCATGTGTGACATAATTTAAATGTTTGTAAATGATAGATGGAAAAAAATATATAAAAATGGTGTAAAGAGGTTTGCACCGTTACAACTTTACCTTTAAATTGTTTACTATCCAAGCAATCTTCTAGAGCACTGGTCTCTTCCTGCATCGCAGGAAGGTACGGCCATACTCCACCACGGGGGCCAAGTCCGGGTTGGTGGAGAATTGTAAGACAGTGGCGGGCCTTACTGTCAGAAGGTATCAAGCCGCCCAAAGTAGTCTGACATGGCTTAACGACTGGCATTAAATGACAGCCGGTACCGACAGCTTAGCGTGCGGTAGGCACGGGATGGTCATTCATCCAGCACCTGATCGCGCCTGTTGTTGCTGAACCCTAGTGATAGATTTCAATCACTCTATTGCACTAGGCCACGAGCGCTTCATTGCTATAAATGTATTCATATATTATTAGGGACCGACAGATATTTCGGAACAAAAAAAATCAACTCCTGAATATTCGGCTGCGATCTTTGCGGACAGAATCGAGATTGCGAGAAATATTATTTAGGTATATACTCGTATGTATATTCAACATTTGTATTTTCATTTGTATTTATATCTTTATTGTGTATGTTTAAGATAAGATAAGACGTTTATTAGAATTCTTGTTGTAGGTACGTGAGATCACTTAAAATATTTAGTTTCAAACAAGAACCCTGCTAGGGCGCTGCTAACTTAAAATAACTTACTATCAATTATCAATTAATAGATAATAAGTTAAATAACTATGTACTATAAATGTCCGTGTATATATAAGTATAATTGCCCCCTTTCTCCCTACTTTTAGTATTTTGCACTACCCACCACGCCATAGCCACAAACCAGAAGTTGACTGGTCGAAAATGCTACTTAGCATTAGGTACGCCTTTGTACCAAAAAATATGTGTTTTGGGGTATATAGAATATTAATATTAGCTGTTTCATAAATTATATTATCATACACTTGGTAAGTAATAAATGATAACAAATGTAAAAAAAGATACGAAATCCCAAAAATTTATACTTTTTAACGCACTCTTCACCCCTTCCACTGTCCGCATTATCGTAGGTTAGCTGGAAGAAAATGCTATCTAGTATTAAGCTCGCCTTTGTACAAATTTGTTTTTTGTGCAATAAATTATTTTCATTTATTCATTGTTCATTGCAAAGGACTAATCACTTTCCGCCAAAAACGGCCGTTATCAGCATAAATTGATTAAAATTCTTGTCTATTGACAATAGCTTTTAGACTCTAGGGTCTAAAAATACGCGCAGTTGTCACATTTGTTAATGTTCACTTTTAGATAAAATTTATTATAAAACAAGTTATGATATTTTTTTTCGTTAGTGGCACTAGTTAGCACATCGAATCGCCTTAATGCATTCTTACGGGAAAGTTCATATCAAAGTAGCTTTTTAAAACAGGGAGTCAAATAAATATGGGGTAATGAATACCTTTTCTTAATTCTCAAAAACATCAATATGAAAAATATCTATTAATTAAACCATGGAAGTCCACTAATATAAATCTATATTCGTGGTGGTACATCACTACCGTTGTGTCGAATTCACTCGTGGGGACAACACTATCACGTCCATGATGGCTGTTACTTTCGCTTTATCATTCTAATCTCTGTGAAACGGACAATATAATTTTATGTGGTGATAACTGAGTCGCTTTATTGAAGAACTCCTTAGTAGGTACCTTATTTGGTGACCTACGCTAAGAACGTGAATACAAGGATAGCGATCTGAATCGTAGACGAGACCGCCACAGCTGGCAGGAGCGATATCGCCGCCGCCATCACTGCAAATATAGCAGATCCAGAAATGCATCCATACTGTAGTGATACCGTCGAGGTTATAATTTATAGGATCTTCGGAAGTCGTGACCGCTACTACTGGGAGTAGAAATACCGCCGCCGCCGTAGCAGATCCAGAAATGCATCCATACCGTGTTGGTACCGTTCGAGGTTGTGATTTATAGGATCTTCGGAAGCGGTCACGACTTCAGAAGATCCTATAAATCACGACTAGCAGTAGAAATACCGCCGCCGCCATCGCTGCAAATGTAGCAGATCCCGAAACGCATCAATACATATGATGGATCCAGAATTGCATCCATACTATATTGGTACCGTGATTGTGATGTTTAGACACTTCGGAAGTCGAGACCGCTTCGACTGCGAGTAGAAATACCGCCGCCGCCATCGCTGCAAATTTAGCAGCTCCAGAAATGCATCCATACCGCATTGATACCGTTGAGATTGTGATTTATAGGGACTTCAAAAGTTTTGACCGTTACGATTAGGAGTAGAAAGACGGATCCAGAATTGCATCCATCCTGTATTGTTACTGTCTAGATTGTGATATATAGACACTTCGGAAGTCCAGACCGCTACGACTAGCAGTAGAACTACCGCCGCTGCCATCACTGTAAATATCGCAGATCCAGAAGTGTTTCCATACCACATGGGTACCGTCAAGATTATGACATAATGTATAGTATAGTTGCTGAGCCTTTATCCACATTGGCAATAATAGTTATACGTATCATATTAATTTCTACAATTGTAGACTTTTAGTCCGGATTTACTTAGGGGTGTTGTTATATCGGGAAAGTCCGACCAGGTTTCGCTCCGATTCGCAGAGCTAATCATCCGGAAAAATCCGGACTAAAAGTCTACAATGTGTTGTGCTTACGAAAGTTTTAGTTCAAAAATGTCTACAATGATTTGAGCAATGATTTTGACACTACCCATCAAATATTCTGACATTTCAAGAAATTGGAATTGCAAAGGCAATATAGTGGGTCCATTAGTCCAACTTCAGTTTAGTTATCACTTTTGTAACATCAGCTCATTTACCGTGTCAGCTTAATTTATTTAAATGCTCAGGCTGTGCTGTGTTCTGTATGAATGTAGCTGTTGGTGTGCCTTATAAAATACAATAAATAACAACAACCAATGCGGGCAACTCTAGAACCAATGCGGGCAAAAGAACCCCCCTCAATAGAATGTGCGATAGTTATAACATAGCATTTACGGAAGTTGATTTATTTCATAAGTCAAAGCAGTGCTGCAAGCAAATGTTTACAAAAATCCTATTAGATTCATGAGCTGTAATTTTTGTAATGTAAAAAAAATAAAAAAATAATAATAATTGTATGTTAGTATTTGTATGTATATGTTTTTCTCTGAAACGGTTGCCGTATTGCTTGTTTATGTTTATATCACAACTATATCGTGTATTGCGCCTCTTATTTATTATATTGTGATTATCTATCTGTGGGAAATGCTGAGGAATTGGCAAAGTGTATTTGTTAATTTTAATATTTTTTATCTATATGTTGGTCAATTCTGTATTTTCTCCTTGAATAAATAAAATAAAAAACAAGCATTTCCAGTCTCTGCAAAAGCGTATAAGCGAACACCCTTCGGACTCAAAATCGAGGAGCCCGGGAAGTATGGGTGACTCGAACGGCCGACAATGGTCACGTCTCTCGGAGATGATACGACGAAGAAACAGAACTTAAGATGAATAACTTTTTAATTAAAATTATGATCTGAAACTAAAGTAAAGCTCGGGCCGTGGGATGACACAAGTTGTATGTAATACTCAGAACAAATTCGTTGCTGCGGAAATAATTTTACCTACAGGACTCAAGAGTTGCTGTGTGGGATTAATTATTTTTGTTGAGACAATAATAAAACCCACAAAGTAATTTTAAATACAATTGTTCACCTACACTAACATATAGATTTTCTAGTTGGTCAAGTGATATCACGTCTGATTACCATGCTGGTGGTCGTGGTTTCGATTCCCACTGGAGGCCGCCGAACATTTTCACAAATCTGTCTAGGTGTACCAGTTGAATTGTATGTTGTATGGCAATAATCTACACGTGTGCCAGAAATTGCTATCGCTCGAACCGCATATTGAAGCGGTATAATGTTCGTATGCCAGACAGTGCGTAGGTACTAGGTATCAGTTGAATAGTATGTTGTGACTTGCTAAGCTATCATTCGTACCGAATATTGTAGTGCTATAATCTACTTCTGCCAGACCGTGCTTACCTTGGTACCAATTGAATCTTATATAATACTACTATAATTTACAAGGGTGCCAGACCTTGCAAGGCTATCTTTCGAACCGCATATTGTAGTGCTATAACCTACATCTGCCACACCATGCGCTGTTACTAGGTACCATTGGAATCGTATGTTGTACTACTATAATCTACACGTGTGCGAGACCGTGCGAGTGTATCCTTCGCATCGCATATTTTAATGCTATCATCTACATATGCCAGACCGTGCTCACCTAGGTACCAATTGAATCATATGTTGTACCACGATAATCTTCACATGTGCCAGACAGTGCAAGGCTGTCTTTCAAACCGCATATTATCGTTATCAACCCTTGTATGTCCCCACTGCTGGGGCACGGGTCTCTTCCTACATCGCAGGAAGGTTAGGCCATACTCCACCACGGGGGCCAAGTCCGGGTTGGTGGAGGATTGTAAGACAGTGGCGGGCCTTACTGTCAGAAGTTATCAAGCCGCCCATAAGGCCTCTGACATGGCTTAACGACTGCCATTATATGACAGCCGGCACCAACGGCTTAATGTGCCTATTATAATCATATTATAATTTACGTCTGCCAGGCCGTGCGTAGGTACTAGAAACCAGTTGAATCATATGGTGCACTTAATCTACACGTGTGCCAGACGCGTGCAAAGCTATCTTGCGATCCGCATATTGTAGTGCTACTCGTATACTCTACACGTACATCAAAGAGTGGACCGGTGTTAATACCGCGGAGGAGCTGTTCAGAATTGCACTGAACAGAGACTGCTGTAAAGAGCTGACTACCAACCTCCAATAATGGAGAGACACTTTAAGAAGAAAAATCTATATCTGCCAGACCGTGCTTACTTAGGTACCAATTGAATCGTATGTTGTACTACTATAATGTACAAGTATGCCAGACCGTATATGGGTATCATTCGTACCATATATTCGCATGTTAAAAAGCTGAACGTTGGCCTGAAATTGTATTTTTTTTTTACTAAAACGTCGCGGGGTATCGATTTCTCGCGTGCGAACTGAAATAAGGATTGGAATTCTATGAACTTCTTCCGCGTCTTAACTATTCCAATATTAATGCGGTGTGAGAATGCTGTTATTGGAAAACTATCGGCGGCTAATGCCTATTGAATACAGGCAACAGGCACTCCTTGAACTATTACTTTAGCTAAAGTCCTTTGTAGATTTAGAAAAACTTTGTTAGGCGACTTCCCCTAAATATTTAGGTTGGACAGAATGAAACCGAATTCTCAATATTGGCGACGATTAATCATACTTCTTCGTTACAAAACAACTACAAGCACTTTCTGAGACAAACATGCTGAACGAGAAGGCCCAACAAAACATAAATGTATTTTTTAAATTAATCAACTTCTCGTAGGTAGAGAAATAGGTACGTGATGTATGTCACATATTTATCAAAACTCTGATAATCTCGTATTAGCCAGAAACTTGGCGGAGTTCCTGCATAGCATGTATTTTTTAGACGAGATCTTGGCCTGTTTTTAGGGTTCCGTAGTTGCAAGGAACCCATGTAGCTTCGCCATATCCATCCAACGGTGGGATAAAATCTTATTTAGAAAACCAGGATTAGAGATACAACTTTTTTTGTCGCCTACACCAGTGTGGAAGATTGGTCGTTTCAAAATATTGTGGGTGTACGAAGATAATTCTCATACCTTACTTAGGTTTCTTTTGCGAAAAATAAAATTTTAAAGCGAAATTTTTGTCCGAGTAGGGCATCCCCGAGGTTATTTGGTAAAACGGTTGATTGTCGATACGAGAAAAAATCATGGTAAGTAGCATAATTGCCTTATTTCCCGACGTTTAGGCAGCATTTCCGAAACATTGTCATTTGCCGTGGACAAGGGTAGACTGATGTGGCGAGTCGTCGTCGTCGTCAGGCTATACTAGTCCACTGCTGGACATAGCCCTCTCCTAAAGAGCGCCACGTTGTGCTATCATAGGGGGTCATGCCCATAATCCCCACGCTGGGCATGCGGGTTGGGGATCGCAGTTGGATAGCAGATCGATCGGTGGAATTGCGCTGCAGGGGGCGCTGCTGCCCACCCCCCGGTTTGTGTTCCTTAGTCGCCTTTTACGACACCCGCGGGAAGAACTGGGTTGGTGCTATTCTCTAGGCCGACACCACACAGCAATGGCGAGTACAGTCATTTATTACCTAATAAATAAATAATTTTACCTATACCCTATTTATTGAAGCTTGAGACAAAAGGTAAAGACACAAATAGTGATTCTCAAACTTTTATCGGGAGAAACAGCACGCTCGCGTCAACAAGTTGGGAGAATGAAAATGGCGGTTATAACCCGAACGAAAATAAAATAGCATCTTTCAAATTAGAACGTTTGCATTACATTACATCTTTAATGAGCAGTGTTATAATACGTTCAAAATTTGTGAAGCGCTGACTTTTTGGGTTATTTATAGTGCCACAATTCTATTAAAAAGTTATATACTAAAATAAAATTTATATAAAATGCATTATTTACCAAAATATGAAAACTAAATTTGATTTTTTTTTTCAAACATACAATATATTATACTTTTTTTTATTTTTAATGCACTAACCCGTGCTAAGGACAATTTTAAAAACCTATTTAGAGGCTAAAAGAGGCTAGTGTAAAGAGGTTCGAAATTACACTGATGCCGTGAGTCGCCCATTAGCTCAGTTGGATAGAGCGCTGGCACGGATAGCCAGAGGTCGCGGGTTCGAATCCCGGCATAGGTGGAATTTTTGGCCTCTAAATAGGTTTTTAATATTATATTTTTTTAATATTATATTTTTACGATACTTTTAACAATCAATGTCGATTTTTTTTATTTTATTTCTGATTAATAACAAACTTGGCATAATAAATTACCCTTTCTATTGTTTGTTTACTTTTTGTCTCAAGCTTCAATAAATAGGGTATAATAAACAACCGCGATTTGACCTGTTTAATGTATAACTGTATGTATGAGTGTCGCGAATCATTAAGAAATACTAGAAGCACAATACAATTATAATGAACATAAAGGTAAACAGCCACACTTTCACAGCTAAATAGGTTATACAAGTTAACGGGTAATAGGAGACCAACTATAAAAGGTAAACTTTGATCATAATTCAGTGAAAATTAAATTGATAGAGTTGTTAGTTCTGTAAATCGATACTTTACGATACTTTCTGTCTACGGAACCTTAATGAAAACACTACGGTAAACACTGCGCGTAGCCCGACACCTAATTCGATATCAACCCTTGTATGTCCCCACTGCTGCGGCATGAGTCTCTTCCTGCATCGCATGAAGGTTAGGCTTTACTCCACCACGGGGCCAAGTCCGGGTTGGTGGTGGATTTTTAAACAGTGGCGGGCCTTACTGTCAGAAGTTATCAAGCCGCCCAAAAGGCCTCTGACATGGCTTAACGACTGCTATTACATGACAGCCGGCACCAACGGCTTAGCGTGCCTTCCGAAGCACGGCAGCGCTCGGAAAAATACCACTAGTGCTAGTCACTGGATGGTCACCCATTCTGCACCTGACGCCGCTTTTGTGCCGCTTAACTCAAGTGATTGATTCAACACTTCGGTTTGACTAGGCCACGATTGCATTAGTGGTATTGTTAATGCATTAATTAACATAATCATGGCCCGGGGTTGACATGCCGACAACAGCATACTTTTATCATCTTTTTCGCTCCTTTAACAAATAGGGGAGCATAGGGCCTCAACCCATATTTCCACTTCAGGGGGTTGTTCGCGGCAGCTTCCAATTCAGGCCAGCTAGTGCCGATCGACTTGCCCTTTTGGTCTATTGACAAACTACATTAATACTAGATACACTTTTATCTATAAACAAAAATTGATGTACCTAATTTTAATTTAAGTTTTCCATTTTTATAGCTTAAGTGATTGTTATTGCATACAGTACATAAAATTGTGTAAACTTATTATGATTCTCCATTTCAATGCCGCCTTAAATATTTTGCCAATGCTCTGCCCTAGTGTCACTATAATTAAGTACTAATGGAAGTGGATGTTTGAGTTATAGTCATAGATTAATACGGCTTAATACGGCCACCAGCGGCCATGGATATGGTAAACAATATATTGTAAAACGAAACAAAATTTATTAAATCTAAACCACTGTGGTTGTATACAAAGGACTTTGTCCATTTTGGGCTAAACGTGGACAGAATGTAAGAGAAAAATCGAAATACCCCCTGATTATAATTAATTTCTAAACGATATATGTTTGCTTATCTCGTTGTATCAATCTACATTTTAAACTGTTACAAACTAATAAGAATTTTATCTGAAATCCAGTCTTTATTCTGTCAACTAGCCTTGATTTTTATTTCGGTGTTGCAATTTAAAGAATTTAATTAGTCACAAATTGCACAGAAAACCATTTGGAGTCTCTGATGCAACACGTTTTAGTACTTAGTTTCAATTCAATTGACTGTTCACGTTTAGCCAAATCGCCGATACAAAGTGGACAAAGTCCTTTGTCATAAAATAAAATAAGAAACTTAATAATAACAAAATCTTACGCCTGTACGCGGAGGGGTAGATAGAAACCAAGGACTGCCACTTGCTACGATCCTGATAGATCACTTTCGCTTCATTGGTCGTTGGAGGCGGTAACTTAAAATATAACATAACATTTACACACAGGCACATGCATTGCCTCTGGCCCCACACTAGGATACCCTGTGTCGTGGGAACCAGAAACAACGACATCAAAAATATGTAATCATCCAATACCTGGGGTTTTTATTGTCCCCAGCCGGGGTTCGATCCCAGTACCTCTTGCATGGTAGGCTGATGCGCTACCGCTGGGCCACAGAGGCCGTTAATATATATGTTTAATAAAAAAATAAAGTATTTGAGCATCTGTACATAGACCACACCACTACATCATTTTTTGTATGGTTTTTGTTGGCAATAGACCTTTTTATTTTTTATAGATATAGTTTTTTTTACTATATTATAGTTTCGAATTTAGTCTAGTTATGTCTTGTCATAGCTACAGGGCCGCTTACACAGTTCCTTTAAAAAGGTTTTGATATTTTTTTGTACAGAGAATTCGGTTTAAATTGTTTTGATTCAGGATTTACGGGCATGTGCAAGTGGCTTACAATATCTAATGTGTTGAATAAATAAGGATTTACAGATTTGAAGTTTTCGTTTTCGGTGCCTAAAAATAGGCACAAAGAACGATTTTTTAATTCACAGTATAGAAGATGTGGGGACAAATTTACAAGAAACCTATATTTTAATAAACTTGTAACGATGCACACCTCTACACTACTTTTTTGATATTTCTTTAATTCAGACTATCATTTTCAATATTTAAAATGTCACCCATTGTTGAGATTTTTTTCATTTTTTGACATTACTACTTTACATTTAGCTAGGACCCGACTACATAAATATTCGTTTACCTGATTATTCTGTTTTTAATAAATTTTTCTGCTTATATTTTAAATAAAATAAATAAAGCATATTATAAATAAAACACACAGTTTAAGTCGTTCCAGTTTTATTATTTAAAAACTGTTTTGCAACCTCAGAAACTACAGTTTAACCAAGGTTCGAAGTCATTTCTACAATCTGTAATTACTTATTTAAAATCTGTGGAAAAACAGCTCGCAGTGTCATGGCGTCGAATCTGACGTCACGCCACATCGCAGTCACTAACAACAAGGCACGGGTGAAGTTTACCAATGTTAACCTAAGCGTGACGTCACGCAGTGTGATGGTGTTTCAGGCTTCAGCCAGCAGCATAATATTTTTTTTATTAAAAGTATTGGAACCTAATCTTGTTTTTTATAAAACTAATCAGTACTCCAAATTAAAAAGTAATATATAGGTACTTTCCCCTGATATCGATGAATCTTAGATTATTTTATATTCTTGTCACGCCTATTGTATACAAACATGTAAAAAGGGAAAAGAAGTAACTAAAACATATTATGTGGGCCAGTAGGCCGAATAAAACTACGTCGATACGAAGAGGCAGTGTAACTTTAATTTCGATTCAGAAGACAACGAAGTTGTTGAACGTAATAAACCGTCGTAGATTCTGTGTGGCACATCTGTGGTATTTGCATGAAAAAAGATACGATACCCCTTCAATATTGCTTCAATATTGGCAAATTGTATTTATTTGCGTGTGTATATGCAATGGAGGGAAAAGGTTTGACCACTGTCAGGCTCGCGACAAGTACCCCCCCCCCCCCTCCTCCTTCCTTGTCTCTACCTACCCCTCCGAGATACAGTCGTGAATTTATGCAATGCAGCTGAAGCGCTCGTGGCCTAGTCGAACCGAGTGATTGGAATCAATCACTATGGCCTAACCTTCCCGCGAAGCAATAAGAGACGAGAGAATCCATATAATATAATGTAATAATATAGGTATTCATGGACATATTACACAGATCTCATTAGCCACATATTAAACACAACTAAATGACTTGTGTTACAGATCTCGACGATAGATTTAATACTATAAATACATAGAGAACATCCAAGACAAACTAGAAAAGTTCGTTTCCTAGTTTGACCCGGCCGGGGATCGAACCGAAGACCTTCGGTTTTACAGTCAGCGTGCCAAACCGCTGCTCCATCGAGGCCGTCATTTTTCAAGAAGGCGTATCGTGTAACGTAATTGCGTCCAACATAACATCACTGGAATGCACCAGACTCACAAGACAGAGCGCGTGTTCCTGAATCACTAACGAACTTTATTCATGCCCTCTGCTTAAAATCTCATTTGAATAATAAGTTTTCGAATTGTCTAGCGCAGCAGAGTCATGTGCTGGGTGCTGCTTCCCACTTTTATTATTCATGTACGATATCAACCCTTGTATGTCCCCACTGCTGGGGCACGCGTCTCTTCTTGCATCGCGGGAAGGTTAGGCCATACTCAACCACGGGGGCCAAGACCGGGTTGCTGGAGGATTGTAAGACAATGTCGGGCCTTACTGTCAGAAGTTATCAAGCCGCCAGCCATGTTACATGATGACAGCCCGCACCAACGCCTTAACGTGCCTTGCGATGCACGGAAGCGCTCGGAAAAATGCCACTAGCGGTAGTCACGGGACGGTCACTCATCCTGCACCTGACCGCGCCTGTTGTTACTTAACTCAAGTGATTGATTCCAATCACTCGGTTCCGCTAAGCCACGAGCGCTTCGTGTACGCTCCCAACAAATGAACTGTCTTTTGCAAATGATATCATTCCGTAGTAGGTATCACTACTTAACCTCCTAACACCTAGAGTCCTATACATAAGACGGCGGATATAACTTTCTCAATTCAATTCCAATGAACTTTAAGTAGGACATCTGGAAAACTTCTGGGTTCTTACTGTTCTTACGGTTAAATAATTTTTAAAACTTCTTTGTACAAATGTTTTTTTTTTTCAAAATTTACGTAGTTTTAGAAAATTCGGAGTAGTTTTATCTGCAGTGGATAAGAGGTTAAAAATTGATTTTTTTAAGATATAGGCCTCAACGATTGGCAGGATGAAATAAACAAGTCGTGTCATGGGTAACTGTCATTAATGGATTAATAAATTACTCGTTAGCGCAGACAAGCGAAACAGAATGAGGCAACTAATCTCCGAACAAGGAGTTCGGACCGGACTCCGGACTCTGGTGCAAGCCATAAAAATAATTCACTAAATTGTTATCGCTGTTCAATATGTCCATGAGAACATAGGCGAGGTTTTTTTTATGTAGTCTTTATAGGCTACAGAAAAAAAACCTCGCGTTTATACGTTGCGTTTATACGCCCCACTGCAGGGCACAGTCCTTCTCTCAGACACATAGTATGGGCTTAATTACCACGCGTGCCCACCGCGGATTGGCAACACAAAAAATACTCAGGTTTCCTCACGATGTTTTCCTTCACAGTTAGCGATAGCGAAGTTTATTAAATTCACGTCTAATTTTTTTAAAACCCATACATCAAGTGTCTATAAGTATCTTTTTTCTTTTTTCTTCTTCTTCTTCTTATCTTTCTTCTTTCTTCTTTCTTATCTTTGTTCAAAACTTCCATATCTGAATGTATATAAATCTTATTTATAAAAATATCGAGTGACTGTGTTTGTTATCGAACTTCTCCGAAACGCCATCCACCGATTTATATATATTGTTCTGTGTATGGGTGGGTCTGATAATAGACTAATAAATATGGCAAAACAAGGTTTGGAGCAGAGATATAAAGTGTTTATGTACCCGTATAAAGTAAAGTGGGCCCAGCAGTCTATAATAGACTGCCAAACTCTATTAAAAAAGACAGCACCTCCTACAATCAATTTAAAATCAAATTAAGAAAGAGGCTATTAGAAAATACCTTTCACAGAAGAATTTCTTTGTATGCCAATAGTCATGTAAATATAAGAATAAATGCAATGAAAAAAGTATATTCAATAACGTATTTTTCATACCTATTTTTTTAATATTATATAATGTATTTTTTTTTGTACATAGACATTGAATAATAATAATAATAACAAGATGTATGACATGTAACTCTTAATAAGTTATCAATAAATTATCTGTATCTGTATCTGTACAACTAATAGGACTATGTAGATACACTATGTAGGACACTGCAGATGTTACACGCGTTATTTGTTATCCAAAAAACAAGTAAAATAAATAAAGAGGCCTTATGGTTGGCTTGATAACTTCTGACAGTAAGGCCCGCCACTGTCTTACAATCGTCCACCATCCCGGACTTGGCTCCCGTGGTGGAGTATGGCTTAAACTTCCTGCGATGCAGGAAGAGACCCTTACCCCAGCAGTGGGGATTTACAAATTGTTGATATATCAACACTACAACAATTATTTAAGTCCATCATTTATTTCATAATTTTACGATGTTTTCTTAAACCACATTGGCTGCTTCCAGCGACTACCGTGGTTCACAGATCGCTTCCGTTTAGTTTTGGGGACGTACAGGGGTTAATATCGAAGAAAAATTACAGGGTACATCCATGCAGTAATAATGAACTTAATCTCACTGCCGCTGTGCCAGCACTGAATTTCAGCCTTTGGGTTATTATTAAAATGTGTAATACCTGAAAAACGTCAATCAGATTGTGTTTTACATAGAGCTTTTCACGTTACTCCCAGATTTATGTTAATGGAAATATCAAGGTCTATTTTAACAATTTTATATTTTACGCGCTTATAAATAAAGTATGAGAGTGGCATACAGCCTACAGTAAATTATATTCCCAGGCTTAGCATTGTTCGATGGACTTTCCCGTGTTAAGTAGTCTATACAGAAAAAAAAACCGATGGTTTGTACAATATAAAAATCTTAATAGCAGTTTACATAATGGTTTATTAGTAAAAACATGTTTTATGGTTCCCCTGTTTCTCCCGTTGTAGCCGATATTTTCATGGAAGACTTCTAGGCCTGCGAACTGCGCCCGTCCCACCAAGGTTCTATAAGCGATATGAACGTCACAGCTAGTTAATTAAGATAAGATAAGATAAAGTTTATTATTTCCAAAAAAATGTTTTACATAGTACTACTGTTACTTAAGAATATTACAAAATTGGATTTTCCTTAAAAGCTAGACGTTGGACCTCATACTAAGCAGAGCATGTATCGTGAGGGCCAAAATTACGATATGATATGTCGATGACACTTTTGCTATATTACTTACTAGCGATATAACGGCTTTCTTGACCACCTTAACTCCATAAACAACAAGATCCAGTTTACAATGGAGTTAGAAGCAGACTGTTCTTTAGCTTTCTTAGATGTTTTAGTCGTCAGGAATCCAAATGGAACTTGAGGACATACAGTTTATAGGAAAAAGACCCATACTGATAGGTACCTAAACGATGAGTCTCACCATCACCATTTTCAGTTGTCTACCGTTGGGAAATCTCTGTTACAGAGAGCTCACCGAATCTGCGACAAGGACCATCTACCTGTGGAACTCCAGCATGTCAAACAAGTACTTCGTGCAAACAAGCTACAAGCTCCGCGTGTCCGTCGCGGAGGATATGTCAAACCCAGTTCCAGCCTACCTGCCTTTCGTGAGAGGAGTGACTGACAAATTGGGAGTATTTTGAAACGCGCTTCAATCAGGACCATCTACAAGCCGCCAAGAAAGATACACCAATTCATGCTAAGTATCAAGCACAGGATTCCCTTACAAGAGGCCGGGGTATACAAGCTTGACTGTGAATGTGGTTCCTCGTACATTGGTCAAACCAAGCGTACCATAGCTGAACGGGTGAAGGAACATGTCGCGGACGTGAAACATAAGCGCTCTGGTAGATCTGCAGTCAGCGAACATACACTTAGCGGTACCAACCACTTTATACATTTCGATAAAGTTAAAGTTCTACCCCGAGAAGACCGTTTCTTCCCTAGAATGATACGCGAGGCATTAGAGATCCGCCGGCATCCAAATTTTAATAGAGATCGGGGTTGGAACATACCGGCAGCATGGGAACCAGTGCTTAAGTGCATGAGACCCCCTTGCTAGAAGTTTGACTGTGAATTTAATTTTAATTTCAATTGATTAATAATCAATATTTTTAAGTTCATGTAAAATAATAGGGTTATAAATTTTATTTTAACTTCAATTACCTACTAATAATCAATATTGTTGACTTTATATAAAACAATTGGTTTGCCTATTTGGAAACGTAGGTGACTTCATAATTAACTTTTGTAATTATTGCTGAGGTTAATAAACTAACAGATAATGCTTTCAAAAAGACGGCTGTCATCTCAGTCATCCGAGACCATGGCACCTAAAAAAAAGTACTGAGAAGTCGGAAAATTGTAAAAATTTAATAAACGAGTAAAATCCGTATAAAAACAGTTTGTATTATGTCTAATGCTCGTGTTAACCTTAGAAAATACTGTATTTATTTACTTTGTTTTACAAATTAGTCGAATGTTTTATCTTCTAGGTATTGTTATATTCTTGGCCGCTCGACACTATCGAATAATTGGCTCGTACTTGTATAATAAAACTAACAGACTAAATAACATATACCCATTAACTGGTTCGAAATGTAAAACTGTAGTAGCAAAGTGGCTTCAAGACTTATCATATGATGAAACAGAATCTCTATTATCTAAACGTAAATAAACAAATTCATACAAAACAAAACAAATAATAAGATATACAAATAAACTAAAAAACATATAATTATATAAAATAACTAATACATCCCATCAACTGTCGTACTCGTTTACTATAACACCCTCATACATACACACAGACACACCCTCACACACATACATACACCCTCATACACACCCTCACACACACACCGTATCACTCAAACAATGTAATTTGTTTTAAGCGTGTAACTAGCATCTATAAGTAAATACTCAAACAGCAATGTAATAAAATAAGTTAAATTTTCCAGAAAGAAGGCGTTGTTGTCTGTCATACATTTTTTTACTAGTACAGACAACATCGTTATAATCTTATCATCAGTAAAATATAATTACATTTACATCAAGAATGCTAAAATAGGCTAAGAGAATTGTTATACTTCTTTTGAAATAAATAAATTTCAATTTCAATTTTATTAAATATTGTGATTAATTATTTTTTTAATGCTTGATTGATTTTTTAATCATTGTGGATTTTTTAAGGTGTAGTAGGGCGTAGCTTCATTGACTAATGAACGTTGACGAAGCGAAGGTCAGGATCGTGGCAAGTGGCAGTCTCTGGTCTCTGCCTATCCCTACTTCTAGGATACAGGCGTGAGTTTATGAGATGAGACGGTGAGTTAGTTAGAGTGGCAATATTAGGCATATTTTTGGATTGGTGCAAGGTGGACTAAGAGTGAATACGGTAGCAGGCATCGAGTATACCTTTATGTCGACAATTTTTCCAGTATCGAAACACGTCGCCGCTGTAAACTCCCGACTCCACTCTTTACGACCGGTCCCGCAATCGTAAATCGTAACAGAATGATTGCTCACTGAGCACTTGACAGTAAAATTCTGTAGGGAAAAAAAGCAGAAAATGACTTGGGCGCGAATGAAAAAAAGCCATTCGATGCAAGTTCTGTTGCTCTACCTATATTGTTGGTCCCTAGGTAGTAGGGAGACAGAAGCTGGGATGAATTTTATTCTTTTTTTATTGTCGATATCAACCCTTGGATCTCTCCACTTCTAGGGCACGGGTCTCTTCCTGCATCGCAGGAAGGTTAGGCCATACTCCACCACGGAGGCCAACTCCGGTGTAAGACACTGGCGGACCTTACTGTCAGAAGTTATCAATCCGCCCATAAGTCCTCTGAAATGGCTTAAGGACTGCCATCACATGACAGCCGGCACCAACGGCTTAGTGTTACTTGCGAAGCACGGAAGCGCTCGGAAAAAATGCCACTAGCGGTAGTCACGGGACAGTCACCCATACTGCACCTGGCTGGCCCTGTTATTGCATAACTCAAGTGATTGATTGGAATCACTTGCGTTAAGCAACCAGTCTTACATCCCCTAGGTGAAGCAGAGGGCGTCCATAGATGTCCTCCATCGTGGTCGGTCTTGCAGGGCATCACCCTTCACCTCGCTATACGCCATTCTGATGCTCGCCGCTTCTGCTAACACAGTGCGACGCCAGGTTTGACCAGGAAGTTCTCGCTTTCTATTCCCTTGGAGATTCCAGTCCTAAGCTTGCTTGGGTATGTAATCGGGACCCCTACGGAGCGTGTGGCCCACAGAACATAAAAAAAGAGTAGAAGTCGTAAGTGGGCGGTGCCCGCGTGCCTCACATAGGCAATGTATTGCCTATGCGTAGTCGGTGACAGTTTTGTTGACTTCAGTTGCCGTGCGCTTCTAGTAAAGAAAAAATGGTGAAAACTTTATTAAAATGCCTTGTTATGCTATGTTAGAGAGCAAAAATAAAAGTTGGGGACCAAAATATACCGATTATGCCGTAACATTTCATCTGTAAGACGTATTTCATTGTATTTTTAATTAAAATTGTAATGACATGAACACGGAAACCAATCCGAAAATGAGAAAGTGAAACCACCTTTATTTACTGGTTAGTAAAGTTAAATTTTCATTGAAGAAAGTGTACATTCTCTAGAAATTTCTGTCGAAATTTGAATTCTACTCGATTACGGATGGGGGCACACATGATACAAATCTGTCGATAATTAGTTGTCTATGACTTAGTAGTAATGGACAACTAATTATGGCATGTACCAATAACTTTGTTTAATTTCAAAGTTACGTACATTTGCGAATTTGCAGTCGCAATACCACACGCTAACGGTGAAGGAAAACCTCGTGAGGAAACCCGCGACTTGGTTGGCTCCGCACGTATTGACTAGTCTTTCCTGTGGGCTAGGCCGACTAAGCTGTCTGGATGGTATGGGTGCTGGGCAAGCCTACACCATCTATAAAACCATGACCCAGGCACTACAGCGTCGGAGTGGTCCCTATACCCATCTAGTGTGAGTGAAGATACCACTGGACGCTGTATAAATCATCTCATTAAGTAGATGCAGAAAGGCCAATATTATTATTATTTAGTAGTCATACATGCTTAACGGTACTTAGGTATTATAAATTCCAATTCGTCTAAGTGGGTAAAATAATTATTGTTAGTTTATACCTACTTCCTAAGTGCCTTTTCATATGCACCCGGTCGCCGTCCGGTCGCCGGGCCGGGTAAAGTAGTAATGTATGAGCTCCGGTCGCCGGCTGGTCGTTGTGCATGTGAAATCTGTCATTGGAGCTCATACATTACTTTTCATACAAGACATGACATGAGCACATACAAGACATGAGCACAGCTAGATCGCGATATAGTTTTTCTTCACTAGTTTATCAGGGACTGAAATATTTAAGAAACTATCAAAGTAATTTTAGTCTTACATTTTTAAATATTCCAACCGAGATGTAAAGTAAGGTTATCGAAAACGACTCATATGGTTTTTTTTACTTCAGTTTAAAACATTAAGTAAATTACTTATTATATTGTTTACCTGTTCGAGTGGTTATTCTCTGATTTTTGTTTTGTTATGTTATTTGTTTTATACTTTTTTATTATTCTGCTATTTACTCTTAATACTTCAACCCCTTTGACAACAGCAAACCGAGGCAATGATAAAACAACCCTCTCGGAATCAAAACAATTTGGAAGTAAGTTTTCGTTTAGTTTTCCTAAGGAAACCAGCTACGAAATTAAAATGGAACGCAGCGATAAGAAGGCAAAATTGGTTCCCAACGAAGATGAGCACAACATATTCAGAGCATTTTCATGAACACTTTATAATAACTAAAAAAGGCGGAAGGTGGCACTTATGTGATGCAGCAATACCAGAAAAATGTGCTTCACTTCCAGGTTAGACTCTTGCGTATAAATTAAATTATATTAGTACAATCATTAATTAATATTACGTATGAAACATGGCGTACAGATAGACAAGGATCTGAATTGAGTCGTAGAATAATATGTCCCGTGTTATAATTTCTAACGCCGGCGAAGCAGCGGGTTAAAGCTAGTTTTAGAGATAACATTTTAAAATATGAAATCTACCACATTGTTTGTTTTATTTGTGCATCTATCCACGCTATTAGTATTAATTCTTTATTGCACAAAAGATAATGTAAAAAAGATGCATTTTCTACCAGTCAACCAGCAGGCAAAAAAGAAATAGCTAAAAATACTTCTGAGTACCGGTAGTATTCGTATTCGACCGATAATGTGTTAAACTGTTTGTATAATTTGTCGATAGGTTCTCCCTATCGACAAACTAGAACTCGCATTGTCCCATCCCAAACTGAGAATGTACTTGTTTTTCAATTTTGAACTTTATGTGTTACTAGGTAAAAGTTCTTTTCGGTCCGACGCGATGGTAGTTCCATCTAGTGTAGAGTAGCGTAACTACAAAATGTCAACCTTAATTTCGTCATTGTCATTTGACTTTTATCATTGTTTACATAATGAAAAGGTGCATATTTTACTTGAAACTTTTATGATGTACACCTTTTTGGCATAGACTTTATTTACCAATGGCAGCTTGGCATTCGTAGTGTGCGTTTGGTTTATGTGTATCAGTTTGGTTACACTGGTTTTCGTACTAATGTGTCATGTCACTACTTCTACTCTTTTTTTATGTTCTGTGGTGTGGCCAATCCATCTCCACTTGCGGCGCTTGATTTGGCTGTCGATCGGGCTCTCGTAGCATTTCTCTAAAATCGTGCACTTACGAGTAAAAACTGCTATAATTTTTATATTGATATGTGTATAAGATCAGAATTCTTCTTTGTAAATACAATGGATTACCGTCTTAAGTTTTGCCGTCCACCCGACGCCTACGTACTGGACCGACAATCTGAAGAAGGTAGTTGGCAGTGGCTGGATGAGGATGGCCGAGGCAGAGGGAAGTGGCGTGCCTTGGTAGAGGCCTATGACCAGCAGTGGACGGATACAGGCTGATTGATTGAAGTTTTTCCGTACAGTCGACAGCAAACCGTCATTAATATCCATGCGCTCTAATCCCTTAAGTTAAGGGCGACTGCACCAAAAATGTTAATGTTCATGTGCTGTCGACTGTACGATAGCTGAACTAGTAGCGGTCTGAAAATGTTTACCACCTTAAGGTTGGTAATTGCATGCACAAATCTATGCCACATGGTCGATGATAATTATGTGAATAGGCATAGAGCATAGAAGAAGCAATAGAGATTCACCCAAGCGAGGTTGCCATGGTTTTACAATCAAATTTCAATCCTAGTATTTTTGATAAATGTCATTGTAAAAAATTCAATTATGTCAACTTTTAAATAAAGAAAAGAGTTTCATCATCATGAATGAAAAACATGAAAAACGTCATGAATACTCTTTTTGTTAGAATCGATGCTACAACTATTAAAAAGTAATACGTACCTAGATATAGCATTTTAGCCTTTATGCACACAGTGTGCTAAAGAATCTAATTTGAAAACTGATAAACATTTAGACCGCGACCGTACAGTACAATGATAGCATTTTTTTCCTAGGTTAAAAATATTATGCCGTATGCCTATTTAGGCCCACTTGCGTCAGCCCGGGTAATCTCATTTAACTCGAGTTAACCAGTAAAATCGATCATTTCGCATGCGTATCGGTTAACTCGAGTTAAATGAGCTAATCCGGGATGACGTAAGTGGGCCTTAAGTTACGCCAGATTCATGTTTACTTTTTCCCTCTTGGGGTGTATGTACAGAACGTGCATACAAAGGGTTGTTGTGAGATTTGAAGTTGAGTTTTATGAGGAATATTTTATTTTTCAATTTTATTTTATCACACTTTGACTCAATTTTCCTCTAGTGCAATTTTGTGGTTGTTGCTGTCAGGCTATTACAGTAATTTTATTTTACTTCTTCTTTCAGATTATTGATGGCTTTTATAAAATTAGTCGGACCTGAGTTGGTCGAAGCCAATTTTCCGCGCTCATAGTTTTTAAACGTAGCTTAGCGCTTTAGACACTATGGTTTCCTCAAGATGTTTTTCTTCAAAGGTAGCGAGTAACATTGCCACTATAACTTCATAAATGTACAAAATTTTGAAAAGAAAGTCATCCGAACTCAATTTTAAATAAATAAATATTCATGGACATATTACAAAGATCTCGTTAGCCCTATACTTTGTACAACTAAATGACTTGTGTTATAGGTGCTAACTCGACGATAGATTTAATACAATAAATACAGAGATAACACCCAAGACTCGAGACTAACTAGAAAAGTTCGTTTCCTGTTTGACCCGGCCGGGGATCGAAACCGAGACCTTCGGTTTTACAGTCAGCGTGCCATACCGCTGCGCCACCGAGGCCGTCTTTTAAACTTTGATTCGAACCCACAACCTCCCGAATGAGAAGCCGGTGTACAACCACTATCCAAGAAGTAAACTAAATAATTTATTTACATATTGTTATTATAATTTTCGAATTAATTTCTTACACTCTGTGTTGGCGACAGATCTGGCAACCCCGTTGCTGTGATAATATTATAAGACTTACATAGCAACGGAGTAACGGCCTGGATCGATTTCTATTTTATTGTCCTTTTTGTTATTTAATTTGTGTTAATTATAACTAATATCTATAATTCGGGCTTTCCATTTTCGGCTCTGTAGGAAAAATAGTAAATACTGTCTTACTATCCTCCACCAACCCGGTTTTCCCCCCGAGGTGGAGTATGGCCTAAACTTCCTGCAATGCAGGAAAAGACTCTTGCCCCAGCAGTAGGGACTTACAAGTTGTTGATATATCAACACTACAACAATTATTTTAATTAATTTAATTAATTAATTTGGCCTGACCCGTGCCGTGTAGGAACACGGCACGGGTAAGGGTTGATATCGAAAATTAATTTGTATTTACATTACGTTTGTTGAATCTAATGTAACATTTACATTCGGGGCGATCTTGATATGAGAAAATGGCAGCGAAAATATGTATCATCCAGTTTAAGTTAAATAAAGTATTTGTTGAAAGATAATTTTAAACTTATGGGTAGAATAATCGGAAGCGATTCCAGGTTCAATTCTCATTGATAGGATGTATCAACGACTTCGTTTGTTTTATAAGTAAAAATATTATTATAAATATGAAAAATATAATTTTTGGAAAAACAGTTGTTCAAAATTATAGACTCTAACTTGTATTTTAAAATACCTTGCTATCCGTGCCATCGCTCTTTCCAACTGAGCTAATGGGCGACTCACCGGTATCGGCATCTAAATAGGTTTTTTTAAATTGTCCATAACACGGGTTAGTTTCAGGAATTGTACAATTTCAGGTTAAAGTAAGGTACTCGGCTCTTTGCTATCTTAACTGCTTGTAAGTTAACCGCCAGCTACCCAAATATTGAACGGGTGAAATCAATACCCGTATTTCAAAATCACCTTTTGACGTACGCCGGCGAGCCTCGCTACTAGTCTTCTTTGAACATGCAGATAAGTTTTATATCCCGCGGGAAGTCGGGTTGCATCGAGAGTCATAGCCACAAAATGCTCACATCAGAAGTTTACTGGTCCTAACTGTGATCTAATCTAACCGTGGGAACATTCTGGAAAACACGTCATGTTAGGCGTCTTATTTTCTCTTAAGTAAAAATAAATGTATAAATAGAAATAAAAAATAAATAGGGTTATTACATATAACCAATATTAGTCTACGATATTATAAACTATGTACCAATTAATATCTTCCTCGTTGACAAATTCCTACAAGCAACAGCCCTTCTGTTGCATTTAGGAATTTATCAAGGACTAAGTAAAATATGCGCTAGTCCCACAATTGGTACATTTAAGAAGCAGTTGAAAGAGCACTATTTATCTCTATCATAACTTTGAGCTATATATTTGTTTATTATTTTCTATGTATTTTATTTATTTATATTTACAGGTATTTAGTTTATGCAGTGTGTTATTTCTGCTTAGGTTATTGTTAAGGGTTTTTGCAGTCTCTGTAGTTTATTTTGTACACGTATATAGACCCGTTTTTCACTGCTGCTTCGACTCTCCAAGGTTCGCTGGAAGAAATATCTTACAGAGATAAGCTCGCCGTTGTACATGTTATTTCTTAAGTAATGTCCTATTTAATGTTACGTGTCCAATAAAGTATAATAATGAAACATAAATTGTGCACACTAACAAAGTCCCCAAGATATAGGGCTAGCCTACTTTGGGGACTGCCGGTAAACGTAAAATATTTTTTATAATACCCTCTCTTTGGTCACAAATTATTTACTTACTACTTACATTACCAATCCGGATTTGGCCAACCCGGACTTGGGCCCTGAAGTATAGCCTAACCTTTGTGCCATGCAGGAAGAGACCCGTGCCCCAGCAGTGGGGATATACAAAGGGTTTATATCAAAATGCATACGAGTAATTACGCTCTAGCACACATACAAGGTAACCACATATTTATTTATTTCAATTAATTTACAGACAACGTGGTCCAGTGTTATATTAGTAGCAATAAATATAGAACGTAGCCTAGGGTTAGTATTTAATATGTAACAGTGACTTGGTGCGTTTAATTAAAATCCAAATCAGTGGATTATCCAGCCGTAATGCAATCGCGTTTAGAATGCTATTGCCGCTCCCGCACATTCTGCTCAGTAATAATGCTGACTTTTTTCGCCAGATGGCATCAAAACCATCTACTCGTACTCGGGCCTCGGCAAACATTGTCGAAATGCGTTTTAGGAAGCGCGCATTTTGTATGTCATTCTCAACTACTTTTATACAACGATATTGTAAACAAACCCTTTTTAATTTAGTATTTTCAAGATTGCTTTGCTATCTAATTAAATTACCAACGCTGATAGAAAATATTTAAAACCAAATGCGCTACTTACAATGGAGTTTTAGCAAAGGATGCAAATTTAGTGGAGCACACAAAGCGAAAATTTAATCAATTTTCGCAAATCTCGATATCCCGAAAACTATGAATCTAAAAATAAACTTGTTAAATAAAAGTGGCTCAGCAAAACAATCTCAAATTGGGTTGTCGCAGAAATTGCGTATTTTAGAGGTAACCTCTAAAGTACCCAATCTCTGAGAAACGAATTGCGTATTTACGGGTGTGTCTTGTAGGTAAGTAAACAAGTTATGTAACAGAAATAACAGAATTAAAACAAAATTAATACAACAATGAGGAACAAATAAATACCTGCAAAATCAATTAGGACTTTTTTGTGTGTGGTACATTTTATAGCTGTGAAACAGATTGAAACCGCTAAAATTTAATACTCTACTCTTTCAGTTTGAAGCCGTTGGCTATCTATTAAATAAAAATTAAATAAAATTAAAACGATTTAAAGTTCTGCTAGAAATATTTTACGCCATAACTCCGCCTAGACAGGCTAACAGACAGGGTCACTTACTCTGGCGAAGAGCCAAACTACTCAGTGGAATGTCAAGAATTCGAATACCTCTCCTTAACAAGGTGTTCACACAGATCGTGCTCTGGATTATGATCTCAATGAAAAAGCACACTTATATTTATGATGCTGTAAAACTTATTGGTGAATTCGAAAAGGGGGCTACCGTATGCTTGGAATAAGTTTGGTCCCTATGAACATGAATTGAGAATTTCACTAAGTAAATACTAGAAATTCGAAGACACTTGGGCGGTTTCCGAATTGAGAATTTCATTAAGTAACTTTCTGCCACGCTCTTTGCTGAGATATTCGAAGAGAGTTACAGTACTACACATCATAAAAGTCCCTTCGGGAATCTACGTTCGCGCAGACTAGGAAGAAGTGTAACGAACGTACCCGAAGCTATAAGTACATTCAAAATGATCTTTAACCGATACGGTTAAGGTGCAGAATTGATTGCCGCAGTAGCCCTACCTATTTCGCTCACGCTAATATTGCCAAACTAATATTCACCTGCATCGATGAAGTTGAATCAACCAATAGCAACAAAGGCGCGCGGCCTGCCATAAAATGAAACTATCTGATTGGTCGATCAACTTGCCGCACATCCAAAATTTGGTCATCTGCGCAGGTACATCCGCGAGACTTATTTCTTGTGTAGCACTGTAAGTATTTACTTAGCGTAATTCTCAATTCAGAAACAGGTCCGTTTACCATCAAAAAAGAAGAAGATAAGTTACTTCGGACCTATCCTTCGAAGCAAGGCGCAGAACTAATATTGAACATCAAAAAGAAGAAGACAAGTTACTTGTAACATGTGCTTCGAAACGAAACGACTTCTTCATGTATATTATGACGCACAGAAGCGACGGAAAGAGGCGCACTGGTAGAGACAGAAAAACATGACTCCGTATCATCAGAGAATGGACTGGAGATGCCGGTGTCGAAGATCTATTTCGCTTAGCAAAGAGAAGAGAGGAATTCGCAGAGCTGATGGCCAACCTCCAATAGTGTGCCTCTCCACTGAAAGAAGAAGAAAACTTAAAACGGTATTTCTTAACGACTCGCGATCCTCATATATTAATAAGATAAATATTAAACGGGTCTAATCGCGATTATTTATCAGATAAAACGTCTATCTATAATCAGCCCACATCAAGCCACTGCTGGGCATAGGCCTCCTTTTTATTGCACCATTCCTCACCGTCCTGTGCTAATCTGATCCATCTCTGACCCGCAACCCTCACTATGTCGTCTGACCATCGTGTCGGTGGTCTGCCTACCAACCTTCTTCATAAAATAGATAAAACATGATTACTTTAATTCCCGACTTTTCGGCAATGTTGCAGTTGCCGTGGTCACGGGTAGATTGAAGTGGCAATTACAGCCAATGAGCCGTTTTCAGCACAAATTCACAAAACAATTCATAGATGGCGCTTACAGGCGTGGCCATAGAAGAACCGGAATATGGCTGTTAGAATTAATCTGCGCTGAGCAAAATTTGACAGCCGTGTCCCTGTTTTTGTTTGTGAACGCCTATGAGCGCCATCTAGAAGTGCTTTGTGAATTTGTGCTGAAAATGGCCTATTATTGTAGTGAGGGTAGGTGCTTCATTTACTGACACATACAACTCGCGAACGTCGGGAATGAAGGTAATGACGTCTAATCTAATAACCCTTAATCGGGCGTGGGTAGTATGAATTTTTCATTGGGTATTGAACTTTTTTGAAGTTGATAAGGTTTAATATATACTTTGCTGTGTGGTGTCAGCCTAGAGAGTAACACCAACCCAATTCTTCCTGGGGGTGTCGTAAAAGGCGACTGAGGGACACCAACCGGGGGGTGTCCCTCAATCTTCCACCGAACTGCGATCCCCAACCCGCATGTCCAGCGTGGAGATTATGGGCATTACCCCCTATGATAGCACAACGTGGCGCTCTTTAGGGGAGGGCTATGTCCAGCAGTGGACTAGTAGGTATAGCCTGACGACGATATACTTAATACATTATTGCACACAAAACATTAAACATTACATAAGAAATGACATGTACAAAGGCGAGCTCTCTTTAAGAGATTTCTTCCGGCAACCTTGGAGAGTCGGAGCAGCAGTTAAAAACGTAATGTAGGCAATGTTACGCAATTGCCTGGTTAAGGGTTAAGTTTTCATTTTAACTGAAACTTAAAATGTTGAAATTGTGGTATGTGATTCAAAATATTGAAACACGCCAACCAAAAACTTTTTTTAAGCATGCGTTCACTTAGTTTAGACCTTTTAACCCGCTTTTTTATTGGCAGAGTGCAATCGATGACTTAATAACGGAAACAAAGAACATTTTGGCACGAGCATTGACCCAACGGTCTCAGCCTCACCAGAGCCGACCGGAATCCAATTAACTTAATGGTGAGGCTGGGTACAGCCAAATATACTATTACAGAGCTCTTAAAAGCTTTCCCTAACAGCCGACTCCAATAGAGAAAGGATATACATAAAAGTATTACTTTTTCATGTTCGACTTAGCTTTATCCCCCACATTAAAGCAAATGTGAACAGTACCTAATAATACAAGACCAACAGACGGAAACAGAAATTCATATTAAATCTCATACGAAAACAAACCATTGGGAAATGTTATAATAGAAATAAGTAATAATATACATTATATTGCACATTATATAAATGCACGTCTGTGTACCATAACGATCTACTTATTAAAACTCTGAATTAGAGCAATAATACTTTATTCTTTATTAACTTTTTTCAGCGAAACCCTAGCCTAGCTGCGGGTCTCGACACGACTGACACCTAAACAGAACGTAACGAGTTCCTCTAAAATAACATATTTTAAACTTTCGCGACTTGAACACATAGTTAGAATATTTTCGGGGCTTAATCGCGTAGTTATTTATTACTATTTTATCTCGACGTTTCGACGACGTTACAGTCATCGCGGCCACGAGAAGACTGATGGCTGGCACACGTTCGCATTTTCGGCTGACAATTCCTCTAAAATAATTCAAACTTGACTGGCCGGCCAGTTATTATAAAGAAGTATCGTTACAGCACCAAAGGGGTGGCCAAGACCTCTGGTTTGGCCCTTGCCATAACCTAGGCAAATCCCTTTCGCTTCATCAAAAAATTACTGAAGTAAATAATGTCGCCTATATGCGCCCCCTGCATGGCGCAGGCCTTTTCTCGGAAAGAGAGTATGGATGGGCTTAGTAAATCTCCAGGAATAAATCCGTGCCCACCGCGGATTGCTGATTTCAAGCACTGAGGTATGTGAAACATTGAGAAGCACCTCTGACACTCAGCAGGTTTCCTCACGATGTTTTCACGATGGCAGTCGGCAATGCCTCTCTCTAGAAGCTATGTGAAGGGCATAGCTTCTAGCGAGAGGTATTGCCGAGTGCCGCGAGATTCTATTTTTTATTGATGGACAGTAACATTACACAGCACAAGTTAATACTGTTTTTTTTCTATGTAGTAGTGTATGATCAATATTCGATTGAAAGTTCTGTTTAATGCGAAATTCGATTGGTCGCCCATCCCTGCAAGAGACGCATAGTTTGAAGAAAGCAATCAAGCTATGTCTACTAGACTGGTCCCGGATATGTTGCTGAACCAGCGAGGGACAGAGAGAAATATGCAGAGCTGATTGCTAACCTTCACATGTCCCTGAGGCACAAGAAAAAGAAAATTCTGTAACGGCTCTGTAACCTCTGTAAACCTCTTTACACCATTTCTCGCTCGAATCATTGGTAGCGCCGGCTGCCTGAGCGCTCTTAAACGATCGCGAAGGTTAAGCAACACAGGGCGTGTTCAGTGCATGGATGAGTGATGGTGGTGGAGTATGGCATATACCTTCCTCAGGGAAGAGACCCGTGCCCCTCGGTGGGGACATAATGGGTTGATGATGAACATCATTTGTAGGATTCCATACCCAAAGAGTAAAAACGAGACTCTATTACTACGACTTCACTGTCTGTCTGACCCCAGGGTAGCTATTATTATTATTAAAATTCTTTATTGCATAAAAATTTTGCACATAGGCGAGCTTAATTCTATTTAAGAACATTTATATGTTCCTGCATATTCTGACGATATTGATATGTCTACATGTGAATACTACTTTTAATATATTATGATAAATTACTGAAGCCTTAGGTATCAGTATCTTCACGTATCTCTTGCCGTAATAACAACAAATACTAAACACAGAATAAAATTATAATTAATGTTGGGCACCTATGCACGAAATCAGATTTTTAACATTGTTTGCTCGTAATGAATAACGGCAATAGGACTTTGGACTATTCAAATGTTGTATAGATAATGGTACGGAACCCTCCGTGCGCCGGTCTGACTCGCAGTTGGCCGTTTTGTTTTTATATTGATCTTTTATTCTATTTAAATCAAAAATACTTCACCTAATCTCGATTTGTTTTGGACTTCCAACTTTGCAACTTTACCTTTTGAGGAAACAGTAGGTATTACGGAAAATTTGTATCTACTTGCAAATCAACTCTTTTTCCTGTTTATTACGATCAGTTTTCTTTCTACAGTTTTAAAATGAACACGGTCATTAGAAAGTTGAGAATGAAAATATATTTTATTATTAATCGCGAGAACCCTTCCAATTCTGTAACATTTTCCATCGATGCGATAAAACGGCTTTTACAGTCGTCTACGAAAGGAGCCCGGTTCCGTCGCGATTTTTAGGCTGCCAAATTTACAACATGGCTTGTGGTTTTTCATTTAAGACTTTCTCATCCTTGTCTGAAAATTAATTTGAGGCTACAACGTAAAAAGCCTACTATAAAATAGACTTTATGTACGTTTTTATAGATTATAGTGGCAGTACAGTCGTCACCGTTGAAGGAAAATATCGGGAGGAAACCTGAGTGACTGAGGTATCAAATACCTTGACATTGTGTGATATTAATCCATGTACGGATCAGTTCGGACTCAAAGCATAGCTCCACCTGTAAGGTTCATCTGAAAGGGTTTCCAACTTAGAACAGCTTGGCAACTGGCTTACCTCGAGGCAACTGACCCCTACCTTGACAATGTCACTCAGCTGTAGGCACGGGTGGTAATTAAGCCCGTACCCTCTCTCTCTGAGAGAAGGTCTGTGCCCTGCAGCGGGGCGTTTATCTTAATATTAAAATAATAATGAAAATGAATGAATATAAAAATGAATCGCTGAATGTGTTGGTAAGCGCAAATCTCGAGAGCAGCTGAACCGATTCCGCTAATGCTTTTTTATAGAATATTCCTTGAAGTACGAGGATGGTTCTTAAGGAGAGAAAAAAAAGAATCGACTATTAGGCGGTACGAAGTTCGCTGGTTCAGCTAATAGGCTATATAAAAAAGACTATCTGAACGATGTAAGCCCTTGGCAGTAAACCAATTGTACGACAAGTTTATTGTTATCTAATTAATCTTATAATCCCTTTAATTTTATAAAAACCGTACAAACGACGCGATTGTATTTTACATAACTCTTATAAATTTTGTAACTCACCAGGCCTTAATCATACAGGTTTTCCCAAGGTCATTCGAATGGTGGTGTGGTGGCCAGGACAGCTAGGTATCTGCCTCTAAAATGGTCGAGACTTGTTATGGCTGACGATGAGATGGCGTTATGCTCATGAACAGGTTTTGTTCATTTCCCTGGTCGTGGCGTTATTATTGTTTGGCACGCTGACTGTAAAACTGAAGGTCTCGGGCTCGCCGTATGTCTCGTTTCTTCAATGCTATCTGTATATTTATTGTATATTATCTATCGTCGAGTTAGCACCTGTAACCAACCTGTAACACAAGTCATTTAGTTGTGCTTAGTATGTCCATGAATATTTATTTATTTATTTACTAATTTTGTAAGAAAGGTACATAATTAATTATAATAATGATAATAATATCTTCCACGCAACAAAATCTCTTGTACTGGTCCCAAACTAGGATACCCTGTGCTATGGTAACTAGGCAAGGACGTCACAAACACGAAAAACACTCAGACTGAGGCCACTTATACAAATGTACGACGACCCCCAGTGGGAATCGAACCCACGACCTCTGTTTTGGTAGCTAAGTGCCTTAACGACTAGACCAACGAGGCAGCAATCATGTTTAGCATGATTTGAGGAAAGATGGTCGGTTTTTCGCTGCCTTTTCACCAATTCAGAATGCTAATTCTTTGAATATTTCCTGATTTCCTATTTCTTAACAAATAGCATAAAAAAGGAATGTTCCACTTAAAAACATATTCCTTTTACAATTCACCCCGACACAAATGTTTATGGGAATAAAATGTGTTTACAAAATTCGGACTGTCAAAATTAATATGGAAACGGCACTCGAGTTACGTATGTACAGGATAACCTTAGATATATTGTTGTGTAAGTAAGGGAGCCACTTTGTTGGAGCGTGGGAGCACGAGAGGCTCAAATTCAATTATCCTAAAAAGAAACTGTCTTATGGACGTCAACATAACACTTCCGATGATTGTGTTCCCGCGTCGTATTATTGGCTCAGATAAATAGTAAGCCTACTAGAACACAAATATAATATGCTCGAATTGAAAATCACATTTCTTTAGACGAGAAGAATTCACATGTACCTAAGTATATTTTGGTGGGATTTCCCCCTTTTTTTTAAATAACTAATGTTGAAGGGCTAAGGGTAGATAGTTTTGACGATCGCTATTAAACGACTTAAAATTACTCACCTCACTTTTTATTTCAAAACTAACAATTAGGCTGAGTTCACAGCAAACTGACTGTAAGGCGCTGTAAGTGAGCGCGCGTTACGCAGATTCTTGATTTTCCATATATATTTTCTTTTTCGTTGGCATCTAACCGACATTGACAATACATTATTACGCTAAGCGTAGACGCCGACATTCGGCGGCCGATTAATATAGCGCGTCACTATGCGCCGCGGACGCTGATTGGCTACGTATATTAACATAGCGCGTCACTACGCGCCGCGGTCGTTGATTGGCCACTTATATTAATATAGCGCGTCACTACGCGCCACAAACGCTAATTGCCTACGTATTTTCACGTTACTGAGCCTGCTCTAGGAGTGGGTCGTTGTCCGATTTTTCGACGACGAAACGCAACCGTTTTTTCTGGAACGAAAACAGGTCCTCGAAACGGTCCTCGTTCGCAACTGGTTTCATTGTATGCGAACGAGCAAGCCGCAGAGGACGGTCAAACGAGTGCGAACGAGACGAAATCACGAAACATCGGAAAAAATAAGTTGTTTTACACGATATTCGACTGTATTCTCATAGACATAAAGATTACTTTATTGTATCACAGACCAAAACGAATGGAACGAGCAACGAGCCGACGACGACGTCGCAATGATCTCATTACGTACTAGGCTCTATTAATATAGCACTAAAGGACATATCCGCGTCAAACAATCTAAGGACTGGTCTCGCGACGAACCAACGCTGGCACTGCTTTAGAGTCGCTGGCACTGCTTTAGAATGAAACGTGAAACGGTCCTATCGTCGCGGAACACAAAACGGTCTTATAAAACAGTTCGTCTTTGCAACGATCACGCCTAGCCTGCTCACATTCTGCGGCTTGTGAGCAGGCTAGGCGAATGTGTCTAGTCTAGCTGTGAGGTAGCTAGACTAGACACATTCTATACGTTTAGTTTGAACATGGCGATGTCTTCTTTTTCTCTTTCAAAAACTTTTTCTCGTTTCGATATCAACCCTTGTATGTCCCCACTGCTGGGGCATGGGTCTCTCTTTCTGCTTCACAGGAAGGTTAGGCTATATTCCACAGTGGCGGGCCTTACTGTCATGCAGAAGTTCTCAAGCCCATAAGGCCTCTGACATGGCTTAACGACTGCAATTACATGGCAGCCGGCACCAACAGCTTAACGTGCCTTTCGAAGCAAGGAAGCGCTCGGAAAAAATGCCACTAGCGGTAGTCACGGCACGGTCACCCATCCTGCACCTGACCGCGTCTGTTGTTTCTTAACTCAAGTGATTGATTCCAATCACTGGGTTTGACTAGGCCACAAGCGCTACTTTTCTCGTTTAATTAACCGAATACGCTTTAGCCGCATTTAAAACGCCAAAAATACGGCCTGTGGCCATTATTATTCTTTGCTATGATTTTTGTTGTCTCCGTCTACGGTTGCCAGGACGAAATTGCTTTCAGTAATAAGGCCGCCAATTGACAATATTAAAGGATGATGGGCGTTTTGGTCCTTATGTCCAATCAAGATGAGTCATATGTCGTTGGATAGCTCTTTTCAAGTGAAAAAATAAATTCTATTAAGATGAATCCGTATGAATTGTCCATTTTGAAATATGCTCGTCGGAAAGTACCATTTTTTGCTCTAAATAGAAATTAGAAAAATTCATATCTCTGGTTTAACTCAACCGATGCTCATGATTTTTACGAAAATCACATCTATGCATACTCTGTCATAAATCATTAGAGCGAGACAGCGACATTGCGCTCTCTCTCCCACTCACGGTCACGGGTAACGCTGGAATTCGGTTTTGACCCATCTCGCGCTCCGGGACACGGCGCGGGGGCAGGTATGTTAGGGTGAGGAACGCTTGGCCGCTTGCGCAGGTAGTCAGTCGTTTGCTGATATTGTGTTAAGTGCTACGTTATTACGCTCCTCATTGTTCACATCGACTTTGACCTTGGCATCATTTTGGACTCTGTTACCCGTTTTATTTGTTGACCGTGGCTTTATATTGGACTTGGGTGCTTAACGATTGGATTGTTTCGTTGCAATGGAACGTTACCGTAACTGTGTAATGTGCCGAAGAGGGCTATACCGAGGCAGATATCAAGTACGCGTTCTGTCGGAAGCCTTGACAAGAACACACGTGGAGCTAGTAACATTTATTCGAGAAAACGCTGCTCTGGAGGTTTGTACCTATTGCACTTTTTTTTCCACTCGATCCTCACTGAACCTTCGATATAAAAGGAAACCAATTGAAATCATGTGCAACTGCATCCCAGATCTATTCTAGTAGTAAATGAGGTAACGAAGACGTAAAAGTGAAAACCGATTGATAAGTGATTCTGGTCGCTTAAAGAACATTCAAGTGATTCCTTTTTCACTTTTACGTCTTCCACGATGTATTTACCACCAAAACAAGGCCTACACAAAACCACAACCAATTACTGTGGTTGCGGTTTTGTGTGGTTGTGTGTATGCCTTGTTTTCGTACACACAACTACAGAAAACCGCAACCAGATCTCTGAGAAATCTGTGAATCTGTGGCATATATTTGACGATTCGCACACCTTCTGACAGAAAAACAAATCCCTCCCACAAATGACCCCCAATGCGTTATTTTGTTAGGTATTTTTCGGAAACCAAAGTTGTTTTTCTTTTCCTTACATTTTCATATATCATTTTCAGGTCGTGTTTGACAACACCCGAAGAGTATGTTACCGATGCTGGCAAAGAGCCGAAAATGCGACTAGAGGTCATGCAAACCCTCAACCCGAGCCGGAGCCGCAAGAACAAGCAGAACCGCAAGAACAACTACAACCGCAAGAACAACTACAACCGCAATTAGAAGAAATGCTTCATATTCCTGAATATATGAGAGCACCTAATACCGCGACGCATTGTATCTTTCATGGCTGCGCTAATGAAACCCGCCATCGAATTCCAAATGTTGTTAAATCCACGTATTTTCTCAACATAAATTGTATATCCCCGACAGTGCCAGAGTATGTCACGATCACCTTAATGGGAATGATTGGGATGATTTGCCCCAACATTGCAACATTTCCCATGACTTTACGGCTGCCCACTTCAGGGATGTTTGTGACCTAATGCGAAATGCCTTAAACTCACCCAGATTACGTTTTAGCGACCGAGGCATGAATGAAGAAGAAATGCACTTTTGGACTGGACGTACTAATGATGAATTTAATGCCATCTTAGAGCAAAATCCATTATTAAGAAATAGAAGTGCAGATCCCAGAACCACTTTGGGCATTTTACTAACGAAACTACGCACAGGAGAACCCAACGCGAGACTTGCGACGTTGTTTAACATGTCTCGGAGAAAACTCGAACGCCAGTTGGCCATCGCACGAGAGTGTCTTAGCACTGACTACGTTGTGCGACACTTGGGAGTGGATCACATGAATAGAGAAGATATATTGGAGAGAAACTTGAGGATTCCAAAAGCGCTGTATGGAAATGAAGACAACAATAAAGCCATTATTATTTGCGATGGTACGTATATTTATATATACAAGAGTTCAAACTTTTTGTTTCAGAGGCAATCCTACAGTTTACACAAGTTCCAAAACTTGTTGAAACCATTTTTAATCGTAACCACTGACGGATACATTATAGATGTTAAAGGACCATACGCTGCAACAAAAACTGATGCGCAGATAATGAGCGACTTAATGACTGACGAGGAAAATCCCCTTCATATATTGCTTCAGCCGAATGACGTATTTATTTTGGACCGCGGGTTCAGGGATAGTCTGCAGCATATAGAAGCATGTGGCTACGAATTTCACGTCCCCCCGACGAAGAACCGGGAAGAGTCGCAGCTCACGACTTCTCAAGCAAATGATTCCCGGCTGGTGACAATGTGCCGATGTGTAGTGGAAGTGGTTAACGGGCGTTCAAAAGAGATTTCAAGCTGTTGCGCCAAAAATATTTTAATAACACAATGCCTAATATGTTCGGGGATTTTATGATTGCAGCAGCAATTACAAATCACTTCCACAGGCCTATTGTCGATAGCCAACACGCAGAAGCTTTTTTACAAAAAATTGTTGAAAGAAGGCAAACCCCAAACGTGTTATATGATTATGTAGAAGCAAAAAGATTAAACAACAGAAGAGCCAATTTCCAGAGATTGGAAGCAAATGACATTCAAGACTTTCCACGATTGAGGGAACAGGACGTGATTTTGCTGTCATTGGGGACATATCAGTTAAAACTGGCAAAATCATATTGCAGCGAGCACCTCAACAACGGCTTATATCTTATAGAAACTTATAGAGAAGCTGCTTTGGAGGATATCCATGAATATGGGATCCACGAAGATGCGTGGCTGTTGCGTGCACGCATACAGTCCCGACATGTACGATCAAAACAATATTTTTGCTATATATTATTAGACAGAAATAGTAGAAACATATTACAACATTATTGCACATGTTTGACAGGACGCCGCACGATAGGTTCCTGTGCGCATATTATATCTATTGTGTGGTATTTAGGATATGCTAGACATGAAGGCTTTACTGAACCAGCACTATTTTTATTAAATAACATTATCATGGATGAAACACATTAAACGATAAAACTTACTCTGAACTTGTTTTATTTACTTCGATAATAAACAAACAATGATAATAAGTATAATAATCAATGCTGATCATTTGTAATTAAAATCGATATACAATGTCGAAAAAATATCAAAAAGAATTAAAACAACAGAAAAAAAATTAAATAAAAAAAAACTTTTAACGTATGATTACTGAAATTGGACAGAAAATCGGGACTAGCGCTTCGATTATTCTTATTCTACAAAAAAATACCTTTCCAACGACGTATTACTCATTCCGATTGGTGCCAGGACCAGGTTCCATACATTTGTGCCCATCATCCTTTTAGCATACGTATATTACTGTCTTAAAGGAAACTAGATACGAAATAAAACGACCCATGATTTGTTATTTTCGGAAATTCGATGATTTGCATTCCTAATTTTCTGTTTTAATTTCGTCTTATTCTAAAAGGACGTAACCGCCAAATGACGTCACATACGGCTTAATAATACTAACACCCTTGCCGCCGTTTTAAAAACCATTGGAATTAAGGAAAGGAAAAGTAATTTCTCCGACATGACATTTGAATGAAATTGAAAATGACATCTGACATATCATTTTTAATATTAGGCAACGGTACCTCCTCATTCCACCGCATGATTGACGTCATCACACAATTTTTGGTTTTTATTTATTTTCTCTAAAATTAAGCAATAATAAAAATTCTTAACATTTTTTTCGTAATCTTTTCATAAAAATAAAGAAACGGTATTTTTAGTTTTGCGCGTTGTAAAATATGAAATGTTTTCAATTGTACTACATTTCTGTAACTGTAATTTCTGTGTACAATAAAGAATATTCTATGTATGTACCTAAACCGTCGTTAAATACTACTAACATACGTATTTCATGTAGCCTATATGCGTCCCACTTCAGGGCACAGAACTTCTAGTAGAGAGGGAGTACGGGATTAATTACCACGCGTGTCAACCGCGAGTTGGTAATTTCAAGCGCTGAGGTAGTAGGCAGAAGCGCTTGTGGCCTAGGCGCACCGAGTGATTGGAATCAATCAAACAACAGGCGCGGTCAGGTACGGGATGGGTGAGCGTCCCGTGACTACCGCTAGTGGCATTTATCCGAGCGCTTCCGTGTTTCGCAAGGCACGTTAAGCTGTTGGAGCCGGCTGTCATATAATGGCAGTCGTTAAGCCATGTCTGAGGCCTTATGGGCGGCTGGATAACTTCTGACAGTAAGCCACTGTCTTACAATCCTCCACAAACCCGGACTTGGCCCCCGTGGGTGGAGTATGGTCTAACCTTCCTGCGAGGCAGGAAGAGACCCGTGCCCCAGTAGTGAGGACATTGATAACGATAACGAAAGATAACGAGGTAGTAGAACTCATCGGACTTGCAGCTTTCCTCAATGTTTCATTAAAGTTAAAATAAAAAAATAAGTGGTGTTGGTGCAGCGGTAGAACGCCGGCCTCACATTCGAGAAGTCGTGGGTTCGAATCTGTACTACCTATATTTTTCTAAGCTATGACATTGTGAAGTTGTAGTAGCAGTGCCCCTCGCTTTTAACCCATTGTATGAAGAATGAAAAGTTGTTTGCGCCTCCTGTCCCCTAATGTAATTAAAGTTGTTAAGCCAAGAGGGTCTAACAACAAACTGTTTTGCAGTTTGGCAGAAACCAACTTCTGTATTTTTATCTGAATAAACATCTTCAAATAAATAATCAAATAAACTGCCCCTAAAACATGAAGCGCTTTGAAATATAGCCACTATCGATAGTCACGGGACGGTCACCCATCCTAGACGTGACCGTGACTGTTGTTGCTTAACTCAAGGGATTGATTCTAATCACTCGGTTGGACTAGGCCACAAGCGCTCCATGCGCTACACTAGAGCGCCGCAGTCACTACTGGAAAAAAATAATCTCTTTTCCATCGCTATTGAATTTCATGCACTCCCTTAAAAAAATGGCACCATCCATCCACTCAAGCCGTCCGGTACTTATTCCACCCACTGACCCAGAGTATAAAACTTCATAAAACTAGTCGGCTCGCTTCACTAGCTGAATGACATAACCTCATTGATTTCACTTAAAACTTTATCTATCGCGGGCGACTGTCGCCGAAATCAATCACGAATTCTCAAACTGCTACTTCACTTTTCTTGAAATTATAACGTCTTTGTGAATGGCTAATGAAGTTCCCCATCGCGGCGAACTTGCCCCGGTAGAGTTTTGGATTAAGTCGGGCGCGCTCCTTTTCGAATTGCTTTACAGTAGAGTTTCAAAATAGCTCTCACGAAGTGAAGAAGCTATTCGTAAATATATCGGTGCATTTGATCCTACCCGGCTGCTTCGATATCAACCCTTGTGAGTCCGCACTCCGGGGACAGGGGTCTTTTCCTGCGTCGCAGGAAGGTTGGGCCATACTCCACCATGGGGGCCAAGTCCGGGTTGGTGGACGACTGAAAGACAGTGGCGGGCCTTACTGTCAGAAGTTATCAAGCCGCCCATTTGGCTCTGACATGGCTTAACGACTGTCATGTAATGATACGTGCCTTGCGAAGTACAGAAAAGCTCGGAAAAATTAAAACTACGGTAGTCGTGTGGCCGCGCCTATTGTTGGTGATTGGTTTGTCTGTTTGACTGTTGTCAAGTGATTGGTTTCAATTACTCAGTTCAACAAGGCCACGAGCGCTTCTCAACATGACAATACAGAAGTTTTAATAAAGCAAAAAGCCTTACCGTTGCGCCTACGGAACCCCAAATTGCGTTTAATTAAATGCTACGTCGCCCGACGGACGGTGGAATCTTTTCATGAAATTCGGCTTAAAATGTAGCGGATGAGGTAGAGTGACTGACCCACCGGCTTTCTCGGAAACAGTTCGAGGTACATACTGCCACAAAATAGGCCTACCACAAAAAGTAACCTTCGCTGAAAGCGAAATTTTAGAAGTAGGTAGGTGGTTGAACAAGAGAAATCCGCTATTTGACTCGTATCAAAGGAGACGGGGATTTCTGGGCCCGATTGTAAATAGTTGAGATATGGTTTGAAAAATGCGTTATATTTTTCTATTTTAAAATATAAAAAATGAGCTCAATTCGCAATCTGGAAGACGAAAAAATAAGTTTATGTCCCTAATAAAATAGGATGCCGACACGGATTTGACATCCGTAGCATGTAGTAACAGTGTTTGTCAATTGTATTTTTAATCTTTGTCTGTGCTAACACCTAACAGTGACAGGCGTGACAGCTCACTGACTCAATCTATGATCACTCGTCTTCTCGTATCGCTTTGTGCGTTTTGAGTGTGTTTCCTGTTGTTAATTCTCCAACCAGTGCTTTCTTTCTACAGACTTACGATGTTGCTTAACTTGTACGGACACGGATAAGTTTAGTATAAGTTTCAATGTCAGTTTATTGCATAGCCTCACTTTTACTAAATCTCTTATAACTCTGCTCTCAGATTGCCAAAATCCACAGAATTTTCCGAGATGGTTTGCTAATATATGTATAAGCTCTAAATTGACATCTTTTTCACCTTTTTACACCCGGGCCCAAGAATGTATGAAAGTTTTTTTTTTTTTTTCGGAGGAGGAGGGGAATACTCATGTATACCGCCGTGCCCGTGCACGGCGGCATGCCCGACTCTACTGGGAAGCCCCAGTAGCCTACGGACTAAACCCCTCCCCCTTACTAAGACACCTCCGACGTGGGGGTCGGAGTCTTTTTTAATTCCAGAAAAGTTGGAGTTCTTTTATTTTATTTCTATTCCTTATACTATTTATACTATTACTAATATCTACTTCTATTTACAGGATTTCCTATTGCCACAGATGCGTCTTCAGTGCGTGTCGTCTACTGCGCAACGAGCCAGCTCACAGGTAAGTTGTATATTTTTTTTTTTTTTCCTTTTTATACAATCTTAATTTTAGTGTAGTGGTTAGTGTCTATTCTTTTGTTTTTTTTTTTTTTCACTCTATTTTTTTTCTTTTTTTTCCCATTTCCTGCATCGAACATTCAAGTTCTAGCAGCAAAATGTTACTTTATCTTTTTTTTTTTTTCTCATTCTTTAGTTATTTTTTTTTTTCTTTTTTCATCTTTTACATTTATGCTTAACACTAACTTATATAATTCACTTATATAATTGTGCTAACATTTCTCACTTATCTTTATTATTCCTTATAACTATATTTACAATTTTTTTACAATATTCTAGAAACACTTCCCGTTTGTCCTTTTCTTTCATTATTTGCTGAATATTTAATGCTGTCATATCTACATTCAATTTACTTTCTATTTTAAACCTATCCGTCATGAATCTTGGGCAATCAACCAGAAGATGCTCCACCGTTTCTTCCTTTTCAGGGTCGCAGGGACAAGATGGAGAGTCCTTCTTTTTAAAACGATGGAGGTACTGGGAGAAGCCCCCGTGTCCGGTAAGCAGTTGTGTTAATATATAACATAATTGTAGTTTTCTGCTTATCCGGTAAGCTGTCACTACATCGGGTAAGAACAACTTGGTGACGCTCGCGGTTGATTCTTTTTTGTAGCGCTCGTTCCATTTCTCGATCGTTTTCTCACGAATGATACGCTTGAGAGATGACACAGGGCATTTGTCATATTTTGCTCTACCTTTGCTGTGGAGGGCTGCCTCCTTCGCCAAAATGTCCGCTCTTTCATTGCCGCCTATCCCTACATGAGCTTTAACCCAGTTGATTTTGAGTTCTTTTCCCTGTTCGTTTATTCGTACCATGTTTTTCCTTATCAGGGTGGCTATGGGATGCAATATCTTGGGGTTTTTTAGCGTCTCGAGTGCCGATCTTGAGTCGCTATACAGGTGGTATTTCGCCCCGTTGCCGCTGGTTACCAGTTCTGTTGCCTGCAGTATTGCGAGCAGCTCCGCTTGGAAGACGGAGCAGTACGATTCCAACTTAAACTTCCGGTACTTGATTTCGGCGCCATCCTTCCACCAGGAGAGTGACGCCCCCACTTTTTCCTCAATTTTACTTCCGTCGGTGAAAATGTGCACCGCTCCGTCCCCCAAACGAGCTGCCACCTCATCCTCGCTCTGCAGCGACTCAAAGTCATACTCCACCTCTCTCGCAGGATGCATCGCCTCCAAACAACTTGTTCCCACTTCCAGCTCACGATCCTTTAATGCCCACCCAGACTCTCCTCTCTTGGCCGAGTACAGGGCTGCTGCCTCCTTGATTCGTAGGTCGAGAGGCAGCAGTCCTGCGATTATCAAGGCCGAGTTGAGCGACACCGTCCTGTACGCCCTGACTATCTTTTGGGTGAAGCTTCTGGTCACTGCATTTAGTTGATTTCTTATGTACTGTTTGTCGACCGCTTCAACCCATGCACTCGACGCGTACATGACTATGGGCTCTATCACGGCGACGTAGATTGTCCTGGTCACCTCCGGATTCAGTCCCCACGTCGCTTTCGCTGCTCTTGTTAGCTGCTTTGAAATCGCAATGGCTTTTTTGCACACGTGGTCGACGTGGCTCCTGAATGTCAGTTTGTGGTCTATTATTAGCCCGAGTATTTTAATTTCTTTAACCAGGTCAATGGCAACCCCTGCCATGCGCAGTCGTGGGGTGTCATGTTTCAGCTTTCGCGTTATTTGCATTGCAAGAGTTTTGTGCGGCGCGAATTTTAGCTTATTCATGACTCCCCATTCGTGCACCCGACAGAGAACGCCATTGGCCTGTTGTTCTATTTCTAGGGCGCTGTTTCCGGAGAAGACCAGAACAATGTCATCGGCAAAGGCCTGGGTGTACACGTTTTCTGCTTCTAGTTCGTTCAAGAGTGGGTCCAAGAGCAGGTTCCAGAAGGTAGGGCCTCCGATAGATCCCTGCACGCATCCCTTGTTAGTTGCTCTGGGATGTTCTATTCCCGCATACCTGACCCTCACCACCCTGTCCCGCAAGTAGCTGTCCACCAGCACCCTAAGATTTTGTGGACAGCCCTTCTCCCTCAGTTGGCACCTCATTGCTGGCCACCAAGCGCTGTCGAAGGCCCCCTCTATGTCTAACGATATTATGACACTAGTTAATTTTTTGTCAAGGTTAGTTTTTATGTGCTTAATCAGATCATAGAGGGAGTCCTCCGTACAACGCTGGGGTACAAAGCCGTATTGCCGTCTGTTCATTTTGGGCAGTATATGCCAGCGGACTCTGCCAATGAGCATTTTCTCTAATATCTTCCCCAACATAGGCAAGAGTCCTATGGGCCTATATGATTTTGGTTGTGCGTAGTTGTCTTTGCCCGGCTTCCGCAGCACGATCACTGCTGCCTCCTTCCATTGAACAGGGAAGTACCCAATTTTTAGGCATTTATTTAGTATTGCAAGGAATAGCTCTTTGTTTGTGCCTATGGCGGCTACACAGATGTCCGCAGTGAGTCCGTCACATCCCGGGGCCTTTTTGGGGTGGAAGCTATTCGCCGCGTGCACAAGTTCGGTACTTGTGAAGGGAGGGTCGTCCGTTTCATCATTTAGAGGGTCGTTCGGTTGTTCGGCTTCCGCTCTGATCTGGCGATGGTGTTCGTTATCCTCTTCTGGGTTGTCATGCGGGAAGAAGGTATTGGCCAAGAGTTCGGCCGACTGCTCCTTACTGAGGGCAATGCCGTTTACAATCATGGTTTGGTCTTCCGTTCTCTTAGCCGTTTGTCGTATGACCCTATATATGCCATCCCACATGCTTTCCCCAGTTTGAATCCCACAGAACTGCTTCCACCCCTCCGTCTGTGCCTCCTTCGCTTTGTTCTCATACTTATTTTTTGCTTCCAGGTAGTCTTCAACCACGTACGGTCGTCTTCGAGCCGCTGCGCATGATACCCTGCTCTTCTTCTTCATCATGTCTCTCTTCAAGTCTTCGAGCTCCGGTGACCACCAAGGTATGTGTACTTTATTTTTTTTTTTTGTTTCAGGTATGGCCGCTGTGCATGCTTTTTCTATATTTTCAGTGTATTTTGTTATTATATTTTTGAGATTATTTTCGTCTTTTATTTCTAAAATTTTCTGTATATCTATGTTTGCCTCTTCTAAGTACATTTTAAGTGTTTCTGTGAATTTTTTCCAATTAGCTTTTTTTGTATTAAATTTCCTGGTTGTTAATTTTGGTTGTGTGTCCCTGTTTGGTTTCTGTATGTGTACTTTTAGTGTGATTGTGTTGTGATCTGAGCTCGTTACCTCCTTCTCCACTCTCCAGTCTTCTATCTTATTCAGCAACTCCGGTCCACATGCTGTCACGTCAACGTGGCTTTGGTACACCTTTCCCCCCCGTACAGTGTCGAACGTTGGCTCTGAACCCTCGTTCAATATATGTAATCCCATTTCGTGGATAGTTCCCGCCAGAGTGTCTCCCCTTTCGTTATCGGTTTTACTACCCCACCACTTACTCCATGCGTTTCCATCCCCTCCAATTAGCACCCTGTTCACCCCCAACTTTCTCGCTACCTGCTGCAGCCTGTCCAGGTATGGCTCAATTGGTGAACTATCCTCAAAATAGATCGATATTAGCGCAATTGACCAACTTCCCACTCGACAGACTGCAGCTGCTATGTTCTCGTCAGTGAGCAGAGGCTGTTCTTCAATTATTATGTCGGGGATGAAGACGACTATGGCTGCTTTAACAGGTTTTGTTCTGGTGGAGGTGTGTTGGATCACTCTGGTACCGGTTTCGGTTTTCATCGTCCCCGCCGATCCAACGTAGGGCTCCTGCACGAGGGCAAAGGCCGCCCCCCTTTTATCACCTTCAATTATGAGTTCTTTGGTGGCTAACTGTTTGCGCTGCAGATTGGCCTGGAGTACGGTGTACCATTTGGTTTGATTGCTACGGTCCCGTGTCTCGCCCTTAGCAATATGCCACCGATGACCTCGCAATTTCATCCCATTTTGCCTTTACTGGGCATTCAGTGTCGAATGCATTATGGTCTGCCCTCTCGTGTTTTGCCGTCTTACAGTTCCTGCATGTCGGGGGTAAATTCGCTCTGTATGCTGGGCATTCGTTTCTTAAATGCGGCTCGCCGCAGTGAGAGCACAGGTCCGCGGGTTCGGTGCACAGCTTTTTCCCATGGCCGAATCTCAGGCAGCGAGAGCATTGCATCAGTGGGGACTGGTCTGCAACCCTCACCCTCTGCAGGTCTATGTGGACCAGCCCCACCCCCGTCAATCTCTTCCAAACTTGTGGTGACACCGACAGTACTACGTGTTTTTGGTGCGGGTTTCTTGCTCTTTTGCTATATCTTACCTTTACCCTATATTCCTCTGGTGGTATGTCCTCGAGTATGTGTCTGTTCTGGTTCCTGAGTGCTTCTATTATGTTTTCATCTGTGTTGTCTTCGATCAGATCTTTTAATACCACCAGTGGGTCTTTATTACTTTTTTCTTCCACTCTCAATTTGTTGTTCGAGCCTCTAATTCTGTCCGTCACCCTTTCTAAATCCTCTCTTGTTTGACATCCGATGATAACTTTTTGGTCCTTTGCCTTCCTGATTCGGTCCACTCGGATATCTGTTGACCTTGCATCGACAGCCGTTCTGATTTTTGCTATGACCTCTTGGCTCGAGTCCTTGGCCTCATCCGATGACACCACAACCGAGAAGAGGGACGGTTTCAGATGCTTTGCTGTCACCTCTGCATAAGTTATCTTTCCAGCGGTTCCAAGCTCAACGCTCTTTATCATTTCTTTAACTTCTTTAAAGCCCCTCCGTATGTCATCTGATTCTTCCTGTTTTTCGCCTCTTTGTTCTTCGGCGCTTTTATTGACTTTCTTAATCTCTTCACTGCATTTCTTTATCTCGTCCATGACTTTTTTCTGATCCTTCCCAATTTCTCCTCTCTCCAACTTTTCTGTTCGTGTATTTGTTTTAATCATTTCCTTTACCTCCCTTATTTCCTTTAGTATCTTTCTGTTAGTCTCATCTTCCTCTCCTATTTCCACTGCTTCTTCAGCTTTCGGTTCTTCTCTTTTTCCGGGCTTACTTACTTTCCCTTTCTTTGTTTCATTTAATTTGTCCATCTTCACCACTATCTCATACATCTTCTTGAGGCTATTTATTACCTCCTTCTTTATTGTTGTTTTAATGTTGCCGGATATTTTTTTTCCTCGTTTAATTCGTAACGGCGAAAACGCTATCCTCCATCTTGAAAGCATCTAAAGTATGAAAACAAACATCTTTCAGCCAGAGCCAGTGCATATTGATTATTATAGGACTTACATCAAAGTGATCTTCACATAACTTTTGGCAAGTTTGAGCCAAGTTTTTCGAATGTTAATTTCACTGGGTACACGAATCCACAACTTCCCGGGGGTCTTTGTTGACGTGTTTTTTATTCTCGAACAATGCAATAATGATAATTGGTATATTTTGGATGTAAATTCGATGAAATCGTGGTTGCGTTGTTGTTATTTCACTATGCTCAGAGATCACTTACAGAAAATTTAATGTCAAACTTTGTTTACAATTTTTAGGGTTCCGTACCTCAAAAGGAAAAAACGGAACCCTTATAGGATCACTTTGTTGTCCTTCTGTCCGTCCGTCCGTCTGTCAAGACCCTTTTTCTCAGGAACGCGTGGAGGTATGAAGCTGAAATTTATATCAATTACTCAGGTCTACTGTCCCTTGAAGCTATGAAAAAATCAAACTTCTAAGCCAACGCAATCAAAAGATACAGCCGTTTATGCCGCAAATTTTCGACACTTGCAAGGGAATCAAAACCTACAGGGTGCTTCCCGTGAACTCAGAATCTTGAAATTTGGTACGAAGCAACCTCTTATAGCATAGATAAAGGAAAAATTACGAAAACCATAAATTTTTAGTTACATCACATAATATATTTTTTTTTAATAATTTTAAACTTACTACCCATTTCCTCATAAACGCGTAGAGGTATTAAATTGAAATTCATACCAAATACTCAGGTCTATAATACAGGTTTGTACGGAACCCTCGGTGCGCGAGTCTGACTCGCACTTGGCCGGTTTTTGGACTGCAAACCATAGACAAAAACGGCTGACCGCGTTATTGGCTGTTTAGGAAAATAAAGTTTTAAAATATATTTTTATGTTGCTTTTAGGTCCTCAAAAAATATACTAAAATATTTTTTGGTCTAATGAAAGAGTTATTTACCTTTTGACTTACTTGAAAAGAGAGTCAAATAGCGGATTGCGCTAATTGTTCTCAAGCGCCTTGATTACGGAACTTTTCACGTAGTTATTATGTGTACGGAAGTGGAATGTGTACATAGCTCTGCCGTATACAGCCATTATTATATGCATCACAAATAAGCGATACCGCATTTCTGTGAATATCTCATATGTGGCAGTGATATAGAGCCACATAATTGTGCGACAAAGCCCAGAAGATAGTTTAATTTTTGCCAACATATGAATACTTGGAAAGATACATAATCAAGAGGCAGGGCACGATACCAGATTAGCCATTATTTGCTAATCACTAAGGAATTTTCTTAAAAAGGCTTCTGTTGAAACCATTACCATACAAACGTAGTTTTTAATTTCATTTAATGTAAAAAAGTACTTTGTTTTCATTGGTGGGGCTAGTGTTACTGCATGGAAGTATTTATATGAAGCTATGCAATGCTTTATGAAATACTGTTTTAATGTACAGGTATAAAAATATTTATGTTTTCAGATCATTAGATGTAAGCTTATCAGAAACTATAACACACTTGGCTACGATTTGTATGGATTGACTGCGTGCGTGTGTGTGTGTGGTGTGATTTTGTGTGTGTGTGTGTATGCGTGTGTGTGTGTGCTTGCGTGTTTGCTATTGATAATGCGAATGAGGTTTGTCTGGAACGGTAAATGGCTACGAATGAATGTATGTTAGTAGTATTTATACCCCATATATGTATGTATATAGATATTAGTTATAATCCTAAATATCGTAAAAAAAACTTTTTTTTTAAAAGTCAGCGGTAAAAGGAAAGTCGTGACCACAAATAAACTGCCTCTGAGTAGTGTTTTAGAGAAATCATGTTTTTACAAATACAGACTCTATTCAGCAGCTTTACGCACTTACCGCAAATAAGAACTTGTCATTCGATAGTACCTTGGGATAAACGCTTTATATGTCCCCACTGCTGGGGCACGGGTCACTTCCTGCATCGCAGGAAGATTAGGCCATACTCCACCACGAGGGCCAAGCCCGGTTGGTGGAGCATTGTAAGACTGGCGTGCCATACTGTCAGAAGTTATCAAGCCGCTCATAAGGCCTATGACATGGCATAACTATACTACCTACCTTAGCTTTATCGAAATGGTTAAAAATTTTCTTAGAAAAGTTGTATGTTGTTATATTAAAACTATTATTCTAAGCACGAAGTTCTCATTCATGTGATGAACAACGATTTCATTGATATTAATTTGATAATTCATACCTGCGGACCAGTTTTATTTCCCTGAGAATAAAGATATTTCGTGGCGACAGATCTATTCATAAGATGATAAAAGTTGATTTTAAATATGAACTTCGCTGACAGAAAATATATTCCCCTTAAATAATTGTTACACATTTCACTGAGTCACACGCTGTTAGTAATAGATGAGTTGGTAAAGCTGAAGTAGTCTTTCTATAATTATCTTAACTTTCCGTAGCAGATAGGCACCTTTGGAGCTCAGCGAAAGCAGTACTTAGAGTTTGATTAAACAAGCTTGTACCCTAGTTGAGGCACCGTACTGAGGGAAGAAAAATATTTAATAACATGGCCTAAGGCGCTTATGGGCGCTAACTAGCGCAACCAATGGAATGAAAATCATAATTTGTATTATAATACGTCTTCGATTGAAGTCCTGACTGACTGATTGAAGACTGTTGATCCTAGTTTCTAGAGTGCATCAATCAGCATGCATAAATCGACCTTCTGACAGTAAAGCCCGCCATTGTCTTACAATTCTCAACCAACCCGGACTTGGCCCCAGTGGTGGATCATGGCCTAACCTTCCTGCGATGCAGGAGGACACCCCTGCCCTAGCAGTGGGTTGATCATATCATCATTATCACATAAATAGGTTTGTAGACAACACAATAAGAAAATATTAACCTTTGGTTAAATAATTTTCATTATCTTATAATGAGGGCACAGAGAGTGAGCCAGGCCAAGTTCTCAGCCACTTACATCATTCTAACGAGGCAATCCGAGCCGTTTTTTATTAGGTTTTCGTTAACTTTCCGTTTCTTTTTCTCCTTCTTGTTTCTTCTTCCGTTTTTTTTTCTAAGTCCCGGTTTCCGGTACACTAACAAACCGTTAATTGTTAACAGATGGCCAAAATACACACAAAAACATTTGAAAGCTGTTAATAGTAGATTAACAGATTGTACGAGAAACTGGGGGTAAAACTATTAGGTCAGTTTTTTTATTTATCTTTTCGTGGAATACCTTCCTCTCGAAACAAAAGTAGGTTTGAAAATGGAGTTCCTAATGTATTCCCATGTCCAAAAAACTAGACTGATTGAATCATGACGGCCTGAAAACTTATGATTATGACAGTAAGATCAGCCACTAGTCTTACAAGCCTCCACAAATCCGGACTTGGCCCCCGTGGTGAAGTATGGCCTATACCTTCCTTAAGGAAGAGACCCGTGCCCCTCGGTGGGGACATAGTGGGTTGATGATGATTACAATTATTGACGTACAGTTTAAGACACAACGCATGAGAAGAACGAAGATCCCATTACGTAGGTACATGCAGGTTTTTTTCGGATTTTTACGACAGCACATTGATCAAAACACGAATGGGGCAGACAACATTTTAGGGGATGCTTGTCCGGGACGGGACCCCGAAAAATAATAACACGAGCGGACGGCGGAGCGGCACACAAGTCGTTAAATTTATGTGAAACAAACCCGGTCCACAAAATGTTTACACTGCAAAGGGCGGTTCGGATAAAGATTTTACATTTACGTACTGGCACATACATTGCTTCTGGCCCACACTAGGATACCCTGTGTCGTGGGTACCAGAAACAGCGACATCACAAACATGTAAACGTCCAAGACCTGAGGAATCCGGGACCTCTCGCATGGTAGGTAGATCCCAAACGTATAACTCAACTTATTACTGGAGAAAAACTTAATCAGTGTCACTATTATTTGATAGGACTTAAGTGACTATAGCGGGTGCATAGTGAAGTAAACGATTTTCTCAGTGTGTGCGCTTTGGCGTGCTAACTAACGCCACCAATGGAATAAAAACCATAACTTGTTTTATAATACGTATTTTTCAACCAGTAAACATCATAAATCTTAATATGTGTTAGAACTATTTTTAGAACATTGAGTCTAGTACGTAGAATCAACATTCTATGACTTTAATCGATTTCCGCTGCAAACGGTCGTTTATGGCGGAAATCGATTGGAGTCCTAGGTAGTTGATGATAGGTTCTATATACTGTAGGTTCTAAAAATAGCTTTTATAGCGGTTTACATCTCTCTACTGTTCGGTAAGTAGGTTCTTATTACCTCCAAATGGGGCTTGTAGGTGACTAATTAGCGCTCTAGGGTAATAATGTAGCTAGAAAAGCCCTAGGGCGGTAAGTAATAAAAAAAACACTTCTTTCAAAATGTTCGCGTTCATCTAACCATCATACTGGCAATAACATGCATTCAGCCCAATGACCACAGAGGTCGCTTTGCTATTTAGCCTTGCCTTCGTGTGAGTATAACAGTCACCATTTTTAAATATCGAACGGCGAAGTTCAATTACGTTCTTGAAAAAAAAAATTAAAAAGTTCTTTCGTTGATTCTTTTTAATGAAAAAAGGCGGCAATAGAAAACTTTTTTTTAAAATGTTTTATTCTTGTAATGCCAGTTTGTTTCTACTTACCTCACAATCGAGATGTAAAGTAGAATACCTAGCTAGCTCGGGTGTAAGCACCAATTGCATATTTATTTATTTTTAAATATCTCGGGCTGCAATTGATTCCTTACAGCCCTTGGCTACTAATCTACTATTATTATGTTTATTTTTAGAAAAAAAGTATTATAAAACAAGTTATGAATTTCATTGCATTAGTAGCGCTAGTTAGCAACTCGAATCGCCTTAATCAGTATTAGTAGAAGGCGCTGTTCGTGTTCAGTATATTTGATTAGTCGGTTTCGCATTGGCCAATAACCGCAACTGCACGATTCGATGCAAAACGGCTGTAGTAAATTCATGCAAACACCTACCAGTTCATTCCTTAAACCATTCTTTCCCATTCAATCGTCTGGTATATATCTGGCATACTTTCGGTACTCACCTGGCTCTTACTTACAACAACGTCATACTTTAATTGAACAAAAGCGGACATTTTGACCGTATGACTGGCAAAGCCGTTTCCGGCCTTATTCTTGCTAATGGCACTCCATTTGGGTTTCTGCCTCTCGAGCGCATAGAAATGTCCTATCTTCGAAAATGTTCACCGGCTGTCATGTAATGGCAGTCGCTAAGCCATGTTAGAGGCCTTCTGGGCGGTTTGATAACTTCTGACAGTAAGGCCCGCCACTGTCTTACAATCCTCCACCAACCCTGACTGGGCCCCGTGGTGGAGTATAGGGTATTAGAAGATCTCTCTAAAATGGATGGGACATAACAAGGTAGTACATGAAGCGGCAAATATGTATCGTACCTGCGCTTTGCCGCAATTCCGTAGATTACCTTCTGTATTTTTCCATCGTTGGACTGAACCGTCCACACAAATTGCTTAATTGAGGAAAAGGTTTGTGTTTCCTTTGGACGTAACTCCACCGGAGGTTTCGGCTGCAGCGTGGCGCTGACTACGTACACAACAAGTGAAATATGAAATACCTAAACACTCCAGTTACTGTGGGGAGATCTAAGCTGGGTAATTGCTGGGTTCCTTCCATTTATAAAAGCCTACCTCAGGAACTATGTAAAAAAAGTCACAATAAAGTACAATTTGAAAGAAAGCTTTGTTTTAAGCATTTTGTAAATCTATCCTATGCTTTAGATTCAGAAAGTAATATCGATACGATTGTGGAAATTTCGGACTGTATTTGCGGTTTGGCAAATTGTGTGTGTTTTTATGTCTTAAAACAAAATATCTGCATACTTTTGGGGCATGTAATGAACTGCACCAATTATCTATCTATCTACTCAGACTGCAAAAGCCGCCTATTATTACCAATAACTGACCAACCACCATTAAACAAATAATCTACTGAGCAACCTCTGTGGCGCAGTGGTAGCCATCTGACTACCATGCACGAGATTCGAACCCCGGCTGGGGATAAAAAAAACCCAGGTCTTAGATGTTTACATATTTGCGATGTCTTTGTTTCTGGTTCCTATGACACAGGGTATCCTAGTTTGGGGCCAGAAGCAAAGTATGTGCCTGTATGTAAATGTTCTGGTATGTTATTATCTATTTGTGCCAATGTGCAATGGACGATCACTGCCCATTCTACCAACAAATTCTCCCAGCCTGATGGAGTGGCTTCAATGTTCTCAAAATAAAATATACTTGACTTTTATTTCTTACCAGAATAACACGAGTTTAGATTGTGTTTTTATTATTCGATACCCTTGTATGTCCCCACTGCAGAAGCACGGGTCTCTTCCTGGATTGCAGGAAGGCTAGGCCATACTCTCAGACTCCAGGAGGATTGTAAGGCAGTGGCGGCCCTTACCGCAGTAGAACAGATATCGAGCCGCTCATAAGGCCTCTCAGATGCCTTACGACTACCATTACATGACAGCCGGAGCCAACGGCTTAACGTGCCTAGCAAAGCACGGAAGCGCTAGGAAAAAATGCTACTAGCGGTAGTCACGGGACGTTCACCCATCCTGCACCTGACCGCGCCTGTTGTTGCTTAACTGAAGTGATTTGTTAGCTTTTAGAACATACCTCGGCTTCTATCGAATAGAATAGGATATATTCGTGTAATAGAAATATCGGAACTAATATAACACTTAGTTTCACATAACTTTTCAAGATAGTGAAGAAAAGTTTTATACAGAGCAGAGTGCTTAGTGCGAGTTTGACAGATCCAATCAAATAACTTTACTACCGCGTTAATCGAGCATTGAGTAGTGAGTATCAGAGTGCTTAGTGCGAGTTTGACAGATCCAATCGAATAACTTTACTACCGCGTTAATCGAGCATTGAGTAGTGAGTATGAGTAAGTTAACCGTTCGAACTGGCAAAACGCTGTCACAGTGCAACTCGCACTCACGTTTATTCGTGTTTTGGCTGGTAAACGTGTTCACTTCTCAACGTAAACCATTACAACTCGCACTCAGCAATTTTAATTTCCATACTTGTCGCTAGGTGGCGCTTCCTCGATGCCATAGAAATATGAGTTTACGTTAACGCGATCGAGTAGTTAAAAAACTCGCACTAAGCACTCAGGAAGTTAACCGTTCGAACTGGCAAAACGCTGTCACAGTACAACTCGCACTCGCGTTTTTTCGTGTTTTGGCTGGTAAACGTGTTCACTTCTCAACGTAAACCATTACAACTCGCACTCAGCAATTTTAATTTCCATACTTGTCGCTAGGTGGCGCTTCCTAGATGCCATAGAAATATGAGTTTACGTTAACGCGATCGAGTAGTTAAAAAACTCGCACTAAGCACTCAAGAACTAGTATTACACTCGTGTGCTTTCAAAAACCGTGGCCTACTCTAAAGCCCGAGGTATGTTCTAAAAGCTTTTAGAACATACTCTAAAGCCCGAGGTATGTTCTAAAAGCTTTTAGAACATACCTCGGGCTTTAGAGTAGGCCACGGTTTTTGAAAGCACACGAGTGTAATACTAGTTCTTGAGTGCTTAGTGCGAGTTTTTTAACTACTCGATCGCGTTAACGTAAACTCATATTTCTATGGCATCGAGGAAGCGCCACCTAGCGACAAGTATGGAAATTAAAATTGCTGAGTGCGAGTTGTAATGGTTTACGTGTAGGTGGCAACTGATGTATTTGATTTAATATGAATTGAGAAAAGATGGGCTAAGTGGAGTTATTTGTGCCCCTCCCGTTTTCTCCACTACACTACGGGCCGAATTTACGTCCAGCAAACAAAATGTATATTCTTTATGTTGAAATAAAATTGATTTTATTTTAAGTCACCGATAATGTAAGTACCTATATATAAACTTCGTGACACTTAAATAAAAGAGGCACTCCAGATTCCTCTCGCCATACGCCTGAGCTCCCAGGCAGGCCGGCTGATATTTATAAATTAAGGCCACGCTGAGATGACTTAAATGTGCTGAAGTATTAATTAGGGTTTGTTACGAAACAACTTCGGCAGAGCGCTCAGAATTTCTGAATGCTTCTCTCCCTTGTTTTGCTAGTTTATATGAGTGGTACTTCCTACAGCTTCAAAACTATGTGCAGCTTATAGCTTGCATTCAGGATGCAAGGTGGTATGTAGAGTCGACGGCACATCATCCTACCTATAAGTACATCCATGCACTCTGCTCCGTCGTATTACGGGCGACTTTGCTACTAATATAAGTACTTGTTTTTGGCAGTAGTACTCACCCTCTCTCTGTCAAACTCACACACTTACACACTCACGCATTCACATTTACATTCATTTTTTTACTCACACACATAGAGGGAGGACAATTAACACTGAACACTTTTCCTTAAATACTTTTGTTTTCAAACAGTAATTTACAGATTTTTTAAACCACCATAGTTAGGATTTGGTGTAGATTATTATTCAAAATTTTCAAAATTCAAATAATTTTATTTCAACGTAAAGAATTTACATTCTGTTTGCTGAATGTCAATGTACAATGTAAAGTGTAAGCCGCCGCCTTCGGGCCGTAATTGTAGTGGAGAAAAAGGCAGCGGAAAAAAAAACTCCACTCTGACCATCTTTTCTCAAATCATCTTAAAACCAAATACATCAGTTGCCATATGTAAACCTAATAAGATTTCATGATTGCCATTAACAACCCTAAATGCCAAAGCATTAGTCAAATGTCTCACAATAATAGGGGAAAACATAAGTGCTGCGGCCAGACACACGAACAGCACTCGTTCACGAGCATAACGCAGTGCTCAGCCATCATCAGTCTCAACCATTTTGGAGGGAGATAGATGACCCGAACACCACGCTACCATTCGAATGACCTTTAGCAAACTTGCAGTTAAGTTTTTGTCAGTTATATAAGGTATCATATAGTTATTAATATGCAATCACGTCGTCTGTACACACTTGTATTATAAAATATGTTATACTTAGTTATACTTAACAATAAAATCGCGGTGGAATTGGTTTACTACCACGGATTAGGATCGTTTATATAGTCGTCTATTCTATAATATGCCTTTTTACATAGCGAATTTTTAATGAGTTTTAAATTTATTTTCAGACAAGCATAGAACACGTTCTGGAATTTTGTTGTAAAAACGAACGCAGTAACCTACAAATGATGTGCCTACCTTGGCTAATCGGGATTTAGTACAAGCAACCTTGTTTCTATTCCTTGTGTTTACGTTATGAACGTCCCTATTTAATTTAAACATAGTTATATTTTTTCGGACATACATTATATTATCGAATATATATTGGCAAGCCAGTGTAAGAATGCCTATTTCTTTAAAACGCTCCCTTAGCGATTCTCTACTGTTTAAGTTGTAAATAGCTCTTATTGCTCTTTTTTGCAAGACAAATATGGTTTCTATATCTGCTGCCCGTCCCCATAATAACAAACCATACGACATGACACTGTGAAAATAACTAAAATAGACCAGCCTCGCCGTCGACACGTCTGTAAGTTGTCTAATTTTTCTGACTGCAGACGCTGCTGAACTCAACCGACCCGACAGTTTTCCAATATGCTGACCCCATTGCAGTTTTGAGTCTATCGTTATGCCTAAAAAAAGCGTGGACTCTACCAGCTCTAGCCTCTCACCAGATATTTTTAAACTCGTGTCAACATTTTTAACATTGGGTAGTGAGAATTTGATGCATTTTGTCTTTTTTGCATTAAGCATCAGATTGTTTATAGTGAACCAGTTTAGAATAGTAGATAAAGCATTGTTTACATCGTCTACATTACTTATGCCTCTCTTTACTTTAAAAATTAAGGAAGTATCATCTGCAAACAACACTATCTGCGAAAGCTTTTCTACTAGGTAGGGCAAATCATTTATATATACCAAAAAAAGGAACGGACCCAGTATAGAACCTTGAGGGACTCCTACTTTTACATCAGAACCCGAGGATTTAACTCTATTAATATCAACCTTTACAGTTCTGTCTGTTAAGTAAGATCGAAGAAGACTTAGTGATTTATTACTTAAACCATATCGGTGCAATTTTATGAGAAGTGTTTCGTGGTCAACGCAGTCAAACGCCTTAGAAAGGTCACAGAAAACCCCAATGGCATCCTGCGACTCCTCCCACGCCTCAAAGATATGCTTTACTAACGCTATGCCTGCTTCCGTCGTTGAGCGGCCTTTTGTAAACCCGAACTGTTTCTTATGGAAGAGCTTATTTATACTAAAATGAGTTTGCAATTGATGTAATATTACTTTCTCAAAAACTTTACTTAGCACCGGCAGTATTGCTATAGGTCTGAAATTATTTGGATCTTCACTATCACCAGATTTAAACAAGGGTACGATTTTACTTAACTTTAATAGATTAGGAAAGGTTCCCTGGTCAACACATTTATTAAAAATCAAAGCAAGGTAAGGTGCTAGAATATTGATTATAGTGGATATTAATTTAACCGATAACCCCCACAAATCTTCAGTCTTTTTTAAGTTTAACTCTTTAAATGTTTTGACAATAGTTAAGGTAGTTATATGGGAGAATTGGAAGTCAACTTTACATGGATTTGTACTTTCCAAAAGTAAGGTATCGGCTAATTGGGAGGAAGAATTTAAGCTAGCCGTTATATGCAGTGGCATGTTTTTAAAAAAAGTTTGAAATATTTCTGCTATGTCCTTCTTCGAATTAACTAACTTACCTTCGATCTTCAACGCAAATCCCTGGTCTTTAGGTCTCGTTTTACCTGTTTCTTTGTTAATTACTTGCCAGACTGTTTTTATTTTATTAGTAGACGCCATAATTTTTTTACTTATACTTATCGATTTGGCTGTTAAACAAGTTTGTCTAAAAGTTTTTGAATATTTTTTAACGTACTCTTTGAACGTCGGATCGTGATTGAATTGTTTTTCTTCATACAATTCATAAAGCCTTTTCCTACTTCTATATATACCTGGCGTTGCCCATTCTGAAAACCCGCTTTTTAACTCTGTAATTTTTTTTACGTTAAAAACATGTTCAAATTCTTTTGATATGGTTGAAAACAATACTTGATATAACGTATTCGGATCATTGCTATCGAAATTCAACGAATTTAACTTTATGTTTATATTTTTTTTAAATAATTCAATTTTTTTCTCTGTTATTGGCCTACAATTTAATTCATTGCATTTTTTTGCTTCCAGTACTGACGGTAGGACTACCCATAGCCCGCTATGGTCCGACTGTAATTTAGGTATGACTTCTTTTTCTAAATATTCACAATTGCAAAAGACATTATCTATGCAGGTAGCGCTAGTAGCAGTTGTCCTAGTGGGTCTAAATTATATGACCTGAAAAGGCTTGCGAGTTTAGTTTTAAGTGGACCTTGAACTAAGAAATCTATATTGAAGTCCCCACACACCACTATGCTCTTCGTAGTACTGAATAGGCGTTTTAAGGCATCCTCCATAAGTAATTCAAATTCATTATAATTTGATTGTGGCGGCCTATAAACACACATAACTATATACCTATCCAATTCCACACACGAAATCTCAATTAAACGTTCAACAGATAGACTGACAATATCTTTTCTTTCTTTCATTTTCAAACTACTTTTGACAAAGATCATTGAACCTCCTCTTATTGAGTGTTGTCGGTTAAAAGTGCTTGCTGCTAAATAGTCTTTTAAAGTAAATGACATTTCAGAATGTTTCAGCCAATGTTCTGTTAAACACAAAATATCTACATTGAAATCTGCTAAAAATAGTTCAATTAAATTGTCTTTGCCGGAAAAACCCTGTATATTTTGTGCAACTAAATTGATACCTAACTTAGGGTTTTCCTTTGTCTGCGATGGCAGTTTAAAGCCATTGACTGTGTGTTTGAGCCCGCTGTTGAATTATTACTAATACTAGTAACACGGTTGTTATTCCTATCAGGTAGTGTTATATTTATAATTCCTATAACCACAGAGTAAAAAATATTGTAAGCTAACAAAGTAGCTAACTTACGTCGACTATTTTTCGTGAGGTACACAGTATCTCGCGTCAAAAAGTAATTCTTAACAAATTTGTTAAGATATTTGTAAACGGATGAAGTAGGCGCTGTCTGCTGTAATACTGGTGATGAGCCTAGCACAGCAGCGGATGCTCAATAATTTTAATTATAAACCGAAACATGTGTGTCAAAAATTTGTAGTAAGACTACTACTAATTTTAGACATACATGTTTTGGTTAATTTTTGGTTAGTATAAGTCTTTTAAGTCACAAATAAATTACTTACTTCCTAAATAAATAAAAATATGTCTAGGGTGATGTGATGTCGACAGTACACGACGTTTCTATCGAATATTATTGAGGGAAATCATTGTAATGGAGCACGTGTTGTGAAAAGGTCCTGAGGAAACGGACATAACAAATTATTACCGGGGTTCGTCCAAAGCTGAGTAGAGTCGTCCTTCTTTCCCACGGTATACCAAAACAAACAAATCCCTTCGCAATACTTTCCAGCGGTAAAACGAGTCATTTACTTCTGGACTAAACCTTATCTGACTCTTCCGACAAAAAATTAACTAAGTGAATCCGGAATTAATTTAATTACTAATTTCAACCACAGTGAGACTTACGAGTATAATATGCTTCATTATTATATAAGGACATAATTTTCCCGAGAAGCCGACAGCTGTTAATTTGCTTGTTAATTTGTTGTGACAATTTAAGGTACATTTCGTTGTTGATTTGTGTGGTCAACTTTGCAATGTACTTTTCAATTTCTCCTTCCGCAATCTCACCGATTTAAGATTCCTGGAAGAAATTGCTATCAGCAATAAGGCCGCCCGGAGGTATAACCTCCTCTTTCGTAACTGTTGTCTCTGTAAATTGTTTTCTGGTGTATACAATAAAGATCCTGTACATAATACAGAGAATATTGTAAAGAGGTTCGAAATTTCACTGATGTCGGTGAGTCGCCCATTAGCTCAGTTGGAAAGAGCGCTGGCACGGATAACCAGAGGTCGCGGGTTCGAATCCCGGCATGGGTGTAATTTTTAGCTTCTAAATAGGTTTTTAAAATTGTCCTTAGCACGGGTTATTGCATTAAAGAATATAATCATGTGGGTACACTGATATCATTCCGATGTAAAAACCTAACTGCAAAGTAGGTACTCGGGGCTGCAAGTGATGCAAATTACTTCAGCCAGATGTCGCTGCCTGTACGTAATACAGAGCCTATTTAGAGACCTTAAGAAGTTCCACCCATGTCAAGACTCTAACCCGCGACTTCTGGCTAACCGTGCCAGCGCTCTCCCAACTGAGCTAATGGGCAATTATTGGCGTCAGTGAAGAGGTTTGAAGTTTCTACGCTTTATTACGCTAAGCGTAGACGCCGACTTTCGGCGGCCGGTTAATATAGCGCGTCACTACGCGCCGCGGACGTTGAATGGCTACGTATATAAATATAGCGCGTCACTACGCGCCGCGGACGCTGATTGGCTACGTATATTAATATAGCGCGTCACTACGCGCCGCGGACGCTGAATGTCTACGTATATTAATATAGCCTGTCACTACGCGCCGCGGACGGTGATTGGCTACGTATATTAATATAGACGACTCCTAAGTGTCAAAAAATGTATGCATTTGACAGCCCAAAATCAACGTCACTCAACTCAGTGGATACTTACATAATAATGCCCCTGGACCGACTTTCATAAAACCACAATTCGCCGTTTATTATGATAATATACGAGATACATTTCGTAGCAGAGTTTACTTCTGATAACCTGTGAGTTAATTTACTTAGCAACGTATATTGAACTGTCATAGCAAGAATTTGAATATGAAACAGGTCCAAGGACCGCGTTACATAAAACCACAATTACACAATTACTGTTCATCAGGACAAACGGTAACAATGCTATAATAGTAGGTAGGTACCTGCATTGTTACCCTAGGGGTAAAATCAACTTATTTAGTCCCGGTTCGAGGGACAAGTTTTCTACAACTAGAAAAAACAAATGAAAACAGGTTTTTCGCTTTCAAGCCTTTTCTCTTTTCCGTGGTCGGCCAGCTATTTAGCTGTTATTATTCATTTTGCCTAAATCTATTTTATAGTGAAAATGAAAATGAAAAATGAAAATAGCCTTTATTTGCCAATATCTTAAATAACAAATATAATAGCATGCATTAAATTGTATTATTTGAATTATGAAATGTTATGTTAAAGTGTCATTTTGATTACAAAAATAATAGTACATAATTTATTAATTGGCTGCCCATTTCTGAGCAAAGGCCTCCCCCAGATATTCCCATTCTACTCTTTGCATTGTTATCCTTGGCCATGTAGATCCTGCTTCTTTTTCTATATCATCAGCCCATCTCCTGTTTGGTCTTCCTTTGCCTCTTTTTCCATCTTTTGGATACCATTCAGTTGTGCGTTTTGTCCACCTGTCATCTTTCATCCTCATTATGTGTCCTGCCCAGTTCCATTTTTGTTTTTGGATGAATTCTGCACAGTCTATTACTTTTGTTTTATTTCTTATAGTTTCATTTCTAATTTTTTCGCATCTTTTAATATTTATCATGCTTCTTTCGATTGCCCTCTGGCAGACTTTTAGTTTCTTTATGTGCTGCTTGTTTAAGGACCATGTTTGGCATCCATAAGTTAGGCAAGGTAAGAGAACAGTGTCGGCAATTTTCTTTTTTAGTTCTATTGGTATCTCTTGGTTTTTGAAAATATCCTTTAGGCTCCAGTATCGATTCCAGGTCTTGGTTATTCTTCGATCAATTTCTTGTGTGGTTTTGTTGTTGAATGATATATGTTGGCCCAGGTAAATTGTACTCTTTAACATACTGAATTGTGCTTCCGTCTATAGTTATTGGTGATTCTTCTGAGTTAGTCATTAGTTTGGTTTCCTTTTCTTTTATTTCCAGTCCTACCTTCTTGCTTTCCGTTTTTAGGCTCTTTATCATTTCTGTCATTTCTACTGCTGTTTCGCTGAATAGTAGTATGTCATCCGCAAACGTTAGGTGGCTGAGTAGCTTTCCATTTATGTTGATTCCCATTTCGTGCCAATCGATTTTATTCATTACACTTTCTAAGATCGATATGAATAGTTTAGCTGAAATAGGGTCTCCTTGTCGTACTCCTTTTTCTATATTGAAGTGGTTTCTCGTGCGCTCTAGTTTTTTTGCCGCTGTGCTATTGTGGTATATGGTTTTTAATATTTCAATGTAAGGTTTTTCTATCCCTTGTTCGTTGAGGGCTCTCCATATGGCGTCATGTTGTACTGAGTCGAAAGCCTTTTTGTAGTCTATGAAGCAAAGATAAAGATTTTTGTTGAACTCAGTGTATTTCTCTATTACTTGGTTTGTCGTGTGTAGGTGGTCTATTGTTGAAAAACCGCTCCTAAATCCAGCCTGTTCAAGTGGCTGATTTTCGTCTATCTTTTTAGTTATTCTGTCTAGTAGGATTTTTGCAAAGATTTTATAGATATTAGACATGAGACTAATTGGTATATTTTATAGTAACGGTTATTTATACATTATTGTAAAGTCGTTTAAAAATATATGTACAAATATTCTATAATAATTAACGTTATATCAATTTTACATAGAAAGATAGAAAGGTGCACCTGTTGTTTTGTTTATAATTTGAGAGCTGTCAGTTGAAAACGGTTCTCCCTAGAGCTGGAGGTGAAGAGACTATTTGGTTTCTGGACAAGAGTGGTACTTTGGCGTGGCGTGCAGTAGGTATCAACAAAGGCGCAACGTAAAACCGTTTTACGGGTGTAACTTAAAAACGTTTTGCACTCTGCGATTCCACGCACGGGATGGCGCTCAATAATCTGTTATTTTATGTGACAAGTGTTACGTGACACGCGCTGCCACCACAAGGGGTCGTTCCCGCTATTTGAATCACATTCAAGAATTTTTCATCGTGCATAAATACGACTAATGAATGTTGTTGACGCGAAGGTGATCTCTCAGGATCGTGGCAAGTGGCAGTCCCTGGTCTATGCCTACCCCTCGGGGATACAGGCGAGAGGTTATGTATGTATAAATGTATCTACAAACTACCTTATCGTTTTTCATTATTTTCTATGTCATGATGATTTTATGTGTACAATAAGATATAATTATTATTCTTATGTTCTTATTTCTACATAAAGTTTCTTTTTTGAAGAGGTTATTCTGCAAGTCAATCTAAATTAAGAAATAATGTATTGTGCTACATTATTTTAATTAAACAAATGACAACCGACTTTAAAACACTACAAAATTCAAAGTAACCTTATTTTTTGTTAATATCTGCCTCAAAATAGGAAACCTCCTTGTTTAAAATCAGTCCAAAATGGCCGACGGACCCAAATCAAGAACGAGACCTGACGAAAGTCTAAATGGCTGCACAGCATCACGAAACAAGTATATAAAAATGATTTGAAATCCTTATTTCAACTTATAACACCACTCGTTATTTGTTATTGGAGGTTAACCTACGTATACGTATTGAATAAACGTATAACAAGGTAGAATACATCTCTTTTAAGTGCACATTACAGGTATAGGTACTGTGCCATTATTGTAACGGACAAGCCAATGCTGCCACCACAAGGGGTAACATAACAGCATGTGAAATATAACTGATTTTCCAGCCGATTCGGTTGCTGTGAACGAAGGTGAGTAGTTTGCTGGTTAGGATATTAAATCCCTAGAGAAAAACTTAGGAGGTGCAAGATGACTATATTATAAAACGAGGTTTGCTTTTTATTCCATTGGTAGCGCTAGTTAGCACCCCAAAGGACCTTAATAGTGTAAAAAAAAAAAAACTCAGGATGGTAGTAAGTGGTAAAATAAAAATCTGAATGTAAATAAGCAACAAGAAAATCTGTACATTGCGGAATAAAGTAATAACCTCAAGAATTTTCTATCTCAGATTCTATATAAAATAATTGCAGAGGTACATTATTAAACAAAGGGCTGATTGAAGGCCGCAGTGGCGCAGAGGTTTGGCGCGCTGACTGTAAAACCGAAGGTCTCTGGTTCGATCCCTGGCCGGGTCAAACTAGGAAACGAACTTTTCTAGTTTGTCTTGGGTCTCGGATGTTATCTATGTATTTATTGTATTAAATCTATCGTTAGCGCCTATAACACAAGTAATTTAGTTGCATGTGGCTAACGGGGCTAACGAGATCTGTGTAATAAGTCAATGAATATTTATTATTTACTATTATTATTTATATCATCACTTGAAAGTCGCGACTAGCGTCATCGTGCATAGGCACTCGTAGTACGATTACACAAATCGCTGGTGGCTGCTTTATATAACAAAAAATCATGGTTTGTTATGTGGCAATGCGATGTACCAACGCATTGTCATAGCACGGGTTAGTGCATTAAAAAAAAAAAAGAATATAATCATGTGAGTACAGCGATATCATTCCGATGTAAAAACCTAACTGCAAAGTAGGTACTCGGGGCTGCAAGTGACGCAAATTACTTCAGCCAGATGTCGCTGCCTGTACGTAATACAGAGAATATTGTAAAGAGGTTCGAAATTTCACTAATGCCGGTGAGTCGCCCATTAGCTCAGTTGGAAAGAGCGCTGGCACGGATAGCCAGAGGTCGCGGGTTCGAATCCCGGCATTGGTGGATTTTTTAGCCTGTAAATAGGTTTTTTAAAAATTTTCCGTAGCACGGGTTAGTGCATTAAAAAAAAAGAATATAATCATGTGGGTACAGCGATATCATTCCGATGTAAAAACCTAAATGCAAAGTAGGTAGGTACTCGGGGCTGCAAGTGACGCAAATTACTTCAGCCAGATGTCGCTGCCTGTACGTAATACAGAGAATATTGTAAAGAGGTTCGAAATTTCACTAATACCGGTGAGTCAACCATTGGCTCAGTTGGAAAGAGCGCTAGCACGGATAGCCAGAGGTCGCGGGTTCGAATCCCGGCATTGGTGGAATTTTTAGCCTGTAAATAGGTTTTTTAAAAATTGTCAGCACGGGTTATATATATATTATACATATATATATATATATATATATATATATATATATATATATATATATATGTATAATCATATAATCATATAATCATGTGGGTACAGCGATATCATTCCGATGTAAAAACCTAACTGCAAAGTAGGTACTCGGGGCTGCCAGTGATGCAAATTACTTCAGCCAGATGTCGCTGCCTGTACGTAATACAGAGAAAATTGTAGAGAGGTTCGAAATTGCACTGACGCCGGTGAGTCGCCCATTAGCTCAGTTGGAAAGAGCGCTGGCACGGATAGCCAGAGGTCGCGGGTTCGAATCCCGGCATTGGTGGAATTTTAAGCATCTAAATAGGTTTTTTTAAAATTGTCCTTAGCACGGGTTAGTTGATTAAAAAAAAAAGAATGTACCTCGATTTGTCATAATAACCTACAAATTGTAGTTTTATGAATCTCGACCATATTCGTTTAAAAAGTAGACTACCCAATGTGCATCGAACTGTCATAATAAACTACGAAATGGAGTTTTATGAAACAGGATCCTGGTGTACCACAAATAATATTTTATCTGCCTATCTTCAATTTGCCTTTTAAAAAGTCGGGGCTCAAAAACAGTAGGTAATACATTTTACATTGACTACTACAATATTTTTTTGCAAATAATGAATTAGTATTTATTAATGACTAGCGATAGTTACACATAGCTATGTGTTAAACGGGTCTAGTCGCGATTATTTATTAGGTAATTACGTATTACCTTTTTTGTAAATAACTATTTTTTTTTAAATAACAACCTAATCAATAGATAGAGAACCCTTAAACGTGCCTTAAACTACCAAAAGTACCTAATTATGATCCGTAATAAATTGATTTATTTGAAACCATAAAGCAGGGAACGAAATTCACGCGTGAATTGTGAATAGTTGCGCGATTGCACTAAAGCTCTATGCAGGTATTTATTTATCTAGTCGTTGTCAAAGGTGTGTAAACAAAGGTAGAACAGAGAAGTGCCAATAGTTGCCCTTATCAAACATAATCATAGCTGGATTTGTCATACGTCACAAAATTTCATTGGCACAAATGAGGCAGCAGTTTGGTTCACGTACCTCATCAAAAATAAACAAACAAACAAACAAACAAACAAACAAACAAACAAACAAACAAACAAACAAACAAACAAACAAACAAACAAACAAACAAACAAACAAACAAACAAACAAACAAACAAACAAACAAACAAACAAACAAACAAACAAACAAACAAACAAACAAACAAACAAACAAACAAACAAACAAACAAACAAACAAACAAACAAACAAACAAACAAACAAACAAACAAACAAACAAACAAACAAACAAACAAACAAACAAACAAACAAACAAACAAACAAACAAACAAACAAACAAACAAACAAACAAACAAACAAACAAACAAACAAACAAACAAACAAACAAACAAACAAACAAACAAAAAAACAAACAGACAAAGAAACAAACAATTAAATAAATAAATATTCATGGACATATTACACAGATCTCGTTAGCCCTATACTAAGTACAACTAAATGACTTGTGTTATAGGTGCTAACTCGACGATAGATTTAATACAATAAATACATAGATAACATCCAAGACCCGAGACAAACTAGAAAAGTTTGTTTCCAAGTTTGACCCGGCCGGGGATCGAACCCGAGACCTTCCGTTTCACAGACAGCGTGCCAAACCGCTGCGCTACCGAGGCCGTCATCAACCTATTATGTCCTCACCGAGGGGCACGGGTCTCTTCTCTTTTTTTATGTTCTGTGGGTCTCTTCCCTGAGGAAGGTACAGGCCATAAGTACTCCACCAAGGGGGCCAAAACCGAATTGGTGGAGGTTTGCAAGACTAGTGGCTGGTCTTACTGTCAGAAGTTTTCAAGCCGCCCTAAGGCCTCTGACTTGGATTAACGACTGCCATCTATCAACGGCAGCCGGTACCAACTGCTTAACGTGCCTTGCAAAGCACGGAACCGCTCAGAAAAATTACACAAAAATGAAACCCCATCCATGCACTGAACGCGACCTGTGTTGCTTAACCTACATAATCGTTTAAGATCACTCAGGCAGCCGGGGCTACTAGCGTTCACGTACAGCTACAACGATATAATGTTTATCTCATTCAAAAGCGTACTTAACGTGTAACATTATACAATAATTTACAATTTATAGAATACAAGACGGAAACACTAAATGAAATGTTTTTTTCTTTTTTACGGTTCCGTACCCGAATGGTGCCAAACGGGACCCTAGACCCTATTGTCTGTACTTTGTACGCCAGCCCTTTAAAAGGGTTCTATCTTTCGTAATAGATAGCCAGTTGAAATTTTCACAGAATATGTGTTACTAGCTTTTGCCCGCGACTCCGTCCGCGTGGACTTTTTTTGCAACCCCGTTCACTACCTTAAGGGTTAAATTTAGAAAAACGGCAAAACACGTGTTCAATCAATTGTGTTGAAGAGTATTTATTTTAAGTTTCAAGAAAATTAGACAACATTCCTTATACCCTCCCATAAAAATTTTGGCAACCCTTTTCGCCCCCTTAGGGGTTGAATTTAATAAAATCCGGTTTTATTCCTTGCCTATTTTATTATATAGACCCTCTGCACAAAATTTCAGCTTCCTAGGTCCAACGGCTTGGGCTGGGCGTTGATGAGTGAGTCAGGACTTTGAATTTTATTTATATAGATTACGGCGGATTATCTAGCAAATAATATTGTTTTTTTTTAAGTTAGAGCATAAATATAAAAAAACACGCTACACAACAAGCGGTTTTTTTATGTTTATGCTCTGTTGTAAGAACCTTATACATACGGGCATCAAACTTGGCGTGATTGTGGAACTTATTATATAGATATGCTTATGGCAAATAATAAAACATGGCGAAGCGCAACTTTGTCTCACTAAATACTTTAATAACTTCACTATCAAAATTATAATTAATGTTGTACCACCGGATGATAATTGTTTTTATTTATTCTGTAATTTGACATATTGATAATTTACTTCATTTCATTTCAATATTTATTTAGTTTTTGACCTTGTTAATTTTTAAATAATTTAAATGCATAATAATATATGACATTTCTTGGGAATAGGCTTTTATATGTACGCTGACTAAAAATATATTTGTACGCCTTTATGGCAGGACATAGCGATCTAAAACCTAACTGAACACCAAAAGTATAAATGTACATATGATCCGCAAATAAATGTTTTATGATTATGATTCGAGATGGCGTTACTGGTATGGAACCCTCGGTGCGCGAGTCCTACTCGTACTTGACCGTTTTTTTTAATTTCATATTGATATGGCAACCAGCCTATGTCGACAAATTCTCGAATTCAAAATTCACACGAACACAAATTTCAAAAAGACGCCTGTTACCTCAGTCATCCGAGACCACGGCACCTGTAAAAGTGCCGAAACGTCGGAAAATTGTAAAAATATAATAAAACGAGTGAAATCCGTTTATAAACAGTTTTAATTATGTCTAGTGCTCGTGTTAACCTTAGAAAATACTATACAAATTCCAAGTCACGTCTTGACACGAAATGAGTTTTTCTTTTCTTCTTGCTGTTTATAATAACTCAGAAAAATAAAAAACTCAATTGTTAATGTAATGAATAAAACATAACCTGGCGCTGATTGAAATAAGTTTTCGTGAAATGTTTTTGACTATGTCATGCCTACATTCACACTTTTATGGTAGAAAATGGCTAGCATAGGCAAGAGTATTGTCTGTGCTTACGGGACACCCGGTTCCTCATGCAGTAACTACATGTATGTTAGTTGGTTGTTTTCATGTAGGTACTTTTCCCAACTGATAGCGGTTAGCCGACGACGAACGGATTCCTGAGAAACAAGGGGTTACCCTCCATTAACCGAGCTTTAATCAATAGAAAATGCAATGAGATAACAAAGCTTGAGTTTCCACACCATTATATCAGGTATTGGTAGGTAGGTACATACTGGGACGACCTGAGGAATTAAAAAACACAACAATTTCAATAGAGAGGATGGTTTCAAGCTTTCAAGTACATGGAATCCAGTGCTAAGTAAATACAAATCACGCGCCTTATCACCGGACCTGTCCGTGGACGTAGTGAGTGTTGTGTGTCGGCAAGTGACTACCCACAATAATTGACTGTACTCGCCACTTCGGGAAATAAGGTAATTACATTTTGCCTAATAAATTATCGCGATTAGACCCGTTTAATATATAACTATGTATAGGTACGACCTGAGGACCTCAAGATGTGACACAAAATGTAACACAAAATTATAACATCACTTACGCATTGAAACAACTAAAGTATCCGTTGAGCCACGTCTTCAAATCAAAACACCCGACAGGACCTTTCTTGCTGCTGCTTTTCGCCCAGCCAGCCGTCGCCAAATGCTATGAACGCGACTTCACATCATTGGACAAGTACCTAAGCAAATTGCACACAGGGAAAAGTTAAGACCAAGTTAAAACAACTTTCAATCGCAACATCACAGCCATCGCACGCTGCCGACAGATGTTTTCGCGTCTCAACTACACTAGATATTAAAAGTTGGTGTCTTTCAGAGTTCAATGTCTAATGCTTTTCAATGGCGTTACTTCAACGTGACTGAACTGCGTAGGTAATATCGACCTTATATCGCCTGACGTCTCAATGCAATGAAATTTGCAAGCAGTATTGAACAGAAATTCCATCGTGAAAAACTCCGAAAACAATCCAAGATTGCATTTTGAGGAATCACCTGCAGACAGACATTTTTTTATAATAGATACGCTTATTTAAAAACCTATTTAGAGGCTAAAAATTTCACCCATGCCGGGATTCGAACCCGCAACCTCTGGCTATCCGTGCCAGCGCTCTACCAATTGAGCCAATGGGCGACTCACCGGCATCAGTGAAATTTCGAACCTCTTTACACTATTCTCTGTATTACGTACAGGCAGCGACATCTGGCTTAAGCTCTGTACGTAATACAGAGAATAGTGTAAAGAGGTTCGAAATTTCACTGATGCCGTAGAGTCGCCCATTGGCTCAGTTGGATAGAGCGCTGGCACGGATAGCCAGAGGTCGCGGGTTCGAATCCCGGCATGGGTGAAATTTTATGTATAACATTTTATGTATAATTTCATGTTATGTATAACATTGCAATGCAATCGGTTACTAGACTACCCATAGTGTGAATGAAACGACCATTACCAGACTAATATGACTCTGTTGAATAACTGTGCATTTTAGAGACTCTCGCCCAAGTCCCAAGATAGAATACCTTGGTACTAGGCAAGGACACCATCCAGACTGTGGTTATTTAGACGAATCAAGTAAGTGCCTCCAGTGGGCAGCAAACCCACGACCTCTGTTGCGGTATTCAAGTGAATAAAATGTTTAGTCAGACGAGTAGGTACCTTAATTAGGGGAACGATACAACAATAACAATTTGCCCTATAATTAGAGAAAACATGTTATCCGTCCGTAATGAAGGGAACTGTTTCTTGCATTGAATACCTCGCACGCATGCTCCAAGCCGTAGATAGGTAGTAGGTATTCTAAACTAATATCAAACCCGTTTAAAGGCTTTGAAGTATAAAAATGTAGGCTAATTTATGAATGATAAAAGAATAAAGAGTATAGTAATAAGAGACGATTAGTGATGAAGCGCTCGTGGCCAAGATGAAACGAAATCGGTTCAACTAGGCCGCGAATCAATAGGCGCGGTCAGGTTAGAAACATAAATTCAATATCAGTTTTATAAAACATGCAATGCCTTAAAACACTTCTCTGATTTAAATAAAGAAGCGCTAGTGGCCTAGTAAAACCGAGTGATTGGAACAGGTGCAGGATTAGTATCTGACCCTGGACTGACGCTAGTGGCAATTTTATCGAGCGCTTCCGTGCTTCGCAAGGTACGTTCAGCCGTTGGTGCCGCCTGTCATGTAATGGCAGTCGTTAAGCCATGTCAGAGGCCTAATGGCGGCTTGATAACTTTTGACAGTAGGGCCCGCCACTGTCTTACAATCATCCACCAACCCGGACTTGACTCCCGTGGTGGAGTATGGTCTAATCTTAAAGCAGGCAAGAAAAAAGCAAGCGCTGAAATTTAATGTTTTCTGCAACCGGATTTACCTTTTCCGTAGTTAATTGAGGAATAACAAGGCTTTAACAAGATTCTCGTAAATACGAATAACTCGTAAATACGAATAACTCGTATTTACAGGTTAAGTTTACAGGTTACAGTTTTCGCCATAATAGATAAAAATTCCTTACTCGTACCTGCGGCATTAAAATGTATGGTACAGTCAACAGAACATCACCATATACATTTTAGTTGCAAAGTCACCCGTAATACGACGGAGCAGAGTGCAGCGATGTACAGAATGATGTGGCATCGACTGTACTTAGGTAGGTACATCTGGTATTACAATCATCTGGTATACGTATTATTATTATTTTGTCTATAATTGATTGACCTGACAGATTGCATAATTATTATGATATTGACATGTAATATTTTCTTTTTGACATTTGTAAATTTGATTATTATTTCTATATTGGATTGTTATTATGTACGGAGTCTTGACTTGTAATGAATATTACCAATAAATGATGTCTATGTCTATGTGTATTTTCATGCAATCTCGATTTACTCCTCATTGAAAAAAATCGTATTGATGAGTGGATCTCAGTAACAAATGTAGGTACCCACAAAGGGATTTTGTTACACCCCTTATATACCTAGTAATATGTGTTTTATCATCGTCAGCCGGTTGCAGACCACTGGTCTATGTTACAAAAATAAAATAGCTTTGTATAAGGAACAAATGAAATAAGCTCCTTGACCTCATTCTGTGTGTATTTCCATGTTATTAATTTCCTCGTTTGGTTAACATACCAAACAAGGGTATCCTAGTTTGGCACCAGGTCAATTGATTGTGTTGTGTGGAAATCAACCCTTATATGTGCCCAATTCTGGGGAGCGGTCTTTCCCTGCATCACAGGAAGGTTAGGCCATACTCCACCACGAGGGCCAAGACCGGGTTGGTGGAGGGTTGTAAGACACCCCCATTGGCCCCTATGCGCTCCAACGAGGAGATGCGGCGTTTCCTTGCCCCGTCGTATGAGTCGTTGCGATGGGGCAGGGGCGCCGCCGAAGGAGTGCCCGCAAGGGCGCCCGCAGACGGGGTCGCGGTAGTGTGCGTAAGCGTTCCCGTGGCCCCGTCCTTTGCGGTGCGGAGGAACACCCCAGGAGTTTTAGTCGGTATACCGCCCTTTTCAGGGCGGGGAGTCCGACATAACCACCGCGCTCCCCCGAGCCGGTGGTACCCGTAATAGGGTTTCTCCTGGGTAACAAAAAAGGTGGTGAGGCCTCTGACATGGCTCACCGACTGCGATTACATGACAGCCGGCGCCAACGGCTTAACGTGCCATGCGTTATTATTATTTATTATTCAGTATATTATTTAAATAGTTCTTTTATTACTTTCTTTGAGTAATCGCGTTATCCACACAACGTGTCCCAACTTAATGACGTCACGAGGTAACTCACTAACTAAGACAAATGTAACAAAAGGTCCGAAGACGGACCCTTCCCTCAATTAAACAATTAGGCGCGGCGAACCGGTCGAAAATTCAATATTGCGCAGGTACCTTCATACCGAACTGAATATACCAGAAGTATCTTTTGATGAAATATGGTACCGAAACCACAGTACCTAGGTACTTAAAGCTATACGAAAACGAGTAGCGCCAAAAGCAAAAATGTTGTATAACGCTTTTGTAGCGAAATGTAGAGACAAACATTTGATGCCGGGTGTAAAATTAATACGATCGATTAATAATAAATGCGATCCCCTCCAATTGATACTGCAGGGTAAAACACAGGGTCGCGGTAGTGTGCGCAAGCGTTCCCGTGGCCCCATCACTTGCGAGTGCGGAGAAACACCCCACAACACTACGTTGTCGGTATACCGCCCTTCTCAGGGCGGGGAGTCCGACATAACCACCGCGCTCCCCCGAGCCGGTGGTACCCGTAATAGGGTTCCTCCTGAGTTAAAACACAGAGCCGCAAAAGCCTCCGGTCTGATAGGACTGATTCTTATTTTGTACGACCAGTAGACCTGCAAAACTTGGCTGAACGGTTTCAAACAGGAACCATCAATTTGTTCCGAGCCGCCACATCACGGATTACAGTGGCCACGATCATAACCGACCGCCGATAGGAGATGACAACACAAGAAGTAAAGATAAAAGAAAAGATAAACACGTTTAATGCCATATAAAATATTACATCATATCCTTCTAAGCCCTGGAGGTAACACTTAGGTACTTCAAGTCTTCTAAAACTATGTAGATTCTGAAAAACTTTTTCTTCTTGTCCAAAAAATGATGAGGAAAATATTGGACCTGGAACAGTAAGTTTTCCGGACTTCCTACTAAATTATTTGGTGTGAATTAAGAAATTTATTCGTGATGTCCTATTTTTAGGGCGCCTAGGAGGATATAGGTACAGACCCCACACTAGGCGATGCCTGTCCCGTGGGGGATGTAAAATTAATGCAGTGATCAAATATCAAAATGAAAACGCAACTTCAAAAGAATAGAACTAAAACATCTACTGAGTAAAACATCTACTGAGAAGAATTGTTACATAGATACACGTACTAAATGAAGCAGCAAGTTGCGCAAAACAGTCTCTTCAGTAGGTAGGTAGGTAGGTAAAATGTAAGCAATTGGCTAATGGTAAAAATAATTAAAACGTCTTGTCATTAGCCATTGACACCCACTGCAGGACATTAATTAGGCCTCCCTTATGTTTTTCCAAGCTTCCCAATCAAGGATTGAGACAAAAAAGTTATTTGTAATTCAGACGTAAATAGAAAAATGTAGGCCGAAATTGAAAACAAAATCGCGTCGAACCTTATCCTCAAGCACATTAGCACATTAGAGCGTATTCTGCATTTATTGTAATGAACACCGACCCATTAAAAGGCAGCCTTGCCTCGCCCGCTAAAAATCCCTTTCCAAAAACGCCTAATTAACAAAGGTTATTTTTTCCAAGCAACGTGATAAAAAGATAATTCATTCAACAGAATCTCTTCGGGCATAATAAGTTAAATACCAGGCTCGATCTGTTTATATTACCTACTAATGAGGATTCTACCAATACCATTGCTTTTTCTAAAGAAAGATTGATCGACTAAAAATAATAATTGTATTAGCACTAATAACTAACTTTTGAGGTCGTTGCCGATCTATTCATTTTTGCGAAATATGTAGAGATGACTCGTATATAGGTTCCCTAACGGCCGGTTTCAGAATTGAGAATTTCATCACGTAAATATCGCTATTAATAAAGAGAAGTATCGCTATGACTCTTTGGATTTCTGTAAAAGGAAGAGCTTGGCATCGAATCCAAAAGTTATTTAGTGCTACAAAATATATTCTTAGTTCGTATTTGAAAGTGGGTTTTTAAATTTAACAAGTATATTTCTAAATGGTGTGCGGTTATCAATATTTATTAATAGCTATAATAGGCTCGCATTGCTCGTTTTGCCTTCGTGGAGTAGATTTCCGAAATTCGATGTCCAAAATCCGAAATCCCTATCTGAACCTCTCCATCATATTTTCTTCAAAGGAGAATTCCCATTAGCTCATACACAAATGTGGTAGGTACTGGTAGGTACAATATTTTTATGTCTACAATAAGATTTCCTTAATCCTGCAACATTTTACGGTGTTGTCTGAGGTGGCCCAGGATAGAAAACTCTAGACTGAATTGGGAGCGTAGATAGATAGTTTTACTCCCTCTACGATTGGGAGGGCAGTGGAACTAAAAAAGCACAGCTAATTAATAAAAATACTCGCTTAGAAATTAAAGTGGACATACCACCTACAGAGCAAAGTACACTTTTCGCTTTAATTTATCTAAGCCCTTTCAAAAGCTTAACCCTCCTGCCTTGCGAAAGAATCTTTATGGTACACGGAACACGCCACCAAATTCCGGTGCGCCTGCATACATACATTCATAATCGTCATTGTACAGCCAAATTCATTACGATTTTTTACCAAGAGAGAGCATTGTGAATGTGCGGAGACCGTAAGCAAGGATGAATAAAACGCGGCCAGGGGCGAGTCAAGCACTCGTAGAGGTTTCGTAGAGCGGACGGGCCAAAACTTAACTGTACTCTACTCTTGTCAGAATCTGGAATCTCCCATTACCAGAATCAACCGTTTCAGACGCTTTGGGCTGACAGGGTGGTGTCAATTAATTTATTTTTAATTAAATAGGTACAACTTCAGGTACTAGGTTGTGTGGTCGGTTTCGCTCATTCGTCAAAATGGTGGTCAACGTGTAACATACCTACATGTAACAAACTATTATTACTTAAAAGAGTTTATCATCACCAAACCCCCACCAGTATTATTTCAACACACAGTAGAATCTTAATTCATGGAAAGGATCTTAATTATTTTATTTTGTCAGTGCTTCTAACTAATAGTTCATACTATTAGTTAGATACACTGATTCAAAACCCTGTCCTATAAAATCCTCAACGGATTTCATAGAGTACAGGATCATAAGTATGGTATCAACCCTTTGTATGTCCTCACTGCTGGGGCACGGGTCTCTTCAATCGCAAGAAGGTTAGGCCATACTACAGCACGGGGACCAAGTCCGGGTTGGTGGAGAATTGTAAGACAGTGGCGGGCCTACTGTCAGAAGTTATCAAGCCGCCCATAAGGTCTCTGACATGGCTTAACGACTGTCATTACATGATAGCCGCCACCAACGGCTTAACGTGCCTTGCGAAACCCGGAAGCACTCGGGAAAAAAATAAATATGGAGTGGATTGCATAAATCCCGGGCGCCACAACGGGATGGAACAACACGCTATCTCGCTCTTACATGCCTCACACGCTCCCTTGGTCAACCCTAAACTAAGTTCCGACGAAGAGTCTTATTTTACTACTGGTGTCTGGCCGTAATACACCAAAGTTTCACTAGACAAATATGTCACTGAAAAAACGTTCTACAGTGTATCCGTTTTTAAATGGCAAAACAATTAAACAAACATGGCTGACCAATAAATTGTGACATTTCATAGTGTTGCTGACATTACTGAATGAATGACGGATTTCATTATTGAATGAATGAAGTTATGACTTATCATAAAATAATCTAAATGATTATGTAATATTAGTATCGCAATCCATCTGCTACACTGAACTCGACCCACCTACAAACGACCCACCTACATACACCTACAAACTGGGACAAAAACAATTAAGAAAATTCCGCTAATAAATGTTGGCGGTAATGCTATCTCCTCAATAAAAAGTTCTTAAGATCATTATGGGGAAAAGTAGAATTGAAAAACGTGTAGAACATTAAAGATGTTTGACCATTTAAAATGGGGGTTTGTGCTGCAAAATATTGTCGCGGTCCTATCCCGAACCATCTAGAATAGAGCCTTCTAGGAGCCTATCGAATAGTCGCCGCATGCTGCGTTTTAGTAAACAATAAACGCTGCAAGCAATAATGACTCGTATGTCCACTAGAGTAAGGTTCAAAACTCTTTAAATGAGTAACTGTTCGAGCGATCTTGCCGCGTGTACCGAGTGTAGGTACATAGTTACGGGAATGTTCTAGAACCCTGGCCGGCGGATATAAATAGCGGCCGCCGCGGCGCGCTGTCAGTTCCATTTGGAATAGCGAAGAGTGAACTTCAAGTGAACATACCTGCGATACGAGCGATAACCTACGACCTCAGCGATACTATTGGACTTCGATTGAACCTGCGATTGGAATCTACGTGTGGACTTCGTGTCGTGAAGACCTGCAGACCAGACCCTGCGTGAATAAATCCTAAGAAGCTGTCATTGGCCTTTTACATCCAAATCCAGAACCCTAGCCCGTAACATTTGGTGTCAGAATTGGGGATTTGGAGATGCCTCTGACTCCGAGAGAGGATACTTCTGGAGTGAGGACCAGGTCCAGAAGTGCTGCGGAGGCCACGCCCACTGCCCCTCAGGCCACGCCCACTGGCCATAGGGACACGCCCACTGGCCCCGCCCACCAGGCCACGCCCACCGACCAAGCCACGCCCCCTGGCCCCGCCCACCAGGCCACGCGCGTAGTGGAGACACAGCATACCTGCCCAGCGGCTCCGCCTACTGGCCACGCCCACCAGGCCACGCCCACCGCCCCCGTGCACCAGGCTCCGCCCATCAGCCTTGACCACCAGGTTTCACCAACCGACCAACAGGCTCCGCCTCGTAGCCACGCCCACCTGGCCACGCCCACCGAAGACATTAAACCTCAGTCACGTACAATGGAGGTTTTGGATATGTCGTGTCTGATGGCAATGTTGAAGGGCATGCGAGAAGAACAGAGAGGCCTGCGAGAAGAGCAGAGCAAGCAGATGCAGTGCCTGCAAGAACAACAGAGCAAGCAGATACGGAGTCTGCAAGAAAAACAGAAGGCAGATCAACAAGTGATCCTATCTGCCGTTACAAAGTTCAGCGATACGGTCGCTAAGCTACATGAAGATGTAGAGGTAGTGAACGAACGGGTTTCCGAATTAGAGGATGACCTAAAAAATGTGAAAACCGGCCTCACTGGACTAGAGCAGGAAGTTCGGCGTATTAAAGCTGCTGGAGCTACGTCGAGCGGAGTTGTCAGCATAACCAGGGGCCTAAAGTGAAGGTGCCTCCGTACGATGGTACTACGTCTTGGGTCGCCTACCGACAGCAGTTCCAGACTGTCGCTGCTTCAAACGGGTGGACGGACGAACAGAGCCTGACAGCCCTTACCGTCGCACTCAGAGGATCGGCTTTATCTGTCCTGGAGGCACTGCCGACCTCAGGCAGCGAGTTTAAAGATCTGCTGGAGGCACTTGAGGCTAGATACGGGGAACGACACCTGGAACACGTTTTCCGTGCCCAGCTGCGTGACCGGACTCAGCGCCTGGGTGAAGGACTTCAACAATGGGCGTTGGAAATTGAGAAGCTGGTTCGAAAGGCATATCCTTCTGCTGATAGTAAGATGTTGGATACGAATATATTGCAAGCCTTCGTCGACGGAATTAGGGATCTTGAAATTAGGGCTGCAGTAAAGCTTCGCCACCATTCTTCATTAAAAGAAGCTCTGGTACACGCCCTGGAAGTTGAAGCTGTGCGTCATGATATCCGGTATAAACTTCGAGAAGTTAAGGAGGAGGTCAAAGAGATCAAGACACCGCCCAAGAGGAACTCCAGGCCCATGTGTTACAAGTGTGGAGAAAGAGGGCATCTGCAGTTCACGTGTCCTAAGAAGGAGAGGCAACCGACCAAAACAGATGACAGACTGGGTGCGCGCCTCAACAAAATGGAGCAGCGTTTTGAGGAGTTCGTAAAGAAGCATGACGCTCCGGCCTCCACTGTGAATCAGAGAAACGAAGCCAGGATTCCGAGGCGAGTACTGGCTGGAGCGGAGAAAGCCCAGGTAACCAGAATCCCACAAGTATGCAATGGGAACAAACTGTCAAGAAGGCCGTGCCCGGAAGACTGCAAGCACTGTGCCAAACAACAGACAAAGGAACTGCCATTGAGGTTGACAAGAATGAGTCCATCGAGATCTTGGGAAGACGAGACGATGAAAGAAGCACAGGAAGATGACGAAGATGTACGGCTCATTGTCGCATGGAAGAAACGAAGCGAGGACAAGCCAAGATGGTGCGAAGTGGCTCCTACTAGTGCTGTCACCAAGGCATACTGGGCTCAATGGGACAGTTTTATTCTTCGGAACGGAATACTTTACCGAAAATGGGAGAAACCTAACGGCAGAGAGTTCCATCTTCAGATAGTTGTCCCAAGAGATAAGGTACAAGATGTCCTTCGTGAAGTACATGACGGCGTGTCAGGTGGACATTTGGGCGTAAAAAGGACTTTAACAAAAATTCGAGAAAGGTTTTACTGGCTCCATTGTCGAGAAGATGTGCAAGATTGGTGCCGCAAGTGTGCTACTTGCGCCGCGGTGAAAGGCCCACCAACTAGAAGCCGAGGAAATCTGCAACTTTATAACGTTGGTGCGCCATGGGAACGCATTGCAGTTGATGTGGCTGGACCGTTCCCAGTAACGGAATCAGGAAATAAGTATTTCATGGTAGTTATGGATTACTTCACTAAATGGCCAGAGGTATTCGCCATACCCAATCAAGAAGCCACGACTGTTGCCTCCAAGTTGTTTGAGGAAGTAGTTTGCCGGTTTGGTGTGCCCTTGGAAATACACTCCGACTAAGGCAGGAACTTTGAGTCTCAAGTATTTCAAGAACTCTGTAAAATATTGGGAATGCATAAGACTAGGACCACCCCATATCATCCTCAATCTGACGGCATGGTAGAAAGATTTAACCAAACACTTGAGAGACATTTAGCAAAAGTCGTTGACAGGCACCAGAGAGACTGGGACAAATACATACCGCCATTTCTTCTAGCCTACCGAACGGCAGAACATGACAGCACGAAGGTAACCCCGGCGCGTGTAAATTTTGGCCGAGAACTGAGAATACCAGTAGATCTGCTGACTGGAGGCCCTCCTGACGACTCACGTTCTCTACACGACTACATTTCCGAGTTACGTGAGAAAATGCGAGAGATTCATGCCATAGTACGGGAAAACGGATTGGAGTCGAGTGAAAAGATGAAGACTAGGTATGACCGCCGAGCAAATACAAGCGGCTTCGAAGAAGGAGCACTAGTCTGGCTTCACAATGTAACTCGACGAAAAGGAAAATCTCCGAAATTGCAGACAAGATGGGAGGGACCGTACAAAGTGGTAACTCGGTTAAATGACGTGACGTACCGAATTCAACGGCAACCAAGAGGTGCACAAAAAGTGGTTCACATCGACCGCTTAGCTTATTATCACGGCTGTCGCGACGTGTCGCGAAATGTAAATAATGTATATAGCAACACCATGAGAGACTTAGCGGCGATTTCGAATGCAGTCTTGACAGGTAAGCGTCTGTGTCAGATTGCTGTGAAACATATCTGTGGTTAATGTAGTGTAATAAAGTGTGCTCAAAAAAGGCAGACCAGTGAAGACTAAGTCTACGAAATGCAGTAATGTTCAAATCTAAGTATAATCCTTAGTGAGTACATGTCTTGGATTTAGGCGCCCCTCGTAGAGATTGAGGTTATAATGTTGTAAGTACCAAGTACCAAGTTGGAGCAATACATGGGGAGACTAATGGTATGTAGATGTAACCTTAGATGGTCAATCATAATGTTTAACTCCACCGGCACAAATATGAGGTGAGAGCTGTAAGGTTGTATGGCATATTAATGAAGGGCTGGTTCCAAGGGAAGCCCATTAGGCTTTAATAGTATTGTATAAGTGTGTGCAAGCCGGTTCGTTATCGAGGCTTATGGCAATCAATCTCACCGGTTCATGATGAGGTGAGAAAAGTAATATTATTGTAAAAGGTCGGTTCCAGAGAGAGACCTTATTAGCTTTAATAGAGTGCATGCACAGCCGGTCCGTTATCGAGGCTTATGGCAATCAATCTCACCGGTTCATGATGAGGTGAGAAAAGTAATATTAGTGTAAAAGGTCGGTTCCAGAGAGAGACCTTATTAGTTTTAAGAGAGTGCATGCACAGCCGGTCCGTAATCGAGGCGCACAAAGATCTAACCCACCGGTCCTAAATGAGGTGAGGTACTATACAAAGTGAAGACAAAGTAGAAGACTATGATTTAGTCCTAAGGATTTATAATGTTTCTCGCTAAATACAGTCTAACCAAACTATGTAATCCTACTGGAAATACAACCGAGATGAAAGTGTAATTATGATGTTCAATTGAGTCTATTCATGATGAATTCCTGTACAATAAGTGGATTAATTGTTGGGGATCTTAATTCCAAGACATTGTAAATCATTGTACACAAATTTTACAGGAGGTGGACGATCAAGACTACACAGACAAATATTGATATTGTAATGATGGTGGTTGTAACCAGAGTGGCCGAATAATAAGGTTGCTGCAGGAGACAAGGTATGAAACTGCAAATTACTAAGCGCTTTAATATCCAGGATGAAATGCATGGTCATACAAATATCGTCATTTCCCCTTTGTATGATATACCCTTAGAGAGAATATACTATATTATAGTCTATGGGGAGAATGACGACATGGTGGGGGAGCTGGGATATCTGTGATGGTCGGTCATCATAGGTATCCCATGATATCTCAGTTGAAACCTGGACAAAGCTTGAAATTGCAGTTTCATGTCTTGCGGCGACATCTAGTGGCGACTGGCGGAAATATCTCTCATTTTCTGTATAATTTTCTGTATAAGTACCAATATAATGGCCATCATTTCCGGTCAAACGATAAAAATATAAATCGAAGTAAATCAGGCTCTTTTGTGACGAATCTTTGTATTAAACGTGAGCTAGTATACTGTTTGCAATTATACAATAACGAGTCAATGATATTTCGGCGTTTCTGTCAATAAACTTAAATGGAATATTATAATCGGATATGTACGCAACGGAAGTCCGGAAATGCATATTATAAGAAGAATTTCGTCTAACTTAGTTTTCTTTGTTAGAGATTGTGTTTTAATGCAAAGAATAGATAAGGAACGAGCAACAAAATATAATCTTTATTTAATTGGAGTCTTCTACAGGTTAAAATAGTTATATACTCGGATAATTATTTTTAATTATATCTGAATGACGCAACGCAATCGAAATTTCGAAAGCCATCCGCCATATTTTTTTTCTTGTGTTTATCTCGGCGTCGTGTGCTCAAAAATTTGTGAAAAGTTTTTTTAATAGCGGTTTAAAATATTAAAAGGGGCAAACAAAGTTCAGATTAGGTAAGTGACATAGTAAATAAACATTTTTATTATTCTTTCGCCTGTATGTTTTTCGTAGAGAACGAGAGTCTGGCCACCAAAGCCGGCGAGTAAATCCATGTGGTCAGCAGCAACTTGCCCTTTACAATTCGTTGTAAACCTAAGTAATAACTGAGTAGAGTAAAAGTATGAATGTAAGGGTCGACGTGCTGTCCGCCGCCCCCAACTTTACCCACCAACCTACTTATGCATTGTCTAGAAGTGTTCAATCAAGATCGAGTCGGGACTAATCCCTGAAGTTTTAATTTATCATGTCATGAATAACCAGACTAAATCTATTTCTAAAAATATAGGTACCTAATTGTGAGATTAATTTTCGATTGGTAGATATTTCTGCCGGTTTACACAACGTACGAGCCAGCAGGAGAAGTGGTGTAAACAGGCCTTACATTGTTCATGTACAGCTTTACCCACAGAAAGATAAAGCTTTACCCGCCAACCTAATAATTAGTAGTGATTACCTATCTTTTTCGTACAAAGCATTTGTTTATGCAACGTCTAAAATTATTTGCGTTATATATTACAACGAAATTCGTTTTACAAGTAATTTATTTTATGGAAAAAATTAATAAATCATAATTACAAGTAAATTCAGTATTATGAAGTTCTTAACGATTTCCCAGTGATCTTTTCATGCATGCAGGTCACAATCTCATACCTGTTCTTGAGAGGGGGTTAATGGTGACCACTACAAACCTGACTGGATATATCAATCAACTTTAATCATGACAATTTGTTTGAAAATTGATTAATTACCTGTTATAAATGTGTCATTTTTTTAATTACTTAGAAGTGAGAGTGGACTAGTTTCAGACAATATACTATTAGTTGATGAACTTTAAGATGTGATATTCTCACACGCCATCTAGTAGTAATTTTAGAAAACTTAATTTTTAACTGTCAAAATTATTAACCAACCAGCGTTTCTTTCTCCTTACATAAAACCTAATAATCCTGTCTTTAAGTTAGGATGAACAATGTTTCTATAGAACACAATTTAAATTTACAGACTAAATTATCATTCAAAATGGAGGAAATTTTAACGAAAAGACTGTCTATCTTCACCACAGAATTAAAATCTCAAAGTACTCAGGCTCTCCAAGTGTGCTCTGCGTTAAATAGCGAAACTATAGAAAATGCTCGAATAACTTCATCTAAATTGCAGTCAGTACTCAGTCGTCTGAGTTCAGAGTTATATAATTATTTCAAAATTTCAACTGCTCCAAATCCTGATGATATTTCTGCAATATCATTAGTGCAATTGGAGGCTGAAGAAGTGCTGGCTGAACTAAATACAAGACTGGCTACGTTCCTTAGAACACCCACAGCAGGTTTAAATAAAAGTAGTGCGTTGTCCAGCAATCTACCAAAACTTAGTATGCCTGAATTTGCAGGTGACATTTTAGAGTGGCATTCTTTTTGGGATCAGTTTTGTTCGAACATTCATGATAGAGATCTAAATGACGTTGACAAATTTCTGTACTTAAAGGCCTCACTTTCTGGGGATGCTAGAAGAGCGATAGATGGTTTAGAAACGACTAACAAAAATTATCCGATAGCAATTGAAATACTTAAAGAGAGGTATGGCAAGGAAAGTCAAATAATAGATGCGCATTATCGGGCAATATACAGAATTCAACCGGCCACAACGATTGTGGAATGCAGGGAAGCCCTCGATCAAATTGAGAGACACCTAAGGGTCCTGAAATCACTTGGGGATGATGGGGCTACCCACTTACGCTTTCTTATAATGGAAAAATTTCCAGAAGACATTATCTATGAATTAAAACTTAAAATTAACACCGACTCCATAGTAAACATTCGAAAGGAACTAGAAAAAATAATTTCGGCAAAAGAAGATGCAAATAAAATCATACAAGTTACAAAAGATATGAATAATTCAACATATACAGTGGAAACCTTATATGTGGCAGAACAGCAAAAGAAATTTAGCAAAAGACCACTTCAACAAGGAAACTTCTCCATTAAGAAACGAAAATTAATGTGCATTTTTTGCGAAGGTGATCATTATAACGATGAATGTGACAAATTGATTACCGTGGAAGCACGGAAAGAGAAGTTAAAAGGTAGATGCTACCGATGTCTAAGTGAGGGACATATTTCACGGAAATGTCCACGAAAAATTACTTGTGTCCACTGTAAAAGGGACTGGCATAATCGGTCTCTTTGTCCAGAAAGGTTAATTAAGGGTAAGAAACCAACAAATACACTCCATGTAAATGGGAGTGGAAATACTGTCTTACAAACAGCCATAGTGAAAGTACAAGGACAGGGAACGAACTCACTAAAATGTCGTGTTCTACTTGACTCTGGTAGTCAAAGAAGTTATGTTACTCACAAAGTCGCTACATTTCTGAAGTTACCAGTAGAAGATCACAACACACTTTCAGTGATACCTTTGCATCAAAAACACCCAAAGAAATGGAGAGCCCATTGGTGAAACTAAATATAGAAACTCAAACAAAGAAATCAAAGACCTTATTTGCTAATGTTGTTCCCACAATATCTCAAGGCGTTCCTTACACAGTTAACTTGAAAACTACAGATAAACACACTCTTGCTGATGATGGCTCATTATCAGATCGTATTGACATTTTAATTGGTAATGATTACTACTACTCGTTGATGTCCACAAAAAAGATACAAATGAGTGAAAATTTGTTCCTAGTTGAGTCTGAATTAGGATGGATACTCTCAGGAAAAATTGATAATAAATCAGATGAGCCGCTTGCAGTGTTAACATACTTTCAATCATCTTGTGAAGTCAAACTAAATCAACCCGATCCACCCTTAGACAATGGAAACCTTAAGTTATTATGGGATCTCGAATCCATAGGAATCACAGATTCTCCTAAAGCTAGTAGAGATGAAGAGGCAATTGCACAATTTAACGAAAAAACAAAAATTAAAGACCAGAGATATTCGGTATGCTGGCCTTGGAATGAATACCCACCAAACTTGCCTTCCAATTTTGGATTGGCATATGGACGATTAGTAAATCTACTCATAAGATTAGATTCTGCAAGTCTACTAGGCTATGAGCAAACGTTAAATGAACAACTTCAAAAGGGTGTTATAGAAGTTGTGCCAACCGAATGTACAGTCGAACATCCTATCCACTACTTACCTCATCACGGAGTGGCCACACCTGGTAAGCCGATAAGAATTGTATATGATGCTTCTGCAAAAACAAAAGACAACAAAAGTCTAAACCAATGTCTTTACTGTGGGCCACTGCTGTTGGAAGATTTAACAGGCTTACTCATAAGATTTAGATGCCATGCTATTGGTATATCTGCTGATGTAGAAAAGGCTTTCCTTCAAATAGCGCTTCAGGAACAAGATCGTGATGTGACCAGATTTTTATGGCTAAAAGATACTACCAAAGCAGCAACTGAAGATAACCTTCTGCACTTAAGGTTTACACGTGTTCCTTTTGGCATCATATCAAGTCCCTTCCTTCTAAATGCCACCATCAAACACCACTTACATAAGTCCAAAGTCAATTGTATAAAACAAATAGAGAAGGATATATATGTAGATAATGTTGTAACAGGAACAGCCACTATCGCAGAAGCCATAGAATTATATGAAAAATCCAAAGAAACCTTTCAAGAAATCTCCATGAATCTGAGACAATGGAGTTCTAATTCTAAGGAATTAATGCAGCACATTCCTGATGCCTGTCCAGATAAGGTTGTAAAGATATTAGGGTTGGATTGGAACATACAAGATGACACACTTTGTCTGAGGAAAAAAGATTTTACTGTTGAAAACACTAAACGCGGCATCTTAAAGAAAGTCGCATCCATCTACGACCCCTGTGGGTTTACGGTACCTCTGCTTTTACCAGCAAAATTGCTCTTACAAGACTTATGGAAAACAAACACGAAATGGGATACCCCACTACCTAATGATTTGTCAGAGAAGTGGAAAGTTATAGAAGATGACTTAGACGAGGTCAAAGAGATAACTTTACCAAGGAGACATTTAAACAACACGCAAAAACATAACTGGCAAATTCATTGCTTTACAGATGCCTCTACGAAAGCTTATGCGGCAGTTGTTTACTTGGTCAGTGAGAATACCAAAGGATTTGTTATTGGAAAATCTCGATTGGTACCAATAAAGAATCAAGCTAACTTGAAAATCCCACGCCTAGAGTTATTGGGCGTCTTGATTGGAAGCCGACTTGTTAAATATGTTCAACAAGTTTTAAATGTACCAACCCAGGTGCTATGGACAGATAGCCAGATAGTAATAGACTGGTACTATTCGAACAAGTTGTTGACACCGTTTGTTTCAAGAAGAATCGAGGAAATTAAAGGAAACAAAGGTTTAATAATACGATACTATCCATCACAATTAAATCCTGCCGATGTTGCAACAAGGCTAACAACGTCGAAGAAAGAGAAAGACATATGGTTATCTGGACCGGATTTCTTGTTGCGCGGTTCTAGCGAGTGGCCTTCTAGGCCTATGTCAAGCTTTTCCTTTTTTGCTGGGGAGGATCTTCCGAGTACAAGTCAAGAAACGCTAGAAGTTAACAATGAAGAGATAGTAAATATGAGGCCAGAGCAAGAAATACAAGTTCAAGACCAACAAAAGACCACCACTAATATGAGTCTAAAGCAAGACATTAACAACCAAGAAATTATAAAATTACAATCCAAGTATTTTGAGAACAAAACATGCGTAAAAGATGTATTTCACAATCTAGGACTTTTCAAAGATGAGAACGGAATATTTAGATGCAAAGGCAGACTAAAAAATACTGATTGGACATTTGAAAAGAAATACCCTATTTTTTTACCTAAGGACTGTGACTTCACCAATGAAGTTATAAAAGACACTCATGTAAAGAATTACCATGTAGGCGCTAATCATACTTTAAGCACTTTTGGATACCACAAGGTAAAAGACAAGTACAAAAGATTTTAAGTAAATGTCCAAGTTGTGTCAAAAACAGTGGCGGACCCTTTAAGCTACCACCCACACCTGCACTGCCGACCGAAAGAGTCAATTTTAGTATGCCCTTCACATATACAGGAGTGGATTATCTCGGACCAGTATTAGTGAAGATGGGAAACGAAACAAATAAAAGATGGATATGTCTTTTCACTTGCTTAGCAGTAAGAGCCATACATTTAGAAGTCGTAGCTGACCTAACTGCAGATGAATGTCTTCTCGCTCTGAGAAGAATGATATCCACGCGAGGAAAACCTACTCTTGTTACATCTGACAATGCATTACATTTCAAACTTAGAGCAGACATATTCTCGAAAAATTATTGCGTTGAGAATCAAATCCAATGGAAGTTTATACCAGAACTGGCACCATGGTTTGGTGGATTTTACGAACGTATGGTCGGAATGGTAAAACATTGCATGAAAAGGACGCTTCAGAAACACTTATTACGCGATTCCCAGCTAACGACAATAGTTAAAGAAATAGAAGCAGTACTTAATACTAGACCGTTAACTTGTGTAGACACAGATTTAGAACATATCCTCAAACCATCAGATTTTTTAAACCTAGGAAGATGTATTACACTTGAAACCTCACACCAAGAACCAGTTATCCAAACTACTACAACGAAAATGGATCTCATAAAGGGCTGGAAAAAGGCACGTGTGATCTTAAATGAATTTCAAGAAATGTTTTCCAACCGTTACCTTCCAAGTTTACGTGAAAGGCACCGCTCAAACAAGCAACCACGCGTTACTTCGAAGGAGGAACCAAAGGTAGGACAACTTGTTCAGATAAAGGGAGACAAAAATCGTGAAGGCTGGAAGATTGGAAAAATCGTTACATTAGTCAAGAGTGCTGATGGGATGTGCAGAGTAGCAAAGGTTAAGGTAGGAGACTCAACATTTACTCGATCCATAGCACATTTGTATCCTCTAGAAATGGATGAGTCTACACATGGTGACCAGATCAACGATGGCAAAAGACCCTTATACTTAGGAAATTCATTAGACCGTCAAGGGAAACCTCCACTAAATGTTACAGCACAACGACAAGAAAAGAGTGCAAATACAACAAATGCGAGCATGGAGGAAACGAATAAGAGTATAGATATAACACATGAAAACATGGAAATAAATGAAAGATCGCACATAACCAATCCGAACACAGAGGTAACTAACAAAATTATAACAAGTGAGAGCGCAGATATGACAAATGAGAGCACGGGTATGACAAACGAGAGCACAAATGAGAAAATAAACGAGAGACAAACGAGAGTCAAAGAAACAATGGTAGTAGTCAGTCCAACAACATTTCGCAAAAACGAAGAACTGCTGTTTTAGCCTTGCAGAAGATAAAAGAGTGGACGCAAGGTTTAATGTCTACTCTACTTTAGTCGAGCCGCGGCGGGAGTGTCGCGACGTGTCGCGAAATGTAAATAATGTATATAGCAACACCATGAGAGACTTAGCGGCGATTTCGAATGCAGTCTTGACAGGTAAGCGTCTGTGTCAGATTGCTGTGAAACATATCTGTGGTTAATGTAGTGTAATAAAGTGTGCTCAAAAAAGGCAGACCAGTGAAGACTAAGTCTACGAAATGCAGTAATGTTCAAAGCTAAGTATAATCCTTAGTGAGTACATGTCTTGGATTTAGGCGCCCCTCGTAGAGATTGAGGTTATAATGTTGTAAGTACCAAGTACCAAGTTGGAGCAATACATGGGGAGACTAATGGTATGTAGATGTAACCTTAGATGGTCAATCATAATGTTTAACTCCACCGGCACAAATATGAGGTGAGAGCTGTAAGGTTGTATGGCATATTAATGAAGGGCTGGTTCCAAGGGAAGCCCATTAGGCTTTAATAGTATTGTATAAGTGTGTGCAAGCCGGTTCGTTATCGAGGCTTATGGCAATCAATCTCACCGGTTCATGATGAGGTGAGAAAAGTAATATTATTGTAAAAGGTCGGTTCCAGAGAGAGACCTTATTAGCTTTAATAGAGTGCATGCACAGCCGGTCCGTTATCGAGGCTTATGGCAATCAATCTCACCGGTTCATGATGAGGTGAGAAAAGTAATATTAGTGTAAAAGGTCGGTTCCAGAGAGAGACCTTATTAGTTTTAAGAGAGTGCATGCACAGCCGGTCCGTAATCGAGGCGCACAAAGATCTAACCCACCGGTCCTAAATGAGGTGAGGTACTATACAAAGTGAAGACAAAGTAGAAGACTATGATTTAGTCCTAAGGATTTATAATGTTTCTCGCTAAATACAGTCTAACCAAACTATGTAATCCTACTGGAAATACAACCGAGATGAAAGTGTAATTATGATGTTCAATTGAGTCTATTCATGATGAATTCCTGTACAATAAGTGGATTAATTGTTGGGGATCTTAATTCCAAGACATTGTAAATCATTGTACACAAATTTTACAGGAGGTGGACGATCAAGACTACACAGACAAATATTGATATTGTAATGATGGTGGTTGTAACCAGAGTGGCCGAATAATAAGGTTGCTGCAGGAGACAAGGTATGAAACTGCAAATTACTAAGCGCTTTAATATCCAGGATGAAATGCATGGTCATACAAATATCGTCATTTCCCCTTTGTATGATATACCCTTAGAGAGAATATACTATATTATAGTCTATGGGGAGAATGACGACAACGGCAGTAATGAAGATGCTCGGGACGAGCATCTCTAAGAGGGGAGCAGTGTCGCGGTCCTATCCCGAACCATCTAGAATAGAGCCTTCTAGGAGCCTATCGAATAGTCGCCGCATGCTGCGTTTTAGTAAACAATAAACGCTGCAAGCAATAATGACTCGTATGTCCACTAGAGTAAGGTTCAAAACTCTTTAAATGAGTAACTGTTCGAGCGACCTTGCCGCGTGTACCGAGTGTAGGTACATAGTTACGGGAATGTTCTAGAACCCTGGCCGGCGGATATAAATAGCGGCCGCCGCGGCGCGCTGTCAGTTCCATTTGGAATAGCGAAGAGTGAACTTCAAGTGAACATACCTGCGATACGAGCGATAACCTACGACCTCAGCGATACTATTGGACTTCGATTGAACCTGCGATTGGAATCTACGTGTGGACTTCGTGTCGTGAAGACCTGCAGACCAGACCCTGCGTGAATAAATCCTAAAAAGCTGTCATTGGCCTTTTACATCCAAATCCAGAACCCTAGCCCGTAACAATATATTATTTTTAGTTTTTTTTTACACTATTCTCTGTATTACGTACAGGCAGCGAGATCTGGCTGAAGTAAGATTGCACCACTTACAACCCCGACTACCTACTTTGCAGTTAGGTTCTTTTTTTACATCGGAATGATATCACTGTACCCACATGATTATACTATTTTTATTTTTAATGCAATAACCCGTGCTAAGGACAATTTTAAAAACCTATTTAGAGGCTAAAAATTCGTTAGTGCATTAAAAAAATTAAAATAGTATAATGACTTGGAGATATTTAGAAAATCTCATCTGGCAACCGTGGCTACTGCAACGTGAAAAAAACTTCTTGCTCGCTGGCTCGGCTGATCCACTGGCAGTTTTGTATACCGCTTTAAAACTGACAGAATTTTAAGCATGCTCGAAGAATCAACCAACCAACAGAGTAAGCCAACAGAGTAAAATAAAAAAAAAATCGCCGTATTTTGGGGTGATGTAGTTGCGGTCTATACCGTTGGCTCGCAGAAAATAAAAACTGCGGTAAAGAAAACTGGTGGCCCGCTAATGAAACACCCGCTTAACATGCAAGGTTTTAGTAAAAAAATCAATAAAACTTTAATTCTTTATTCAATACCCACCGCAATACCTACTCTATTTTGTTATTTTTATTATTCCGGTGCTATGTGCACTTCTTAAATAACATAACAGCGCAATTTCGTTCTTTCATTCAACTCATACAACCGCATCCCAACACTAAAAAAATGACAAACTAATCTGTGTAGTTTTGCTAACCTGTGATCAGAAAATCAGTGTACTTAGAATTTCGGCAAAAAATCATAGTTTTAATCACAAATTCAGCCAATTTTCCGTTAAATATGATGCCCCTGCCTACATCGAGTGATGCTTCCGGAATTCGTGTTTTGTGGTCTAGTGAGGTTTGGTTCCTCGTTTTGCCATTTAAGAACGGATACACTGTATTGTGCGTTCACATTAACTTGACGCGTGAGAGAATTGGTAGCACTGATCAGTGTTGCCAACGTGGGCGATTTTTCGCCATTTAGGCTACTCGGATAGGAAATCGGCGACGCAAAAATGTAAACGGCGACCGGTCGCCTTTTAGGCTATCTCAGAGGGCAACTGAACAAAATAAAAGAAAAAGGGTCCAAATGTCGAAATTATTAAGATTTTTTTTTTTGGGATCGTCTGTGAGCGGAACTTATTTTACTCGTCTATGCACTGCACTTCCTTTTCAGAACAATATGTAACTAAAGCTTTAGTTATTGTTTATTCTATATAAAGAGAAAAAAAAATTGTTCTGAGACTTCCTTCCTAAGATTATGTAGCCCAATTAAGGATGTTACAGTGATGTTTGTATTCGCATGCATTCGCAACCATTGTAATTTATCTGTACTATGCCGATAGTTGACCAAAGAAAACTTTTCAACTTTTCCTGTCCTACTGCATGTTTTTTTTGGTAGTTGTGTCGAAGTGAAGTGAACCGAGGTCTTAGTTGTAGTTTTTATTAAGATGGGAAAACACGGAAAATACGTGAAACATTACAGAGAGGAATGGGAAAGAATACCAGCATTTAAAAGTAAGTCACATCAGACATTTGTTTGACGCCCACTGCTGGACACAGGCTACCTTCATGGTTTTCATAACCATGAGGGGTTTTGCCCTAATCGCTACGCTTGGCAGGTGGATTGACGATCGCAGTATGCGGTTGAAATCTAAGGAAGACGCTGCTGCCCTTCTCCTGGTAATTTATTTCCTTAGTCGCCTAATACGACATCCACAGAACGAAATGGAGTGACGCTACTCTTAATCAGGTGCCACACGGAGTAAAAGTAAGTTTATATTTCAAATATGCTCATCCCTTAAACTTGATACTTTAAGATAGATTAGCAAAATTGTTCTCGTGTTTATTATTTTGATAGACGATCTCCTTCTTATTTTGTTTTTGGCGCGAAGTCGCGTTCAATCAAGTGGACATCTGCTGGTTGCCATTACAAAAAAATAAATACCAGAGAGAGTGAGAGATAAGATAGAACTTTTGACAAGTCGGCCATATTATTCTTGTTGTTTAGGGTTGCCACACAAAGTTTTTAACCCAATTAGTTGGAAATTATTTCCTATAAAACCATTGCTTTTTTTACAGATTGGCTAACTCGTGCATCGACGGAATTAATCGACAGTGGAAAAGGCGAGGCTTTTTGTAAATTGTGTGTCTCTCCACTCCGTGCACATAAAACTGATCTGGAAAAGCACATGAAAAGTAAAACACATAAAGAAAAGGAATTAAGGTTTTCAAAAACACAACCCAAAATTGCGTCGTTTGGCTACTCCTCAGGTAGAGACATTTCGGCAGAAGAAAAAAAAATTGACATAAAGATTGCATGTTACATCGCTGCTCATAGCTCTATCCGCAGCATCGATCATCTGACCGAAGTTTTAAAAATCTGTGGCGTAGGAAGTCCTCTTGAAAACATTCAATTACATCGAACAAAGTGTTCCGCCATCATAAAGAATGTCCTAGAGCCAGCCATACGAAAAGAATTGTTGGAAGAAATCGCTGACCAAAGTTATTCTATAATACTGGAGGAATCTACTGATGTGACAACAGAAAAATACATGGCATATTGCATTCGATACTACAATTCAAAACTGGAAAAAAATGTTGTAGATTTTCTAGGCTTTCAAGAAGTGTTCGAAGCAACTGCTCTGGCTCTCTATACATCCTTCAAGAGCTTTTTGTCTGAAATGGGATTAAATTTTAACAAGCTCATTGCAATAGGGACTGACGGAGCTAGTAACCTTTGTGGCAATCATCACTCTCTTTTCACTCTTCTTCAAACAGATATACCCCATTTACAGCTTTTGAAGTGCGTTTGCCACTCCCTTAGTTTATGTGCATCCAAAGCATGCACTGAATTACCGTCATGTCTGGAATATTTACTAAGAGAAACCAGAAATTGGTTTGCGCACAGTCCACTGCGAATGAAAGTCTATCAAAACTTATTTGAAAATCTTAACGATGGCAAAAGACCCCTGAAACTAACTCAACTGTCCGCAACAAGATGGCTAGCATTTTATGGAGCTGTAAAAACAAACATTGACCAGTGGTTTGAATTAAAAACTCACTTTAATAACATCAAATCATCAGAAGAGAGATGTTATACAGCAAGGGAGCTTGCTGGTGTGTATAATGATGACACAAATTTATTGTACTTGTTGTTTCTATCTCCAATACTAAAAGAAGTGACAAGCGTAAATGTCATATTTCAAGCAAGTGATGCAAATATCACAAAAATATACAGCGACCTACGGATTCTTCTTGTGACTATTGCAAGACGTATTTTCAAACCAATATTTTTGAGAGTAAGAAATATTTCTGAAAATACCTCATCAAGCATACTTCATGAAGCAGACATAGCAGCTGTTAAGCGAGCTCTAGAAAAATCCGAAGCTGTGTTCAAAAATTCGCTGCTTCCTCTGGATTCAATCGACTTCGGGGAAAAATTCAATGAGTTCCTTGCGAAAAATACTCTTTCTGCCAATAAAGCAAAAGAAGTCAAGCAGAGATGCACTAGATTCCTTACGAGATTAGTAAAGGAGTTAGTGGACAGGTTACCCCTCAATGTTGCAGTGGTGGAAAAAATTGAAATTTTGGCACCAAATAACGTGTGCCTCTCAAACAACCGACCCAACGTTGATGATTTGCCCTGGCAATTAGGTGAACCTGATATTGACCGCGATGCTATCATGAGTCAATGGAGGATCCTAAGTGCGATGCGCATCGAGGAAATAATTGGCACGGTTTCTCTCAATGACATTGTACATTTTTGGGTACAAGTTTTGAAAATGCGGAATGCTGGAGGGCAACCAACGTTTAAAGATTTGGCACAATTTTCATTGAGATGTCTCTCATTGCCTGTAAGCAATGCAGTAGTCGAGAGGATATTCAGCGTGATGGGTACAATCAAAACAAAATTAAGGAACAGGATGCAACTACCCATGCTGATTGCTATACTCAGAGTTCGGACGCATATGAATGTAAGAGGCATTTGCTGTAACAGCTTTACACCCAGTAGACGTATGGTTAATTTACATGCAGGCAGAAAAATGTACGACTCGGCCAGTACTAGTACATCATCCACAGATGTTGACGGTGCACACCTAGTAGATTCTTTGCTGTTTCTAATAGGAGATGAAGCAGTATCTGTTGTGTAAACAATTTTTATTTTAGATTATGTAAATAGTAATTTGATTTAAAGATATACTAGTTTAAAAACCTATTTAGAGGCTAAAAATTTCACCCATGCCGGGATTCGAACCCGCAACCTCTGGCTATCCGTACCAGCGCTCTACCAATTGAGCCAATGGGCGACTCACGGCATCAGTGAAATTTCGAACCTCTTTACAATATTCTCTGTATTACGTACAGGCAGCGACATCTGACTTAAGCAAATTGCATTACTTACAGCCCCGACCACCTACTTTGCAGTTAGGTTTAACATCGGAACGATATCACTGTACCCACATGATTACACTATTTTTATTTTTAATGCACTAACCCGTGCTAAGGAACAAATTTAAAAACCTATTTAGAGGCTAAAAATTTCACCCATGCCGGGATTCGAACCCGCAACCTCTGGCTATCCGTACCAGCGCTCTACCAATTGAGCCAATCTACACTAGATATACTAGTGTTTATACTTTGTCCAAAAAGTGTAGAAATTTATGAGTAAGGTTTTGCTCAGACTTATTGTCTGTGTTAGTTAATTTCTTGCACTTGCAAGCATTATAAAAATAAAAACTACAGTCATTGCATTAAAATTATGTATTGTACTTAATCAAAGGTAGTAAATGGTCGTGATTTTCATTAATACCAATAATAAAGTTTCACTTCCGGTTTCTTGAATTTTTTTGACAAACTTTAAGTCTACAGTCTTTAAGAATAGTATATTTTCAAAACAAATTACTATGTGTTAAATTGTACATTACAATAACAACTTTTTAAAAGTAAATATTTTTCAAAACTAGGTACCTTTTTTTTATTTTTAAAGTTTTGAGTTTAGGCTACTTATTTAGGCTACCTCGGCAAAAATTGGGCTACTTTAGGCTACTTAAGCTTTGAAAAACGGCGATATCATGCTGTGAGTCGTTGGCAACACTGGCACTGATTGCTCAGTCGCCATCTTGCTTTTGGTACGATCGGTTACTAACTATAGGATTATTCGTTTGTGTGAGTTTTAAAGATGCCCAAAGTGGTCAAAAATGCAAAAAGACAGACAATCCTTCAGGTTTACGCATTTTGTGAGATGGAAAAGGCTGAAAAAAAGCTGATTGTACCTTTGGAGCAAGTTCGGACTCGATTTCCCGCCATGACAGGTACGTTTTTAGGGTGCCCAGTTACATGAAATTACTAAAGCCACGTTTTCACGGTCTTAGTAGAATCGGACCGAGCGCATCTTCCTTAGTCAACTAAAAGGGTAAGCCACTCGGATGGTAGTTTACACACATTTTAGTGGATATAGATTTTTATTCATTTTTGAACGCGCTTTGTTGTCTTATCGTTGAGCTGCAACAGCAGCAGGATAAAAAAAGAAGAAAAATTTGGACGCGTAAATGGATTTTAAGGCGTGACGAACTAGGTGCTTCGAATAATTTTATTCGAGAAGTAAAAATGGAAAATGCAGCCAGTTTTAAAATCCATTTGCGGTTAACAAGCGAACATTTTGCCAATAAATACTAATCCGATTCTTTCTTTTTTTTCTTCCCCTTGATAGTTTTCCTCATTATTGTGATATACTCATAAACATACATAGTATAGACTAAACCATAAGTTTTGCCCCCTTTTTACTTCATGTCAAGTAACAAGGACATTACATGTGAATTAGCTTTTGGAGGCCTATGCCCAGCAGGGAGTTGATGTGGGCTGATTATAGAATATAATAGAAGCTTTTGGACACTAATCGGAAGATGGTCAAACAAGCCCTCAATCCTTTTATTTTCCCAAAGTAATGGGAATGATTTCTTATTTAACATGGTAACAGTAAATATCTCAATGCTACCAATTCTCTCACGCGTCAAGTTAATGTGAACGCACTGTACTTATTTTTACTCGTGGATGTTTTTTTCGACGACCAGAGGTTTTTTATAGCAGTGTTCACAAATATGAAGGCCATGTAAAAGATGGGGATTATCTGAAGGTTATTTTTAAATGGGCAATTCCTGTTAGTTGGAGTTAGATAGATAGATAGAATATTCTTTATTGTACACAGAATGAAGTTCATCATTCATAGCAATTTTTGGACTTGGCGCCTATAGCGCTACCAATAGAATAAAAATCATAACCTGTTTTCAAAACGTAAACAGCAAAAATCTTAACATTTGTCTCAACTATTGTTAGTATTATCATTGAATTGGTACTATATAGACGAGAATGTAATATTAAAGTCCTAGATTTTTGATCCTAGGTTCTAAACTGTTGGTTCTAAAAATAGTTGTCCCAGTAGGTAAGATTTCTCATGTTCACTTTTAGATAACATGACATTTGCATACAGGCACATACATTGCTTTTGCCCCCACACTAGGATACCCTGTGTCGCGGGAACCAGAAACAACGACATCACAAACATGTAAACATCCAAGACCTGGGGTTTTTTTTTCTCCCCAGCCGGGATTTGAACCCGGGACCTCTTGAATGGTAGGCAGACGCGCTACCGCTACGCCACAGAGATCGTCACAGATAAAAACGTATTATAATACAAGTCATGATTTTTATTCCATTTGTGGCGGATTGGGGTTAGCACCCCGAACCACCTTAGCACCCCGAACCACCTTAAGGACTCCCCAATCCGAGGTGAGCACGCGTGGTAATGAAGCCTCTCTCTGAGAGAAGGCTCGTACCCTGCAGTAACACTACATAAAAGAGTGTATATCGCGCTACATATTTTAAAAAGTATTTTTTTTGTAGAACAGAAGCGCCCCTACGCACTGTCCGGTTAGCCGCGTTGCGGCTGACCGTCCGGCTAGCCGTGATCAAAAATATGTACGAAAAAATGGTTTCTATTCGCACTGTAATGCGGCTGCCGCCCAACCGCTCCGGTCGCTCGGAACGCTGCGGCCCGACTGACGGCTAGCCGGACGGTCGCTATACGCACTACGCGGATGCACGCCGGTTTGCTAGTTTGAGGTCGCTCGCCACTGTGTCCATCTATACTGGTTTGTAATATTTCTAAAAGTTCTTCAAAGATTTCAGACTCATTCTTGAGTAGGTACCTATCCAAAAAACTTATCGTCATACTTTTTAAGCTCGTCGAAAAATATTTCAAAATGCTTGCTCTGGATTCGTGCTTGCAAATAAGGATGCACCCAGAACCGTTTTCTTTGTTTCTTTTTCTTTGTGTATCGCGTGTAAATAAAATAAATAGCTGCAACTTATTCTTCTATCTTGGAAATGTTTCGATGGAACCGCACCGTTATCCTATCCGCACTCTCCGGTTGCGCTTACGGCTAGCCGCAGCCCGGTTAACCGCGATTGCAACCGCATCCTGCGGCCAGCCGGACGGGCAGCCGCAGTGCGGCTAACCGGACAGTGCGAACGAGGCCTAACTCTATCAAGTCTTCCAGGGATTGCGCATTGTAAAAACTTACCCTGGAATCGGAACTAAAATTAACATAAAAAAAAATAATAAAATTATATTTGCTTACTTTTTGTAATATAATTACTTTAGCGATAAATATTAACAACATAATATAAACAATATTCGAAATTATTTGTGCCAGTACAGTACATAATTATACTTATTGGAACCCATCTAATTCAATTTATGTGTTCTCTTACTTTATCACTCTAGTTTTATCAGGGCCGCGTTTCATAAAACTACAATACACATTTCCTATGACAATTCGAGGTATTTTGCGTAGCAGTCTAGTTGTTAATTAGTATGAATTAATCGACTTTACAATGTACATTGAATAGGCGTGACGACAGTATCAACTAATCAAAGATTTAACGATATTAGAGGAAATTACATACTATAGTAAATTAAAAAGTTCTTTATTAAATAAAATGGTTACACAGATGAAGAGTTTACAGTGATCACCACGGTAAGACAAACTTGGTTGTGGCGGCCTTTAAATTGAATTATGAATTGACTAACAGTCACAAATTTAACATTAGAATTAAAGAAAATAATTTATAACGCTCATTTAGTTTTATAAAAAAATAACCATCGTTAAACTTTTGTTTAGTACTGAAACATGGGATTTTTCGTAAATAGTAAATGTGTCCCCACAAATTATGGAAGAGGATTAAAAATCTTTCGTAATGCCTATTGCCATAGTAAACGATTCTTCATAGTTCTATGAAACGGGCCCCAGAGGGATACACTTTAGCACAGAGCGCCATCTAGCATGCCATTCACACATTAAAACATCTTCGCAAAACTAGAGCGCCACCTAGCGTCCTATTTCACACATTAAAACATTTTCGCAAAACTAGAGCGCCACCTAGCTTGCCATTGCGCACATTAAAACATCTTCGCAAAACTGAGCCATCCCTAACAAAGTAGTTCTTAACAGAAAAAGAGAGGGCGCCAGGCGGTGGGGTGTCGTGACAAATCGATAATCCACCGACGAAGGCGCTGAGCTAACTAACGCCACCAATAGAATAAAAATCATAACTTGTTTTATAATACGTTTCTTTCCGAAAGTAAACAGCGTCAATCTTAGCGACTGTGACTACTATTTTTAGAATCTAGAACCTAGCACCAACAACCTAGTTAGGACTTAAATCGATTTCCGCTTGACACGGCCATCCAAAAAAAAGGCAAAACTGCTTAAAGCCATGTTTTCACGGTCTTAGTACGCTCGGACCGAGTGCGCCATCCGAGTAAACTAATGCTTCTGATTGGACGGTTTTCCGTGACAACGCCAAAATAGCCAATCAGAAACATTAGTTTACTCGGATGGCGCTTAAAGTTTTAGGGCGAGATAAATAGTCGCTTCTAAGAACGAGTCTTAGCGAAAGCACTTGCTTAAGAATCGATTTTTCTATCATAGACAGTACTTTGGCACTCTCTAAGTCGCGAAACCCGGTCTAATTCTTAGCATTGGCCTAAGAACATGCTTTGCTAAGCAAACGTCTACTTTGATACTTAGCTAAGTTAGCCTGAAGTAATGCTTAGGGAAGCTTGAGTACGGACTTGGGCTAAGCAACGACTATTTATCTCGCCCTTAGATTCTTTAACTTAGGTTTTTGTCAGTAGGTTCTAAAAATAGCTACTATACTTATGTGTATGATGTTCTACGCATAATAATGTTTTTTTTTCCATTGGTGGCGTTAGTCAGCCCTGCGTAGCGCCTGAAAATGCAGAATTCACAAACACCTCCCACTTTTAAAAACCTATTTAGAGGCTAAAAATTCCACCCATGCCGGGACTCGAACCCGCGACCTCTGGCTAACCGTGCCAGCGCTCTCCCAACTGAGCTAATGGGCGACTAGCCGGCATCAGTGAAATTTCTAACCTCTTTACAATAAATACTCTCTGTATTACGTACAGGCAGCAACATCTGGCTGAAGTAATTTGTATCACTTGCAGCCCCGAGTACTACTTTGCAGTTAGGTTTTACATCGGAATGATATCCCCACTTACTAAGCTATCCTAAATAGAATACAATTTCAAATGCCTAAGACATAGCCATAAATATCAAGGTACATACAATGTGGTAGACATCAACCAACATAGATACATAATATTGGAAGATAGCTAACAACTACACTCTGTCTTCCATTTATAGAATCACGATTTCTCTAAAACTCTTGCTAGAGGCAGATTAATTGAACTCTGGTTACGTTTATCCCCATTCGATATCGATACCCTTGTATCCCTCCCTGCTGGGGCACGGGACTTTTCCGCATCGCAGGAAGGTTCGGTCATAATCCAAAACGGGGGCCAAGTCCGGGTTGGTGGAGGATTGTAAGACAGCGGCGAGCCTAAAGGTCAGAAGTTATCAATCCGCCCATAAGGCCTCTGACATGGCTTCACGACTGCCAATACATTATACCCGGTGCCAACGGTTTAACGTGCCTTGCGAAGCACGGAGGCGCTCGGAAAAATGCCACTAGCAGTAGTCACGGGACGGTCACACATACTGCACCTGACCGCGCCTGTTGTTGCTTAACTCAAGATTAACTCGTTCGACTAAGCCACGCTTCAATTCCCTTTACAACGGACTATTTAAGCTGCCTCCGAAGAGTGTTATAAGGAATCGTGTTTTTATAAATGAGAACGTTACTCTATAACAAGCACAATATCATTGACCCGGTTTTACGATACATTAATACCTACTGAGTACAGCGCATCAGCTGTGACAATAATTCAGCGTCTTACGGTTACTCCTTAGCGTGTTCCACTCATATTAGGTACATAGTTTGAGTTTTCAATTATTGTGGAAAGGAAGTAAGTACCCTTTGTACCCTTGGGAGGCTGGCACAGTGTTAAAACATAATTTTGAACAAGATCTTTATCAAAACTTACACATTGTAACAGTCCTAATGCGCTTGCGCATCTCAAGACATAACGGGTTGATGATGATCGCTACAGTACACAGAATCTCTAAACATGAGATTCTGTGTACTGTAGCGATCATCATCAACCCGTTATGTCCCCACCGAGGGTCACGGATCTGTTCCCTGAGGAAGGCCTAGGCCATACTCCACCACGGGAGCCAAGTCTGGATTAGTGGAGGCAAGACTAGTGGCTGGTCTTACTGTCAGAAGTTTTCAATCCGCCCTAAGGCCACTGATTTGGCTTAACGACTGCCATCTATCGACGGTAGCCGGCACCGCGAAGCACGGAACCGCTCGGAAAAATGCCACTAACGCTAGTTCTAGACGGTCACCCATGCACTGAACGCACCCCGTGTTGCTTAACCTTCCTGATCGCTTAACATCATTCAGGCAGCCGAGGCTACGAGAGACTGTAACGACACTTTCCTATAAGAGTCGGACGGTGTTGCCGTCTAGGCAGAATTGGTACTGTTTGAAGGAAATTGTTTCGTTTTATTTAAGGTGTCAATCGATCCCGAGATTGAGTAGAGCATCGATAATAAGAAATAATGAATAAAATAACACTATATCACATCACTCTAATGTTATGAAGGCGAAAGTTTGTGAGTGTATATGTTTGTTACTTCCTCACGTCAAAGCGGCTGGAGCGATTTTAATCAAATGTGGTATGGATTTAGCTGACACCTGGATTAACCCATAGGCTACGTTTAACTGCGGCAAAATATCTTATTCCCATGGGAAAATCGATAAGCCGCGTGTAACACCGCGGGGCACAGCTAGTATTATTATAATTTTATTATAAATAGCTTGTTTCAATAAGTAGAGCGCTACAGTATACAAAACTCATAGGGTCAGTTTCTGAATTGAGAATGCCGCAAAGTAAATGCTTAGCCGTAGTGTTTTCTCTTAGCGTGACAGAGCGTTGCTTTTATTTACTTATTAAAATTATCAATTCAGAAACCTGCCCATAGCTTATTAGGATCTTTATTTAACATGGATAGCTCTATTTTAAATTACTCTAACCCTTTAATACCATATATAAATATTAATTACATATACACATGAACTTCCAAGGAATGTAAATATAATATTAATGTAAACATTGGAATTGTCAACAGAATGCGATTTTTTTATTTCAAACAAGTTGAGTACCACAGACAGAAAACTGACTCGCATAACTTGAACTAGTAGGTATTTCTTAATGAATCGCGATACTCATAAATAGTTATATATTTTATGCCACATCTGGCAATAAAGTGGCTTTTTCCGCACGCTGCGCGTACGGTAGAAGCCGCTTTCTGGCCAAGTGTAGACATAAAAAGATGTACACAACACGGGAGGTAATAAAGAAAGCTCTCGATCGCATATTTACGTCCCTCGCTTGCAGCTCGGGTCGCAAACTTCTGCGATCTCGGCCTTTCTTTGTATTACCACCCTAGTTGTGTAATGTACTAAAACGTGTCTAACCATTATTTACGCCATTTATTACGTTTTACCTAATAAATAATCGCGATTAGACCCGTTTAATATATAAAAATGTATAACTTGAACTATCTATCAGTTACATGAATCTATGGTAATTGCATGAAATAGCGAAATATAGTGTACATATAAGCATTATAGTGCGTTCATTGGCCATTAAAATATAAATTGTATCTATATAAAAGGTTTAATAAAAGAAGCAGAATCCGTTTATAATGGCTCCGCCTATATTAGCCAATCGCTTAAAATTAAGTAAAATAATTATTATACAAAGTTTGGGTTTACGTATAAAATTCTTTATAACAATGTTTAGTATACTTGACAAATATACGTGACTTACCCCCGGTTTCTGGTACACTAACAATCTGTTAATCTATTTGTAGACTTTTAGTCCGGATTTACTTACGGGTGTTGTTATATCGGAAAAGTCCGACCAGGTTTCGATCCGATTTGCAGAGCATTAATCATGGTGAAAAAAAAAAGTCTACAATGTGTTGTGCTTACGAAAGTTTTAGTTCAAAAACTGTTAATCTATTGTTAACAGCTGTCAAATGTTTTTTTTGTATGCACTCTGGCCAACTGACAGCTGTTAACAGGAGATCAACGGCTTGTTAGTGTACCAGAAACCGAGGGATAGAAGACAAAGCCGTTGTTGCATGTCGGAATTTGAGGCATAATTATGACAATCATATCATTACATCACATGACATTAATATTATAAAGGCGTAAGTTTGTGAGTGTATGATTGTTACTTCTTTACGTCTAAACGGCTGGAGCGATTTTAGTACAATTCGGTATAGAGTTAGCTGACACCCAGGATTAACACTTTGGCTACGTTTTACTGCGGGAAAATATCTTATTCCCATGGGAAAATCCAAAGCCGCGGGTAACACCGCGGGGCACAGCTAGTATTATCATAATTTTACTATTAATAGCTTCAATAAGTAGAGCGCTACAGCTTACAAAACTCATAGGTCCAGTTTCTGAATTAATAATTTTAATAAGTAAATGGTTAATCGTTGTGTTTTAGCGTGACAGAACGTTACTTAAGTATTTACTTATTAAAATTGTTAATTCAGAAACTGGCCCTGTGAGTTTTGTAAACTGTAGCGCTCTACTTATTGAAGGTATTTGTAATAAAATTATAATGACTGATACCCTGGATTAACACTTTGGCTACGTTTTACTGGGTGAAAATATCTTATTCCCATGGGAAAATCCATAAGCCGCCGCGGGTAATACCGCGCGGCCCAGCTAGTGTCATTATAAGCGGATTCTACAGATAGATGTATAAGCAATTTTATTATTTTACTTCTTGGAGTTAAGAGAATGAAGCTTTCTATTCTCGTTACCATTTATGAGATTCATTATTTATTTTTGAAGGTTAAGATTTACAGTAGTAAAAATACAAAGCTATTGGAATCATTGTATAGGTAAGGTATATTTACTGGTATATTATGTCAAATTAAATGTCGAAGTGTGAAAGCGTCTTAAGTATAACAATTTTTAAATGTCAATAAGCTTTACAATCTGGAAAAGTGATTTATTTTTTAATGTCAACATAATAAAAAATAAAATAAATATTGTGACGCGTAGCAATATTTTTATAATGACGGAAACCATCCAGAAGCTTCTATGGAAGCTATTTGGTGCAAATTTTTGATTCTAATAGAGATTCAATTTTCATTTTCAGTTATAATTATTAACACAACCATTATTATTGTTGTTAAAATGACACCAACAAATTATTATATCTTTATCTCTTTTGTACAAACAAATTAATTCTAATAGAGGAGATTCTTTTTAATTTTCAATGTTATTTATCAGTCTTAAATATAATGCTTGAATAAATTCATGTCATTATGATTTCAATTATTTGTACGCGCAATAACTTTTCCTTTGGGTTAGTCGACTCAGAATGTACGTACGGTAGTTGATAAAATAATTTACTTCTTTTCTTACAACGCCAATATTAATCGTACTGTATAATAAATACAGTAGAATAGAAGTTGTAATTTTGTAAAAGGCTTTTTTGATATTTTCATCGTTATTACGATTATGTTATTATTATTTATTATCAAAAGATTCAAGCTGTTCTGGCTCTTTGGGATGCTAATTAACGCCGGCAATGGAATAAAAATTAAACTTGTCATTTAGTGTCCGTTTCTTCTTTTCCGTCAATGGTTGTCTGGAAGAAATTACTTTTAGTAATAAGGCCGCCACTTGTACTGTACTGTTATTTTTAAGTCTCCTATGTAATCCATGGTGTACATGCGATAAAGAATATTCTATCTATCTTGTTTTATAATACGTTTTTTCAAAAAGTGAGCATCGGAAACCTTTATATCTGTTTTTAGAGCAAACGGACTAGAACCTAAGTTACCTAACAACTCTATGATTTTTGTTCCATTGGTAGCGCTAGTTAGTACAGCCCAGCCCCTTAAGGGGCTACGGTTCTATTTAGCGCCACTGACGCAACAAAAATCACATTTTCCTTTACATAGGCTGCTACTTATGTATGCGGAATCTCTGATTCCAATAATTTTAAACGCAATGTCGGACCTCCATGGCCAAATTCGTTCTTTTTTTAAATACTGGCCGCTAATATTTTTCTCTTATATACGTTAGTGTTTTGCTTTTGTTGGGTTTAAAATGTCATATCGCTGAAAAAATGGAACTCACTCGTGAAAATATTCGTGCTATGATTTATTACGATTTTCGACGTGGTTTAACGCAATAACAGTGCGTAGATCAATTAACTTCGATTTTTGGTGGTGAAGCTCCATCAAAAACGACTGTGTACCACTCGTTTAGTGAGTTTAATCGCGGGCGCAGTAAGCTCACGGATGAAGTTAAAGAAGGTCGCCCGAAATCGGTGGTTGTTTTACAAAAAATATTGAAGCTGTGCGAAAACTAACAATAATGCAAGACCGCCATGTTACGTATCGTGAGATAGAGGCTATTCTGGGCATATGTATGAAGTGCATTCATAGGGTATTACAGGAACATTTGTAAAAAAAATGTGTTCGCGTTGGATCCCGCACAACTTAACTCAGGATCAAAAAGATGGGTCGAATGGTGCAAGAAAACCTTAAATTCAACGGAGGCGACTCAAAATCTGTTTATAATATCTACACAGGTGACGATTCCTGGATCTACGCGTACGATCCCGAAACTACGTACTTTTTCCCATACGTAAGCTACTTATGTATAAAATTGCAGTGCCCTTACAGGGCTCATGATGCGCACTATTATACCTATATGTTAAGACCTATTCTGTACCACATGAAGCAATAAACGAACTTGAACTTGAACTAAACAACAATCAACAGTTTGGGTGTTTCAAAATGAGCCGAACCCTACGAAAGTGGCTCGTGCAAAAAGCACTGTAAAGCAAATGGCGGCCTGCTTTTTTGGTATTAATGGCCATGTGGCTACAATACCACTGGAGAATCGCAGAACGGTTAATTCGGAGTGGTACACGACCATTTGTTTGCCGGAAGTATTTAAAGAAATACGCCAAAACAACCAGCGACGCAGAATCATACTTCACCATGACAATGCCCGCTGTCATACATCTCAGGAAACAACTACATTTTTGGATGGTCAAAAAATAGAATTGATGGGTCATCCACCGTACAGCCCTGATTTGGCTCCCAATAATTTCTATTTATTCCCAAATGTAAAGAATAAATTACGTGGTCAACGATTTTCGACCCGTGAAGATGCCGTAGATGCGTTCAAACAGCACGTTTTGGAGATACCTCAATCAGAGTGGAAAAGGTGTTTTACAAATTGGTTTCATCGAATGCAAAAGTGCATCGATCATAGTGGAGTATATTTTGAAAAACAATAAAAGCATATTTAGCCATATATTTAGACATATACATTTGTTTAGTATTGTTTTCTATTCCGCATACATAATTAGCAGCCCTCGTATAACGACTCGTTGGGAAACGGGAACATTATGTTAATAAATATAGCAGCTCTTTTTAGAACCACTGACAAGAACCTAGGTTTAGGACTTTAAAGAAGTTTTGCCAGAAACGGCCGGTTTTAACGGAAATCCTTTAGATTCTTCGGCTGTTCATTTTAGGTTCTGGACTAAAGGCTTTAAAAATACTTGTCACTGTTGTTAAGATTTATGATGTTTACTTTTTCAGAAAAGCTTATCACAAAAAAAAATCATGGACAAATTACACAGATCTCGTTAGCCCTATACTAAACTAATTGACTTGTGTTACGGGTGCCAACTCGACGGTAGATTTAATACAATATATACATAACATCCAAGACCCGAAACAAACTAGAAAAGTTCGTTTCCTAGTTTGACCCGACCGGGGATCGAACCCGAGACCTTAGGTTTTACAGTCAGCGTACCAAACCGCTGCGCCACCGAGGCCGTCACATTTATTCCATTGGTGGCGCTATTGTGTGCACCGCATAGCGCCTAAATTCAAAAAACACAATGTTACTTCAGTTACATTTAAAAATTCTTTTTTCGTGACTGAAATGACATTTTCTTAGTAAAACTTTTGTAACATGCAAAATGGAATGAATTTATTATTGTAATTACGTCTAATTATAGGCGTAAGCTGCTTTGCATCTGATCACATAATATATCAATGCGTAGACGACTGGACATGCATTAGAGGTTTTAGAATTCCGAAAATTTCGTCGCCGGTCGACTTGTTGTCAACCCTTTGTATGTCTGTCCCCTCTGCTGGGACACGGGTCTCTTCTTCCATCGCAGCAAGACTAGGCCGTACTCCACCACAGAGACCAAGTCTGGGCTGGTGGACGACTGTAAGACAGTGGCGGGCCTTACTGTCAGAAGTTACTAAGCCGCCCATTAGGCCTATGACATGGCTTAACGACTGCCGTTACATGACAGCCGGCACCAACGCTCGAAAAAATGCCACTAGCGGTAGTCACGGGGTGGCAACCCATCCAGTAGGTACCTGATCGCGCCTGTTGTTGCGTAACCCAAGTGATTTATTCGGATCACTCGGTTCCACTAGGCCACGAGTGCTTCGCCAGCGCATGTATTGCTTCAATTAAGATAGATATTCTGTCAGGCGATAGTAATTAGGTAGAAGTAGGTGCAAGTATATCGAAGCTAATAAATAAGTGCACCTTTCTAGTCATTAACTAAATTTTCGGTATTCTATAACACATCACACCCATATTGTTAAAATTAGGCTGTAATCTTTGAATATCGCAAGTCAAGTAAAATTTTGATGAGGTAATGTTACGCTACAATTTTAATTTTAATATATTAGTTATACTCTACCGATACAACCGTAATAGTAGTCCAGAGATAGAGCACCTTTAGGGGTACCGGAATCAACCCCATGTTTTTTCTGCGATTCTTTGTAGTTATCGAGTTAATTTTCTTGTTTATTGAAATAAAAATTACAAAGTAAGGTACTGACACTATTTTTAGGGACATCCGTATGCTTGCAATACGTATTTCTCCTACGATACTCTTTCGTTTACAATTAAAAACAAAAATATTCCAGCAGCTGTCCCAGCGTCGATTTACCACGTCATATTTGTGGCCAGTACAAACCAATCAAGCTGGTTACATACCAACGTCAGTGTATAGTACCGCCACAGGATATTCAAAGTTTACTGCCTACACCATTCAGTATTTCTTCATAATTCGCGATGCTCATACTATATTATATATTGAACGGGTCTAATCGCGATTATTTATTAGGTAAATCCCTAATTCCCGACTTGGTCACGTGTAGACAGAAGTGGCGAGTACAATCAATTATCGTAAGTAAACTACTTAGGCCAGGTTTTCACGGTCTTAGTGGACTCGGACCGAGTGCGCCATCCGAGTAAACTAATGCTTCTGATTGGACGGTTTTCCGTGACAACGCCAAAATAGCCAATCAGAAGCATTAGTTTACTCGGATGGCGCTTAAAGTTTTAGATTCTTTAACCTAGGTTTTTGTCAGTAGGTTCTAAAAATAGCCACTATACACATGTTCTACGCATAATAATGTTTTTTTTTCCATTGGTGGCGCTAGTCAGCCCTGCGTAGCGCCTGAAAATGCAGAATTCACAAACACCTCCCACTTTTAAAAACCTATTTAGAGGCTAAAAATTCCACCCATGCCGGCACTCGAACCCGCGACCTCTGGCTAACCGTGCCAGCGCTCTCCCAACTGAGCTAATGGGCGACTTGCCGGCATCAGTGAAATTTCTAACCTCTGTATTACGTACAGGCAGCAACATCTGGCTGAAGTAATTTGCATCACTTGCAGCCCCGAGTACTTCTTTTCTTGACAACCCCAAAATATACGTACAATGGCCCAACTATGAGGCTAAGTGCGGAAACCAGAACAAACTAACTAACTAACACCAAAATAGCCAATCAGAAGCATTAGTTTACTCGGATGGCGCACTCGGTCCGTGTTCACTAAGACCGTGAAAACGCGGCTTTAATCTTCTCTCAAGTCACTTTTAATTTTTCACAGAGTGTCGCCACTTCAGTCTGCCCGTGACCATGGTATTTGGAACATTGCTGAAACGTCGGGAATTGAGGTAATTACGTCTTACCCAATAAATAATCGCGATTAGACCCGTTTGACGCATTAGAAGCTACCATTTAGTCTAGATAAATTCACTGTGATAAATACTTATGGTTTTCGCACAAGAACACAGCACGAGCTGAGCCCGTTAGATACTTTGGCTAATTCGGAAAAGCAAATGGATCTTCTTGCAAAGTCGATTTTTTCGCAGAATACCTGAAACAACCCAACATTAAGTGACGTTACTTATACTATTAAAAAAATCCAGCAGTCATCAAGATCATCATCATAACGACCACCGGTTAAGAACCACTGATGCACGTAGAAGTCTGTTAGCTTTTGGATATACCTCGGCTTCTATCGGATAGAATCGGCTATATTGGCTTTTAATAAGAAAAGAAGAAATATCGAAACTAATATCGAAACTAATATGACACTTAACGTCACATAACTTTGCAAAATAGTGAAGAAAAGTTTTATACAGAGCAGGAAAATTATTACACTTGTGTGCTTTCGGCAAAAACCGAAGCCTACTCTAGAGCCCGAGGTATATTCTAAAAGCTAACTTACTGTAGCTGGTTTTTACTTGTGAACTTTTGGCACACGCTGAGTCGGAAGCCATTGCCTTTGCCACACTCACGTGTTTTTTTTTTATTCTAATGCGGCCAAAAGATACTTTTGCCCTTGCATCTACGTAATATGAGGATTTATAACGCGTCCAGCACTGCTTCAATCCGTAAACCTTTGGTTTTCTAACACCCGTAGTCCAAGACGTTCCTCAAAGTCTCCGCGACTCAATACTCACTGGAGGTGGAGTCGAGGAGAGGTGGAGGCATTTCTTTGAGCTAGTATTACCAGTCAGTATTTGGAGTGTACTCGAGTGAGTATAATAAATACAATCTGTGGTTTAACTCGAGTGAGAATTTTGTTTTATATATTGGCAATGGCGATGTCATTGCTAAGGTTTGACAGGCAGATGTTTTTCTTTCTCGAGGAGACTTTAAGTTAGGTTCCGAGGTACAGTACTACACATCATAAAAGTCCCTTCGGGAATCTACGTTCGCGCATACTAGGAAGAAGTGTAACGAAAGTACCCGAAGCGATAAGTACATACAACATGATCTTTAACCGATACGGTTAAGGTGCAGAATTGATTGACACCTATTGATTGACATCAACCAAGTCTAGCAGTTGACTGAAACTAATAGTCACCTGCATCGATGACGTTGAATCAACCAATAGCAACAAAGGCGCGCGGCCTGCCATAAAATGAAACTATCTGATTGGTCGATCAACTTGCCGAACATCCAAAATTTGGTCAACTGCGCAGGTACACTCGCGGTCTGAAAATGTTTACCACCTTAAGGTTGGTAATTGCATGCACAAATCTATGCCACATGGTCGATGATATTATGTGATTTGATTAGGCATAGAGCATAGATTAGGCATACAGCATAGAAGAAGCAATAGAGATTCACCCAAGCGAGGTTGCCATGGTTTTACAATCAATTTTAATCCTAGTATTTTTGATAAATGTCATTGTAAAAAATTCAATTATGTCAACTTTTAAATAAAGAAAAGAGTTTCATCATCAAAACGTCATGAATACTCTTTTTTTAGAATCGATGCTACAACTATTAAAAAGTAATACGTGCCTAGATATAGCATTTTAGACTTTACTGCACAGTGTGCTAAAGAACCTAATTTGAAAACTGATAAACATTTTTAGACCGCGACCGTACATCCGCGATACTTATTTCTTGTGTAGCACTGTACGTTAGCTTTGACAGTTGATTCCTCGACTCGAGTGAGCAACTCGCTCGATTGGAGGAATTTTAGAATACCGTTTTCCTCGGTTGAGCAAGAGTGGAGTGGAGGAAAGTTTCGAGAAATGTCTTAGAATATGGGTGCAAGATAATCATCGTCCACAGACCACTGGTGGTTCTGGAGGCATTCCAAGTGGTCCGCGATGGTATTCATGGAAAATAATAATTAAATAAGTGGTAGTCGTAAAAATTATGCGTGTTTTATTTATAGACTTTGATCTGTCTCCTTCTGATCGGTCAATCCTTTATTTATAAATTTACATTAAGGTACCATAATATTACCACTAAACCAACTGGGTGGTCCCTGAAGAGACAGAAATTTGGTAAAATGGTCCCTCATGATGACTAAATGAAATATGACAATGGAAAAATATTTAAAGGAATGGTTGCCAAGACTTACAATCTTCTGCTTATATTATTCTAATAGAAAAACATAGACTATCTAGTAGCCTGTATGTATGGTTAGTAGGCCCGTGCCTCTTGCAAAAGGCGGAAGAGGTGGCAAACGGTAAAGAACCACTAATATAGATTAACCCTCAGTTTCTCGTACACTAACAATCTGTTAATTTATTCTTAACAGCTGTCTAATGTCTTTTTTTTTTGTATAAACTTTGGCTAACTGACAGCAGTTTACAGTAGGTTAGCGGCTTGTTAGTGTACCAGAAACCGGGGTACATTTATCTTTACGTCAACAACTCACCTTGAACGAATCTGGTATTTCTTCAATAGCTCGATGTATGAGAGTGCCATTAACAAACAAGCAGTTGGCGGCGTCGTCCTCAGGTACGGTCAGCGTCTGGTATACATAGTTGGCCTCCCTTTCCATTTTCTTGAGAGCCTCCTTGGCCTCCTTGCCTGCGCTCACGCAGAGAACGTCCTCCCCCGCCATGGTTATGTATTTCTTTAGGTGCCCGGCTTCTTTGGCCATCTGTAATTGAAAATGGTTACACTTTTAATAAATAAATATTCATGGACATATTACACAGATCTCGTTAGCCTTATACTAAGTACAACTAAATGACTGGTGTTATAGGTGCTAACTCGACGATAGATTTAATACAATAAATACATAGATAACATCCAAGACCCGAAACAAACTAGAAAAGTTCGTTTCCTAGTTTGACCCGGGCGGGGATCGAACCCGAGACCTCCGGTTTTACAGTCAGCGTGCCAAATCCCTGCGCCAACGAGGCCGTCATCAGTTTCCATTGATTCACCATCATCAACCCCTGAGATGAACCCCCCTGATCATTATGTCCCTGAGGAAGATATAGGCCATACTCCACCACGGGGGCCAAGTCCGGATTGGTGGAGGCTTGCAAGACTAGTGGCTGGTCTTACTGTCAGAAGTCTTCAAGCGCCCCTAAGGCCTCTGACTTGGCTTAACGACTGTTGTTTATCGACGTCAGCCGGCACCAACTGCCCAACGAGCCTCGCGAAGCACGAAGCCGCTAGGAAAAATGCCACTAGCGTTAGTCATAGACGATCCATCCCGTCCACACCCATCCATGCACTGAACGTGCCCTACGCCCTTGCTTAACCTTCGTGATCGAAGATCACTCAGGCAGCCGGGGCTACGAGCGATTCCATTCCATTGATTCCATTGAGAAGTACTCGCATTAATAAGTAAATGTTTTTTCCCTAGCTTAATTAAGCATGAACTTTTTTATGCTATGTTGATCTTTTTAAGCTTTTGTTGAAAAGCAATATCGAATTGTATTCTACTATTTGAAGAAATTGTTTTTTCACCAACGTCATCGAAATAGCAGGACTTTCCGTAATACCGGTTTTAACCTAGTATTATGTTGTCTATTCTCTTTCATAAATTGTGATTTTTTATATTGCTACTGCTGAAATTGTTTTTATTGTTTATGCACGTCGGACTAAACATTTTTCAACATTATGGTACCTCCTACCACTTTGAATTTAAAAATTGGAAAAAGGCTAATTTCAAACACGTATTAATAAGTAAGTATTAATCATGATTTATCAGTAATGGTACTTATCATTACTGATAAATCATTAATAATACTGTTTTTCACAAAAAAAGAACATTCTCTCAAAATTGCTGACGATTTAAAAACCCAAGCTGTAATCAGAACTGCGTGCCAATTGCTACTTTGCACAGTCCTAAGTTTACCTTAATTGGCGTGCAGGGAAACTCAGGGAATGCCTCGGCGACCGCGTTGGCTCCGACTTCATTACTGGTCTCCGAGATTCCGACGAAGAACTCTCGACCTTGAAAATGAAAATTATACCTTATGAAAGAACTAAAGAAGTTACGTACATTTGTGAAATTATAGTTGCAGTTCCACTCGCTAAGCGTGAAGGAAAACATCTTGAGGAAACCTGAGTGCCTGAGGTGTTCAAATTATTCAGCGCTTGAAATAGCCAATCCGCAGTGCGTACTCGTGATAATCAAGCCCAATCTCTCTCTCTGAGAGAAGGCCCTGGAGTGGGACATTTAAAGGCTATCTAAAAAAATAAGGATCTGCAACCTCAGACACATTCTTAATCCCTTGAGGACGGACTGAAAACCAGCGCTGCAGTCACAACAATAAAACTGAGATCGTTCATTTTTAGTCACAAAATTGTGAATGAAAGAAAACTAGTAGGACACCTAGTTTGACTTGTAACGTTCATTAAGCCGCAGTATCTGCGCTACTTTGAATAAAACCTTTTTATTTCATTTCTTTACTTAATATTTATTATTGTTGTAAAATTTGTGGCAAATGAGTAATTTTCATAACATAACCTCACGCCTGTATCCCAGAGGGGTAGACAGAGACCAGGGAATGCCACTTGCCACGATCCTAACAGACCACCGACCGATTATAAGATAGGAAAGTCTTACAAGTTTCACCACGACATCTGTTTTCTATGTAATCCAACCAACCCAGCTGAATTCTTCTCTAGATTTCCCACTCGAAGTTGTGTTTGCCTAGTTGGAGCGTTTGCGCTAGGTAGACATACTGTGAATCAACTTCGAGTGGGATCCCGTTTACGGCAATCGGTTCCGGAACAACGTGCTCGTTTTACATGACTTTGGTTTTATCCAAATTCATCCGGAGGCCGATGCGACGGGAAGAATCAGCTAGGCCGTTTAACTTATGGAAATAATGGAAATCTCTTGCAAAATGAAAATGTTTGTTGCAATCCGCTATTTGACTCTCTTTTCAAGTTAGTCTTAAACGGTAAATAACTCTTTCATTAGACCAAAAAATATTTTACTATATTTTGTGAGGACCTAAAAGCAAGATAAAAATATATTTTAAAACTTTATTTTCCTAAACAGCCAAGAAATCGGTCAGCAATTTTTGTCCATGGTTTGAAGTCCAAAAAATTGTAAACAAAGTTTGACATTCAATTTTCTGTAAGTGATCTCTCTGAGCATGGTGAAATAATAACGCAACCATGATTTCATCGAATTTACATCCAAAATATACCAATTATCATTATTGCATTGTTCGAGAATGAAAAAACACGTCAATAAAGACCCCCGGGAAGTTGTGGATTCGTGTACCCAGTGAAATTAACCATCGAAAAACTTGGCTCAAACTTGCCAAAAGAGACCCCGACTCTTTATCAATTGAAACTCATACACCCGAGTTTCAATTGATTATGTGAAGATCACTTTGATGTAAGTCCTATAATAATCAATGTCCAATGGCTCTAGCTGAAAGATGTTTGTTTACATACTTTAGATGCTTTCAAGATGGCGTATAGCGTTTTCGCTGTTACGAATTAAACGAGGAAAAATTTTTTTTACTTTGCAAATTTTGCAGCCATCCTGCATACTTACTTAGCAAAATCAATATATTTCGGTTTCTTACGTTAAATACTTGGAACGTTTTATAACTTTTATGATTAATAATAAATAAACTCTGGAACGACTTTAGGTGTGGTTTTATTTGTAGAATTGTAGTAATATTAACAGAAATCTGGATAAAAACGAATAAACGGAGAAGCAGGTAAAAAGTATGATCTCGTCAAAGGGTAAAGTAGTAGTGGTGAAAAATGAGGGAAATCGAAGAATGAGTGACCAAATTTAAATATTTGAAAATGATAGATAGAAAAAGAAATAAAAATGGTGTAAAGAGGTTTGCACCGTTACACACTAAGGAAATATTCATTTATCGCGTCAAATTTGATACGTGTCAAATAGCGGATTGTAACAGACAAGTCAGTCCTTTCTATCATGTAGATTTTCTCTACTTTAGTTGACATTTTTTTTAAACTTGGTAGCAGCAAGAGTCTCTTAGTACAGTGCCACCATCTTAGCTGTTCAGTTGAGAGCGGCGCTAGTGGAGAATTCGGGGGTACCATTTTAGAAATTTACTTAGAAAATATGAAAAATTTTAAGTCAAAGGCTCGTCTTTAAATGTAAATAAAATATATCTATAAATCAACAGACACCGGAATGTTTCTTTTCAATATGGCGGACGACTAGGCCGTAATTACAATTTTGCCCACCTGAACAGATAACTTGGTGGCGCTGTAATTTTGTTCCGATGTCAAACTCATAACTCAAACCCTTATCATGCAGTCTCGATGTAAAAATTGCAGAAATTCAGGGTGAGCAACGCTTGACGAAAGGAACTGTATTTGGATGGGATCGTGTTCAAAATCTTTGTAATTACGGCCATGTCACTCTTCTTCTCCCCGTTTACTTCTTATCGTTTGGCGAGAGCTTTAACTTAAGCAAAATTACCATCTCCCCGGTGACATTATACCCTGGCAAAGGGGTTCGAGCGTCATCGCTTTTGTCAGTGCCGACTTCTACTGATAAATATAGTTTCTAATTATGTCATCTTTCTTTTGCGCCTTAGCGGTAATTTCTGGCCCTAGATTGTAATACTTACATAGTTTTTTAATAAAATTATAAGCACTACAATGGTTGTTATTTACCTCAATATGGTAGTCTACAAAGCAATAGCAGTACAATGTTATTCCAGGGGTACACATCGCGCAAATTGAATATGCATCTCTCGCGAAGAGCGAATCGCGCGAGTAGGGTTGCAAAATTACGTAATTTTACCGAAAAAGCTGGTAAAATACGGATATTTCACGGTAATTTATATATATTACGGTAAAATTACCGGCTACGTGTGTATGCTGAAAAGTATGGCGGGGGGTGAGACGAGCGTGAAAGTGTCTGAAATAAGTGTTTTAGCAAATATTAATGTGTAATAATGGTGGATTATTAACCACCATATAGCAAATAGAACAAAACAGTGCAACATCACTTTTCATTTTCTCTCAAGAAGTCCGTGTGAAGTCTCAATAAAGTCCCACATCTTTATTGAACTAAATATCACATACATTCGACATCTATCATCAATTCATCACTCATTCATTACCTACCATTTATTGATGATAATTAAAGTTTCGCAAGAAATCTTACTTGACACTGGCTAATGTGCAAACCGCACAAGCCATGAAGAAGAGAAAAAAAAATAGTGATGATCGGTCGCAGTGAGTGACTGGCTCCATCTGTTGCACGGACTCGGAACTTTCATAAATTGCAGCCGCGCGGTCGCAATACTATTCTTAGTAAGAGTTAAATCATATTTTACCGTAATTTACCGTAAAATATAATATTTTACGTAAAATATGGTAAATTACCGGATTTTACGAAAGTAATATTACCGCTTTACATCCCTACGCGCGAGGCGCCGAGTTGAGTAACACGGGCTACACCATTGCAACGCGATTGGTTACCAGACTACCGATAGTGTGAATAAAACGACCATTACCGGACTAATATGACTGTATTGAACAACTACGCATTTTAGAAACTCGCCCCTCCCCCCCCCCTGAACATATTGACCAATCCGTCATTATTTTGTCGACGAAGAGAGAAGAGAACTCCGTCTCTTCCGCCTTCGCCAAGTCAATCCCCTTTGCACGTAGACCACATTTTATCTGAAATTTCCACTGGCGGAAATTATTTGCCTCGAAGCGCTCGAGGTTCATTTCCATACAACCGGCATCCATTTTGCTTTGAATCTTATTTGCCAGCGAATTTACGTATTTTGTTATAGGTATTACAGCTCTACAACCGACCTGCGGTTTTTTTTTAAACAATAAAAATTTAAAAAGAAAAACCGACAGTTTTTCTTCAAAACTCGACATTGGCAGAATCCTTAGGGTAGCTATTAATTAAGAATCGAAATGAACCCTTTTACCGAGTTTGTTTGCTCTTCACTAGGTTATTGATATTCTGGGCCCATAACTATTTATATGTACTATTTATATACAGGGTGTCCCAAAAATCAACGTCAAGCCGAAAACGGTTGATAGGACAGGTGGTGACAGTTATCAGAAAAATAATAAAAAAAATGTAAGTATAGTACTTTAAAAATTATTGATATTAAAAAAATTGAGAAAATTGTCACCCTGTTGTGATGATCTTTTAAGTACTGTGACTACAAATCTTTACTTTTCATATTTTTTCGTGAATGGTGTAACCCTCGGGTTGAGGGTTACACCACTCACAAAAAAAATATGTTTAAAATTTTTTTTTACTGCCAATAATTTGAAAAGTATACTTAACTAACACTTTTTAAATATTTTTCTGATAACTGTCACCACCTAGCCTATCAACCGTTTTCGGCTTGACGTTGATTTTTGGGACACCCTGTATAAGCAGGCAAGAATTTTTTAGTACAATTTTTTTATTACATGGTATCTCAGATTTTTATAACTGTGAATAGTATTTTCGATAGAATTAAAAAAAGAACATACTGAAGTCCGGCAAAGGGGCGATAAATATACTTCCTGTTCACTTGGAAATTTCAAATGCTTCTCTGTAAATTGTATGTTTGTTAACTTAATAGTCGATAAACCAAATTGTTTAATACTTTTTTTTACCTTAAGTATGCTAATGTAATTGTAGATAAGCACCATCGATTTATTTTAAACTTCCTGTCTATGAACTAAATTACAAGGAAAATATACCGTGATATTATTTCATAATAGCATAGACGAACTTACATAGTAAGTCATTCAGAAGAGTTTCTTATAAGAGCTGAATACCGGGTTCGGTCACTGAACCCTGAACTGAACTTCAGTGGCGTGAATGTGCAGCAGAGGACCGACAAAGATTAAGACCTCTACGTCTTTATTATTATTAATTTCTTTATTGCACAAACATATTGTATTGGTGCAAATGCGTACTTAATGCTTAGTAGCATTTTCTTCCAGTCAACTTTTGGCTTGAAATGAAATTAAATGAAAAGGTTTCATTCAAAGTAGCGCAGTAACTGCGGCTTAATGAACGTTACAATTCAAACTAGGTGTCCATTTCAAAATCTAGAAAATTTTGGAGAAAAAATGGACAAAAAAACTCCAAACTTAGTCTTTTCAAAGTCCTTAAGTAACATAGTTTACATAATTATTATAAAACATAGAAATTTGTGGATAATGGCTGGGTGGGTAGTGCAAAATACTAATGGTAGTCTTTCGACAGAACGCTACACTACACAATCCGACACGCACTTTGATGGTTCCTTAAAAATATTGTTACCTAATAACATTTCTAGGTAATTAAATTACAAATGTTCAAATCGCTATTGGATATTACGACTATTTGATTTTGTTGTGTAAAGCATTCTGACAAAGAATTCATTATTTGTCCATGGAAAATTTGTACATTTGATACCTTTAATGGATTGTCTCATAGCTTAAGACTGTTCTTACGTGGAGCATGCTGTCTCACTCACACGATTTCATATTTTTACTATTTGTGACAAAATCAGTACAATTTTCATTAATGTGCTCGGAGGGTTTGATGGATAATTAAATTATTATACTCGTAGTTATTCAAGGCCAAGGCATATTATTGTTATCATGTGCAAGGAAATACTTGTATATGTAATGTGACCTTATTTCATAAGAGCAAAAAAGTATGTAACTTAAACGAGTTTGTTATTAGTATTTGATTGACACAATTTGTTCCCCAACTTTTAGTAACAACCTTTCTTTGTTTAACACAGGGAGACAAAAATATAAATATTTTATTTCCATAATTTAATAATGCATCATATCCTCAAACCACACACAGTATTACATTACAAAGTAATGTTTTCTCATTTTATTACCTACTTTAATTAAAAATGTAAAATTGTGCGAGTGAGACGGCACGCTCCACAGCCTTAAGGCTTACCTCAATCATTATTCCAATCTTAACTGTAGTGCAATTAAAACTATAGATTTAAGAAAATACAAATGTTATTACCGCCTTACCTGTAAACAGCACATCGGATCCGGCAAGCTTTGCATCGGAGTCTGCTAAGACAATAGTGGAGTGGCCCAGTTGCTCTAATGCATCTCTTACTAGTTTTGCCTAGAACAAAGCATACACAATTATGTCGAGTAAAAGTAAAATATTGTAAGAAACACAATAGGTTTTGAATCTTACACTTATAATAATTCATGGTTTGTATAATAAGTGTAACATGTAAAACTTATCAGCTTATGTATATTATGTAAAACATATGTATAAAAAACGAAGACACAAGCAATGTGTGTTACTGTAAGATTTAAAATAACAAAACCTAAGCCTGGTGACTATAACTCATAAACAAAAATTCATGTCGTATTTCATTCCAAATGGCAGCAAAATATATTTTGTACTTGTCCACTAAGTAAATATTTTTTAAATATGTAATTCGATATCAACTCTTGTATGTCCCCACTGCTGGGGCACAGGTCTCTTCCTGCATCGTAGGAAGGTTAGGCTATACTTCACCACAGGGGCCAAGTCCGGGTTGGTGGAGGAGTTATAATTTTTAGTAAACACCTCGTAATGAAAAACAGAATTTAAACCAAATGTTAATTACTTAGTGTCAAACTACATTTGTTTACAGTGATAATTTACACAAATCTTCATTGTGACTGATGAATGACTACTGATTAAGTGAGTTTAGTTTATGAGATAAAAATAGATTTCCTCTGACCTTTATAGTTCATTATGACAATTTACTTTATTGACCTTTGAATTAATCTAAGTACCTCACGCTGACTACAGATAAGGTCAATGAGGTGACTAGCAGTATATTACGCTAGCAAATGGGTCACATCTATTACAACAACTTAAAATTTTCAGTTTTGGGCAATTCGCAATTAGCATAGACAATATAGTTATGTTAACCTCTGCACGGCACCACATCATTGAACAGAAATTTAAAAAAACTGTTGTCGTAAGTTTGGTTATTAGTTCGGTAATTTAATAAACATTCGCACAGCTATTTATTACCTTCCATCGCATGGCAGTTGGTATGTAGGACGTAACAAAATAAATAGTGTAAAGACATACTGCCCAAAAAAATTGAAGTAAATTAACCCTTGATTTATCTGCAAGAAGGCAGCAGGCGGGATAAGGAAATTTTATACCTATAAAAATAAATTTGAGGGTTGATAAAATTTTCATTCATTCATTCATTGTCATTTCAAAATTCCACAATTATAAAATGGGATTCATAAATAAATAATAAATACAGTAGGGCCTCGATAATCCGGCCTCCTGCTTGTTCGGTGATCGCTGTAATCCGGCCGGGCAATAAGATTTGCGAGGGGCGGGGTCGGCTTGTGTAGATGCAGGTTGTGGAAGCGAGTTACAAAGATACGAAGTGTTACTTACGATGAGATTGTGACAATGAGCAAGATGAAGACAATAGCATTGAAGTTCTCGCCTCCATGAAAGTTGGTAATTCAGAGGCAGTGGGAGCTTTAAACACTGTTTTAAAATGGGCTGAATATAACAAATTTGATAGCCACGAAATTATGTTTCTCCGTCAACTTAGAGACCGGGCTTTTCAAATGAAGTAAGAAAATTATAAACTGAATTAATTCTTCTTAAAAAAGTCTGTAATACTCACAGACTTTTTTAAGAAGAATTAACTAATGTTAACTTACTTCTTTAAAAGCCTTTTATTTGTCCATTTAAAAGAGTATGTTTACATGTCAATTGTTTACTAAAATAAAATAATTCAATAATATAGTTTTAATAAGTCATTAAAGTAGTTTTTATCGTATTTAGTTATTATTTATTGTTATTATCTAGTCATGTTTTTTTTTTTTTAAAGGACCCCGTCGCGGGTAAATGCCTCCTCCAACCTATTCCATGTATCCCTGTCCATAGCCTTTTCCTTCCACCCCCCTGCCACCCTCTCGAGCTCATCTGCCCATTTTGTTTTTGGCCTGCCTCTTGCTCTAGTGCCTGGAGGGCCACGCCAGTTTGTAACAATATTTGCCCACTTATTATTGTGCATCCGAACCACGTGACCTGCCCATTTCCATTTGAGTTTCTTTGCGAATGTTAGAGCATCGATAACTTTAGTTTTCATTCTTATTGTAGTATTTCTAATTTTTTGAGCTCTACTGATGTTTAACATGCTCCGTTCGATCGCTCGCTGGCACACATTGATCTTGTTTTCGATGTTTTTGTTGAATGTCCCTTTTTGTCTTTATACTTTAGTTAAAAATTGAATAAAGAAACTAAGGTTAAACATGTGTTTTATTACCATTAAATATTACATACTACAATAAAATTCTTACAAGTTTTTGCCTCTCTGGATTAACGAGGTCCTACTGTATATAAAAAAAATAATTAAGTTTATATGTAACTTCTGAATCAAAACAACCTGAGAAATACCATCCTTAAACTTGTGACTTAAAAGAAGTTTAATGGTTATTTACAGAAACATGATAGTCCTAAAACGCATCTTTGGGTCATTTTATTTACTATGTGGTCACATTTTTTCCGCGTAAAATTCTCACCACATACAATTTTGAACAGCCCTTTCGATGCATTGATAAGTGTTTTTATAAATAAGGTCACTAATGCTTAGAAGTGATTTGTACTGACTCAATCTTTCTGATTGAGATTTTTCTAAGGACAACACAACCAAAAGGCAAAAGTCGTCAAACCTCAGTGATCTTAAAAATGGGTACATTAAAATGAAATCAAAATTCTTACATGAATTTCTTCAATTTTGGACCCAAACACATGCCATCTGTCTATGAACAATGCAGACTCAAGATAAATTCGCCAAGCCATAGGGAGCATACAGATGTGTTCATTAAAAATTAATAAAAACTTACTTTAGTTTCTTCAATCTTGGAAGTTGGTTTGGTGATTAGCCCAATGCCGTGGCAGACCACGGCTGTGTCTTCTACCAACACGTTCGCGGGAAAGGTGCCGCCGAGGTCCAGCTCAACAACATCGATGTTCAGCTCACGAAGGAGCCTCAGGAAGCAGTCCTGCTGCCGCCTAGCGTCGTTGAGGTCGACTTTGTCCGTCATGCGGAGCACTGGGGTAGCTTTACCGACGATGGCGTGTGTGTATTCATGCATTTTGAAATCCATGTTCGAGGGAACCCGACGCCCTGAGCTGGACAACACAACGTTTTGAAGAGTTACCTCAATAGACAAACACGCTCCGCATTATTTTGGTGATCGCTGCGATTAGCTAGCAAGCAACAAATTTAATTCGAAACCCGAGTAGGCAACCATGCGAGAGCGCCAGCCAGCTTAGTAGAAAAAGTCAGCCAAGAATTTTACTTTTCGCTTTCGTTTCGATAAGGTACCTACGCGCTACAAAAATCAAAAACGTACGCAGTGTTGCTAGCCCGTTTCACGCCCGTTTACCGGCGTTTTTTATCCAAACTGCTGCCAGAATTTGCGTATAAATGTACCTTTAGATTACCTTAGATCGATGAACAATAGATCTAATCAAAATTTGGTTGTTTTCAGTAGCCACAGCAGATTTAAAAGACGAAATACCCAATAAGGAAAGCCTTTTTACAGTTGCCGTTGCCACAAGCCGTTATAAATTTGGATTAGGCATTAAAGACATAAAAAAAACGTTAAGACTCGCCAGAAAACGAGGCAATGCCGCCAGTCTTCTCAGTACCAGTACTCTACCGCCCGACAGCGATCTGGTTCAAATATTTTATTTAAAATTTGAAAATAGGTTTACGTTTAGCTTTGTCTTAACATTTCCAACTTTGTATTTTTTCATTCATCTGTTTAAATATGATGCAAAGTTGAAAAGAAATTGAACAATAACTTGGTTACAGAGAGTGAACCTATCCATAATAAAATCATAATATTGGGCTTGAATTTAAGTTACGGTTTAGATATACATAGTTGAAAATCAGAAGGATTAATAATTTACGAAGAATAACTTACAAGCCATAACACTACGTAACATTACACCATCACCAACTATAATAGCGTAACACAACACCATCTGAGGCCCGTGGCAAATTCGTGGAATGTGGGGCCCTCCCCGTAAAAATCTTTGCATTGCAACGTAGCCAACAGATGCATTCTAAAATTGATTGATTTATTTTCTTATGAATGTTTTGAAATGTTAATAATATATTTGAATTTAAATATGGTCTTACTTATATAAAAGGTACCTACACAATTTTTAC